>CM046329.1:3873576-5073576 GCA_025403435.1 Artocarpus heterophyllus
TTACACCATCAGGCAACTTAACGAGATCCCAGACTCTGTTAGATGCCATAGAATCCATTTCATCTTTCATAACACTGTACCATAAGTCAGATTCCTTAGAACTTATGGCCTGTGAAAATGTTTCAGGATCATTTTCGGCTCCAACATTGTAGTCAGACTCTTGTAGATACACAATATTGTCACTAGGTATCGCCGATCGCTTTTCTCTAGTAGATCTCCTTAATGTTGGTTCAACATTCTTCTGAGGAGCATGTTGGTCAACAAACCATTCAACAGGTTCCTGTATCTGTTGTTCAGCTGGATCTATTTCATGATCAGTAGTCTGTGGAACTTGAATGACTTGTTGTTGTTCATCACACATCTAAACTTTTGGCATGTTGTGCACAACAATCAATCTATCATAAGAAGTGGAAGGTTGAGCATCTGTATGATCTTTCTCAAGAACAGTGTTCCAGGATCGATCGCTCCTATTAATTAAGTCATTCTTAAGAAATTTTGCATTCCTTGATTCCACAAATCTAGTACTATAAGATGGACAATAAAATCTGTTGGAAACAAAGTGCGCAGCGGAATTTTAAAAATTTTTCATCAGAGTATTTTCCAAAACACAAGTTTGACATGTTATATGTATAAATTAAACAGATCTTACTAACCTCAGTATGCCGAAGAACCTCCGCGACCTGTGTAGAGAAGTAACGTTCCAGAAGAGCCTCAACCAACTGGTCTTCTTTGCTATTCTCTATCCACAACCGGAGTGAGTGTGGGCTCACACGTACAGCTCTTCCACCGGTGACTCTCCTTCCAACCAATAGAGAGAACCCAAAGCTAGTGTTCGTGATTTGTGAACAAAAGCTCTCAGGGAGTTTTCAGATGCTCACTAGAAGAGTATCACGCTTAATCTCTCAAATTGATCTGAGTAATCATTAGACTCACTCCCTTTTTATACCTATTGGTCCTTGGGGTCAGTCCATATCAGATTAGGTCTCAAAAATCGAAATAGAATCAAGTTCGGATCAATATCTGATAAGATACGCGTGAAAAACGCGTAATCTTAGCTGTCGCGGTCGGCATGCCGAACTGTGAGATAGGCAGGCCGAACTGGCCAGTTCGGCAGGCCGAACTTTCTGATCGGCAGGCCGAACTGCCGAGAAAAAATCTCCGCGAATCTTTTATTTTCCACCCGAGATTCTAAAGGATAAAGTCTCAGTTTTGATTCAAATAGCCCAATAGAAAAGATATCTGATCAAAACAAACTCTATCAAGATAATCTCTAAGAAAATAAATCAATTCAAATAATTCTACAAGTTTATCTTGTTCTAATTGTCCAAAATTAAAACAACCGATAAACAGACAAGAATTATCCGAACACCATAATTCAACAAGTTCATCTTGAACTAATTTCTTACAAAATTAATTCAACCGATAAACAGACATGAATTATTTGATTCTTATAAATTTTAAACCAATCTGATAAATCCGACATAAGTCACCAATTATTGGAAAAGCACGCCGTGTCGTTACAGGATTTTGTGAGCTAGCAAAGGGGACCAAAATGGACCTATAAAGTTCAAGCTCATGATAATTATGAAACCCAATATCCCAGATATACATTTCACAATTATCAACTCCAACGCTACTCCACTAAAAGCTTGGAGCTGCACTCTCGAACTTTACAGAATTACGAAGCTCATGTAGCTAAGTCTCCATGACATATCATAGTGTATCGCATCCCCATATGATCATCCATAATCGGCTTAAGGACAAGTTCTGTCTTACCTTCCCGATTATTTTTATCTTACGTTCCATTGTCTCACCATTAGAAAACTTACCATCCAAAGATAGTATACCATTCGGTTACACCTATGTATCCAAATGGTTGAGCGCTCCAGTTTTCCAATTACAGGACAACGCATATAAGAGGATATCATTACTCCTAAAGAGGAGCTATGGATTCCATATCTATGAATAACAAGTCTACGCTATCAAGAGTCATGCCTCCAACGTACCGGCATGCATGCCACTATAGAGATGTGGGAGTCACCCATTGGTACATCAAAAGACACAAGTCGAGACAACGGGCCCATTATTCATCTCAGGATTAAGATACAATACAAACGACTGTCTAAAGTGAATCGATTTGCCAAGACAGAATTATTAATCCAAATCAATTCACTTTATGTCCCGATCCAACACATCGTCACCTATGACAACGCGCCAATGTTTCTATTCACGGAGTCCAACTCCGATGGCCAAGACAAACCATCTCCCAAAAGGGATATAGACAACATAACAATCTTTACATGAATAAAGCGCCCAACTTTATTCCCTCGATTGCGGATCATATATTTTAGACCATCACCTTAAGAGTCGTGTCTACCGCATAATCATCCCATCATATGCCCAACTCTTAAGGTTTAGATTGACAGTCTCAGACTACTGTTTGCTTATCATACATTCAACGAATATGAACGTAAAGAGGACAATATTTGGTATATATAAATGAATAAATTCTTTATTGATAAAAATGTCTCCAAAAACGTATTACATTTTTACTCCTTAGAGCATACATGTCTAACAATCTCCCACTTGCACTAAGTGAGTAAATACTGCAAATTTCGCATCCCCATAGCTTCCACATGCCTTTCGAAGACTCTCCCAGAAAGTGTCTTCGTAAATGGATCAGCTAAATTGTCCTCTGACGCGATCTTGCACACCGTGACATGCCCGCTCTCAACGAAGTCCTTTATCACATGATACTTCCGATCAATATGCTTACTCTTCTTGTGAAATCTTGGTTCCTTAGCATTAGCTACCGCCGCACTGTTATCACAGTACAGTGATACCGCTTTATCCATACCAGGAACTACCTCAAGATCCCCAAGGAACTTGCGGAGCCACACTGCTTCTTTCGAAGCATCACTAGCCGCCACATACTCGGCCTCCATCGTTGAATCCGAAGTGCAATCTTGCTTCGCACTTCTCCAACTGATGGCACCGCCACCCAGAGTAAACACAAACCCTGAAGTCGATTTCCTAGAATCCAGGCAGGATTGAAAATCCGAATCAGTGTATCCTAGAGGAGTTAAATCCTCACCCAAATACACAAGCATATACCCTCGAGTCCTTCTCAGGTACTTGAAAATATGCTTTACCGCAACCCAATGGTTCGGTCCTGGATCCGCCTGAAATCGACTCACAATCCCGACCGCATAGCTAATATCCGGTCGAGTGCAAAGCATGGCATACATGAGACTACCCACTGCCGAAGCATAAGGCACCTTCTTCATGTATTCTCTTTCTTCATAAGACTTTGGAGAGTCTTTCTTAGAAAGAGTAATTCCAGACCTAGATGGTTGCCCACCTTTCTTGGAATCCTGCATTGCAAACCTCCTGAGAATTTTATCTATGTAGCCGGCCTGTGACAAAGCTATCATTTTGTTCTTCCTATCCCGCAAGATCTGGATACCGAGAACAAAATTAGCCTCACCCAAGTCCTTCATGTCAAACTGCTTGGTCAACCATAATTTGACCGATGACAACGCCCCAACGTCATTGCCAATTAGCAGAATGTCATCTACATAGAGTAGTAGAAAAACCACCTTCCCATTCTTAATGTGTTTGTAAACACATGGTTCATCCACATTTTGTGAGAACCCATAAGTCTTGATCACTTGATCAAATCTTATGTTCCAAGAACGAGAAGCCTGCTTAAGTCCATAAATAGACTTTAGCAACTTACAAACCTTACCCTCTTGACCCGCGACCTTGAACCCGTCTGGTTGTTCCATATAAATGGACTCATCAAGATAGCCATTTAGAAAAGCCGTCTTGACATCCATCTGCCAAATCTCGTAGTCGAGAGCGGCAGCTATGGACAAGAGAATCCGGATGGACTTAAGCATGGCTACAGGCGAAAAGGTTTCCTCATAATCGATTCCTTCCTTTTGCGTATAACCCTTAGCTACCAGTCTAGCCTTAAAGGTTTCGACCTTTCCATCCACTCCTCTTTTCCTCTTGTAGATCCACTTACACCCTATGGGTTTTACCCCTTCGGGAAGATCCACAAGCTCCCAGACCCGATTAGTCTCCATAGACTTCATCTCAATGTTCATGGCCTCTGTCCAGAGTCTTGAATCAACATCCTCCATAGCTTCTGCGTAAGTATAAGGATCCCTGTCATGTTCATCCGGTTCAGCCAAAAAGACCTCCCCATTGAACATATACCTCTCAGGTTGACGCCCGATCCTCCCACTACGCCGAAGCCCCTGTGGTTGTTGTTCAGGTTTGTTTGGTTTTTCTACACCGATCGGAATGGTTTCGTTCGGAACCTCCGGAGTAAACGGATTACCCCTCAACTCCTCAAGCACCACTTTGCTTTGAGGTTTAAAGTCGTTCATGTAACTCTCCTCAAGGAAAGTTGCATTAGTTGAAACCACGACTTTATTTTCCTTTGGGTTATAAAAATAACCCCCTTTAGTCCCTTTTGGATATCCTACAAACACGCAAACTTCTGAACGTGCTTCCAACTTATTCGGATCCTTAAACAGGACATGAGCTGGACATCCCCATATGCGAATATGGTTTAAGGATGTCTTCCGTCTTGTCCACAACTCGTGAGGAGTTTTAGGGACCGATTTTGAAGGCACATTGTTCAAAAGATAACATGCGGTTTGTAGTGCATATCCCCAAAAGGATAAAGGCAATGATGAATAACTCATCATGGACCGAATCATGTCCAACAAAGTCCTATTCCTTCTCTCTGCTACGCCATTCTGCTGCGGAGTGCCCGGCGCAGTCAAATGGGATAAAATCCCATTCTCTAACAAGTGTCCCAAGAACTCATCAGAAAGGTATTCCCCACCTCGATCAGATCGAAGTGCCTTTATGGGTCTACCCAATTGCTTTTCCACTTCAGCCCGAAACTCCCTGAACTTATCATAAGTTTCGCTTTTGTGGTGCATTAAGTACACATACCCATATCTTGAGTAATCGTCAATAAAAGTAACGAAGTACTCATACCCTCCTCGTGCCCGGATGTTCATCGGTCCGCAAACATCACTATGCACAAGTTCTAGAACCCCTTCGGCCCTATTGCCCTTAGACCCGTATGGTCTTTTGGTCATTTTACCCTCCAAACAAGACTCACATTGAGGTATAGATTCCACCTTTAAGTGACTTAAAGGTCCATCCCTTACCAACCTTTGAATCCTATTCAGGTTAATATGGCCAAGGCGCAAATGCCAAAGATAAGTCTTATTAGAGTGAGAAGTTTTAAGTCTTTTTGAGTCATTATCATTTATCTCAGCATTAAGCAATAAGTCCATCTTAGGTTTGATAAAATATAGATTATTTTGCATCCATCCAGAACAGATAAAAGATTTGTTTTTACGAATCACCACTTTTTCATTAAAAGATACCACGTAGGAGTCTTTAAATAAAGAAGATACAGAAATTAAATTCCTTTTAAATTTAGGAACATAAAAACAATCTCGCAAAATTAAATTCCTATAATTATCAAAATAAAGATGGACATCTCCCACTGCTTCCGCTGAGACCAAGGATCCATCGCCCATCCGAAGCGTTAAGTCTTCACGAAGTAGACTTCTCGTTTCTTTGAATCCCTGCAGAGAAACACAAACATGATTAGTTGCACCGGAATCTATGACCCAAATGTCACTGGATTCCTCAACCAAACAAGTTTCTAAATATAGAAGATCACACCTACCTCCCTTGGAAAGGAAGTCCTTGCAATGCTTCTTTATATGCCCGACCTTACCACAGAAGAAGCACTTAAGCTTCTTTGGGTTCTTCTTCTTTTTCTTCTTGCTCTTGGTAGCAATAGGAATAGAAGACTTACCACTCTTGGCCCGTTGCTTCTTTCCATTCCCAGAGTTAGGATTGGAACCAGAAGCAGCTACCATATTGGCCTCTCCACCAGCAGGAGACTCCCTGATCAGCAGTTCAAACTCCTGTAACTGTTTCATCAGTTCTGTCAAGGTCATATCCCGCCTATTGCTCAAATTAAAAGTAGCTCTAAACGGAATAAATTCCTTAGACAGAGTCTCAAAGACCATAGTCATCTGAGTTTCAGCATCGATGTCGGCTCCATTGGTTTGAGCCTCAGCGAGGTAACCCATGACCAACATCATGTGCTCCTTTACAGATGTCCCCGGTCTCTGTCTACAGTTTAAGAGTTTCCGAAGCGCCCCTTGCCGCTTTGTTATGGCCTGGCCTCCAAACATATCCTCAAGATTATCCAAGATCTGCTTCGCAGTCTCATAATCCTGATGTTGAGCCTGCAGCACGTTATTCATGCTAGCCATAACATAGCAGCGGGCCTGATCATTAGCATCTTTCCAGCGTTCGTACGCTTGGAATTGCTCATTACTTGAGTCTCCCGTAGGCTCGGGAGGACAAGGAGTTGTCAGTACATACTTCAGTTTCTCAAAGGATAGGACGATGTCCAGGTTCCGTTTCCAATCGTTATAATTCTCACCGGTTAATTGGTTTTTGTCAAGTATCGATGATAAAGCGTTTTTAGACATTTTCAATCTACAATAAAGAATCATATACCAAACATAAGCAAACATATTTAATAATTTAGTAAGATAACACAATCATGTAAAATCATACAAATGTGTTTATGTGTCAAAACCTTGAAAATATCACAACCTTACAACGATAATTCCCAACTCAGAATTCAACAAGCTCCTAGGGGAGTCATGCCAAATTCAATCAGGAACACGGATCCCCTCCTGATTAATATATGCCATCCAGGACCCGTATGATCCAGCATATACTAATAATCGTTTCTTTGGCCATTAATTTTATTAACAGAGCTCCTAGGGGAGGTTAATAATAAAATTAACGTGAGTGTATAACCACCGTTTCAATATTTTATCCATGATTTATAATCACCACCTAGGGGTGTGCAACCATAAATCATACTAAAATACCTTATCCTTTTAGAGATCCAATCTGGTACATAATAGAAATCCCTTCCTAGGGGTTGGGACCATCATGTTCTTCCTATGGACCAACGATGGAGGCCTTAGGTTCTCTCTTCGAAAACCTTCTCCCACTCAATCTTTTGAAGTCAAGGTTTTATTTTAAAATTATGCATGAACAATTTTAATATGAGCGGCACTCCCTATTCTATATGACATGTTATCAATATACATGGTAAATCATATTATAATGCAGACAAGCAAAGCAATCAAGCAAAGCTACAAGCATAATAATAATAACCGTAATATTATGGTTCCACCCTAGAGAATAGAAAAACTAAGATTACAAGAGAATAATCGAGACATTTATCGATTCTTCATCCTTGAATCCTCAAGCTGTATCCTTCTTCATGTAATATCCATCTTCAAGTCCTCAATTCCGTATGAATCGAACACTTCATATTTCCGGTCGTATCCAAATTTAATGTTTCTCAGAATCGTCCCAAAAATAAAATTAAAACTGCACCAAAAATTGCACCTTTTCTGGACACCTGGATGCTCTCTGTCGGCAGGCCGATCTAGGTGATCGGTCTGCCGATCATGGTGGTTCGGCCTGCCGAACATGAAGGTTCGGCCTGCCGGCAGAGCACCAAAATTTCTGCCCCACTGTCGGCCTGCCGGACCGTACGTCCGGCCTGCCGATCTGTGACCTTCGGCCTGCCGAACTGTGAGGTCCGGCATGCCGACCGAGCAGAAAACACTCAATCCAGAAAATACAATTTTAATGCAATTCATCAATTTTATTTTCAACAATTCAAAAACATAAAATTAGAGACTCAGGAAATACCTGGAGGCGCCATCATCTATCTTCAAGATCCGACTTCTCGTTCCGTCTTCTCCGAATAATTATTTAATTACAAAATTCTTACAAATTAAAAATTAAATAATAATTCCTAGACGGAGATGATAGTCCGCCATCTAATTACATGAAAAACTTAGATACACATTCTAACCTCTAAGGAACCATAACCGGTATTAATTAATTAATAAATAATTAAACAACAATTTAATCAACCATAATTAATTAATAAACATTCACCACATAATCCATGACAACATATATATTATATAGAAACCTAGAGTGCCATCTCTCTATAAAATTCAATTCAAGCATTGGAGAGATTAAGATCACAAAATTTATGCATATAACATGATCACAAACTTGCAAATTTATGTAAAAACCTCGTCTCTGATACCAATTGTTGGAAACAAAGTGCGCAGCGGAATTTTAAAAATTTTTCATCAGAGTATTTTCCAAAACACAAGTTTGACATGTTATATGTATAAATTAAACAGATCTTACTAACCTCAGTATGCCGAAGAACCTCCGCGACCTGTGTAGAGAAGTAACGTTCCAGAAGAGCCTCAACCAACTGGTCTTCTTTGCTATTCTCTATCCACAACCGGAGTGAGTGTGGGCTCACACGTACAGCTCTTCCACCGGTGACTCTCCTTCCAACCAATAGAGAGAACCCAAAGCTAGTGTTCGTGATTTGTGAACAAAAGCTCTCAGGGAGTTTTCAGATGCTCACTAGAAGAGTATCACTCTTAATCTCTCAAATTGATCTGAGTAAATCATTAGACTCACTCCCTTTTTATACCTATTGGTCCTTGGGGTCAGTCCATATCAGATTAGGTCTCAAAAATCGAAATAGAATCAAGTTCGGATCAATATCTGATAAGATACGCGTGAAAAACGCGTAATCTTAGCTGTCGCGGTCGGCATGCCGAACTGTGAGATAGGCAGGCCGAACTGGCCAGTTCGGCAGGCCGAACTTTCTGATCGGCAGGCCGAACTGCCGAGAAAAAATCTCCGCGAATCTTTTATTTTCCACCCGAGATTCTAAAGGATAAAGTCTCAGTTTTGATTCAAATAGCCCAATAGAAAAGATATCTGATCAAAACAAACTCTATCAAGATAATCTCTAAGAAAATAAATCAATTCAAATAATTCTACAAGTTTATCTTGTTCTAATTGTCCAAAATTAAAACAACCGATAAACAGACAAGAATTATCCGAACACCATAATTCAACAAGTTCATCTTGAACTAATTTCTTACAAAATTAATTCAACCGATAAACAGACATGAATTATTTGATTCTTATAAATTTTAAACCAATCTGATAAATCCGACATAAGTCACCAATTATTGGAAAAGCACGCCGTGTCGTTACAGGATTTTGTGAGCTAGCAAAGGGGACCAAAATGGACCTATAAAGTTCAAGCTCATGATAATTATGAAACCCAATATCCCAGATATACATTTCACAATTATCAACTCCAACGCTACTCCACTAAAAGCTTGGAGCTGCACTCTCGAACTTTACAGAATTACGAAGCTCATGTAGCTAAGTCTCCATGACATATCATAGTGTATCGCATCCCCATATGATCATCCATAATCGGCTTAAGGACAAGTTCTGTCTTACCTTCCCGATTATTTTTATCTTACGTTCCATTGTCTCACCATTAGAAAACTTACCATCCAAAGATAGTATACCATTCGGTTACACCTATGTATCCAAATGGTTGAGCGCTCCAGTTTTCCAATTACAGGACAACGCATATAAGAGGATATCATTACTCCTAAAGAGGAGCTATGGATTCCATATCTATGAATAACAAGTCTACGCTATCAAGAGTCATGCCTCCAACGTACCGGCATGCATGCCACTATAGAGATGTGGGAGTCACCCATTGGTACATCAAAAGACACAAGTCGAGACAACGGGCCCATTATTCATCTCAGGATTAAGATACAATACAAACGACTGTCTAAAGTGAATCGATTTGCCAAGACAGAATTATTAATCCAAATCAATTCACTTTATGTCCCGATCCAACACATCGTCACCTATGACAACGCGCCAATGTTTCTATTCACGGAGTCCAACTCCGATGGCCAAGACAAACCATCTCCCAAAAGGGATATAGACAACATAACAATCTTTACATGAATAAAGCGCCCAACTTTATTCCCTCGATTGCGGATCATATATTTTAGACCATCACCTTAAGAGTCGTGTCTACCGCATAATCATCCCATCATATGCCCAACTCTTAAGGTTTAGATTGACAGTCTCAGACTACTGTTTGCTTATCATACATTCAACGAATATGAACGTAAAGAGGACAATATTTGGTATATATAAATGAATAAATTCTTTATTGATAAAAATGTCTCCAAAAACGTATTACATTTTTACTCCTTAGAGCATACATGTCTAACAGTTATGGTCCCCAATCCAGACGTACGTTTATTATCTTCCTGTTTTCTTTGATATCCCATCTTCAAAGAAAATCTTTAGGAGTACGTATTAGATTGGAAGGCAATAACTCACAACAATCCAAGATCATGAATCAAGGTACGCATCCGCAATTTAGAATTATTTCTCTCAATGATTTCACATGAACGATCTTGGTAGAATTCTGGTTTGTTTTGGTTTCTAACACGTAGCACTCCTTTCCATACCAAGATCATATTTTCATTGTCGAAATTCGACATGATTTGAGTAAAACCATGCTCAGGTTTTTCATAGGACTCTCTAATTTTTGAATTGGGGCCCCCTATGGCTTTCATTGCTGTCATATTACCAAAACAATTTGGGATATTGCTTGAAAGATTGTTTAAAGACAAGTCCAATAGTTGAAGATCTACTAACTGGCAAAGTTCAAGAGGTATACTCGCATTGAAGTTATTTGACCGTAGACTAAGGATAACAAGCTTGGTGATTCTTTTCCCAATCCAAGTCGGTATTGGCCCCAACAAGTTGTTTTCTCTTACATCGAAAATCACCAACTCTGTGCAAGTTTGTAATGAGGAAGGCAATTCTGCAGTCAAGTTGTTGTTGCCCAAATGCAATATCTTTAAACCAGTTAAGAAGCCAATGGAGGCAGGAATTGTCCCCGATAACTTGTTATTTCCCAAAATAAGAACTCGCAAGTTGGTTGCTTGCGGCCAACAATCAGGAAGCTCCCCCGACAATTGATTATAAGACACATCAAGAAGGGTCAACCCGAATCCATTTGGACTGCAATCACAGAAGTAGTTTGTGTCTGCAAATTTATTATCGAATAGAGCTAGTGAATACGCTTGAAATAAAAAAGCTGGCACCGACCCTTCCAAGTAACTTGAACTCAAATCTATGTCACTTCTTTCTGAAGCAGTGGATCCTTGATTAGCTTGAATCATTCCCCTAATTTCATTATTAGACATATCCTGGCTGAACACGAGAAGAGAATTCCAGAAAGTACTAGGTATAGAGTCCGCAATTCCGGAGTTGGAGATGTTAAGCCAAAGCATCGAAGTCTGTGTTAGAAGCCATTTTGGGAAAGATGGACCCAACTTGCATCCTCCAAGTTCTATAGTTTCCAACTGAAAGGGAGGAATCCAATCAGAAGAGACGTTGAAAACATTTGCGAGTTAGAAGAAAAATCTAAATAAGAAAGGTTGAAGAGCCTTGAAAAATGAACTTCAATAATCACATCTGCCATAGAGTTGTCAGAAATCTCCAAATAATCCAGCTTTGAAAGTTGGCCAAGACATTTGGAGACATTTCCGTTTAGTTGATTTGAGTTAAGCCAAAACTCTTTCAAAGAAGGATACAACGTAAAATTAGGCAATGATCCCACAATTCTACTATTCGCTAAATCCAAAGACTTCAAAGGGAAATGAATACACCCGTGGGGTGCAAATTCAGCAAATTTGAGTTGTCCACTGAGGTTGTTATTAGAAGCAGAGTACTCTTCTAGTGTACATATTTTCCAAACGGACTTTGGAATTTCACCAGAAAGCATATTATTGGTGAGACCAAGGAATTGAAGAGAAGTCATGTTTCCAAAACCTTCTGGAATGGATCCTTCTAGTTGATTATCGCTGAGATCAAGACGTACAAGGGAAGTCATATTCCCAAACGATTTTGGAATGGGACCTCCGGATTGGTTGCTTTTAGGATCAAAACCTATAACTTCGCCTCCTCTAAGATCAAGATATTTGAGGGCAGTCATATTGCCAAAAGAGTTTGGAATTGAACCTTCTAATCCATTGGCAACAAGATAAAGAGTTTCAAGAGCAGCCAGATTCCCAAAAGCTTCTGGAATGGAACCGTTCGACAGGGAATTTGAGAGGTCAAGAAGAACAAGGCTACTATATTTGCACAGCCATAGGAATACAGATGCAGAGAGTTGGTTGAAAGAAAGATCAACAACGGCGAGAACCTTTGAAGAATTAACAAGAGAAAGAAATGGATGAACTATATCGGGAAGTTTGGAAAAACTCAACCTCAAAGTATTCAAGTGAGGAAGGTTGTTGACTGCATGAACCCAGTCATAAGCCATGCTCATATTTGTGGTACTAAGGTCAAGTACTCGTAACGAAAAAAGATGTGAAATTGGCTCTAGACTTTTTATCTTCAGATCCTCATTAGAATTAAGATTCAAATATTGCAAACTGGACAAATTTCCAAGCTGAGGAGGAATATCTCCTCCTAGAGAAGTGTAGGAGAGATCGAGGTACCTTAATTTGCTCAGCCTACCAATGAAACTTGGGATGAAGTTTCCATCTGCATAGTTGAAGCTTAAGTCCAAATAATTCAAGTACTGCAAGTCAACCAACGAAGGGTTGAATATCTCACCTCTAAGAAGATTATGATAATCATCCTCACCAAATCTAACAAAAGTTGAAGGAGAAAGATCAAGCTTAACAACATGACCAGATTTGTTGTCGCACGAAATTCCGCTCCATTCGTAGCACTCTCTTTTTTCTTCTTCATTTCCCCAAGATGACAGAATATTTCTGTCCGTGGTGTTGTACATATCCTCTTTAATCCCGAGAAGTGCTTGTCTCTCAACTTCTTTGCACCTGAGTTTTGGCTCTCCATCTCCTAAATTTGATCCCAAGGAACTTCTCGAGTGAATCAAAAGTGTTAAAAACACAAATATTAGAGGGGCTGATTCGCTCATTATGATGTGTCATGAGTATTGACTAATCAGATCAATCTGTTTAGTAGTATGCTCGTGAGGTTTATTTCTAATCCATTAAAAAACATAATTATACTTATGTTGTACAAAAGTTGATCAATTGCGCGTTTCTTACACTCCAGAATGGTCAACGATAAGAAAGTGAAAGTCATTCATCAAAAATAAATAGTCATGGAAGCCCAACCAATAACGGGAGCAAGGCTTCAACTCTTCAAAGCAATCCCAATATGGACGCAAGTTGGCCACTTCAACATAAGTATGAAAATATATACACGTATAAATATATACTCTTAAATTCCATTTTTCATCAAGCGTTCTTAGAAAACCGAAAAATATTCCCTTCATTTATAAAGCGTCAAATTTTACCTTCTTGAGCAGGTTATTGTCGTTTCTTCAAGTGATGATGTTTGCTTAAATTGTACTCCTTCAGACTGGTCGTACGTGTTATAAATTAAAGATTGTATTCAAAAACTGACTCAAATAGTTCAATAGGCGTCTCATGATACTGATTTCAAACATTGGAATAGCTTTTCCTCCACAATAGCAGACCGTGATAAGATTTGTCTTCAGTCTAAATTCAGGACTAGTTTTGGAAGGGTGAACAATCAATTGCAGAGAGAAACAAGGAAAGCATTAAAAAAAAACCCATCAAAAGTTGTGCATAAATAACAATGCTTTTTTGAACTTGAGGTTAGGGTATTTAAACTCTAAAACATTAAGGTGAATATTTATTACGCGCCAGGCTATGCCAGCAGCTACTATAAAACAACGCCTTTATTTTAACACGTTCTGATAGTCATCAATAAAAGAAAAGATTTTGAGGGAAGTCTTTCATCAAAGCTTAATGATCATCTTCAAGAGTTAAGTTAAGAAGTCATGAAATGCGCCTGCAAATGGTGATCCCGTCACCAATCGAAACATGAGAGATCTCAACACGAGGATCAGCTGCAAGGGACTTGTTCAACTCGATCATGTCCTTCCTAGTGATCCTTTCCACCTCAGGAAAAGACTCTTCAGGCAATGCAACAGATCCTCCCCACAATGTGTTGTCGTAGATAATTATACCACCAACCTTAACCAGCTTCACAAGCCTCTCATGGTAATTCCAGTAATTAGCCTTGTCTGCATCCACAAAGCCAAAGTCAAAACTCCCCATCTTCCCTGGCTGCAATCCAACATGAACGTTTCACAAGTCAAACATTGGTATAGAAACAGAATTTTTTTTAGTAAAAAGGTATCAAGGAATTTATATAATGCTTACGTCTTCTAAGAGTTTGTCAAGAACAGGCAAAGCAGGGGACTCTATGAAGTCAATTTTGTGTTCGACACCGGCTTTCTTGATGATTGGCAAGCCAATCTCATCATATGTTTTCTTGTAGGTATCTATGGCAGTTATCTGCAAAAATGTCACAAATTAGTGTGATCATGTGCGTGGTGGTAAGCATGTAATTAAATACACATACATAAGTCGAATTGGAGGTAATGGATGCGTATTTTAGAACAAAATTTTCCATCATCAGGAATTGTGAGAGCGGTTAGGAGAAGAGAGTATCCGGTGAAAACTCCAACTTCTATTGTGTTTTTGGCGTTCGTCAGCTTCAGTATCATGCCCATCAACTGAGCAACGTCTGGTGAAGTTCCATAATAGGCCCTACAAATTGTTGGTTGCATTGCCTGAAGTTAGAAAAATAATTATGTCCTTTGGGACTTATCTCAGCCTTTTGAGTACGAGAAGTTCTCAAAGAGAACATAAGATAGCAATAAAACCAAAAATAATTACAAACACACTAGCAACACGAAACACTCTTCCAACCTAAAATGATCATAGCGGGAAATCCTGAAACATGATAACAATGTTATATACCTAACTCTTTCACAGACAAAACAAGCATCTCATTCTATTTCCTCGAAAATCCTTCCATTCCAATTTCCATCTAAACAATACAAAAGGTATATCAGCACCACATACTTCTACATCACTTTCACCAATCTAACTCTAGCCAAAACCAACAGATTTTTCCACCATTAGTGAGCCACGATTTCGAGGAAAAAACCAAAAACGTAATCCAGTTTCCCTAATTGACTTCTTCAACACAGATCTACATTCACGGAAAAATGCAATAGCAAATGGTCTATGCTATTGTATCAACATTAATTTTCACACGACACGCTGGGATAGAGAAATAGCCAAGTACGATTGTTTCTTTTTGCATCAGGACATCACAAGTATTGATCTGTTTAATGAAATACTAGCTAAGTAAGCATTTCAATTCTATGAAATACAAGATTTCCAAGTTGCAAGAAAACCAGGGAAGGGTCACAAGAGCACATCCTATTGTCATGTGGACTAGGGCTAGGACTAGGAAATCGAATTTACTTAAGTACAATCTTGTCCAATTTAAAGAAAATAGAAAAGAATCATATGTTTTCATGGCAGAAAAGATAAAGATCAACTAGTAAACTCCACCTTGGATGATTCGCAGTTGCAGCCCTCAATTCCTTTAGAAGTTCTGGCTCTCGTGGATACACACTTGTCTCCAGAATATACTGCAAAAAACAAAACAAAAAACAAATATATATATATATATATGAAGGGAAAGTAAGAAGAAGGAAAGCTCTAAAGCACAGACATAATTAGTTATAAACATCTTGTGTATATACCTTGTATAAGCCCTCACTCTTCAAGATGAGTGGGGTTGGGACACTTTTCCCAGGTGTTGTCTTCATGAGGTCTTCCATTGTTCTGCAAAACACAAAAATTATCCTGAAAACCATGCATAATCTGAAGAGCACCCAATGGGTTAAAATCCTATTATTAACAAAGCAAAGGGTCCCACTCTATAGACTAAGATCTATAATTTTATAAGTAGTAGGATTTTAATACATGGGAATAAAAACAATTTTTTCAATCTGAATGATGTTAAATTATAAGCTTTCTTCTCAACCAATTTTTTGTTTTGGAACTAGTGTAATCTCATAAATCTAATTTAGGATTTATGTCAACTCGACTAAAATCAATAGATCAGGGATATTTATAAAATTATAAATAGAATCACTTTATTATTTTACTAGTATTATAAATAGAATAGGAATTTTAAGCTAGGGTATGAATAGGTATTTTTACACAGGGTATGTGGTTCATGAGCGAAATCAACCATTTTTAAAATTCGGGAACCAAATGAGGTACATGATCCAAGGTATGTATGAAATTTACCAAATTTACAGGACATATTGTTGAAAAGCATAAACAAAGAAACAAATGTCGATGTTAGGAAGCAAGTGTCAACCAAAATGATGTGGAAACTACAAAGTACGATGTTAAAAAGTAATTTTTTATGTGCAATAAAGAAAGGCAAGAGAATGAGAAAGACAGAGTCATAGAAAGCTTACGATAGAGAGACGTGCCAGAGTGAGATGTCTGTGGACCTGCGGCCATCAAGGTGTTATTTATATGGCAGAGAGGAAAATAAGGGCAAAAAAAAAAAAAAAGGTTAATTTCATTTATGGCCATTGAATTTTATTTTTATTTTAATATAGTCCTTGACTTTTAAAATGTCTTGGATTAGTTTAAGTCATGATCTATGACTTGTTTCAGTTTTATATATATATATATATTTAGGTTTTGGTATTAAAAAAAAGATAAAATATGTAGGTGATAGTGATGGACAAAAAATGTATTTTAACTCATGATCTATGGTTTGTTTCAGTTATATATATATATATATATATATATATATATTATTTGGGTTTAGGCATAAAAAAGAAGATGATAAAACCTGTAGGTCACATTGATGGACAAAAAATGTAATTTTCTAATAGCACACGGAATACGCACATTTTTATTATCCAAGAAATGAAAAATAACACTGCTACTTGAATGTTATTAGTATTTTGTTTGTTTTAAAAGGACTAAAATTTAAGTAAACATATAGATCAAGGATTAAGTTTAAAACATTTTAAAAGTCAGAGGCTAAACTAAGATTGACAAAAAAAATTAAGGTCTATTTCTCAAATTAAACCAAAAGGAGAGAGAGAGATGTGACCCCTAACCCTTTTTTTTTGTTTTTTTTGAGGTTTCTCCTCCTGGAATCGTCTCTCTCCTGATAGGATATTTTAGGAATGTGAGCCCTATCCTTTCTTTTTTTTTTTTATTTTGAAGCTTGTGGCTTTTGTTTTTTTCCTCCTGGAATCGTGCTGTTGAACAACACCCAAGATTTCCAGAAAAACAAAACACAAATCAACCAACCAAGAAACTCTCAGAAAAACCAATAAAACAAGAGACTCTCACTTCTGTTCTCTTTCTCTCTCTAGCTCACTGCCCATTTTCCCAATTACACCCGTTCTCTTTCACTCTACCTCTCAGAGACTCGGACTAAACAATAGCTCTATATATACACACACACACATATATATATATATGAAAAACGGCAACTATTTAAAAGGACAATATACACATGATGACGCCATAACGGTATATGAAATGACCGTACTTTTTATAAACGAGAACAAAGAAGAATGATGATTAAAAACCTAATTCAATGACAATAACTCTAAAACGACAGCAGCATACACGTCTTTTTTAATGAAAGACACAAGCAATTGTCTTTTGCTTCTTGATAGTTGTCTTCAACTATATATATATATTTTGGGACATTTCGACTCTATTTATTTAACAAAATAACAAATTTTGACATATGTTTTTTAGTTTAAGGACTAAACAATGACGGACCCATTAAATTTTTCTAATAGGGCATTAATTAAACCAAAATTTTTAACTAAAATATATTGTGGCGTTAATTAAACTAAATTTTTTAACTAAAATATATTGTGGCGTTTTACTAGGTTTTAATTCAATTTTTTAAATTTATGATTCGTAAAATTATGACTTTATATAATATTGTGGTTGAATTGTTGTTTATTAACTATTTTAAAATTGAAATATAATAGGTTTGTTTTGGAAGTTTAGTTTAAATCAAAAAATTTGGTTCAAATCAAAGTTATTACAGTGTTTTTTTTACAAAATTTAAATTGTTACAATGTTTATGGTTCAAACAAGGTTCTCAAACGCACTAAAACTTCAAAATATAAAATTCAAACAGATAATTAAAACCTTTTAAAAAATTTTAATATAAATGTTGTAGAGGAAATTTTAATGGGAGCAACATAAGGTAAAAAAAGTAAAAAAAAAATAATATTAGCTTATATCATAAAGAAGCTGGTTAGACCAATTGGGACGGTTGCCCCCACTGGCCCTAACGTGGCTCCGCCACTAGGACTAAATATATAGTACAACTTATAACATGCAAGCTACTAATAAAAGGAGAAGATGACTCAAGGGCTTTTTTTACGAGACAACAGTTTTCATTCAAAATTTAATAGGGGACTGTTCATGTACTTTTTGAGTCTATAGACTATTTACAAGACAATTTTTTTTTTTTTTTGTTAGAGACTAATTCTAAAGGGAAAGAAGAAATCAAAATATATTCATGAATTTACCCTTTTGATACCAAGTAAAAAAAAAAAGCATACTAGAACAAATTTAATTATTTATTTAAAGAAAAACTTAAGGATGAAACATTAACAAGACACTTCCAAGTGAAATTTGATATGAAATTGCCCTTATTGCCCTTAATGTTATGCATGCGACAACAACACCAATCAATTATTGCTTAATATAGTTTGTGAATTTTTCTCCATCTTTCCATGACCCACCTCAATCACCATTGTGATCGATAAAAAATTACACATGAAAATGCAAGCCAAGGAAAAAAGAAAATTACTCAACAGCTTTATAGGCTCCAATCTCAAAATAAAAGAATACTTTTTATTTCATTACAGCAGTCTTTATTTAAACCAAGGTAAACTCTGTAAGGTAATCATGTAAAAACAAATAAAGGAACTATGTGCGTCTGACTCAATTTCGACAGAACAATAATATGGTACACGTCCTGTCGAAATCAAGATTCTCTCCACTCAAAGATCAAAAATTTTGAAAGTGATATAACCATACACAATAGCAAAGGAAAATCAAATAGGATAAGAGGCTGTATCGGAATGTGACAATGTATTAACTATGTTCACTCGCGAGTTTGTCGGAGAGACTGAAAGAAAGCAGTGAAGGCGTCGGAGTCGGGAAGCTTCGGATGAACATGACTTGCAGTGTCCTTTGACGAAGTCTCTCCGGTAACAACTGGCAAATTTGAAGCGCCAGTTACCCCAGATGTTGCAACCTTTGAAAGAGAGTTGGAGGTTTGTTCCCTTGTAGATGGCTTTGAACTTTCTATGCGTGAGGATCTCCAAGATTCTGGAATTCGTTTAGGACAATCCTGATCCACCAATCTATGCCGCTCTCGGCTTCCTGAATGTTCTGCGCTTTTGGTCTTTGACAAAGGCTTTGGTAAAGTTTCACCGACATTAGAAGTACTTGAAGATGACTTGTTTTCGGCTCTATAACTAGGAGTCCTAGATTCCAAGGATGAAACAGTAGTCTTCGAATAACTTCTACCAGAGTTGGAAGAAGAAACTTTAGTTCTTGAAAATCCAGTGCCTGGACGAGCATTGCTGGACGAAGTCAACGTAGGAAGATCTTTGTCAGAATTGCTATTGTCCGAATCAAAATAAGTGCGTGGGGCCCTTGAACTCAATTTTTCATTTAGTTCACTACCTAGTTTCTGATTGTACGGCTGCTTGCTGATGCTAGTCTCTTGTCGCTGTTCCTCTCCCACGTTAACATCATCAGAATCTACAGGTTTGTTAAAGGTCCTCACGCTTACTTTCTTGTCTAGTTTTGTGCTGCTTTTCTCACTATATGGCTCTTGATCGCCAGCCCTGAAACCAATTGAACTCCCGACAGTTGTTGGAGAGGAAAATTGGTCATCCTCCATACTAGTATTGTCAGTAGCTTGATTGACTAACATAGAGTTTTCTGACGGTTTCCTCAGATATGGTGGACGCCTAATACCCTTGTTCCGCAGGCCACCTGTCAATGTCCCAAAGTTCAGCTCCTTAGCACTTTCATAAGTAGATTCCCTTGGAAGTTCAGTATCTTTTTTTGCATCAGGCAATTCTGGAGTGTCGTTAACTGCTGAATCCATTTTAGATTTCATGAGCCAGGAAGGTAGCTGGTCATCAGATGGCGGTGAGCCGTAATCAAATTTCATCTCAGATGTAGGCGCAGATTTGATTCCCTGCCTTCTATCACGAAGTACTTCCTCCGGCTGCAGATCAACATTAGAGGCTGGCAACCATGCATTTCTCCTAGATCCCACAATTCCATCTTCGGAGAAGGATGATCCTACTGAAATATGTTCTTCGCTTTGCATTGGCTCAGAACTTCTAGAGTGTAAATTTTTTTCAGAAGGAAATTTATGGTCTGTGCTTCCAGTCAGATTAGACTTGCGAAAGTCTTCTTCATTGTTGGAACTTGGGCTATCATAATCATCAAAAGCCGCTGGGGGCATGTCATCTGATCGTGAAGGGAGACCAGAACTTTCTGGAATTTCAGAAAACACAGGTTGATGTGACTGTGAAGTGGACTTTCCTAGTCTCTCATCTGTATTTCTCCTAGGGCTCCAAACAGTTGAATCAGCTAAAAAATCTATTGATGATTCTTTCCTCGGGGATGAAAAATTCAAGCTCGTTTCCTGCCCCTTATAATTCCCTATATCAAGCTTATCGTTGCCATCATCTGAACCATAATTATCAAACACTGCAGTGTACTCAGTAGAATTTATTTTGGAAGTGTTTCTATACATGCTTCTGTCATCATGAACAAAGGGGTCCTCACAATAATCATTCATTTTAAAAATGTCTTCATGAACATCACCAGAACCGCTTGAATGAGAACGGGAAGAGGCCCTGCTAGATTGTTTTTCAGTCCTCCTGTCCCCATAACAAACAACATCGTCATTCTTTCTCAGAATATCCTCTTGGTCATCATTTAAAGAGCTCGAATGAGAATGCCGTGAAATGCCACTAGATTGTTTCCTGATTGCCTTTTCATCCAAATAAGCAGCTTCCTCAGACTTCGCGCTATCTGGTTTCCTGGCCACAGATCTCAAATCAAATTCACTGGACTGCTTCTTCTTACTTACTTCATCTAAAAAGTCAATACTATCAGATTCAGATGACTTCCTTTGAGAATATTTATCTGCTGCATGGATACTACTATTCACCAATCTAACATCGTCAATAGAAGCTGTAGTGGGCTTCAAGGAAGATGCCCTGGTGTATCTATCATTGTTCCTAGAACCATCTCTCACAAACCTTTCAGCTGCCCCTGCCAGCTCTTCCTGTTCCTTGTCAACAGTATGCTCGTCACATACTCCAGAATAACTTCCATGGAAGACTAGATTTTCTGCATCTTTGGCAACATGGTCATTCTGAAACTTTGAGTCGGCATACAAATGAGGCCGTTCATCTTTTGGAACGTGACCATAAGGCCTTGGTGATTCCGAGGAATACTGCCTAGAAAGTTCTGCAGCTGCTCTGGCAGCCATGCTTGCCCGTTCAGCAGATTCAGCAGCTGCCTGTGCAGCAGAGGTGGCATCCTTAAATTCCATGTTCCAATTCTGTATACCAGAAGGAAAAGCATTCTCACTTCCAGGATATGGTTGCCTATACTCCACACGTTCAGTTCCACTTCCTGTACGATAACATAGCCCGAATATCAAATTGAGTATGCAAAGAAGCCACCCCAAGCAAAAAATTGAGAAGCTCAGAAGTACCACCAGCTAAGCCATGAAACATAATTAATTAACATGAATCACAATCCTCAAGTGATTAGTTTACATACCTGACGATCTCAAATCAGAATTCAATGTAGCAGATGTTGTTGCCTTGTTGGTAGCAACAGCTGTAGAAGTAAAATTTTGGGAGCTAGATGACGTTCTCCTATTGTGCTCATTTAAGTTTACAAATACATCTTGCTTCTCGTCGTGTCTAGATGGGGCTTGAACATTAGGGGGTCCTTTGTCATCAGGAATTGGTTGAGCTGGGGCAGGAGGAGCTTCACTGCAAAATTTATCCGCAGCCTCAAAAGTATTTGGTCCATTCTGCCCATATATTTGAAGATTTTATTCATCAGGAACAGCCACCAAAAGAATAAATACAAGATATACACATGATTCCCTAAAGTGATTTCTTGATTGTTATTCTCCATTATAATACAATATCGTCTATCAAGCAAGGAACCATATACACTAGTCAAAAACAAAAAGTAATCACATAAAATTCATTTTCACTTACCAGCAAGTCCTGGGGAGGCATAGAATCATTCCCAGAAAATGAATCAGGATCCCATTTCACATTATGTTCCTCTGCAATTGCAGTCAAGATTTTGAGTTTGGTCTGACCATCAGGTGCCTTGGCAGATAATTTCTCCACCAACTGCAAAAGTAGAGATGAAAGTTACAAATAAAACTAAACTTCTAATTTTTGCAGAGTCTCCGGTCATCTATTTCTCATTTTCTAAATCACAACTATCCATGAAAAGTTGCATGAGATGCACAAACTAACCATGCGATTTACGCCACAATCTGGACGCAACTCAATGGCTGTAGCAATAAAGTCCTTTCCATATTTTGCTGTAAGATGCTTTCTAATGTCCATTAGTTCAGATACATCTGCACATCTTGGAGATGCATATATGACACTTGATATCGCTTCCTTCAGATCAATCGGACAGTTTCTGGTGGAGGAAAAATAGAATAAACATCACAACACTGAGAAACAAAAAAGAAGAAGAAGACAAGACCACCTAGTAACTGCATTAATTATCCACCAATTACATAAACCATATGATAAAACTAAACAAAATCCAACAAATTTACGTACTTTTGAGACTCGATGATGGGCAAGCGCGCTGCAATAAGCTCACAGTATATCTCTATAAGATTATACGCTGTCAGCGTCTTCTCTTCTCTGATCACATGTTCAACCTGACATACACCAAGTTCATAGAATTCAAAGGACCATTCGCAATGTCAAATCTCAACAACCATAATTTTGTGCTAAAGAAATACATCAAAAGGAATAAAAAAACCAGATCAAAATTTGAAACTCTGGCGAAATTTTCTGCTCAGCCTCATTAGATCTCAAATCAAATAACACTACTCTTCAATTAAAAAGTAATAATTCAAAAACAACCAATGCCACTAAAAACTCATTTAAAGATATTTAGAATTGGGACAAGAAAAAGGTTACAAGTCACCAATCAATCCCCCTTCATTACAATTCTTTTTTTTCTTGAAAAAGACATAAATATTCTTTGTCCCTTCAATCTACACAACTTGATCATAATTCATACCGGTATAATGTTTTTTAAAAAAACTTTTTAAAAAAAAATTAAATCAAAAAAGAAAGAAACTTTAAGAGATTATACCCGAATTCGAGCAGTCTGGACTTGGCCAGACTCGAGCAATTGAGCCAATTCCCTCTTCATCAGCTTCACCTGATTCTCTCTCTTGTTATTCAACAGCTTTATTCGCGATACGGCAAGCTTCAGTGCCGTTTTGCTGCAACAAAAACACAGCCATTAAAACTCGTCAATACAACAGTCTTAAAAACCCACTTCCCTCAATTCCATCAACAGAAAATCGAAAGAATTACCATTTCCCCGGCTTGAAGCTCCTGTGAAGCATCGTTAATCGAAAACTCAGAAGTTCCGAAGTTCAGATCACCACTGAAAAAAAAAAAAAAAATTCCTGCGAATTAGGGTGTTATGGAATCCTGAGGAAGCGAATCGATACGTGTGTTGGGAAAATCGAATTGGAAACTGAATTAGAAGCCGAAGGAAACCGAACGAGTTGCACACTTATTCGAGTTTCGCGGAAATTCAATCTCGACAAGGAAATGAAGACTTATTCTTGTGATTAGAATGCCATTATAATTCGTAAATTGTAATCGGATTTAATTTCGGTACCTTTGTGACTTATTTGCCCTTTCCATCCCTAAATAACATATTTTTCTTTTTTTGAGGTGATAAATTATGTGTTTTCCCCCGTATAAATAACACGAACTTTTTTTTTTTTTTTTTTTTAACTAGGTAGAGGATTTAAACGCTTTCGGGCGAATACAAATTTATCGTTAGGTGATCCACCTCAGCCACAAAAATATGAAATAATTTTACATTATTATTATTATTTTTTTTTACCTTGCATGAATTTAACATGTCAGTCTAATAGTGTCTTTTTTTTATTTTTTGGTAATAAAGTTGCTCTTTTTTTAGTTCCTTTTTTTTGGGAAAGATTTCTTTCTGATTTTTGTCTGAGTAAATTTTTTTTTCTCGTTTAATATCTGATAAAATTCCATTTGTTCCCTAAAGTAAACATATGGCTGAGACCGCGTTAGATAATGAAAGTTTTTTCTAAATTAATCGTCAACTATAAATAATAAATACATAATTATATCAAATTGTTCTTTCTTTATGAAATTAAAATTGCCCTTTTCACCTGTCAAAAAAAAATCTTTCTCGCCCTTTAAAAAAAACTATTCTTTTCCGAAACCACCTTTTTCTAACCTCTCCAAACAAAAAAACAAAAAAAAATGTTTTCTAGTAAAATTTTGTATTTTCCAGCCTGCTTTCTTTTTCTTTTATTTTTTCAAGGACTTTCCTTTTTGTTAACCTGAATGAAGCATGAAGTATGGTCAATTAAAAAAAAAAAAAAAAAAAACCCGAGAATAGCATTTCCAACTTGGGATAATTGAATAGCAATTTAATATTATTTTCCGTGGGACCGTTTAGTGAAAAAATGAACTAAGAGCAAAAATAATAATAAAACATATAAGTGAATCAAAGGCTAAATCAAAAGGCATCATACTAACTAAAAAAAATTTTAAAAAAAAAAAGATGCCATCAAGGGGAAAAAAGAGTGAAAGAAGAAAAAAGGCTAGATTCCTACGTCGAGTTCATGGGTTAAAGATTTAAAAGAAAGAGAGAAAGAGAGAGCTGAGAATGATAAATTTATTTGCAAAAAGAAAAAAAAAATGGATTAAAGTATACTCTTTATTTTATATTGCAATTCATTGTAGTCCTTGCAACAATTAAAAAGAAAAAAAAATTGAGTTTTGTCTCTTTTTGCGCTGAAACAAAAAATTTTGACTCTAGACAGTGTTTGATGAAATGATAATCAAAGGGACACAACCCTTTATCTTATTTTATAGCTCATCATCACATGTGAATAAGGTTAAGAAAACACACACATACACACTAGTAAAAGTGTGTTTGGAAACAGTATTCAAACTTATAATTGAAACTTAAAAATTATAATATGTGATATTTTATACTGTAGTTAATTTTTATTTTTTATTATAATATGTGAAAATTTTATAATATAAACTAAAAAATTCAAATGTAACAATAAGTAAAGAGAAAAAAAAAATCCATGCGCGGTTGGTTAAAAATCATGTTAGAGGCTAAAACGGGAATTTTAATCTTGTCCCGGTGCTGAATGCTCCACCTTTCAAATTTGTCGTCAGCATAAAATTTAAGCTTGCGTTACTCAGCAAAATCTGTTGAATCAAAATGAACATTGCTAGATGAACATTTATAAAAACAGGTCTACCACTACAAGTCCCGTGTGGGGTTGAATTTAAAGGTGTCGAACGGGAGGTTGACCTAATGACCGACCAGTTTTTCTTCGCTGGAAAAAACGACAAACTTTTCAAACACAAGAAAGCCACCAAAGGAAACCAAGATTCATTTGATAAACCAACTTCTACGCAAATGCAAAATCATGTGAGTCTTTATTGCCTACATTTATACGTCCAATTTCTTGTACCAGTTAATATTGTGGCAATCGTTAATCATACTTTACAGGAATCAATTATTAATTTCAGGCGTCTAGATGTTAACATCACAGAAAGCGAAAGCATGTCATGGTATCCATGTCGTAAACGTTTCAAGTCGTTTTCATTTTTAGTGACTCAGCAAAGCTTTGGAACGACAATTTTTGTCCTTTTCTTTTTCTTTCTTTTTTTTTTTTTTTTTTTTTTATAAATATTGTCCACTACAAGCTCATAAAAGTTGGTGTTTCGGAACAATTAATTTAATTTAAGGCCAGGAGTTTTTCCTTTTTTCTCCACTTGTTAAAGAATTAATTTTAAAATAAATCAAATCAAAGTGACACAAGAACTACCATAAGTAATAATAAAAATTTCAAAAAAAAATTGTCCATTCCAAGATGGTAACTACATAATAAATGAGGAAAAAGGAAATGACCTGAATACTGCACACAAAAGAAGGAATTCCATGGATACACGAAAGGCACAAAAAATAATTCAAAGACCAAAAAGGCTTATTCATATATAAACAATGAAAGGAAGACGCTATAATATAAAAATAGCCAAATTTCTGTCACAGAAGAAAATCTTAATAGCAAAGTAATGACATTCATTTCTTCATTTGATCATAAATGAATATCCATTGTCATCATACCAACACTGTCCTCAATATATTTATAAAAAAATAAAAACATTGTCCTCAATGTTTAAATCAACATCTCTTGTACACCTCACAGAAATTTTGCGAGCAGCAATATTTTTCGCATCTGTAATTCAATGTGAAGAAAACTACATGAGATTTCTACCTGAACTAGAAACATATTACAAAATTAGGTAGAAATATCACAGTATCCAATTCACCTGCAATTTCCATTTCTGTTAAATGGCCTTCAATTACAACTCCTTTTTCCCTATATTTTTTTTTTCCCTTTTTTCCTTTTTGGCCCCTTCTTTGGGTTGTGGGGTTGTCATGATTCAATCACAGTTCATCCCGGGGGTTACCAAATTGGCTTAGTAAGATGGCCAAATCCATACCTTGTACCATAGTCGGCACAGCCGTCTCATAAGGGCACCCACGAGAAAATCCAACTTTGCCAGATTTTTGCACTTTCTTGATGCAGCTCTTGAACTTTTCATGACATTTTATATTTATCAAACCTGAAACAGCCAATGAATAAAGGGAAAGTTTACTAGAACAGAACAAAAGTTATTCCTAGTGCAACCATAAACAAAACATAAAGATTAGTTAAAAAAACCAACTGAAAAACTTGATATTTATACTTTTGGCAGAAAACAAACAAAATGCAAAGCTTATCACGGGCCCAAAAATCAACCTTTCAAGAAGCAGGAAGACAAGTCTTGCCTCTTCTTTTTTTGGTTTACTACAGGAAATCATATGCGTGAAACTATTAACAATTAAACAGCCATTTTCTTTCTTTCATTCAAGTGGTCCACTCATTAAACACATTCTGATCTAACGGTCTATAAAACTAGAAAGAACAAATATTTCACGAATTGAAATACAAAACTCCATTGAAACAAATATTGAAATAACATTGTTGTTCTATTTCTGGACAAGATAAATATTGCATCTTCAAACCCAACACCTGCATGAGGGAGACTGTTGCTGAGATTATGCTACTGGCCAGCCATGGACAAAGATTTGCGCAGAGCACTAGCTCGCCAAGGAAAGTAGTGTTGTGGGATGTTTATAAAATTTTAACATCAGAATGGACAGGGCACGAAAGTTCATAATCATGTTCTAAAGGTGGTCAACTTCTTGAATGAGGCTGAGATTCAAGGAGCCCGTATTGAGAGCAATTTATATAGATATATCTAATATTTTCACCTTTATTTAGAAAATACATTTTTTAGTTTGTATCAAATGCATTCCTTCACTCGGTCAGTACTCAACTATGACAAAAACAATGATGATTAAACAGGAAATAAAAAAAAAACAAAAACAAACAAAATCCTTGTACTGCCTCGTTCCAAGTTTTTTTTTTTTTTTTTTGGGTTACTTTTTTCCCTCTTCGGAAGGACATTTTAGTGTTTTTGGAGTCAAAATCGAAAGTACATATTTAACACAAATTTTAGAAACACCCTGGCACACAATATAATTGTCCAAATACAAATTTTCGAAAGGAAAAAAAAAACCTTTTTTTGTGACACATTCGTCGTGAATCTTGCAACAAGCATCGAGATCATCGCAAGGCTTCTCTCCCGGACAGCCAGTCCATCCTACTCCGCAGAACTTTCCGTATCGAATTCCAACAGCTAAACAAAAAATCGAAAATTAAAAAAAAAAAAAAACAAAACTAGATAAAATGACCATTGTTAAAGGATATTCACATACAACTTACAATTACAATTCTCTGCAACGCAGGTTCTGCTGCATCGGACCTGTCCATCCAAACGAAAAAACAAAGTTTAAAACAAAAAAAAAAGTTTCTAATCATTGATCTGATCTGATACGATTCGATTTTGGTAATCTGTTTTCTTGGGCATTTTCTAGGCCACCAAACGGGGGGCGTTTTGTTCGTTACCTCGGAATCATTGTTGGAGCAGTGGGCGACGACGGTGAGGGAGATCAAAACGACGACGAATCCGGTTACGACACGCATCCTCGCGGGGACAACAGCGCCACGCGACATTTCTCGCTCTGCTTTTGAATTTGGATATCCTCTGCCACAGTCGCAGACGAATGACAAGATGGAGGGGTGTTCTGGGTTTTCCCTCTGCCTTCCTCGCTTTTATGTCGTTTCTCTCCACTCCTTGGGATTTAAAATCGTCTGACCCTTCCTATTGGTGGAAATTCGTCATCGCCTGCTTGAAAATACTATAATACCCTTTTCCAGGTGCTGGTTGAATGATTTCCAGGGGAGACGTGGGTCAATCCCAGCCCAACTTGAGAAAATTCGGCCCAAGCTTTGACAATCCTACCTTAATCGCATTTGCAAGTTTCATCTTTCTTGTGCTCACGACACAATTAATATCCGATCAATTTAATCATTTTTTTTCCAGGGATAATCGAAATTAACTGGGATGCGAAGGTAAATAGTCTTTTTACAAGTATTTTTAAAATAAATAATCATAATTTTTTAAAATTAAGTAAATAGCTATTTATTGATAATAAATTTGAGTTTTTCGAGCCAAACATTATAAACTCCAAAAGTTTATTAGTTAAATTCAATTTATTGTTGATTAACAACCATTTGTCTAATTTTAAAATATTATAATCGTTTATTTTAAAAAGACCATATGATAACTTTACATCATAATATATTTTTCTTTACATTGTAGCATTTTAAAACTTTACGTTGTAAACAATTCAAATTCATAAATTTAAACTTATTTACTAAACACAAGTTATTTTTATACAAGTTTTTTAAAGGTATCAAAAAGTATGATCTGTTTGTTAAATTTTGGCTCTTTTTTAGACATCTGAACATTTGTCAACCATTCATAAACTTTGTAGACTTTCTTAGTCTACAGTAAAAATATCAATTTGAAAACTATGACATGTAACAAATTTTTACTTTTTTACTACAACTGTTGCAAACTTTACAAATGTTTGTTGGTAGGAACTCTAGATGCCAAACAAAGGGTAATATTTTAATTGATGCTGACGTTAAAAGTAACAAGGATAGTTGCTCATCAAATATTCACAACAGCTGAACTGTTATAGAGACGTCCCCGTTTGATGATTTCACAACAGAACGTTACCTGATTAAACTTCAGCCTGCAACAAAACAAATAAGCATAGAAAACTCAGGGAAAGAGAGATGCGACGATAAACGCCACATGAGTACAATTTGCTAAAATATCTAAATGAGAAAAATTAGACGAAAATCCAAATCAACATCGACCTACTGGAGTCCGACCTTCGATCTCATCCATTTTATAACGCGCTCGAGCTAATCATTTTATAGTGCCCTCGAGTAATATATCGCCGTGTCTATAAGAGTTAATACTACCACAAAATATTTAGCCACAAAAGCAGGTAAAATGAACAAGCCAATGCAATAAATCTTGGACTATGATCATCAATTATGATTTGGTAGCAGTAGCTCCCAACAGAGAAAAACAATACAACATCAAGCTCCATCCAGGTCACTTTTAAATACATGCTTTATTAAGGCTTGTCAGGACTCAGAATTGCCCGCGGATTTCTCAGGTTCAAAAATTTTGCAGAATGGGGAAAAAAGGGGAGAAAAAATTTGCATGTAGAGTTCCCTCAATTTAGATGAAGCAAATAAAAAGAGAGGCTTAGACATGCGACCTCTAAAAAAATTTTGTCAAGGGGTGTTTTCAAACATAATAACCGGTGAAAGTAAATCCCCTTCCCACAATCTCGCCGGCACAAAACCAGGCAAAGCATTCCAGCCCAAACAAAGCAGCTATACCAGCATCTTCAACCTTCAACTCCTGCCTATTCTTCCAAATGTGCTTGACATAGTCAAGTTCCTTCCAGAATGACTCATAACGACCAGGAATACTGCAAAAGTAGAAATAAGTCAAATTAATAACAGATACATGCACAGACCAGAAGAGAGAGACATATTGGTCGTTTCCTTGCAGACATCGCACTCGCAGCGACGATTCCAAGAAAATGTTACAAGTAACTTGATTATATATCTTTCCTCATCCATCTTATTCCTGATCTAAAAAATTAGTAACATCAAATAGTTTGAACTACAAAAGAAAGTTTTGAAGCCTGTTTATCAATGAGACAATGAGAAAGAACAGAGATATAACCTAGCAAGACGAGTGTAAAGCAATTGTTTTGATAGCTCATTGCATTTTTCCACGGTTGGGGGTTCTTGAATGTATTGCTTGTTCTGCTCCAATAACTGCTTGTGGTAAGCAGATCCGTGCTTGAAAGCGAATTGTGATGCTTGGCAAACCTTGGATTGCAATTGTTGCAACTTTGACGCCATCAACTTCAAACTTAAGCTTAACTGCAGGAAAAAAAAAACCCAATATTGTAAATGATAGGCCACTCGATAAGCCAAACTTTTTATTTGACTAGAACATCTATACATTTAAAGTCACATGAATATGATACTCATCATGAAAGAAAAGTTTCATGAATGTGCTATGGCTAAAGATTTAGGGCAACAGATTAGTTCTATTATATGAAAGTTGGAACTAGGGATTTTTAGCCATCTACATATATGGTGTTCATGATAAAATTCTAACAGTGTGTATCACTGCTGTTTCCACAAACTTTAAATTCATGATAATGAAGGCCTTACTTGATTGAGAAGCAAAAAGGAGAAAAGGCGACAAGTAAAAATAAAACACATCTAGATCCTAGATAATCACTGGCAAATGCTAATCTTCAATAAGACTAGCTAAATGAAGATTAGCACCAAACATATCTAAAAACATCAGAAAATGAGCTTTTACGGCTTACTGTATTATCTTCTTCTACATGCTTCTTAGCAACCAAACAAAAACTAAAGCAATCATCCGAGAAAAAGGTAGATAAGACAGTGAATACTCCGAGCTTCAGTACAAACCAAATCCTGAAAAAGGAATAATAAAGGCCAACTTGGCCAACTTGAAAATTAGCAATTTAAACCAATTTATCAAACGAGCAATTCATGAAAAAATTTTCACGAATTTCATAAATGCATACATGTCAGAATTTTGCAAAACCCTTCATGAACCCTACGAAGTTGTGTTTTAATTTCATCATGAGACTGTTTTTCCATGATGTGTATCATTTTCCTTCGACGAACATCGGATTTCTCATCATTATTGAAAGCTATGCACGATTTATAACAAGACAAGACCATGAAGACTCCTGTTTCTTTGTAAAGGCATTGCATTTCCCACCTAAATTAAACACATTTTAGTCTAAAATGCAACTGACAAGTCCCCAAACAATATTCCCCACGCCACGCTTCAGAAATAGTTTAAACTAACATAAAATGTCGTCGAAAATTTAATTTGGCTTCGGTTTTTATAGCTAAAATCCCACAAATCGAGATTCTCGTAACAACTCGAGAACAAAAAAAATGCTAAATTCTCATCGCAGAATCACAAAGCATAATATAATCAAATTTAATCACAGAAATACATAACAGTTTGAAAAAAAAATTAATCTTTAACACCACACTTTAGAAACATAAACCCTAAGAACAAAAACAGATCGTTTAAAGAGAAAGCCAGATCTAAATTAGCAAACGCACAAGCCAGAGAGAATAACAAATCGTGAATCGAACACGAATAAAATCGAAATATCGAAAAGGATTTACCTTGGTTGTTTTAGATTTGAATGCGGAACAATAGAGCCCAAGAGCGAGTCTTTGCTTCTCCCGCCGCTGAGACCTGAGAGAAAGAAGAGAGAGAATGTACGTTTGGGGGATTAGAGTTTGGGGTTTTACTCTTGGACCCTCTGCTTTCGCAAGTGGCTATTTCATAAATAATAGAAGTTTCTGGGCTTTTCTATGTTTTTCTTTTTTCTGGGGCTGAGGGGGTGTTTTTTTTCCCTTTGGTCTTTATGGGTCTTTTTGTCAATTTAAACGATTTCTAATTCTATTCTTTCATTATTTTTAAATTCTCTGTAATCATAATACTAACGTCAATGTACCCCTTGACTTTTAAAATTCATCCTTTGTCCACTTCAAACTTTTTTTTTAATAAATAACTCCTCTCATTCAATTTTTTAGTTTTTATAAATTTTTTGTGAGTTTTTTTTATTTTCTCTAAACTGCATTACTCATGTCACTTTGTCCGTCTCATTTCCGAAGGGCGTTTGGTTTGAGCACTCCCTTTACTCAAATGACTCAAAACAGTATCTAGGTTTCATGCGTTATTGAAATGCTTGTTTGGTGTCCAATATTTGGCAGGTTTTTGAATCAGTATTCGGGTCATCTTGATTCAAAATCTTGAGTTCTTCTCTTGGCTGTTTTCTGGCACTTCAACCACTGCTCTACAGTGCAAGCTTAAGAACCCAAATACAGGGGAATCTCGCTGCGAGCATCCCTTTTTGACCGTTGAGGCTGTACCGTTGTATTCCCATATTTACCAAACACAAATTTGAATACTCTATCCAAACCTAATTTTAAATACTCTGACAACCAAATAATAACTCGAGTTATAGCTCAAATCACAATCCAAATCATAATACTATTCAAAAAGAATCTAAATCACCGTAATTCGAATACCTTTACCAAACGGGCCAGTCTAACTATGTCGACTCAGACTTTGTTCGATAACAATTAACGTACTTTAATCCAAATTTATGGGGTTGAACAAATCAATGTCATTATTCTTCCAACTTTAGGAGATCTTTAGGTCAATCACTCTATACCACAACGTACATGATTAACTTTTGCAACGGGTCATTTGAAGCCAATTATAAAATATAGCTTTTAGAACAAAAAAAAAACCCCGCAAAGTCCTTAAAATATATATTTTTTTAGTTTTAAAGAAAAAATAAAATACTACTTTTAAAGGGATTTTTGCGAAGGCTAAGCTTTTTAAATTTTTTTTGAACTATTCTTTGTATTCAAGTTTGAATGGAATATTGTAAAAAATACTCATGCAAGCCGTGGGTATATGACTAGGGTTAACATAAGGTCCCCTAAAGTTTGAAGAAAAAAATTGTTTGTTTGCCAAGCCGAACAGAATCGAACAGAACTAGAGATGTCAATCGTATCGTATTGTGTCGTGCCAGCTCGCCCCATAATTGGTTGGGCCCAAGTGTGCTTCATGTCATGTCTAGCCTGGCCCGTTGAAACTTCGTGTTGTGCTCATGCCAACCCAAATTAAAAGATATAGGCCCGGCTCGGCCCAACGGCCCAGGCATGTCTTGTGCTCATGCTCTTGTTTTTATCATGCCTAACATAATAGGCCATTGAATTGGCCTACTAAGCCATTTATCCATTTTAAATTATTTTTGCTTTGTAAAAAATATATTTTTAACACTTTTGACGTAAAAATATTATACATGTAAAAAAAATAAAAAATAAATAAAAATAAACTTCATATTTTATCATGTTATATTTTGTTGTCCATATTGAGATTCTAAAATTAAAAAAGCATTAAGGTGAAATCAATAAATTATGTTTATAAAGATTGTAATTTTTTTAAATAAAAAATATGTAACATTACTATTACAACAACATAATAAAAACTATATATATTTATTTATTTATTTATTGAGTTGGTCCATCGTACTTAATGGGTCGTGTCATTTCGTGCTCGTGTTTTTTGTCGTGTCGTTTCATGCTCAACCCACATGCCTAAAACTATGAGCCCAGTACGACCCATCATCTCGTGTTGTGCTTAGCTCAGCCCAATATAACCTCGCGCCATGCCCAAAATTTTTTGCAAACAGAACAAGGCTTGATGCTTCATGCTAATGTGGTCAAAATTTAAGGGCTCACAATGGCACATTTTGACTATCAAAGAGGAAAGTGACATAAAAGAAGGAAAGTGACATAAATGACATAATTCAGAAGGGAATATAAAAAAAATTTAAAAAAACTAAATAAATACTGGAATTAGATAGAAGGGGATTACTTGCTAGCAAAACAAAGTTTAAGATATTCAAAATAATAATAAAAAATCTTTGAATCAATCATTTGTGTTCATTCGTCTGTAAAAAATTAGAGGTACAATCTTGAAAAATTTTGTATTAGTTATCAATCTATAGCATTAAATTAGAAAGTACTTGAGATTGCCAAAGAAATTATGTAACTTTTAAAATATAGTTATTTTTTCCGTATGTGTAAATCTAAATTTATTTTTTTATGAAATTAATATGTTTAAAATACTAAAGCCCCTGTCACACATTAAACTCAGGCAGCGACGTGACAGTTTAATTGAAAACTATTTAACAATATTAATTAAACATAACATAATTTTTATTAATATTTTTAAAACATTTAAAGTAAATCATAAAAATGTGGAAATTTTAAATCTTTTTGAAATGTTACAAATACTAAAATTTAGCAATGTAAATTTCTAAAATATCCTCAAAATTAAGTCAAAAACGTAAAACCCGTTAGAGTAGTCTAGGTCTCGTTAGACTCCACACGGTGCACACATAAAACATACACAAAAAAAAAAAAAAAAATAAAAAAAATACGACATAACTATAATCCAACAGAATATAATCAAAGTGCATGACTAATGTCTCATTATTACATGCCTTGATAAAACTGAAAATTAAATAGATCATAATCTACATGAGAAATTCTACAACATATTACTCGGTTGCATACTGTGAACCACTTGGAGGGAGAAATTTAAAACAAACAGTAGGAACATGAGCAGAAGGCTTACTAGGACGTGAGTTTCTAAATCATCATTAATTAAATAAAATAATTAAATTTAAATCCAATTCGGACGTATAATAAATAACTCAATAAATTTATACTTACAATTCAGGTCATGTGATTATCTCAAATCATATATCAATGTTCATTATGTGCAAAGCCTATTATAATTACCACCATAGTGACCCAGTTGGGTTTCATGACTACCTCCAAGATCACTTTTTGCACGACCCAATCTCTATGTGTGGTATCATGCAATTAATATTCATTCCAAACAGGGATTCTTAGTTCGTTCGACGTTTACTATCATTTGATCATTCGTTCACTTGATATACTTTTACCGTGTTATCATTTTACGTTTATTATCATTCATTCATTATGATCATGTCCAATATCTCTTAGAAATAAATAAATACATACAATTCAATTCTTAAAAACTTTTTAAGAATATAAAGTGTGGCTAAAACTTGTTTAAAATCATGGCTGTCGAGAAAATGGTCTAGAGTCCTAACTCGTTATCTAGCACATTCACACCTACATCGTAATCCCGTCTTGTTATATGTTTGCTCCAAAAGATAGCGAGCAATTTTAGGTATAGACTAAATACATTAATGTCTAAATGTCGACATATTTTACTAGTATACTACTTATGGTTCAGTAGTGTGCCATTTCTAATTATAACTCTTCATTTATTTGTGTAATAATCAAATACACTTAAAAACATATTAAGATTGATTTATGATCAGTCAAACAAATAAAAATACACTTAAAACTCATTTCAGAACAAGTGGGGCTCAGGTTGTAACATCCGAGCATTTTGAGTACATTAAAAATGTAATAATTTAAGGATTATGTTAAGACAAAAATACTGTTTAAGGAAAAATACTGTATAATAATACAGAAACTTATACAGTATTAGAATAATATACTATAAGGAAGCACACTAATAAAGTTATGCAGTATGAAAATTACACTGTAAAAGTAATACAGTGTAGGAATTACACTGTTTAAAGATAAGCAGTACAGAAATTAGATTGTTTAAGTTAAAGCAGCATATGAATAATACTGTTTGGAGAATACTGATGAATAAGGAATATTGTAGCAGTATGGAGAACATACCGATAGTATAAAAAAAATACTGTCAGTATAAATTTGGACAGTACAAACTGAGATAATATTGGAACTACATTATGTGATGGATGTGGATAAGTATTGAAGGTTATGGGATCTCATTAACTGTATGAAAAAGAATACCGGTAGTATAAGAAAAATACTATCAGTATAAACTTAGATTACGTAAAAAGTTATTGGGACACTTTAAAAGTTGTGATTGAGCCACCACATCCACTAATGTGGCCCAATCACATTTGGCCACCCAAAGGAATCTAATTGATTATCAAGGTGATGACTCATCATCTTTTTAATTAAAAAAAAAAAAAGAAAAGACAAAAAAAAGGTGAATGACTCATTATATAAAGACCACAAATGGTCTCCAACGTGCAAGAAAATAGAAGAAAGAAAGAAAGGAAAGGAAAGAAAATAAAAAATGCTCCATTTTTCCCCCATTTCTCTTTACCAAAACCAAACCCCCCCACCCCCCCACGAGCATTCTCTCCATAATTTTTCAAGCACAAATCTCCAAAATTATGTTTTGAAGCAAAGTCAAGGGTATGAAAGGAGATTTAAGACTTTCAAGGTAAAATCTAAGTTTTACCTACTATGTTTAAGGGTTTTTATTCATGATTTGGTTGAGATTTTTATGGGGATTGTTATGAATGTTGTCAAGGGTGTTGAGAAGGTTTTCAAGCATTTCAAAGGAGGATCAAAACGCTTGATGAAGTTTAGGTAAAATTCTAAACTTCATGCTTTAAAAAGTTTATGTTCTTAATGCATTGTGACACCCGTTATTCTCCTAACGGGTATTGAGGTAATTAAATTAATTTTTAATGTATAAAAAAAAAATTGCTTCATTTAAATTTATTTTATAATATTTATTTTTATCTATTTTTAAGTTTTCTAAAATTCTCCTATATTTATTTAGTATGATTACTAAAAAGCCTTAGAACTTCTAATAAATCTCAAAAATGTCATATTGGCATTATGTGTGTTAAAGTTTTTAGATGAGACATAAGGATATCTTTTCCAACTACTCTTGACCCTCATTTTCTTTATTTCCTCCGTGACATGCTTCAACATGTCTCCTCTATAATTGTTTCTATCACTTCTTTTCAAAGACTTCATCTTTTCTTCCTTTCTCTTCCACGGTTCCCACACTCTTCTTCTCATTTCTTTGCTGAAGCAAAATACTTAGAGAACTTCTTCAAGGCAGCCATAAAAATCAGCCACCATCACCTCCATTTGAGCAAGAATTTCAGTCATACCGAAGTAAAGGAACCTGTTTTGAAGCCATTTTAAGCTTCCAACTAACCATAATCCGAGGTTAGAATCTTATGAACAAATTTAGTCTTTCATTTATAAATTTTCTTTTATACTAAAGGATTATTCAAATTTGCGTTCTTAAACCTAAGTATATGTTTGTTGCTATTTTAGAGCATATGTATGAAGTCTAAGTGTATATGCCGTAGACAGAAAATTTATATTGTTAAACTTTGTAATACCTCTATGGGCAGTGGTTATTTCTTGAAATTCTAAGATTAAATTAAAATGAATTTTATGAATTGGTTTGCATATTTGAAAAGTAGCATCCTAGGCTTTCTAACGAGCTATCATAAACCTAAATCGGAGTTGTATTTTATTTTCTAAGAATTATTTAATTTTTGTATTGGAAACTAGTAAATCTGCCAGTTTGTTATGGTATACCAGCTGCTAACCTGAACCAAGAACCCATCTTTGCTCACCACCTAATTCTTTAATGTCTTGCAACCTTTCCAATATTATCCTAAGTGATTGATGAATCTTATTAGGGACTAAAACATATAGATTACTTGTTCACATTTTATATTGTGTTAAGACAAAAATTGTTTACTGTGGTATTCGAAAGAGATTTATATAAAAGCTTTAATGGCATACTAGTAAGATAGGTTTACACATGATTTATTTATGAATGTAGTTGTATGTTGTGCTTTAGTTTTAATTGTCCTTATGCACGCCTTAGGATCAAGGGAGTATGGAGCTAACGTTAACTGATTCCAGGATTAAAAGATTGTTGATAAGCTTGAAAGGTAGGGATTCTATTACTCATCTTTTGTGAGGTTTTTATAGAATTAAAATTGATTGTTTTGCCGCAATATATATATATATCTATGTTGAACTGATATTATATGATTATCACATATGAAACTATGACATGGACTCGTCTTGTATTGTACGGCGAGGAACATAATGAATTGACACATGTTATAAATTGAGAAGCATGGTTAGGAAAACTAACTCTATTGATAATGATTCAATATAGAGAAATTGTGAGACATGAAGAGGGCGACGGTTACGTCCTTGGGCATGAATACCCTAAAAGGTAAAATAGGGGGAAGGCGATGACGCTTCCTTGGGTTGAAAGTCCCAGAACACACTGTACAGGAATCGATTTGGTGAGGACTCGGGGCTTGATGTCCCCTCACCGGAACACCCTTGGAATGTTTATAGGGTGATCAAGTGCGCCCATTTGGGTTTCGATGAGTTGAGTGATACTCAATTTAACATGGATACCTAGGAACAATGATGATTGGTAATATTTGTATAAATGTGTAATTATGACACTTGGTAATGATTAACTACGGTATCCATAAGATGTGATCATAATAAACCTCATAATCTGGAATATGATGTAACTTATTAACCATGCAGGTTTTAATGTGGTAATGATAAAAACCTAAAGGTGAGTAATGGTTTTCTCTACTGAGCATAGTGTTGCTCATACCCTTATGTTTATATCTTTTCAGGACTCACTAAGTGTGAGGTGGCTACGAGAAATATAGTTGAGGAAGTGATGTAACTATATTACATTGGGACTGCTTCAATTGTTGAGAATGTTCTTCATGATAATGTAAGCATCAATTGTTACTTTCTGTGGCTGTATTACAATGTGTTGAGGGATAAAATGATGATGACAACAGTTTATATTATTAAATTTAAGGTGCTACATTAAAACTGTGGTTTAATTGTCGTTTATATTTTTATTTTTGAGTTGAGAGTTTTCATTTAAGTCCCGGGCAAATTTTATTTTTAAGGTTTTACTTTTACTATTTATTTTTATTTTATCTCATTAAAAACTGTTAACCCCCATATAGGGGCGTTACTTGCATATTAAGTGTTTGATGAAATGTTTAAGCCATGGCATGTAATATGGGCATTATGGCATGGTTATTTTATGTTATATGTTGATGGTGATGATGATGGAAAGAAGAAAGTAAGGGTTTTGATGAAATTTCTAAAAGGACTAAATTGCAAAGAAAAAGGGTATTCTCGGTAGATTTGAAAATCAGCCAAAAAGTCCCCCTAAACGTTGGAATTTCAAAAAAGTTACAACATAAAAGTTGTAGAACTTGTTGAAATTGTTAGAATAACATGGACATTTTTTCAAAATTCTGCCCAGTTTAAAAGTTATGAACTTTACAAAATTTTGGGCACAAAATTTCAAGAAATGAAAACGTTATGAAAAGTTTAAAATTCAACCATAGTGCTTTTGTTAGTTTTATTCGTTGTGAAAAACTGAGCGTTATGGTATAAATTGGCCATTTTTGGTTTTGAGGGCAAAAATGTAAATATTTTTGTATTTTGGGCCAAAATTATAAACTTGTGTGAAAATTGGGGTTTTCACCAAGAAATGTAGAATTCTTACACTACTGTAGGCAGTGAGTAATTAAGATGCTAAATTTTAAAGGATTTAAAGTTTAGTCAAAGGTTGAAAGAAAAATAAACAAACTTAAAGGCAAAATAGTCATTTTATGAAAAATGACCAAAACGGACTCGAAATGCCTGAAATCGGGAAACATTCTTTAGTGAGAATTTTTCTGTACTATGTAGGTAATGGAAAGGTAAAGTTAAGCAAAAGGTTTTATAAAGTTACAAAATGGACGAAAAACCCGTTAGGGGTAAAATCGTCATTTTTGAAGAAACGGTTAGAACGGAGTCGAACACTCCAATTTAGCATAACATTTTTAGATGGAAAATGTTTGATAACACGTTAGGTAATGAAACCGTCATGTGAGACAAGAGATTTAATTAGGGAAAGATAACCCATGTGGGTTACAAAGTTAGTGAAAGAATGGTAGACCGATAGCAGACCAAGTTATGAAAAAAAAAAGGGAATAAATGTTTGATGTTTAAGTTATGTTATCAATCAGTGAATTGGTAATAAAAGTTAAATAATTAGTCGGGTGTCGTATGATCAGGATACAGAAGCTGACTAATGGAAGGAAAAGGAACGAGATAGGAATGGAAAAGAGAACATTAGAGTAAAGTCCAAGCAAGTTTAAAACTTCACCTACAGCATGAAGTAAATGATTTTTAAAGATTTATGTATACGTTTATAAATGCATATGCAATTATTATGTGAGTTTCTTTTAAAATATGTTTACATTTATTATGCAAAAAGTTTTAAAGATTCAAAGCAAAATTTGCAATGAATTTGCAACCGTTATATTTAAAGTCTATTTGTATATTTGATATGCATAATTATTTTTAAAAGTTCAAGTTGTTATGATTTTTAATGTATTTAAAATATGATTGCATGTGAAATGCACAATGTTTAAAAGAGTACAAGTTATGATTTGTAAAATATGTTTACGTTATATGTTGCATTTGTTGTGCAATAAGTTGCATTTGTTATGCAATAAGTTTTAGAGTACAAGTTATGATTTGCAAAATGTGTTTGCGTTTTATGTTGCATTTGTTATGCAATAAGTTGCATTTGTTGTGCAATAAATTTTACAATACAAGCTATAATTTGCAAGTGTGTTTGCATATGATGTGATTATATTTGATATGCTAACTAAATTTAATAAGAAGGTAACGTAAAGATAAAAAAAAAGTGTCGTACCAACTTCCTTATTGTGAGGTAATGAAAGTAAAGTTAAAGTTTGACCTCTTAGATGTGAGGTACATAACCTCGATGTTCGATGGTCTCAAGTCTTCCACAAGGGAAGCATTATGTCTATGATCTCATGATTAATGATGTTGTTACGAACACTAAAGTAAAATAAGGAAAGTTAAAGTAAGATATGGAAAGATAAGGTACAAGGATAGAAAGCTAAAGTAAGACAAGGATAGTTAAGAAACGACAATAGAAAGTTAAAGTAAAAAAAGAATATTCATAAGACGCTGATAAATGAAAGTTTATAATTGAGCATAAATGAAATCATGCACTGATTTTGCTTGAATTCCTTTTTATGAAATATTTATATGTTATTTTATGAAAGATATTTTGAGAAATGTTTTATGTTTAATGTTTATGAAAAACATTTTAATGTTTTTAAGAACAGGTTTATGAAGGACATTTTAAGAACAGGTTTATGAAGGACATTTTAAGAAAAACATTTAAAAAGTGTTTTAAGAAAAATGTTATGCAAAATGTTTCAGAAAATGTTTTCTTCAAAAACGTTTTATGAAAAATGTTTTTCGAAATGTTTATGAAAAACGTTTATCACAAATGTTATAAGAGAAAGGTTTTTATGAGAAAAGTTTTAAAAGTATGTTTTAATTGTTTGTGAGTTTATGTTTTAACTTACTGAGCGTAAGCTTATAAAAAGTTCATTCATGCTGTAGGTAATTTTATGGGCAACTAGTAGGACCCGTTAGAAGAACGAGTGCTGTGGAGGGCAGATGCGAAGATTTGGGTATGGATACCACTACAGTAAGTTTCTGCTATATAAAGAAAATGTTTTCCCACAATTGATACAATGTTTTCAAAGTTTCAAAAAAAAAAAGTCAAAGTATTAAGAAATGTTTTCAAAGTTTTAAGATACAATTTACGAACTGTTTTATATTATTATAAAGTGAAGTTTTAAGCGATGTTTTAGTAAATATTTCTTATTAAGTTTTAAGAAACGATTTGAAATGATTTTAAAGTCAAGTGTTGAGCGAGGTCTGAACTTGAAATACAACAGAGGTTGCATTAGTTTTTAAAGAACGTTTTAAAGATTGTTTAAAGAAAAAAAAATTATTCAGTATTTTTCTTACTAAGTAAGTAAAATTACTGTTTAAGTAATGATGTTTTAAGTAAGTAAAGTGACTGCTCGAAAAGGTAGGTCATCACACAGGTGGCTTGAAGCGAGCCTCCTTAGTGCAGTGCGATCAATCACATTATAGTATACACGGTCGATCACGTGTCTCACGGTGCTTAGTTGACACGTTATACAGACCATAGCTGACCACGGCATCGTGGCCAGAGAGGCTCTTTTTCGAGCTCCCAAGTTCATATCATTTCAAATCAATTTCAATGCATTCTAAACATGTTTTAATGAGCTATAAACATGATACGAGACATATTAACTTTATTTCATCCATATGCAACATCATTTCATCATTTTTCGTGCATTTGGACATATAATTTCAAGATCAAACAACAAAATGTAAAAATTATTTTTAATTCGGTTTTAATCTAAATGTGAGATGCATTTGTGATGGAATTCATTCTACAACCTCAGATTATGCATGGTTTATGTTCATCAAGACTCAGATCATAACATGCAAAGCAAAATTTTGACAAATTTGTTAAAAACAAAAATTGTACAAAAGAAGCTATAACTCAGATGTTTTAAGCACGGTTTTGATCATGTAAATCAGTGTTAAAAGCTTCATATTAGGAGTTCAATTCATTAAAAATCATTCTAACATCAGGTTCATCCACTTGGTACAGCTTGATGGCTTCAATTTTGGTCTCCTTCTTCTGTTTTTAGGCTGAAAATGAAGACTCTAAGTTGTTCTTGAGCTTTTGAAACAAAAAGATTGTGTGTGTGTTTGAGTTCTTTGAGTTTTTGTCTGAGTGTTGAAGCAGTGTGTTGGGGTCTTGAAGTTAAAATTAGAGAATATCTAAGAGGAGGAGAGACGTGAAGAAGAAAGGGATACCAAGGAAGTAATGTCTGGATGGTTTGACGTAATCAAATGCCGAGTACAAGTACAAAGACGGTTTTTTGTAAACCCAAGTCTAGTAAATAGTTTTGGTGAAACAATTCTTTAGTTGAGTGTTGCTCCATGTGTTATGTCTGAGTGTAATATTTTTTTTTGGAAGAACAATCTGATTTTTGGAAAATAAAATAAAATACCAAAATTATTTTAAATCAGTTTAATAAATGATAAAAATCAAAATAGATCAACAAATAATTAAAATGCAATTAAACATGAATATGACACAAAATGATTAATTTAATATTAATTTGTAATTAGGCACACTAATTCACCAAATTTACGTACTAAACATCATTAATTAAAGTTTCGTTTGATAGTGTTTTCAAAATGGGTGAAAATAATTTTGTTTTAGAAAATAAGAATTTTTTAGGAATTGTATTGAGAATGTCTTTGAAATTTTTGTAAGTATGCAAAAATATTTTCAAAAACTCTTAAAACATTACCAAATGAGGTGTTTATAACCCGTTAGGTAGTGTTTTCAAAATGAGTGAAAATAGTTTATGTTTTAAAAATGAGAATTTTTGAAAAATTATGCTGAGTGTTTTTAAAATGCTTGCCTCAAAAAACGTAAAACAACATTTTCATAAAATACTAAAAGAATACCTAACGGCTAATAATCCTCTAAATCATCAGTCTGGGCAAGCCCTTGTTCAATTGATAAAGTCCATTCCTCTGCTCAATACCAAAGGCTGAAGCTTCACTGAAATGGCCCAACCGTCACTCACCACAGAATATTGATCACACGAGGCGAGTCAACGACAGCAAGGGCAGGATCGTACGCTGGCGTTGAGCGAAGTAAATTGACACCAAAGCGATGTCGTCTAATTCAAACCACGAGATTAACAATGTCGTACATATATTAGCGGGGGAAAAGAAACATCAAGATAGCTTGTTATTTTCTAAGGCTTAACGACACAAACAACTTCGTCGCTCCTTTGTTGGTAGTACAAAAAGTTGTCGTTTGAGAAACAAAAATGCAGCTCCTCAATATCAATGCATGTTGCTAGTCTGCACAAGAAACTCTAACGACACGACATCAAGCGCCCTTGTTTGCTGCTTTTCAGCCAAAAAATAAAATAAGATTAAAAAAAGGACTTGTTACGTTATACGAACAACGGATGATAACGGACTAGGCGCCCAAATTCGTGTATGATAAACATGTACCAACTAATGTTATGACTTCTGAGCTATTAATTCATGTTTAGGTGAAAACTACATTATTATAGAGGAAGAATGATTTATGCAACTAGAAAATCCAAATCAAATGATGAGTACAATTTGGCATGATACGTTTCATGTATTGCTCAATCGATGTCATACGTTGACATACAAAAGAAAAAACAGAAAGAAAATATCATGGTTTAATTAGGATAATGATCTGTTGAAAATGAGTTGGACCCATTTTGGATCGCTAATCATGTTATTTAAGTTTCAATGTCGACGCGGACAATATACATTAATCGAATAGTCAACATAACAATTTCAGGTTTCATTAGTGTTTTCTGTAAAACAGAATTTGAACTGTCATAGTGTTTGTATTTTGAATCGTTGGTTCAAATTCGTGATGACAGATAACATTTTTTTCCCCCTCAAATGCAACAGATGGAAAAAAGAATCTATAATAACGTACAATCATGTTTCAAGACCAACTCTAATATTCAATAACCTTTCTAAGATTGTGGCTATCATTTTCATATTCCAGTCATTATATATCATGAACATTATTGCTCCGATATAATGGCGGCGGCTATCACGCGGCTAAAATCTTTGCGCTTTTTAGGCCTATCAAGCTTCTCGTATATTTGTTTGCCAAAAGGTGATATTGTTAACGGAAAAGCTAGCTAGCTAATTAAGAACCATCCAAAAGGGTGGTTGGCTGCTAGGATGTAATATATTTGTATCCACATTCTTACGTGTCAGCTCATGATTGTCCTTTGTGAGCCACATGGGGGTGATCTGGACGGTGGTGATTAGTAGGTTTGTTGGTTGTATTAGTATGATTTGGCATGGGGGCTATCACACATTTATATGGTCAAACGTTGACTTTGGACTTGGTATGATTACATACACCAAGAAATTTTGCTAATTTATACTCTCAAGGAGTGCAGAATCCTACCAACTAATCTCAGACGTGGTGATCTCTCTCTTGCTTTTCAATCTACGATCTCTTCAAATTTTTTGGTTGTTAGTTTTGCTTTTCTTCTTCTTTGGGCAAAATCCATTTTAATTTGCATGAATCATGGGCATTTTCACAATTGAAGGGTCCGTACGTTGTTGGTTTTCAAAGTGATATTCAACTTGGTGATATTAATATGCTTGCTTTTTCAAAGAAGAAAACTGGCATTTTAATTTCTTTATTTTTATTTAGTTATTTACCGGCTTATAAAGTCATATTCATAACCAGTTAACATAATTCTTGTTAAAGAAAACGAAAGAAAAAGACATAAAAAGTTCAAAATTTGAGGTTGACTGTAATGAAATTCAACCAAAAGTTTTAACCATTCAAACTTGGACATAGACTTTAACGTAGTTGACAAAACGGAATTGGAAAGTTCAAGCGAATTTTGTAAGGAAGCGATTATTTTAGAGGAAGAAAGAAAAACTTATTATAGGCTAATGTTTGAAATTAAGACTAGAAAAATGCTAATCCAATCCCTAATGTTCCCCTCACATTGAGAGTTTTAATAATGTTTAAGGGATTATTTTAGAAAGAAATAGAAAATCATGCAGGCAATGGTTGAAAGATGATAAAATTGATTGAATCCTTACTTAACATGACACAAACATTTATTTTCAATATTTTTTTATATTAAAGTTAGAAAGAATTGAAAAGCCAAATAAAACTCAAGAGTAAATGCTATAATATTATGGAAAACTCGAACTATAATAATAGTGTCCACTTCGTAAACTAATTACATATACAAATTATACAAACTTGACTCTTGAATTCGAATTCCTAAATCCCAACAACAGAAAAAAAAAATGAAAATTATATTTCGATCCTCATTTTTATATTCATCACACTCCTAATCGACATGAAATATCATAAAAAAGCCAGCTTTATATGTGACAAAAGATGATTTTAATTAGCTGATCTAGAAGTGGAGGATATATATAGGTAACTACATATATATATATATATATATATAAAGCAAAAGAGATTAAAAGAGATTATTAGCCAATCGATCGATCTTGGCGTGTATCAGGTGGTCACGTGGTGGACCAAATATTTGGTGTAAAGCGTGGTACGCAAGCTTCATATAAAGCACATAATATTAACGCAAAATCTTATCTAATTAATACATCTCAATCAAGACAGGTTATATGAGCCTGACATGCCATGACAAAAAAAAAGTCATTAATAACTTCCAAATGTCAAAGGTTATGTAGAAGTTCGAGGTTTGATATTCCAACCAAGCCATGAAGTTTAATTAGCTAGCTTGGCCCCTAGCTGTTGATGATGGTGATGATTTGTTATATAGTTATCATATCCGCATTTTGCTATTAATATACCAAGTGCTCTTTCCAAAGTTGATTATATGTTTATTATAGCTTAGAACTCATGAGCAAACTACTCATTTTCATGAATTTAATGGTTACCTAGTCAAAGACTCAAAAGAATACAGATGCGCATACCCTTTTTAAACTTTATTTGATATGTCATGATTATTAAGTTGTATCCCCTAAAAAATGATAATTAAGTTGTTTTTTTTTATCATAACTATGATATATTAATTATTGTAGTATAGTGATGTGAGGAGAGGGGAAAAAATTTCGGGTACTTTCTTGCTCAAGGAAACAAGAAACTTGGTGAGACGCTTATCAAAAAAGGAAAACTTAGTGAGACATTGAAACTAGCTTTGCTAAAGCTAGCAAAGAATGTTACTTGTTCCATGTAATTCGTACTTAAGTACGATAACTAATCATGAAAAAAGCCCGATCTTGAAATGGGTTTTATCCCACGCAATTGCCAACAACATACGGCATGCAATAACATGATCATGAGGATAAGCATAATTTCTGAGACAAGAGTGTTCAAATAAGTAGGAAATTATAGAAATTTTTTTTTCTCGGCAATATATTATATGTTCCATAAACTTGTGTATTCTTTTCAACATGACTTTTATCGTCCGTCCCTTGATTTGACTTGATGATATACACATTATATTAGTGCTAGCAGACTATTATTTTCTTGGGCCTAAAGGTAGCTGAGGCAAAGGCTTAGAGAAATACAAACTTTTAGTCATTGACTTGATAATTAGCATATTTTGCAATAACACATTGGAAAGATACTTTACTACTTACATCCCTTCAAAAAGAAAATTTCTAGAGGTGTAATGATCATATACACCATTTTATCATATTATACATAATAGTAATTAATACTTTACACAAAAAAAGTGATTAATATGAGAGAAAAAACAACTTATTATATTACAATCATGAAATTACAAGAAACTTTGTGAGACAAAATAAAAAAAACCTGCATTGCCAAAAGCAAGAGAAGTTGCTTTGACAAGAGCAAGCAAACAATTGAAGTATCAATTTCTTCAATGTAATCTGATTTACAGTATACATGAATGTAGAACCACGAGAGACAAACCCCATTTTTGGAAATGGGAATTCTGTCCTCCAAAAGAATCGAAAAATGGCTTTATGACAAGCCATTAAAAAACATATAAAAACATGCAAATAAATATAAAATATATATAGGGAGAGAGGGAAAAAATTAGTAGATTGATTTAATTTCTACTCCTTGTTTCCCTTTCCACCATGAAATTGTGCATTCTTTTCAACGCCACTTCTAGCGTCTTCTCACTCATGTTAGCAAAACACACCCTAAACCACCCGGGCTCAGAGCAATGGCAAGAAGATCCGGGTGAGATATTCAACTTCACTTGGTGAAGAATCGAATCCCAAAGCTCCAATTCACCTTCTCTTGTGGATTTCTCCAAAAGCGGACTCAAATTCATCCAGCAAAACAGCCCGGCATTTCCCTTCAAACACTCAATCCCGGCGCTCCTCAACCCTTCGATGATCATCTCATACCTTTTCTTAAGCCTGTCTCTGTTGGTCTTGATGTAATTCTCCGTGAATTCCTTGTCAGACAACATGGAAGACAAGAGATGTTGAGTCTGAGAAGATATCAGCGTGAAGCTCGACATCCGCCGCGCCGTCGTCACGACCTTGTCGTTGTAGGAGTATATCGTGCCGACGCGAAAACCGGGGAGGCCGAGGTCCTTGGAGAGGCTGTACACAATGTGGACTCTCTCGGAGTCCTTGTACTTCCGGTCCTCGAGGACCTCGGCGACGCCCACGAATTCGTCCAAGGAGAAGACCGTGCCGGAGTAGATTTCGTCGGACACGAGGTGGATGTTCTTGCTCACCGCAAAGTCGAGAATCTCCTCGAGGACCGAGCGTTGGATCGTCGCGCCGAGAGGGTTTGAGGGGTTGGTGATGAGGACGCCTCTCACCCTTATATTCTTGGACTGTGCTTCGTTGTATGCAGCTTCTAGAGCTTTTGGAGTGATTTGGAAATTGTTGGAGCTGTCACAGTGGATAGGGAGAATCTTCACCCCAGTTCTCCACCTTAAATCTCTATCAAATCTGCAAAAAAAAACCAATTTGATCAATTTAGGTTATTTGAGGCTTAAATACGGACGTGAAAATATGCATGAAATACTAAAAAAAAAAAAATCAACATGCCCATTTGGAGCAAAGTGTGATGGAAAATATTTAAAGAATTTTAGGAATTTTTAAAAGTGATTGACACATAATTCAATGGAAATTTATATTAAGAGTTGAAAGTAATTTTAAAATTTGGTGCTAATTATCTTACCCTGGATAGTAGGGGGTTGGAACCAGCAAAGCATCTCCGGGATCTGCGAGAATGAATGTCAAGAGCTCATTCGCCGCGGTGGCGCCGGCGGTGATGACCACTCTATTGGGGTCAAATTTTGCCCTTCCTCCTCTAATTTGTTCCATGAAACTTGCCATTGCCTTTCTGAATGACAAAAGGCCATGGTAGTCTTGGAACAAGGCATTTTCTCTGAAGCTGGACACTCCCTTTTCCCAGCTGGATTTTTCCGAATGCTGTTCCAAGTACTTTTCTAGCAAATCAAACGAAACCTGTTCAACAAAAGACAAGAACATGAGTCTTGTGAGTGAGAAAATGATTAAGCCTGTTTAGTTCGTAGGTTCTAATTATATAGTATTTTCTCTCGTAAATTTAAATTTTTATTTAAATTTTTCATTCAAATCTATAAACAAAAACCAAAAGTTACTAATATTTCTTTTAAATAAATGTGTGATGGTTTATAAACTTACTTGATTCTCTGCTAATCCCATCTGAATGACCCCTGATGGGTTAGTGATTTCATCATAAGGGTCTTCATCATATGCTTTCCAGCCAGCAAAATATGGAGAGTCTTCTCCATGAGTGTCGGAGACCGCGACTTTCGAGAGCTCAACGGAGGCTGCAGGTTGTTGTTGCTGCTCAATCTCAATAGCCATAACTAGCTTTCTTTACTTTTTTTTCTTTTTGGGGCCTTTTTCCTTGTTTTTGAGGAGCTTATAGAATATTTATATTTAAGGCCTAATTAAGAAAGCTGTTGTGACTAAAGAGAATGAGAGAAGAGAGACTTGAGAAACTGAGAACTGTTGAATGAGAAGTTTGACACGAAAGACTCCCTAATATAGAGAGGAAAAGAAGCAGCCCCTAACTTGCCTGACACATGAAAAAAAAGAAAGAAAGAAAGAATAAAAGGAAAAAAAATTGTATATATTAATGATTGATTCTGTGTGTAAACAAGATCAAAGATCACCTTTTACAGATATAGTTTTTTATCCCTTGTGCCAACTGTAGCTTCTGTCATCTTGTTCAAAATGTCTCTTCAGCTAAAATCTCCTTAAGATACAAAAAGAATATTATGGTGGTTGATAGAGGGCGGAATATGAGTGTTTTTTTTTCTTTAAAAAAAATCAAAATATTCTCAAATTTCTTAGTCAGAGAGAGAATTGGAATTTTTCCATGCCACATATATTATTAATTCTAATTGCAATTATTTTTTAGTTAATGGTGGTTTTTGGTTTTCTCCATACAAATCCTTACTTCCCAACCTACGATCAAATCTTTGCCGAATAAACTCTAAATTCTATGCCCCTAAAAACATAATAATCATGCATTAGGAAAGCATATTGCACGCCAATATAATTGAAACATGAAAGGGTAGCTCAGTCTCTGATGACCTGATCACAAAGATATCAATTTACCCTAGATTAAGATTCCGATTTACAAACAAAACTGGGACAAAATAGAAGCTCCGAGAAGATCTGGTGACCCCGCTAAACTCACTAATGTTGCATTATATCTCAGCAACATAGTTTATAACTCCTCTTTAAAGCTCCAAAAAAACACTACATATATATATATACATATATTGTGTTATATATTTTCGGGTTGTATTAACAGTCTAATTGAAGTTATCAAAGTTCACAAGTTATAGATATGTTGGATCAACCGGAACACACATGAATGATACTCATTTTTTTTAGCTAATTCATTATTTTTATAAAGCAAATTATTTGCATTTTCTTTGGTCCAATTTTCAGATACGAGGATTTTAGATGCATTTTCAAGCATGTTTACAATTATGTTTAATATTGGGGGGCTATATAAAACGTGGAATATTTTTGTTACATACGCGTGGCCGTCTATGTAGTAGATAGGATACTTGTTGAGATTGTGTTGCTTGTGTGGATTTCAACTAACATATAATGTTATATTGAATAAATAACACACCAAGATGAAAAAAAAAAAAGGAGGGCAACAAGATAAATAAATAAATGATTAATGGGAATATGCTTCTCTCTAAAAATCAACGATGTGGGGCTCGAGATATCATGAATATACATGTGCAAAGAAAGTCTGAATATGTAGTTAGAGATTTCGCAATTAATAGATTTGAATCCTAAAAAGGCAAAGAAATTAGAAAGAAGATCGTGCATGGAGTGATCAGATGACGACTATTCGGCGACTTCAGCCTGTAAGGAAGAGACAAGTATCAACCACAATGGTCTTGGCCAGATATGGAAGTAACTTAATTTAATTTAATTTAATTAATAGTGCTGTACTTTATAAATAATAATTGAGTGCGACATGGGGCAATTTTAACTAGCATTTGTTACTGAAATGGCACTTTAAACGCATATAACTCCAATATAACCCAAAATCATTGGATGGAAAGCATATAGTTAATTGAATTTGAAAAGTAAACGCCCCATACTGCTTCTTTGGCAAAAATCTTTCAGCACCAACTAATGTTATATTATATACATTGAGGAAAATTTTAATTAGGCTATTTTAACGGCTTGATGTATACATAAATGAGTATTTTTTGTATCTACGCTGCACTATTTTTTTGACATGAATAAAATTGACCCTTTAAATTTCATGAAATATGTTTATAATAACTTACTCTATAGGCAAGGAAATATGATGTACCGTATTGTTAAAGCATCATATATTTAAAAAAATTTATGTTATTTATGATTTATATGTATAGGACAATAGGGCAAGTTGTGCAAAGTGTTTTTCTTTTATTGTTGGATTAAATTTTAATGGTTTGAGTTAAAAGTGAAAGTTCGTTTATCTTGTAAGGTGCACTGTTTTTAATGCGATGCATTGTTTTTAATGCGGACATTCATAAATCAAATTGTTAAAAGTTTTAATCAAACAAGTACTATTAACCCCAACTTCCTCTGCTTGACAAGCAATGTACCTACTTTAGCATTTTCCAGCAAGGTAGAATTTTTCACATAAATTAGCTCATATATGTATATGTATATATAAAACTAATTTAATTTTCAGTAAATGTATTTGATTTAATGTTCTACAAGATCTCATTTTGTTTAATTTGGACATGAATTAAGAAATAAAAACGTGTATTATCTATATGTATTTTCTGCTCTTGAATTAATAAATTAGGGAAGAAGCACTTATTTTAAATTTAATTTTCGTTTAAGGGATTTTTGGGGATTTCATTTTCATTTTTTAAATTTAGTCTTTGTAGTCTTTGATCATTGAAAAATGAGAATTTACGCAGTTATTCAACATTAACTTACGTATTTTGAAAACGTCAATGTTTATTAAGATTATATATTATCTCAAACAACCAAAATCCAACTTGACGTCTGCAATCAAATGCAATATTAGTCAGAATTAACAAAAATTAATGAATTATAGCGTGTTAGGTAACAGAGAGAGTAATATTAATATCAATGGAAAACAAAAAACAAAAAACAAAAAGGTTATTGCTAAGAAAGTGCTTGATTTCCTAGGTGGATTCCAACCGAGAAAGCAAGCATATGATATGGAAGCACCTCAGAAATTTTAAGGCTACAGGCTACTCAACACTGTGAAAACGACAGGCAAAAAAACAAAATGACTTTTATAATATGAAAGCTTCACAACCGTACCTCTCCAAGTGATGACTTGTTAATTTCCAAGTTCACACACAACTAATTTAATATAAAATTTTCTTTTAAACCAAAAGAAGTAACTAGGGGGATCTTTTATATGAGGTGGGATTTTTCATTAATCATCAAACAGCTCACCTTGTCAACATCTTCTAAGCAAAAATGCCAAGTTTATGTCACACTGTCTTTTTATGTTGCTAATTAGGAGTACAAATGTAAGGAATGTGCTTTGCCTTAACCCGAACCCTCCACTGACCTACTGCGATTTTTGCGACCAGAAATGGCCTGCAAAATGGTAAGAAAAGTAGGATTTCCTTTTTTATAAAATATTTTTAGAAAAGGGTATCAATATTTTCTGTAGATATTTATGACAACATTATTCGTAGGCAAATCTATGGCCATACGAATATCCATTTGTTTAATCAAGAGAATAACATTGTTTTACTTATTAAATTGGACAAAATTGAAAGCCCCATATATTCCTAAATCTCACTAAATAATCTAAAATGCATGAATGTATACATAGCCTAGACTAGTATAGGCTTTAGTCTATGTGAATATTACTTGAGATCAAATGAGGTAAGATAATATTCTTATCTAATGTAAAAGAATGGCATGTTTGTATGGCTTTGAGAGAGCAGGAATCTTCGTGGAAGATACAATGCCAATGACTAAGTGCCACGTGTTAATTTTATTCTTATCAGGCTAAGATTATGTCAAAAGAGAGATAGCTGTAGAATATTGAGTAGGTCAGATATTAATGTACTGACTCTCTAATATTGGAATTGGTATAAGGTTTTTCGCATATTAAGACTTTTTAAGCCTCTTCAAACTATCTGTTTAATCTCCAGCTGCTACAAACATATATGTGTATATATATATACACACACGCACGCGCACACACACACACTCTCCCTTTCTATCTCTTAGGCCATTTCTTTAATATAATCAACGCTCATCTATCCATAAATACTTAGCTTAATTTTTGTGTGTGAATATATGTATATATCTTATAAATGATTCCTTTATAGCGTGTTTGTACGAACACGTTTTGTAAGAACCATGACATATTCACAAATTGAGCATGCGATGTCTAGCTACTAGCTAATTATACTACTAAGTAATAATCCCTTTTCAAAGACACGCTTCTAATTGTCTTTATGATGGAAATTTCCTTGTAGGTTGTGCAGAAGATACTACTATTCCTGCTTGTCTATGAATTTGTTGCTTTAATTGTAAAGCACAAAAGTTCGATCCAATATTAATGTCCACAAAGGCTTTGACCACCTATTTAGTGATCATTTAGAAATAGAATAAATTCCCATCTTCCATTTTCTGCAGTTTTGAATGTTTTAATAGTTTTTTCTCCACTTGCATTAGTTCTCTTTGATAGGTTTCTATATTATATATATATATATATATATATTATTGTTTAAATACAAAATTGTTCTTGGCTCATCTCTAACTATTAAAGTTTTTATAAGAATTAATAAACTAATATTGTGTCAGTCCAAAGAGCACGAAGTCCTAAATTCAAACTCTTAAAATTGCTCTTTAAAATTATGATTGCTCGGCCCATTTTTCAAATATAAATATTAAGTATAAAAAGATAAAATTATTATTAGCTCACCTCCAACAGCTTAAGGTTTGAGAAGAGTTGGTAAAATAATGATGTGTACTAGACCGAGTGCCTTCAACCTCTATATAATGTGCCAAGAATCACCTTTTTTTTTAGCATAATTTTGTATAGTACCCAACCATGTGCTTTTCCCATCCCATGCATGCAGGCTTGCACCCTCTCAATTTAATGATTAACTTGTGTATTGTGTTATATATAGCCACACACAATATATATATATATATATATATACATATATTATAAAAACAAAAAATTATGCAAATCTTCCATGATTGATGGCATGGTTCATACTTCCTTAAATTGTGAACCAAGAACTTCCACACAGGCCTTGGAAATAAGATATTCGATAGTTTTTTCCCCTTAATTTCTCAAATACCATATCTTCTATATTCAATGTTCTGCTGCTTGGATTTCAACTTCTTTTTTTCCATCTTGTTTTTGCACACATGTAAATTCCAGCTCGTTGCCAACCAGAAACCAGCAGGCAAACCACGTACGGTTACACAATTATATATCACACACACACGCGCACACATATGCATACATACATATACACAAATACATATATATATATATATATATGTATGTATGTATATGTATGTATGTGTTAATTCTTCACATCGGGACTCATTAAAAAAAGTTTAGTTTACATTCAAATGCTATTTTGATATCAAACGACAATGCCTCGAAAATCCAAACACATGCTGTACACTATTATTAGTTTGGTAGAAAATTCATTGTTGACCTATTGTTGTGGAAGTTATTATTGCATGATATCTTCTCCCTGTGAAAACAAGCTTATTAGTGGTCATTGGACAACAAGATGCTAATAGGGTCAACAAGAGAGCACTAGTTGCAAACACAAATGTGATATATATTGTTGGTTTGAAGCTTAATGTGTCACATCTTTTGCTTAACTGGGCTAGCTCCTAGTTTTCAGTGACTAAATGTTTTTCAAATCTTTCATCAACTACAACTTGTCAATTTAAGCTCTTTGTTTTTTCTACTTTTCTCTTTGTAGGACTCTCTAAAGTCTTAATAAAGAAACACTAATATATATATATATATATATATATATGTATATCTATATATATATATATGTCTGCTGTCCTTTTCTGTAGCTTTTAGTTCATTTATTAGTTTGGCATGTTAAAGAAACGCGATTTTCAGAAGAACCTGATCTCTTAGTTAGAGTGGAGGGACTTCATTTTGAGTTTACTAGTTAGTGTATGTATACAAAGCAGTGGTGAAGTTATTGCTACTCTGTCGTGCATTGTGAGTAATGCATGCCAGTGCATTATTCTTGCATATTTTAGACATCTAGTGAATATTAAATAGCTTCTAGTTTTCTTCAGTAACCACTTGATCAGATGAAAATTCCACAATGGAACTTCAAAGTGTAACCCGGATTATAGGGGTAAGAACTTGGACTGGCATAAAGCAATGGTTCATTGACATAGAGTTTTTTTTTTTTTTTTGTGTTGTTTAAGGATTAAAAAAAAAATCTGTATTTCTTGTGCTTTAAATATGAGCACCCCATCAATACCGTTAATACGTGATTTTAGGTCCTACCAATAACCAATTGGTGAGGAGTTATGCGTGAGGTGAGATAAAAGCAGCCAAGAAAAAGGGAAATACAGAACGATAAAAATAAGATATATCCTTTGGTAGACTTACAGCGTATTTGATAACTTGGTTTGAACAAGAAAAAATCACACTAGTTTTATTAAAATGTTTTCTCTCATAAAATTTATACTATTACAAGTGTTTCAATTTGATTTGACAATTCAAGTAAATGATCCAAATGTTCTTTTTAGATTTATATCCTGATTTATATCCAAATGTTGATGCACACGGTCCGACTCTCCTTCGGCTCGCCTCTGTCGGGGCGGACGTACCTGTAACAAGAGGAGGGACGCCTTGGAGGCAATAGAAAGGTTAGTGAACTGACAAGGGCTCTCCGATGCTCAGGGCAGGGTTTGCTCGGCAGAGGGCGGCAACCAGTTAGGTGGGAAGAAGAAGTCTCTCTAGAATGTCATAAATGCATCTTATTTATAGGCCACCACTTGGACCGGGTGTAGGGTGGGTTTTACCCACGACCCGGGTGTCATATTAAGGTGTGTCAGGCAGTAGGTGACAAGTGACGCATCCCTCGTCCGATGGATTGGACTCCATCGGACAACGAGTTATCTGTCGTGTGTTAGCCTATAATGGCGAGTAGTAGCCTACTTGCGAGTGAGATTCATCCGACCCGAGCTAATGTATAGTCCAAGGTCGCAGCCTACTTGGCGTGCGGCCAGTGCGACCTCGGAGGCCCTGAGAGGCACCTCGGAAGGGCGTACGTCGCGTCGGGGGCTGATAGCAAGCTTATTGGAGATTCTGCCAAGCTCATTAGCCGACCACCGAAGTTTATTTCCTCTGCGGTGGAGCCGAGCTCACCCTCAACAGTAGACTTATAGCGTATTTGATAACTTGGTTTGAACATGAAAAAATCACACTGGTTTTATTAAAATGTTTTCTCTCATAAAATTTATACTATTACAAGTGTTTCAATTTGATTTGACAATTCAAATAAATGATCCAAATGTTATTTTTAGATTTATATCCTGATTTTTGCCTTTTACATGTTAATTCCAGTGCATCATTATTCTAAAAGAAGAAAATTAGAAAAAGAAAAAGAGAGTAAAGAATAGTCACATTTTTTTTTTGTTTTTTTCTTCTTCAAGAAAATACAGACAGTCGCATGTTAGACTAACAGGGGTCCGTTTGATTCGAGTATTTGAATAGAGTATTTGAATGAAGATTTAAATTTTTGTAAGAGAAAATACTGCAGCAAAATGATTCAAACCGTGATTCAAGTATTGAAATAAACAGCCCTCAAACAACAAAAGTATTTGAAGTATTTGGCAGTTTTGCTCTCCCAATATTTTTCACGATTGAACAAGTTAATCCCTAACTTTTTAATTTTGATTACGTAATCTTGAATTTTGCAAAGTGTTGTACAATATTCTCAAATCAATGATGTCTCTTAAATTTTGGACGAAAAAGTTACACGTCATATGACCTCCTTTATAAACAGATAATAGAATTTGACGGGCAATATAGCATGTTACTCGTGAATGATAATATTTCTTTTCAAGATTTTACATCCATTAGGAGCATTTTTTCAATTTTTTTATATTTTAAAGCATTTTTTCAAAATTTTTATTTATATAACCAAACTTAATATTAACTCACTAAAAATTAAAGATTAGAAAAGTGAAAAGAATAACATAAAAAATAAAGTAAAATTACTATGTAATAATACAATACAAAATGTGACTTTTGTAATTATTATGAATCTATTAACTTTTTAAAGTTATGTTACAAATTTCGCTAAATTTCAATTCCACTAATTTTGGGGTTTTTCTAAGAAAAACTACAATACATGATTAAATTATTGTTATGAAATTGAAATTCAACGTAATATTTAGAATATTTTAAAAATGTCCTTAATTGTATAGTAATTATTTTAATGATCTCATATTTTATACTATATAGTTACATAATATTAATTTGATGATACCATTTTAGGATATATGTAGAATATTAACAAATTGGAGTCATATTTTAATATTATAAACATAAGTGGGTCATTTGTCTTATTAATCATACTGTAGCATGTAAGAGTTTGACACTATAACATACTTTTACTTTACATTACACAATAATGTATAAGAGCTTTATACTATAAATAGCTTAAACTTAGTTTGAACCAGTTTGCCTAGCAGAATATTACTTTTTATAAATGTTATACATGTCTAAGTGTGATATAGCTTAAACAATTATTATGATTATCAATGATCTTGTGACACAATCTTTTCGAGTGTGGCATAACATGCTATTTTTTCCTACATAACCAGACATAGCTTGTAATGGGGTCAGACACCCATCGCTCCTATTCGAGATCGATTTGAGAAATATTACTTCTGTGGTATTATTTTTCAATTTTAGTTTTTCTACGAGAATGTTTGAAACTACCATTTTTAAGAAATATAAAGACCTAATTAATTTTGAGTTAGGTTTAAATAAATTTGTATTATTTAAAAATATTTTAATCTTTTGTGTCAGAAAAAATGGTATGAATTAAACGAACAAAAAAAGTGATGGAACGGTGGTATAAAAAAGTGGTTTGGCATCTAATCGTCTCTCCGGTAGACCCAATATGTGAGTTCACAATCTCCTTAAATTGGGCCTCTAGTGGGCCAGACGACCCACAAGCAGTTGAGCCGGATTAGCACTAACGGAGCAGCAGTCATTTAGACGCCGTCGTTTCGAGGGCCAAAGTCATTAAAGAAAACGGTGTTTGCGTTAAAAGGAGGCTAACAGTGGCGTCCATGGCGAAAACGAAGGAGGACGCCATTACGATGGCTTCGTCGCGCTCCCGTCTGTCTCCCCCTCCGGTCCCGATGGAGCTCCACCTCCACAACCGGGAAAACCTCCTCACTTCTCTTCGCGGCCACCTCTCCTCCTGTTCTCGTCCCTTCCAAGGCTTTGTCTTTCTCCAAGTATAACTCAACTCTCCTATTCTCTCTCTTTCGCATATTGTTTCTTTATTTATTTATTTTATTGTCGTTGTTCTTCTCAGGGAGGTGAAGAGCAAACACGATACGACACTGATCACATCGAACTCTTCAGGTACCTTCTAAAAAATTTCGACTTTTCCGACTTTACTTCTCGTTCTCTCTCTCAATTATGAGGTTTTTTTTGTTATTTTTTTATTTACCTTGAATTTATTGGTATTTGGTAATTTGAATTCAGGATTTTTGATTTTGATAAATGAACCTTAAGTTTAAAAATCTGTTGCAATTGTGGTCCAAAAGCGAACGGACGTCCATTAATGGATTTTCTCCCCGTGACTTTTTTCTTTTTTCTTTTTTCTTTTTTATTTCTTATGTTAATTTTTACAAAATGCACTCGAAACTTTCTGTTAGTTGGCGAGTTGGACCTTGAATTTTTAATTTTGGGCATTTGAGATCCTAATATTTTTGTTCATTTGGACTTTGGACTGTCTAGAACTGTCAAATTTAGGTTCCGAAGTGCCAGACTTGAAAGTCCCAATTTACGCATGACTAGAAATTGAGGATGTATTTGTGCAAATTACCCTTTGATGAAATTGAGATAAATTGAGGCTATGACCCTGATTAACAGCAATTTGTTTCAATAATGTATTGTTCTGTCTTTTTTGTTATTATTTTGTTTGTTTTTAGATTTAGTTGATTGAAGGTTAATGCTTTACTATGTGATGGCTGTTTGATGTGCAGACAGGAGAGTTACTTTGCTTACTTGTTTGGAGTGGTGGAGCCTGGTTTCTATGGAGCTATAGTAAGTTCCGCTTTTGGAAACGAATAGTTCTTTGATTTGAGCTCACTCTTTAATGGGAGGTTTTTTTTCCCCCCCTTCCAAATGAAGCTGATTTTCATTTACTTTTGTCTGTCATTTTCGTATACATGGTCATATTATTCTCATGTAATATGCTCATAGTTGGCTTCATATTGAATTAATTGCATCAAAATGTAAGGGTTGTAAATAATTTTTCTTATGCTTATTCTATATGCTTATAGGCTTTCATGTGTCTTATCAACTAAACTGAGTTTCGAACTATATGTCTCTAATAATTGAATTTATTTATGTTGTTGGTATTAAAAGTGGTTTGGTTTTTAGGATAGAGACAGGCTACAGGCCTTCCACATATGGGCATGTACTAGTTAGGGTCTACGCGCCTTGTAATCGTTAAATTAGTTCTTTAGCTCTGGATTCTTTCTCCTTGTTCCTTTCTTGAATGGGGTTTGGTGGGGTTGCTTGATTGGTTTCATGATGTGTTTACATTTTATGCTCTTATATAGTTGGTGGTTTTTTCATAAGCCACTGGAACTTTTTTGACTGACAGGTTTTTGTTTTACAAATTATTCTTTTTTTCATCTTTCCTTAAAGGACATTGCATCTGGGAAATCCATACTATTTGCACCTAGGCTCCCTGCTGATTATGCTGTTTGGTTGGGACAGATAAAACCATTAACCTACTTCAAGGTGATTGAATAGTAGTTAATGTAGTTAATTCATTGATGCTTCATCGTTTGTATTTTCTCATTTGTATGCTTTTCATTTACAGGAAAAGTATATGGTTAGCCTGGTATGCTACACTGATGACATTTCAAAAGTTTTACAAGATGAATACCAGGAGTCCAATACACCTTTATTGTTCCTCTTGCATGGGCTGAACACTGACAGTGATAATTATTCAAAACCAGCTGAGTTTCAGGTTTGTCCACATTGTACTTTGACTTTCTTTCTGTTCACAAATCGACCCACTTGCACCTTTTGAATATGATTCACTGCCCAAGGGCCTTGGTGTAGGTATGGCTGGGATGGGGACTTGTGGTGAACGTCAAGTCCTTCCGAACAAAAAGATAAAAGAAAAAAAGGAGCAAAATAACGCCAAAATATCTTTTCTGTTTTCTGTTTAAAGTAGAATTTTATAGGATTTTTTGGCCCAATGCTGTGGAATGACTATATTATACTTGAAAAATTTTCTGGGTTTGCATCAATACATAATCTGCATTTTCTTATTGGAATGTTAGTTTTTACAGTTTCTTTGGTTCTCTATTCAGGGGATCGATAAATTTGAAACTGATTTGACTACATTGCATCCTGTTTTGACTGAATGCCGTGTCATAAAATCGGACTTGGAGCTTGCTGTTATCCAGTTTGCTAATGATATTAGCTCTGAAGCACATGTTGAGGTAATATTTTACCATGTAGCCTGAATTGTTCACTCATGTTTATGCCTTATCTTTTTTTCTGCATGTCATTGCTTGTTTCATTCATGCTCATTGTGTTCTTAACTGGATACAAGGAACAGGTTGGTGTTTTTTCTTCTCCTTTAGGGTTAATTAAAAATTTCATTCATGAATAGGTCATGCGAAAAGTTAGGGTGGGCATGAAAGAGTATCAGCTAGAGAGTATGTTTCTTCACCACACCTACATGTATGGAGGCTGTAGGCATTGCTCATACACGTGCATATGTGCTACCGGTGGAAACAGGTATACTTAAGTCTTTTTAGATACTCCATTCCTTTCTCTTTTACACATTGTGCAATAGTTCTGCTTAATATTCTGCTAATCCCAACTAATCCAGTTAGTCATTTGGAAGGTTTTCTGCAATTTTTTAGTGTATAAGATCGTCTCAGTTAGAGTTTAAACTTCTCCTCCACTTTTACCTGATTATCATTGTCCCTTTTTTTTAAATAAAAAAAATATGCTGTTTGGTGTTTTTATAGTTGCATGTTTGTAAGATTTGGGCATCCTTGTTCAAGGAATGAGTTCAATTTGAAACATCTGTAAAAACTGGGGACATGTTCTTCAAAAGTTCAAATGTCAATTTTGATATATTCTAATTTAATAAATGCTAGATATTTTAGTTGCCTGTAATTTCCAATATTTGGAATTTCTTTCCCTTGCAGAAGTATTTTGATGAGTTATGGAAGGCTGTGAACGTAAAACTAAATTGTAGAAGATCTTAGAATAAGGCCCTGGCAATTTGTCTAAAGAAACCTAAGATCTACCATCTTCTCGAGAAAAGGAGTTCGGAGAGAGTTGTGTTGGATGAGCGTAGTTCTAATGTCAACTCCAGTTTAAACATATCTTTTGTTGTTTAATTATGGTTTTGATTGATGTTACAGTCTTACAGACATGGCTTTAAAGTGTCAATATTTTGCTAACTGCTGTAACGTTTTATATACAGTTCTGTTCTCCATTACGGGCATGTAGCAGCTCCAAATGACAGGGTACAGTTAAATCTATTATTGAAGTACCTTTTGTGGTTATCAAAGTAATTTCCCATGTGTTTGTACAAGGAAATAAAAAATTGGTAATCTGATTGTCTTTGTGCAGACTTTGGAAGATGGAGATATGGCTTTGCTTGATATGGGAGCTGAATACAACTTTTATGGTTCTGACATCACTTGTTCCTTCCCTGTGAGTGTACACGTTTATCTTTGCAATTGGGCTTTAGTTGATTTATCACAATCATTTTGTTACATCCTCATTTTGCGCATTTCCCATCATCCTTCTTCTGACTTTCAGTAGTTTTGAGTTTATGTACAGTCACTTGTGTCCTTTCATGTAAATGGCCTTAATAAGTTTTTTTTGTTTCACCTTTATTTGCAGGTGAATGGGAAGTTTACTCCTGATCAATCACTAATATATAATGTAAGTCCTTAGATTGTAGCACTGATCATATTGTGTAGAGAGATCTGCAGAACGTGTGTAGTTAATTGATTTATTGTACGTTTACTTTTCTTGCTTTTCCTCAACACATTGTTCTTACTATAGTCTTCCACAGGCTGTTCTTGATGCTCATAATGCAGTCATAGCTACAATGAAACCTGGAGTATGCTGGGTTGATATGCACAAGTAAGTCTAATTTATTCTGAAATTTCCTTCCTTTTTTTTTTATTTAGCGAATAGGTTACATGAGGATTACTAAATTTGATTTGAGCTTTACTCGAATGTCATTATTGATTATGCTGGCCAAGCATTTAATTTCTAGATGGATTGTTGTGCCCACTTGAGCTTTTTGTACCATAAACTTGGTGATAACTATGCTATTGTGCTTGTTCATGAAATGAAGAGATGAAGATAAGAATGGAGGAAAAGTGCTGAGCTACATATTGTTTATTTATTTGCTAAAATATTCAAAAGAATCGTAGATTGGCACAAAAGTGAAAAGGAAACTAATGATCATGCAGCAAACCTAAACGAACACAAACTGCTAGATTGTATCAAAGAAGGTTTCCACATTGAAGTATCTGTTAGCCAGTGCATATAATGTATTTCTAGACCAATATTGTCCTGTAGATTTTCATCTTACAGACATTGCCTTTATGCATGTGTTTGGTGAAATGTGGCTTTATTCACCTCTTCGTTATTGAATAGGAAAAGAATTCGTGGTTTTGTCAAGCTTTCATTCTGCTGGGAAATGTTAAAGATATTTTACTCAATTAAATACCAATGTTCCATTTATCTGCTGGTCCAATATTGTATTTGAAATTTGCATGTATGCTGCATATGGGTTTCAGGATTATGACGTCAATTGCTTGTATTTCCTTTGTTTGCATATTGGTTTTATCAACTTCTTCATTAATCAAGGGAGAAAATAAAATGAAAACGCTAAGATGACTATTATGTAATTACATTATCCTTGTGACCGCTAGTGTTACCATGCAATTCATACATACTGATTCTATCTCCTTTAAATTGCAGATTAGCGGAAAAGATTATTCTCGGGTCACTCAGGAGAGGGGGTGTTCTTGTTGGGTAACTTTACTTTTCCAAGCAGATTTATTCCCACATATTTGTTGCTTGCAATTTTTTGTGGTGAAAAGTTTTTATGCTACACCGGCCTTCTTTTATTGTTCTAGCGATGTAGATGACATGATGGTCAAACGAATGGGTGCTGTTTTCATGCCTCACGGTCTTGGGCATTTCCTTGGCATTGACACACATGACCCCGGAGGCTATTCAAAGGTTTCTATACATAATTAATCTGCTGATGCGCGCGCACCACCATCCCACATTACCCCCAACCCCCCCCACCCACCCCCCCGCGCCCCCCCCCCCCCCCCCCCCCCCCCCCCCCCTCCTTCCTCCTTTTTCTCTCTCTAAGTCCTCTTTGGGGCTTTTCTCATTTCTAAGTTGGACCTGTGATGACGGTCATGATATGCACAGGGAATGGAGAGGCCAAAAGAACCTGGATTAAAGTCTCTACGCACAATAAGAGAACTCCAAGAGGGAATGGTTAGCAAATTATTAATCTTTATTCTTTAAGATATTAATTTAATAGATAGCCTGTTATGATTGCGTGTGTATATATATATATATTGATTGCATTTTCTGCTTTTTATTGGGCTCTTTTTGTAGGTTATAACAGTGGAGCCTGGTTGCTACTTCATTGATGCTCTATTGGTTCCCGCCATGGAAAATTCTAATACTGCAAGGTTTTTTAATCATGAAGCAATTACAAGATTTAAAGGCTTTGGTGGCGTTCGAATTGAGAGTGATCTGGTAAGCCATTTATTATCTTCCAAGCGGGATTATTATTTCATTCCACACAAATATTATTCATTTACTTTTTTTTTCTTCAGCATGTCACTGCTGACGGTTGCAAGAATCTGACAAATGTTCCCCGAAAAATACACGAGATTGAAGCCGTAATGGCGGGAGCACCGTGGCCACTGGACAAAGGCTCTATTTACTCAGCAGTAAACGGTGAAGGGAACAAGTTTACCAACATTTAAAGCGTGCTTGTTTGTAAGGCGGCGCAGATATGCTTCCCTCCCAGTAATTTTATTGGTACTTATGTTTTTCCATGACCAAAAAGAAGATTTCTGGCTAGTGTTGTCGAAATCTTGTGATGATGTAGATTCTACATGCTAGACAAGACTGTCTATGGTTCTTCTGTAATAAATACATCTTTATAAACGTTCAGTACATCTTTCTTGCTAAATATCACGTCATGTTTTTAACTCGGAGCGTGTGTGTTACTCATTTATGATTTTTTTTGTCCATGCGGGAAAATAGTTCCTTATCAGTTATTATAAAATGCTTGGATTAGTGCATACCATACAAGAAAATTCTAGAAGTATCCTCTAAAATATTTTAAAATATCACAAACATTCTTCATATTTAAACCAATCAAAAGTACTCTTAGTATTACAAAAGAGTTAAAACCATCCATTTGACCAGTTAAACTCTTGAAAATGTAAAGAACATCCTAATTAAGGGGCATATTAACCGCTGAGGGATAAGTTTGACCAAATAGGTTGGCAAATGAAGAGGCAAGAGATAATTTTTTTATCTTTTGTTGTTCAAACTAAATATAGTTTTAAAACACATCTTTGTCTAAATATTTTTATAAATATTACTTAAATATTGATTAGTGAGGGTTTTCTTCACATTTTAGACAATTTGACGAGCATGTTTTTATAACTGCTGTTGAGGCTTGGCCTCAGCCTTCCGGGGCGGTCGGGCCGTACCCCGGGGCTCCCGAGCTGGACGGATCCGAGCTGGGGCACACTTCACGTATTGTGAGTTTGTCCCCCCTAGTTTAATCCAAGGGGGCGCGTCCCCCAGGAGTTGAACCTGTGACCTCCTGTATAAGAGGCCTTAAGGTAACTCCCAGGTACCCATCCCGACCGCCCCGGAAGGCTGAGGCTTGGCCTCAGCCTTCCGGGGCCGTCGGGCCGTACCCCGGGGCTCCCGAGCTGGACGGATCCGAGCTGGGGCACACTTCACGTATTGTGAGTTTGTCCCCCCTAGTTTAATCCAAGGGGGCGCGTCCCCCAGGAGTTGAACCTGTGACCTCCTGTATAAGAGGCCTTAAGGTAACTCCCAGGTACCCATCCCGCTGATCGTTTAATGTTGAGGCTTGGCCTCAGCCTTCCGGGGCGGTCGGGCCGTACCCCGGGGCTCCCGAGCTGGACGGATCCGAGCTGGGGCACACTTCACGTATTGTGAGTTTGTCCCCCCTAGTTTAATCCATGGGGGCGCGTCCCCCAGGAGTTGAACCTGTGACCTCCTGTATAAGAGGCCTTAAGGTAACTCCCAGGTACCCATCCCGCTGAACCGGGCACCCGAACAGGTTGGCTGAAATGACCAATCCGACTAGGATGGGACCTGTCCGACCAGGGACCCGTCCGACCAGGACAGGATCTGTCTGACCAGAGACCTGTCCGACTAGGGACTCGTCCGACCAGGATCTGTCCGACCAGGATCTGCTCGACCAGAGACCTGTCCGACCAGGGACCTGTCCGACAAGGGACCCGTCCGACCAGGATCTGCCCGACCAGGGACCCGTCCGATCAGGATCTGCCCGACCAGGGACTTGTCCGACCAGAGACCTGTCCGACCGGGACCTGTCCAACCAGGGACCCGTCCGACCAGGATCTGTCCGACTTACCCAAAGACCACCACGTGGCACCATCTCAACCCTCCGTTGGGCAATCCTCCTTCTCCGGAGATCGTGACACCTGTCGCTGGACACCTGGGTTACGGGCCAAACCGGTCCATACCCGGATCCAAGCTAAACTCTATAAATAGGAGCATCAACTCCACCACAAAGGGACGGGCATTCTTCCCTCACCTACTCTGCCTTTCCCTAGCTCTTCCCGGTCAGAACACTGACTTGAGCGTCGGAGCGCCCTTGGCAGACACCAAACCGGTGTCCCCATACTCCGAGGCATTCTTTCCTCTTGCAGATCCGACCAGACTAGGCCGAGCCGGGCAGAACAGGGAACCCGACCACAGTGCGTCCCCGCACGCGGTGTTGTGCCGAAATCAGGCATCAACAACTGCTTTAAAAAATCAAGAGGTGTTATTTTCTATTAGTTTAAACTGGGGTCATATTTGTGATCTTTGCAAAATTAAGGGGAACCCTTGAGTGAACCAAAATAGCCCCTATAGACTACGGTCTTCTGTTTTGTTTGAGAAGTTAGTTAAAACTTTGAAGTTCTAACTTACATACTACAATAGTTTGGTTACAATATAAAGTTTTTGTATACTAGAGTATATAGGTTTCAATTTGTAACACCCGGGATTTTTAGTGCATTAAAAATGCATTAAATTAAAGATTATATTAAGACAAAGTACAATTAAAGAAAAATATTGTATAATAAGATGGAAAATTATACAGTGTTAGAGTAATGCAGTATAAGAATTGAATTGTGTGGACCACAATTTTATCTTATACTTTTTATAAAAGAAAAGAAAAGAAAAAAAAAAAAGAAAAATCAGAAATTCAAAGCAAATTCGAGACTTTCTCTCTCCTCTTTCTCTCTCTAGATTTTCTCTCTCTCTCCTCAAATCTCGTTTGAGATTCCGGCGTTATTTTTCGACACCTCCCATACCAGTGGGAAGCTCTCGTTGAGCTGAGTCCAACGAGGTGTCGTGCCACCCAAATAGCCGCCGGAGGAGGGCTCACGCGCCGCCCAAAGTGGCGGCGAAACCCATATTTTTCCGACGTCGTTTCTCGGCCGTCCGACCACCAATCGACGTGATTTTGGTGTCTATGGACTCAGTGTGAGGAGAGGAACAAGATGGTACCAATGTTCCAGCTCAATTTTGGCTGGAAAGGCTTCACCGGAGCTGCCCCGTCGCCGCCGTCGCAGCTGTTGTGCCTGGTGGCGGTGTGGCACACCGCCGGTGCCAAAATGATCAGAGGGCGACGGCGAGCAAGACCCCTCGGTCAATTGCTCCTTTCCGCCGCCCCTCGCCGGAGAACGAAGGCACCCGCCGTGAGCCGCCGTGGGTGTGTTTGGGTTGGCCATTTTAGGCCGTTTTGTGCCAAATTGAAGGCACAAACACGTTCAGAGGACCGAGGGGAAGCTTCCCAACACCTCAATTTTGGGGAAACACCGCGAGAAGGCGGAGAACCAAGGTCCACCGTGGAGCGCCGCCGTGAGGAGGTGGAGCCGCCGTTCCACGCGGTGTTGAGCTGCCCCACCATAGGGGAAATGCTCAGAGGGTCACGGGGAAGAAAACGCCCAAGTCAATTTTGGGCTACCGTCGCCGGAGGACCGAGATCGGAGCCGCCGGTGTTAGCCGAGAAATCCATCCTCGATTGGAGCAGATGGAGGCCGAATTGGGTAAAATTGACCCCACCAATCGACTCAGGAGGGTCGAATTAGGGGGGGTAGGCTCGAGCTCAGCCTTCAACGGAGCCAACCGCCGCCGGTCAACGGCCGGTCAAAGGGCAAAATGAGATTTTGAGATCCGGACCTCCGATCGAAGATCCGAGATCGCCTCCTGACTCGTTTCGACGCTCTGAACGCAATGGTGACCTCCGTTCGAGCTAATTCCACTCCGATGAAAATCGTCCAGTACCGACTGCACGCGGATCGAGGCGATTCAAGCAGCAATATCGGAGTCCAGAATGACAGTTTCAAGAATGTATGATCTCCAGGAAGCATTCCTAGCCATTTATGGTCGCTCGATGAGCACTGCAGAGGATGCTTCGCATACTGTAGATGCAGCGAGATACAACTGGATCTGCTTAGCTTGGAGTTCAAGTAAGTAGGAATCTCGACTACAGTATGAACTGTTTTAGATGCTTTCATAGAAATTTATGAAACGCATGATCAGTGATTGTTACACTGTTTTATATGAGAATAGGTTTTATAATGCTACAAGGTGACGAAAAAACCCGTTAAGGGTAAAATCGTCATTTTTAAGGAAACGGCTAGAACGGAGTCGAACACTCCGATTTAGCATAATGTTATTAGATGGAAAATGTTCCATGATACGTTAAGTAACGTAACGGTCATGTGAGATCAAGATTTAACGAGGAATGTTTTAAGTAAACGAGTGGTAACCGATGGGTTACAAAGTTAAAAGGAAAAGTAACCCCGGTGGGTTACAAGGCTAAATGAAGGAAATGTAAACTGACAGTTTATAAGGTTGAGTAAGAGAATGGTAGACCGATAGTATACCAAGTTATGAATAAGGAAAGAATGATTAATGTTTACGTTTTATTATCAATCGAGTGGATTGATAATAAAGAAAGTTAATTAATGAGTCGGCTGTCGTTTGATCAGGACACAAAAGCCGACCAATGGAAGGAAAAGGAACGAGAAAGGAACGGAATAGAGAACGCTAGAGCATAGTTTGGGTAAGTTTCAAACCTCACCTACAGCATGAAGTAAATGATTTTTAAATGCTTATTTATATGTTTGCAAATGTGTTTGCAATTGTTAAGTAAGTTGTTTTTAAAGTATGTTTGCATTTATTATGCAAGAAGTTTTAAAGTTCAAGAAAAAGAATTGCAATGAAATTGCAATCGTTATGTTAAAGGTTTATTGGCATATTGATATGCATAACGTTTTTAAAAAGTTTAAGTTATGATTTTCAAAGTATTGAAAGTATGTTTTGCATTATGACAATGCATAATGTTTTATAGTTTAAGTTAAAGGTTTAATGATGCATTTGCTATGCAATAAGTTGCATTTGATGTGCAATAAATTTAAGAATAAAAGTTATAGTTTGCAAAATGTGTTTGCATTTTATGATGTATTTATTAAGCAATATGTTGCATTTGTTATGCAATGAGTGTTAGAATGCAAATTATGATTAGTAAAATGTGTTTGCATTTTATGTTGCATTTATTATGCAATATGTTGTATCTGTTATGCAATAAATTTTATAGTACAAGCTATGAATTGCAAGTGTATTGCATATGATGTGATTGCATTTGAAATGCTCACTAAAGTTAATAAGAAGGTAACGTTAAGATAAAAAGAAAGTGTCGTACCAGCCTCTTTGTTATGAGGTAATGAAAGTAAAATTAAAGTTTGACCTCCTAAAGGTGAGGTACAAGACCTCAATGTTTGATGGTCTCAAGTCTTCCACAAAGGAAGCATCATGTTTATGATCTCATGATTAATGAGTTGGTACGAACACTAAAGTAAAGTAAGGAAAAGGAAGGTTATAAGATAAAGAAAGTTAAGGAACAAGAATAAAGATTGAGAAAGAAAGGAATATTTAAGTTTATAGAATGTTCATAAAATGCTCATAATTAAAGTTAATAATTGAGCATAAATGGAGTCATGCATTCTGATGTTGCTTGAATGCCTTTCATGAAATGTTTATATGCTATGTTATGGAAAACGTTCAAGAAATGTTTAAGAGAAAGGTTTTACATTAAATGTTTATGAAAAACATTCCATGTTATCAAGAAAAAGGTTTACGAATGACGTTTTAAGAAAAACGTTTCAGAAATGTTTTATGAAAAACGTTTTCAGAAATGTTCTATGAAAGACGTTTATGAAGAACGTTTTTAGAAATGTTTAAGGAAAACGTTTATGAAAAATATTTCATAAATGTTTATGGAAAACGTTCATGAAGAACGTTTCAAGAGAAAGGTTTTCATGAGAAAAGTTTTTAAAGCATGTTTAAATGCTTTGTGAGAATATGTTTGAACTTGCTGAGCGAAAGCTCATTAAAAGTTTTTCATGCTGTAGGTAATTTATGGGTGACCAATGGGACCCGTTAGAAGAGCTGGGTGCTGCGGAGGATAGATGCGAAGATTTGGGTATGGATACCATCACTGTTTGCTTCCGCTACGTAAAGAAAATATTTTCCATTGTTTAATGTTGTGTTTTCAAAGTTTAAAGAAAATCAGAGTTTTAAGAATTGTATTCAAAGTTTTAAGATACAGTTTATGAACTGTTTTATGTAATGATAAAGTAAAGTTTTAAACTATGATTTAATAAATGTTTCTTATTAAGTTTTGAGAAACGATTTGAAATGAGTTTAAGGGCAAGTGTTGAGCGATGTCTCCACTTGAATGCGACAGAGGTCGCATCAATTTTAAAGAACGTTTAAGGAAAGAAAAAAAAAATTTTTATTACAGTATTTTCTTACTAAGTAAGTAAGATTACTGTTTATGAAACTATGTTTATGAAAGTAAAGTGACTGCCCGAAAAGGCGGGTCGTCACACAATTGATTCTTCAAACACACCTTTTGCATTAGACGACGTCGTTTGCAAAGAAGCTTTTTCAACTTGCAGAATCCCGCACAAAACCCCAACTAAAACCTCCCAAATTTTAAACGCCACAACAAAACCCCTCTCCGTCTCCCCTTCGAAAGCCCTAATTCCTTGCTCAATGGGTCGCCGAAAGAACGACAACAATCAGGCCTCAGGAAGCGTCAGCAACATGGTAAGCCCTCACGAGAGCACAAAGATTCGCTTCCCAGATGACGACAACGACGACGTCGAAACTCTCGACGCCGCCACCGAGAGCTCCAACCTCGACGAGTCCATGTCCGACCCCGTCGGAGACGAAGACGTCTCCGTTTTCGACGCCGACGACAAAACCAGCGCCGATTATTACTTCGATTCCTACTCCCATTTCGGTAACCAAAATCTTCCTTTCTTATTCTTCAATGTCGATTTGAGGTTCCTTAGGGCTTATTTTTGGTTTCTTTTCTTTCGTGTGTTTTGCAGGTATTCATGAGGTACGTTTTCCGTACTTTCGGAGGCAATTTCGTTTGTTAATAAAGGAAACATGAAAAAAGATGCAATCTTGATTGAATGTTGTTGTTTTCTTGTCGCAGGAAATGTTGAAGGATGTTGTGAGAACTAAGACATACCGAAATGTGATTTATCAAAACAAGTTTCTGTTCAAGGACAAGGTCGTTCTTGATGTTGGAGCTGGGACTGGGATTTTGTCCCTGTTTTGCGCCAAAGCTGGGGCAAAACATGTTTACGCGGTGTGTTAAACATTTCTATTTTCTTAACTTAATAATCACAACCTTTTTCCTTTTTCTAATCATCATTGGATATTTGAATTGTTTTAGGTTGAGTGCTCACAAATGGCTGACATGGCAAAACAAATTGTTGAAGCTAATGGATTTTCAAATGGTAATTTGTTTCTTTTCTGGGGTTTAACTCAAATGTGTTAATTGACTTGGCAAAGCTTGGTGTTCTGTTTTTACTGACTGTTTTTTTTTTCTTTTAATTTTGTTGTTTTAGTAATAACGGTATTGAAGGGAAAGGTGGAAGAGATTGAGCTCCCGGTACCTAAAGTGGATATAATTGTCTCAGAATGGATGGGATACTTTTTATTGTTTGAGAACATGTTAAATACCGTCTTGTATGCTCGTGATAAATGGTTGGTAAGTTCTAGTTCCAATATACTAAATCTGTTGCAATAGTTACTGATGCTACTGAAATTAATTTATTTAACGCATGTCTGAATATTTTACTTTAAGTTAATGTGTAAAAAAAAATTATTTGACTGCTTGCTGTTTGTGTTACAGTTAAAGCTATCTTCTTACTTTTGCAAAAATACAAGTTTACTAAATCTCTATCTCAACCGTAGGTGAATGACGGGATTGTATTACCCGACAAAGCTTCTCTTTATTTGACAGCCATTGAGGATGCAGAGTACAAAGATGACAAGATTGAATGTAAGATTTGTGATCTCTTTCATGCATAAAAGTTGGTTACCTGTTGTTTTCAGGTTCCATCTTTTCATACATGCCAGATTCATTAGCTTTTAAGCTATTGAAGGCTGTAGTTTCTTTGATTCCAAATGTTTCAAAATTGTTTTACAATTATATTTTTTATTGTGTTGGGTGTGGTCTTTATTCTTTTTCTTTCCTTTATTTCTCATGTTACTCTAGTTTGGAACAATGTCTATGGCTTTAGCATGAACTGCATTAAGAAGCAAGCAATGATGGAGCCTCTTGTGGACATAGTTGACCAAAATCAAATTGTTACAAACTCCCAGCTACTAAAGGTTTGTATACATGTACATGTGCACTCAGGAAGAAGAGATCGTAGTTTGTAGACCAATAGAATAGTTTCTCTGAAATCTCTCTTGTGTTTATTTTACTAATTGGCTGGTTTTAAGATAGATACTTGGGTATATTTGATTTATGTGTTAATTTCTTTCAGACAATGGACATCTCCAAGATGGCTCCTGGCGAGACTGCCTTCACAGCTCCGTTTAAGCTTGTGGCTGAGCGTGATGAGTACATTCATGCTCTTGTAGCCTACTTTGATGTATCATTTACCAAGTGTCATAAATTGCAAGGCTTCTCAACAGGTTATTACTTTGTTTTGAACCACCTTTTTGGTTAATTTTGTGTTCTGGATTAATAAAGTTTCTTTTTTGGTAATATGGGCATTATAGGTAAGGTAAAAGATAAAAAAGAATATGTCTCGAGTGTCTTATAACAATGAATTCTAATGGATTGAAACGTTATGCAGGGCCGAGATCACGGGCTACTCATTGGAAGCAAACTGTGCTCTACCTGGAAGATGTGCTTACAATTTGTCAAGGAGAGGCTATTGTGGGAAGCATGACCGTTTCTAAAAACAAAAAGAATCCCCGAGATGTTGATATAACTCTCAAATATTCATTCAACGGCCGGAGGTGTGCAGTCTCAAGAACTCAACATTATAAGATGCGCTAATCTGGGCGCGTCATTCTTCACAGCACCAGGCTTTCAAGCAAACTTAAGAAGCTTATAACACTTTCAGCAACTCAAGAATGTACTCAGATTGTTTGTATCATATGTTTTGGAAACTGCCCATCTAGATAGTTATACAAATGCATGAGTGAGGCAGTTTAGCATATTGATTGGGTTTTCTTAAAAATATAGTTTCTGTAATTTTGATTCACCATTTCTTATAATTTGAGCACCATGAAATTTGTAATAGCAAAAATTTTGGAATTTTATGACCTGCTTAATTGCCCTGAAATCATGTCTCATTTGTTTTTTGTTCAATCTATAGTTTGCCATCGACACTATTGCATCCGTCTTCCCAAAATGAAGAGGGTAAGTTGCTATGAATGATGCATTTGTTTACAAATTCAGGAACTAAAGCGCCAAAGAACAGGAAGTTCAAGAGAATGATTGCTAAAAGTTTATTGTTTATTGTTATTGTTATGTCTAAAATTTAGTTTGTAGTGACACTTGAATCAATTTTTAATTATTACAATTTTAGAAATTCCAAGGATTAAATTGCTGGGAAAAAGAAGAGAAAGAAGTTGGAAGAAAGTGTTAAAATACAAAATGCTCCGAGGGCAGAGGTGATGAAACCTCAAGGAAATCTCAATTTTATCCTTTCTGTAGGACAAATTGTGACTGCATTCGTCACCGTGAACACAATTTTGCTTTCCCATGAAAATTACAACCAAGTGCCCTCAGCGATGAGAAAAAAAATATGCCAAAATTTTACAAAGATGGAATTTGATTTCATCTCAAATCACTACTCCGTCAAAACCCTATTGATAGGTCACTCGAAAAAGTGATTAACCTTAACAGACTGTTGTAAACCCGTGGCTTCTAAAACTCTGGCTTAGAACTCTTCTTTGGGCTTGGCTTTTTGATTTTTCTCCACCACTGCCTTGCGCGATTAGAGACCTTGTTTCCGTGTATCTTCAATGTGTCTACAGTCTTTGCGATTCCTTTGGTGATCTTCTGTTTCTAATCATCCTTATAACTTTCTTTTTCTCTCAAGACTTTTCCCTGCAATGTCAAATTTCTTCAAATGTTACAGAAATATTCTTGACATCTTTATCAACAGTTTAAATAAACTTTAAAAGTATCTAATTACCAATTTCGAGGGAAAACTTGTCTCTTCATCTTCATCATCATCGTCATCAGCATCCTCATCGCCAAACTTCTTCATGTTCATCAAATCATCCCTTGAGAACATTTTCATGCCTGGAGCTCCTGGCATGCCCTGAAAGAACAGTAGAACAGAATTTAGCCCAAAATTCAACCCAACTGCTAGCAGAAAGTGGTACAAAATGGAAGTAACATGACCTCCATAGATTTCAAAATCTTCTCCATTTCGGCCTCTTTAGCTGGCTTGGCCACGAAAGGTTCTCCAGGGGTCCAATGCTGAACCACAATGTAAAACATATGAAAACTGAAGGCAATTTTTCCTTAACAGCAAATAAATGAAGCAATGAAGACAATGACAAGATTGATCCATGTCTCACTAATTAGAAAGGCTAGGAATGATAAACTTGGAACTAAGTGGAAGAGCTTGATATTGAATTTGAACAGAGAGAGCTTAATATCAAATTTGAACAGAGAGAGCAGTTACCTTCGGAACTGGCTGAGGCTTGGTGCTGCATGTTTTAGTGAGGTCTTTGCATAGATAATTAACCAATGAGTCAATCTGACGTTGGGATTTGTATAGGTATTCAGCAACATCAGTATCAGAATATCCCATGACCTGAAATTTTTTTTCCACACGGAGATTTCAGTTTGGCAAAACATCTCCAAATGGGACTAATCCAATATCTTAAAAACCAAAATCAAAACTAAATTTCAAGGGATGAACGCTATAGTAACATAATGCAGAGGATTATAGTCAATCAAAATCAATACAAGAGAAAACAAAAAGGGAAAATCCGAAAGCACTTCATTCTTTCCAAGAGGAGTAAAAAATTGAACTTTATTGACAAGTAAGGTAAAGAAACGAATTTGTAAGGCACGTACAACATGTATGCAACAAAATGCCAAAATTTCAAACCAATAAAGAAAAAAAGCCAAAATCTGACCTCCTGACAAGCTCGCTCAATCGTTTTGCATTCTGAGTTGCATTGTCCTTCAGTGCCTTGTTCCACCAGCTGAAAAGAAACAAAACTTTTAATGTCTTAACAGAACAAATACATACAGACATGCAAACATATGTGCGTGTATATGTATATTTATATGTATATTGTTCATCAGAGTTGCAGTTTTGCATTAATGCTACAGATGCCTGATTTAGGCAACACATACATGAACGAAAACCCCAAGTAGTGCAAACCCCAAGTAATGCATTATCAAACACAGATTAGTCAATAAGATCCATAACATAACATAACAAAGATAAAATCAAAGTTTTTTTTAACCAATTAAAACAATAATTTGAAATGAATCCAGCTAGTGATTTTCTCACCTCCAATTTATCAACTTTTTCAACAATATCAATCTGCAAAATCCAATCCGCTTCCGCCTTCTTCAGATTACAAACATTCTCCGTAATTTCAATTATCTGGTACTCCGAGATCTACCAACAAACAAAACAATCCAAACCCGACATTCAAAATCACGCATTTTTCAAAACCCACTTTTTTTTCCAAAGCAAACCCAGATAACCAAAAAAAAAAAACCTTCTTGGGAGCTATTTCCGCTTGCTTCTTCTGAACTTGGTGGCACAGCTGAGCTGCGAGCTTCTCGCAGACCTGGCATTTGATGTACGGAACGCTTCTCTTCTGGCCCTACTGACTGGTTTCTTCACACACTCCGAAATCGGTATACATGTTAAGGCCAATAGTATTGAAACTCCTATGAGAATTGCCTTCAAATTCGCCATAGAACTGCCTCTCTAACACTAAAATGTCTTTAAATCAAAGATAAACAGAGTTCTTGAGATTTTGATGAGGAATTTTTGGTACCAAATTTATATGTATATCTGGGAATTTTAACAATCTATGTACGGAATATGGATTGAATTTTGGGGTCGAAGACTTTGGATTTGAATTTTTGGATTCCTTTCATCGTCCGGTGTGCCTAGCCGTGGTTACGTGTTTCGTTCCATCCGATTCGTGGAAAAGAATTTGGTAATGTGGGTCCCGCCTTTTCAACCTAAAATCTTCCTTCGGGGATTTTGATGAATGACTTTTTGGGAAAACCAATGAGGTTCGAGATAGAGGGGGATTTTGATCCCTTTTATCAAAATCTTCCTTCGATCCTTCGAGATAATACGTATTTTATATGGTTAATAGAATAATTATATCTCTTCCTTTTCGTTATTTTTTGATTTGTGTCTCTATTTTTTAAAATTATAAAATTATTTTTTAAATTTAAAAAATTTATTTTAATTTTATCTTTTATAGACTTTTTTGATTAAAAAATATAAAGATAAGATAAAAATACTATTGATTAAACTTAATTTATTTATAAAATATATGATTTTTCTCGAAAAAAATTTAGAAATATAATTTAAATTAAAAAAAGTTATAAAACTTAAAATCTTTTTTAAATTTATTGTTTTGTTTCAAGATTTTTTTAATTTTTTAATATATAAAATATTATCATAACTATTTAAAGATTGTCATATTGTTTTGTCAAATTTCTTTTATTTATAAATATGAAATTAAAATAAATTTTAAAAATACTTTTATAGTTTTTAAAAATAAAAAAATAAATTAAAAATAGTTAAAGTTAGAAGTTGCAATTATTTAATTGTTATTATATGTATATATACACACACATTACAGTATTTTTGAAAACTAAATATTGAAAACAGAAAGGACGTCTCGTTTATGTTTTGGGGCTTGATTTTTCGACCAACTTTAGAAAGCAAACGACATGTCGTAAAATAATTTCAGACAAACGAGAGGTCCATTTCGGTTTTCCCTCGAAAATTCAGTCATTTACTTCATTACTTGTGGATTGCAGAAAACGACGTCTATTTCTATCTTTAGGCCCTTAAACCGAAAATGCCAAGTAATATATTCATTAAATTTTGAAAAATAACAGGTATAAAATAAAAGCCATTATAAACAGAAAAACAAGAAAAATAACACAAACGACGGAACAATCAAGAAACAGCCGAAAAAACGACAACAGAAGTAATAAAGGCTGAAAGAGGGAAAAGAGAGCATACAAGAAACAAAATTGTAGAATCCTTGGAACGACAGCTAGCTAAAAGAACAAAGGCTAAACTGAGACAAAAATAACGACAAAAAAAGGAGCAGGATGGAGCTAGCCAGGGACCAAGGGGCTTAAAATATATGATCATTTACCATTTTTTTCTTATTCAACCCCTCCTGTTTTTTTTTAAATTTCAATTCCATTCAAAATCTTGTAGAATTCTAATTTATAACCTTCGGTTGTTTTTAATTATACCTTATTATTATTATTGTTACTATTATTATTATTATTATTATTATTGCTTTTGCTTATTACAAGTTACATCCACCAAGAGCAAACAACAGGCAAAAAAAAAAAAAAAAAAAAGAGTCGAAAGCTGATAAAAAAAAGGAATAGACGACAGTAAAGGAAATAACGAAAGAGTAACGAGCCTAATTGATAACAAACAAGATAAAGCATGACACTTAGAAACTATGAAAGAAGAAGAAAACGACAGGAACCTTAAAAAGGCCAATAACATGACTGAACGACAACAACCGAGAAATAGAGAAAAAGAAAATGGCAGAGCATTTTACATCAAAGAAATCTTCTATGACATCAAAGAGTCCTGTGGAGTACAAACACCTAGTAACACAAATAAACTTCAAGTTCTTTACACACAAGACTATAAGTACCATTTCTTAGAGAAAAAGTTCTCTACTTTATTTGTTTTCTTTAAGTAAAGCACTGACTTCACCATGACTCCAACACCACTGGCTCCAGATAGATCTGCACGGCATGCAAGCACTCTTTATTCCAAGAGAATTGTCCTTCAACAAACACAAGAAATTATAAGTTTGTTAATTTGGCAAATTGGACGTTTCTGAAAATATTGGAAGCACATAACATTAACTTTTTCTACCATACAACTTGAGAAGAAGAAAATGGAAAACAGAGTACTAACCATTAGTTTTTTATCATTCTTAATAGTCTGGCCTTGTGCACTGCAACCCTTACGTAGATCCAATCTCTCACATCATCGATGAAGTTGTAGTATGAATATCTCCAAGTGCTGCTGAAGATTAAGCTTCCGCAAACCCCCCAAAATCCGACCACAAACCCAAGTCCCAATGTGACATAGAATCCAGGGGTTACAAACTTGTCCTGACTTTCTTCATTGCTAGCAGCAGGAGCTGTAGGAACAGTTGGTTCATCCCCTGGACAACTTGGAAGTGGGGCTCCACAGAGTTCAGGATTCCCTGCGTATGAACTCACTTCAAAGCTTTGCAGTTGAGTACTTGTTGGAATCTTGCCTGATAAATTGTTGTTTGACAAGTCCAGTACAGAAAGGCGGGGCACTTGAGAGAGGCTTGAAGGAATTCTACCAGAAAGCTGGTTGTTCGATAGATCAAGAGCATCTAACAAATCCAACCTACCAATCTCGGATGGAATTTGTCCATTTAAGTGGTTTCTTGATAGGTTGAGAGAAACCAGCTCAGTAAGTTCACTGATTTCTGTTGGAATTTTTCCATTCAGCTTATTACTTGACAGATCAATAGTCTTTACTAGTCCCAAAATATTGCTGAATTCCGATATTGTTCCTTTCCATACCAATGGCACTTGTTCATAATAAAAAAAGGTCGTTTCTGATCCCTCATAAGAGAATGAATAATTTTGGGGAATGGATGTAAAGTCACTCTGTCTCTCTCTTTTCATTGCTGTAAAGTTGTTGAGACATTTTGGTAAACTTCCTGAGAGGTTGTTTGAAGATATGTCCAATAGTTGAAGATGTGCCAGACGACAAAGACGTGAGGGAATGTTCCCAAAGAAGTAATTGGATCGTAGGCTAAGAATAACAAGATTGGATAGACTTTCACCTATCCATGCGGGTATTGGTCCCAATAATTTGTTTTCTGCCAGATTAATAGCCACCAAATTTTTGCAGCTTCTCAAACAAGGCAATTCTTGAGTGAAATAATTGTTGCCTAAATTCAGTGTATTAATCTTGATCAAGGAGCCAATAGAGACTGGAATTTTCCCCGATAATGAATTATTGGCCAATACAAGTATGGATAATTCTCTTAAATTTGACCAACAATCAGGAAGATCCCCAGACAACTGGTTGTTTGAAACATCAAGAGAAGCCAACCGTGAATCCTTATTGACATGGCAAAGGGAATCCAGTTTTGAAAATCTATTTCCTGAAAGATGTAGAGCACCCGATTTGAAAAGGAAAAGTGGTATTGAACCTTCCAACATATTTGAACTAAGATCTATGTCAGGATAATCCATGAACTTGATTGAAGAATTCGGAATCGTTCCGTAGATTTGGTTGTTTGAAAGATTTATTATACCAACTCCACTAGAGAGATCCCAAAACCAATCTGGAATAGAATCTGAAATTCCAGTGTTTGAAAGATGCAATTGGGAATAATTCTTTTGTGCTTGAAGCCATTTTGGGAACCGAGGGCCCACCTTACAATAAAGTTCTATAACATCCAACTGAAACGGAGGGTTCCAATCAGAGCTGATGTTCAAAATCAGTGAGTTACCTAACGTCAATTTAGATAATTTAGACAATTTTGAAAAGTGAGCTTCAGAAATGACACCTTTGAAAGAGTTTCCAGAAATGTCTAGACTCTCTAACTGTGATAATTGTCCAATAGTTTCTGGTACAGTTCCATTGAATTGATCTGAGTAAAAGTACAGCCCTTTCAAAGATGAAAATAGAGTCAGATTTGGGAACGACCCCATAATTGGATTCCAACCAAAGTCCAAAACCTCTAGAGAATAACGTCTGCACCTAGAGAATGAATGAACATTATCGGGGGGATTTAGTTTAGTAAAATCGTTATGGGGTATATATAATTCACGCAACATACATAAATTCCAAAAAGATTTTGGAAATTCTCCTTCTAAGCGATTAAAGCTGAGATCAAGGTATGTAAGAGAACTCAAGTTCCCTAAGGCTTCTGGGATAGAACCTTCTAACTTATTCGAACCTAGACCAAGATGCAATAGGGATGTCATGTTTCCAAGAGATTCTGGTATGAAACCTTCAATGTTATTAATACCAAGATCAAGATATTCAAGGGTGCTTGCTTTCGAAAGACCTTCTGGAATAGGACCTTCTAGCCTGTTACCCGAGAGATCAAGATGAACAAGGCCTCGACTGAAGGAAAATAACCATTGGTATATAGAAGCAGAGAGCTGGTTCCCCCTAAGATGAAGGGTGGAAAGTGACGTCGAAGAGTTAACAAGAGAAAGAGATGAAGATGCGACATTTGGAAGACCACACCCGCTTAGATGCAAGTTCTTTAAGTGAGGGAGCTTATTAACTAGTTGCATCCAGTTGGTAGCTTGGCTCATGTTTGTAGTAGAAAGGTCGAGTAGTCTTAAAGAAGAAAGATGAAAAACCCACTCCACGTTTTTCGTTCTTAAATCATAATTATTACCAAGATCAAGAAACTCCAAGTTGGAAACATTAGCAAGCTGAGTAGGAATTTCTCCACTTACTAAAGTATAGGAGAGGTTGAGGTATCTTAATTTGGTGAGAGTGCCAATAAAACTTGGGATGCTGTGTCCCGCAAAGTTAATCAGGCTGAGGTCTAAATAAGTCAGATACTTCAAGTTACACAGTGAAGGACTTATATTACCTTGTAGAACCCGCAAGTCTCCGTAGTAGAAAGGATCAGCTGGAGAATTATTTGGAGGGGAGAGATCAAGAGCGATGACATGACCGGAGTTGTTGGCACACCGAACTCCGTACCATTTGCAGCACTCCTTTTTGTCTTCTTCATTTCCCCAAGACGAAAGAAAGCCAACGTTCTTGATTTCATGAAGATCTTGTTTGATCTTGAGGAGTGCTTGTCTCTCGACTTCCATGCACCTGATCTTCTGTTCTCCAGCATTGCTTCCATGGAACAAAAGCATCATGAGAAAAACAACGTGAAGGGGAAAACTACTCATTGTTGAAACCATATATTGGAAGAATATGATCACAACAAAGATAAGAAAAGGAGAAACTTTAAGTTTGGTCTATGGTATTGGCTCGGAACTGAATAATATATATTAGAGTTGAGAGAATTAAATAAAGAGGCAAAAAAACAAAAAAACCAAAAGAAGTGGACAATTATGAAAATAGCACAGCAAAACTACGGAGAAGTTCTCAATTTTTTATTGATGGTAATTGATCGTTAATTCTTCCAAACAAATGCCTATCACATTTTAAAACACATTTCAGCTTGTCTTTTCACAAATATAATTTTGGATCATTGCTATTAGTTTGGAGCTGCCGTCTTAACATTTTAACAGTTCAACACAACTTTCAGCCTTGGGTCCTCATATTAAAAATTTAGACAACTGAGCTCCAAACTCTCATGTTCTTACACTTAGGTCTTGCTTTGGAGATTTTGACTAACATCCCTAGAGAATATTAATATAGTTAATGTTTTAGAGTTTTTAATTATTTATTCTATTATTTATAATTTTATTATTGCGTAAAATTATTTTTGTTTTTATTTACTTTTTATCTTTATTTTGAATATGAAATAAAAGCTGGTAATACCATCAAAAAGAAGATTTTAAGTGATAAATATTGAGAGATTAACCTGTGATATTTTAGGTTTACATTTATTTGGTAGAATTGATTCTTAGAAGAATAAATAGTAAATTAATTTTGATGCCTCTTACCTTGGCGAAATTTGAGAGATAATTTTATTTTTCTTTTCTTCCTCCGATATAAAAAATCATAGGAGAACAGAACATTTTCTCTTTTCACCCTCCATATCAATACTTGATCAGTTATTTACCTATTTCTCAATTCAATTGTTCTTATAAAATATAACCTTAATGGCTGAGTACTCTAATTTGTTCGCATATCTCTTCACAATTAAACCATAAAGATTTGCCAAGAAAATCAATGTTAAAGACAACAAGTTTATGGATGTTTTGGGTCAGTTGTCAGAATTTTCAAAGCATGTACACGATAACGACCTCGATCGTGACTTCTGTACGTATTAAGATATTAAAATATAATTATTAAAATTAGCGAAAGTTTTATTTACAATTTGAAAAAGGGCATTTAAGAAAATAATATCCTTAAAATGAAAAACAATTTAAAACTTCAAAGTGAAAATTATTTAAGTTCTTCAAAGAAAAATAATTTGAACATTATTAAATATGCATAAAATATTTTAGAAATATTAAATGGATAATGACCCTTAAGTTACAACAACAACTAAAACAAACACACTTTTCCAAAGTCTTAAGTTTGAAAATTATTAAATTTAAAATGTCAAAAAATCTGGGGACCCTAGTTGCAAAAAAAACAAAAGCCTAATAATAATATTAAATATAATAACAATAAAACGATACTAAAAACAGTAATAGTAGCTTTTCAAAAAAAAATAGTAATAGTAGCTTCCAAAAAAAAAAATAGTAATAGCAGCATGCGTCTTATTTGTTTGCATTCTCGTAATTTTTTGAAATGTTTTCGCAAACTTTTTGAAGCAAAAATTTTAAAAATACTCTCAATATAATTCTTAAAAAATTTATATTTTTTAAAATAAAAATATTTTAACATATTTTAAAAATAATACTAAACGGCCTCTTTCGCCCTCTATTTCTTCTGTTGTCGTTTTTCAGTTGTTTCCTAATTTGCTGTCATTTTCTTACTTTTTATTTTTATTTGGTTGCATCTGATCCTCAACTTGTTTGGTTGCATCTGATCCTCAACATGGGTTTGCCAAGTGTCAAAGACTTGTGAGTAAGGGTCGAATAATTAATTTCTTCGTGGAGTACTTGTGTCGTATAGTGCAATGAAAGTCACAAGTCAAAGTCTTCGGTTTGACATGTCATCATTATTTATTTATTTATTTTTGCTCAGAAACCTGATCATCATGACTTAACGCGGTTGTTGATGAAAATCAATGCCACTAGACTTGTATTCATACAGAAAGAACGGCATCATTTTATAATAATAATAAGAATAACACCTATTATTATATTTTCAACGGTTTCGCGGAGGCTTCAAACTTTACAAGTTCAGGTAAGGCCAAGTGGTACATTCATTGAATCTTGAAAAACCATAGGAAATTGAAATCGGGAGGAGCGTAAAAAGCGATGACAAACAGAAAAATAAAGAAAAAAAAGGAAGAAAATGACAGCAAATTAGGAAACAACTGAAAAACGACAACAGAAGAAATAGAGGGCGAAAGAGGGACAACAGACAACAAAAGAAGGGTCTATAAGGAAAAACAAATTCTAGCATCTTTAGAAAAGACAGCCAAATTAAAAATTGAAAGAAAATACATGACCACAGCCAAAAAATAAAAAATAAAAAGGAAAAACGAAAAAAAGAAGATCCGACAATGGAAGTTATTTGAATTGCTTCAACGATTCAGTGAGGGAAGGGAAAAAAAGGGCAACGATTAAACGACAAGAAATGTGAAATCTAGAAGACATTGAAAAACAGAGAACAAATAAACAAGAAAAAATTATATAAAAATAATAATAAACTGGAAGACGACAAGAAACATAACAATGCACAAAGGACGATAACCAGTAGAATAGAAAATGAAACAAAAGAGCCAAGGACAGGAAGAGAGAAAAAAAAAAAAAAACTAAATGCGAAAGCTGATCAGAAAATGAATAGACAGAAAAGGAAATAAATGGTAGAGTAATGAATAGACAACAAGAAAAGCAAAATGACAATAGAAAGAAAACTGTGGAGAAAGAGAAAACGATTTAGTTTTTGATCATTGTTGTTAGTTTTGCCTTGTGCACCTTTACGCAAATCCAATCTTTCACATCATCGAGTAAATTGACGTATGAATATCTCGAGTCTTGCTGAAGATTAAGGTGCGGCAAACTCCCCAAAATCCGACTACAAACACATGTCATAGTGTGACATAGAATCTTGGGACTCATTTTCATTGTGCACCTCTTCAAGGATGAAGTAGTTCCTTAGTCAAAGAATTGTTAAAAAAGACCCTCTTATAAATTTCTGGTTTTATAATTCTTCCCCAAAGTACTTTATCACATTTTGTTGTCCAAACTTTGGTATGTTGTCCGCAGAGCCGTCCATAGCTAGCTGCTTGTTAATTTTCATCATGTTCATTCCTTTGTACGGCATAAGCATGTCGTCGTTGTCAATTTTCCAAGCGGAAACTTCCAATAACAGAATGTCCTTTACCCCCAACAAAACATCTATTGAGAAAACAGAATTTTCTGTTTAATTTGTTTTCTTTACAAAAAGGAAGCAATGAAACAAAGAATATTTCCAACAGGACTGTATGTTCCAGATAGTTATGCAGTAATGTGCAAAAGTAACTATTTATCCGAAGGTACAGTTATATTCTCCACAAGACGTGAAAAAGCTTTTTCCTTAAACACAAGATACCAAAATTTGTTAAATAACAGGCAGCTTTCAAAAGTACTTGTTAATTCAGAAAATTGAGAGGCTATAGAATATACAAAAAATACGCGTCCACTTGTCTATTGAAAAAATAAACGACATGTAGCTCTTAATTTTATACCATTAACGAGAAAACGCCATGTCGTATATTCGTGAAATGTCAAAACGACACAAAACTTACGAAGAAAAAAAAGAGTATCATATGGGACAGAAAAAAGTTAAGAGTAATAAACAGCAAAGGAAGAAACGACAATATAAGGAATAAAGGACAAAAATTGGAAAAAGAATATAGGGAATAAAGGAAGAATCGAAATTCCTTGCTTCCATAAACATAAAGTGGTTTTGTGAAATGAACAGAACGTCCAGCTCATTACAATTCAAACGGTAGAGTATTTTACATCATGAAATCTTCAAGACAACAAGAGTCCTATAAAGTACAAATACCTAGTAACACACAAAACTCAGGTCCTTTAACACACAATACTACAGACCATTTATTCACCCAAACCAAAAAAAAAAAAAGAAAAAAAAAAAGAGAACTGCAAGCCATTTATTTGTACACCAGATAGGTATGCACTGCAAAGAAGCACACAAGAAATTATGACTTGTTGATTTAACAATGCGTAATTTCTACCGCACGATTTAAGAAGAAATTGGAAAACAGATCAAGCGCCATTTCATTAAGAGGAGGGAAAAAAACGCAAAAGAATTTTTTGCATTGGTTTTATTGACTACAGATCAAATGACCTACACTTGGAGCACAATTTTAAGAGTCATATACATATCTTGGAGATTGTGAAACAGAACAGTAACCTTTAGTTTTTGATCATCTTACTAGCTTTGCCTTGTGCACCGCAACGCTCACGTAGATCCAATTTTTGACATCATCAATGAAGTTGTAGTATGAATATCTCCAAGTCCTGTTGAAGATTAAGATGCCACAAACACCCCAGAAGCCGACCACAAATCGAAGTCCTAATGTGACATATAAGCCTGGGGTTGCAAACTTGTCCTGAATTTCTTCATTGCGGGCCGCAGGAGCCATAGGAACAGTTGGTTCATCTCCTGGGCATCTCTTTAGAAGTCGGGCTCCACAAAGCTTTGGATTTCCTGCGTATGAACTAGCTTCAAAGCTTTGGAGTTGAGTGCCTGTTGGAATTTTTCCTGATATATTGTTGTTCGACAAGTCCAGGAAGCTAAGAAAGGAAAATTTAGTAAGGCTTGAAGGAATTCTCCCTAAAAGCTGATTATTTGATAGATCAAGGGCATCTAGCAAAGCCAGCTTACCAATATTTGAGGGGATCTTTCCATTAAATTTGTTTCTTGATAAGTTCAGAAAGACCAACTGAATAAGTTCAGCGATTTCTGTTGGAATTTCTCCCATAAGCTTGTTGCTTGATAGATCAACGTAGTCCCGAAGTATTACTAAATTTCAGGCATGGTTCCGTTGAATTGATTGTCCAACAACAACACTTCTTTGAGGGATGAAAATAGTGCGAGGTTAGGCAATGGTCCCATGATTTTGTTATAGCTTAAATCCAAATACATTAGAGAGTAACGAGTGCAACAAGGAAAAGGCTGAGTGTAATCCCTTAGGACCGTTATCTCGCGCGATAATTCACGCAACATACACAAGTTCCAAAGCGATATTGGAAATTCTCCTCCAAAGTTGTTAGAGCCAAGATTAAGGTATGTAAGAGCAGTCAAGTTCCCTAAAGCTTCTGGAATGGGACCTTCTATCTTATTTGAAGAGAGACTAAGGCACACAAGAGAAGTCATGTTCCCAAAAGCATTTGGAATGGAACCTTCTAGCATGTTATGCGAGAGATCAAGATGAACAAGACTACAGAAGGAGAACAAACATTGGTATATAGAAACAGAGAGGGTGTTATCAGAAAGGTCAAGGATGGCAAGTGGTCATCTTTATGCCAGTAAGGTCAAGTAGCCTCAAAGAGGAAAGATGAGTAACCCACCCCTTACTTTTCATGCTTGGATGATAATTGTTGCTAAGATCAAGAACCTCCAAGCTGGAAAGATTTGCAAGCTGAGGAGGAGTTTCTCCACTCAGCGCAACACTGGAGAGATTGAGATACCTTAATTTGGTGAGAATACCAATGAAACTTGGGATGTCATTTCCATTATTTAGCTTAATGAGACTGAGGTCTAAATAAGTCAGATATTTCAACTCATGTAGAGAAGAACTGATGTTACCTCGCAGAGACGTCCGCTGGTTATCTTCGTTGTATGTGAGATTAAGAACGGTGACATGACCGGAGTTGTTGGTGCACCGAATCCCGTACCATTTGTAGCAGTCTCTCTTTTCTTCTTCATTTCCCCAAGATGAAAGCAAGTGATCATTGATTTTAAGATCTTCTTTGATCTTGAGGAGTGCTTGTCTCTCCACTTCTATGCATCTCGCCTTTGGTTCTGCCACATTGGATGATCCACTGGCATCATTGAAGTAAAACAAAAGCATTAGTAACAAAACAATCTGAGGTGAAAATGATCTACTCATTATTAAGACCATGCATAAGGGCAGTATGATCAAAACAGAGATGATTTGAGGAAAAGTAGTTTTAGAATAAGGCTACTGGCTCGAAGCAGATTTAATATGTGACATGTACCGGAGAAGAAGATATAAATGAACTTGAAAAAAAAAAGTGGATCATGAAAATGATGGAATGATGGATATACTTTGAGGCAAAAAAAAGAGAAAAAGATTAATATATTACGTTGACTAATGCAAGGCTTAATTTTTCCAATCGTGTGAACATCAAAATGAAACATGACGTTGGATTTCACAAGTGGGACTCTGGTGGAAAACCAATCAAAATTGAAAAGTGAAATCTGCAAGAATTAATTTGGGACAAGAATCTCTCAAATCAAGCTTCCCATCCATGATGATTGTCCTTTGGCAATGAATAGAACAAAACTTACACTCCACCCTACCCATGAAATGGCGCCACATTTAGGAAGGATTAAGCCCATTTTTAAGTCATCTAAGCCACTTGGAAGTGTAATTAATCATAAATTAGGTGGAAAAGTTAGATTAAGCATTAGCCTATATATAGGTGATCATGATAATTATCACAATGTTACTTCACATTTTGCCTTCCACATCGTCCTCTCCACCCTGTATACAGGTCTCCAAAAGAGAAAAAAAAGCTGTGTTGTGCTTTCAACTTTCTTCTTACAAGCAAACTCCAACCAAGCCATATCCTAAACATTTCTCTACCAATTTCATCACACAAAAATTAGCTCCAACAAAGAAAAAGGGGAAGCAAAAAGAGGAGATTTTAGAGCTTTGGGACTAAGGTAATGTCTACATTTTTCTTCCCCTTTTCTTGGCAAAGAAAAAACAAATATGTTACTTAGATAACCTTTAGTATGAAGACCAAAACAAAGTTAGGTTTTCACATGATTAAGTTTACGATTTAGCGTTTTTTCAAGATGGGGGAAAAGAGGAGATAGAAGCTTCACCCTCCAAGAGTTGTCATCAAGGGTAAGCAACCTAAACTTTTCCATAAATTTTCTAAGGTTAAAATTTACAACATTATGAGAGATTTGATGATTGGGTGAGAAAATGGCTTGTAATAATTATTTATGTGTTTATTAGTTTGTGCTTGTATAGGGTGTAAAAAGTTAAAAATTGTGTGTTAGGATTATGTTTTTGTAAATTTTGATTGGTGAAAAAATTTTCTACAAACTTTGAATGTATGAACGGAAGCCTTGGAGTCATTTTTAAAACGCTTTTCCGAGCATGGAACCTTTATTGGACAAAACTCCGTGACCAAAGAAGAACGCAGTTTTGACTCTAAATTGGCTTTTCTAGCAGTTTTATTAGAATGCCCCAAAACTGTCCAGAAACTACCTTAAGGCAGTCACAAAAACTGCCTAAAGCAGTTTGCAAAAACTGCCAAAACAATTTCCAAGAGTGCTGGAAACGTTTTGCCATTTTTAGGCCGCTTTGGTTTAAATTTTACGTTTTGCCAAACACGAAAATTTTAGATTTTGACAAGACGTACAACTTTCTTGAAGAAATTTTTTCCAAAATCTATCTCTGAAATACAGTTATGGACAGTTCTCAAAAACCATCCAAACATTGTATTTTTGGGCAAAAAATAGATTTAAAGTTTTAGGTCGTTTCGAGAATGAGTTGCAATTTTTACCAAACATGAAAGTTTTAGTTAGCATCAAAATGAAGAACTTTTGTGAATAAAGTTTTGTGAAAAATCTACATTTAAATTATAAATTGGGATTTAAAAACAGTCAAAACTTTTTAATCAGTAAAATTTACAAAGTTTTAACTGAGAAATAATTATACCAAAAATGGTAACCGGGACTTTAAAACAAGCATGAAAAATCATTAAGACATATTTAAAACAAGTGATTTTTATGAGGAAAAAACTTTAAAAGAAAAACAACCTTAAACATATGATTTCATAATAAATTTCCAAAACTAACCAAAAAAAGTACATTTAAGTGCCAAGTTTTGTAAACAAAGATCGCGTGGCTATAAAATCATAATTTTCTTCAAAACAATAAATTACAGCATTCTAGAAAGTTATATAAGCCCGAGATTTAGTGGGTTACGGGTTTCAGGCATTAATTTATAGAGCGATTTTTATTTGAATCTTTGAGTTCTATGAACGAGATTTTGTGAAGGAAAACTTTAATAGTTTTCAATTTAACACCAATTTAGCAATCATTACAATCCGATATGCTAAAGTCCTAGTACTACAATGCTAGGCACAGGTCCAATGCTCCTTTTAGTTTAAAAGGCTGCTCGGGTTATAGGTCATTGGTGTAATATATATGACGTCATACACTCATTTTTGGGCTTAACGGGCTTAGAACCAATTATGAGCCATTAAATAAACTTAGAATATAGCTAATTAGAACTTAGAATAACAACATGAATTTAGAAAGTGATTAATTTAGTGGATTAAGGACATATTGTAACCCCCAGTTATTTTTATGGTAAATAGAAAGCCTGAAGCTAAAATTTGACAAAATGATAATTTTACTAACATGCTATTTAGTGATATTACAGGTGACAACAACGAGAAGTTCAATGTGCTAAGAAAGGTTGATGCCAATTATGTGGGGATTATAGTTATTCTATGATATAATAATGTGATGATGTATTTTATTTTGTTTTAATTGAATAGAGTATAATAAGAATAAATTAATTAATTGAATTGCTTTATTTAATATATAAGAATATATATAACTTAAATTACATATATATAATATGTTATATAAGTAACTTTTTTTATGTGTTATACGTAAGGTATAAATATAATTATATATACATTGAGGGCCTTGGGCTTTAGGCATGAGGCAAGGCAGCTGCCGAAAGAAAAAAAAAAAAGTTACACGTGGGGAAAAAGAAAAGGAAAACAAATGGAAACTGAATTATAGTAGGATTAACGTTTTAGTCTTCACATAAAAACTATATAAAGACCTCCTATTAGTAATCTTAGACTCACACTTCATTCCTTCCTCATTGATTAACTTTATGCTTGGTTTCTTTGGCTTTATCAAGATTTCTAGTATCCCTAGTGTATCAATTATTTAATATGTTTGTTTGATGTTTTGGTTTATTATGTTAGTATTAAAATTATTTTTATCATCATATGTGTATCATGTCAATTGGTGATTGAAAGAGTTAATGATTTGGTTGTTTTGACTAACCTCTCATTAAACCCTAGATTGGAGATATCATAGATTTTCATATTTTTGCTATATAAATCTTTATGGGTGTATTTTATTATCAGTTATCATCATGTTAATTATGTGTTTACAATTTTAATTGAGGTTTTATTAGGTTATGGAATGGTATTGATATTTTTTGATGCCTTATGCCTACTTTTCATACAAACACCCAATAGCCGTCATGTTTCAATAATTTTCAATTCTATATTGCTCTGTTTATATTTTTCTCAAATACTAGACATTCTAATCTTTTGTTTGGCTTCTAAATCGCTTGAATCGGAGTTTTCTTTAAATAGTTATGATTTTTAAAAATTGACCTTGAAAGCTGTGCAGTTGACACAGATCCAAAATTTAGTCTGAACTTTAAGGGCTTTTTCTTCATGTAAATTATTGTCAAAATATGCGTGTAATATATCGAATTCTTTGTTTTTGAGTCTAGTTTCTAATGCCACTAGATTTAACTGATTTGGAGTTAAGATGAAATTATTATGAATTTTTAAGTAAATAAAGGTCATTCTACCTACTTTTAGGAATTATGCCATAGATTTATAAATTGTGATTTTGTGCTTCTTGATGTTATTACGCAATGAGGTGATGTTCAATGATAGTATGAGATGTTTATATGTTGTTAATAGTATTATTAGCGACTTATGATCAATATGAACGTTTGGTATGAACTCTTCAAAGAAGCGAGCACACCGAAGACCTGAGTCGTCGCGTCACCTACCATTAAAGATTGAGTAAGTCTAGAGATCAGGTAAGTACATCTCTCACCTGCAATATAATTGTTCAAAATTAAAAAGATTGATGTTGATGATATGTTATGAAGACATTTTAAGATGAGGATTTTAAATAATGAGGAAGTTGATGGAAAACGATGAAATATGATGTTATTTTTACCTCATTATTATATTTGATGAAAACCTTTTTTATCAAAACCTATATGTATTATCTATATTATTATTTTGATGTTTTAAAAAAGGTGTTGTACACTTGACGAATTGATAGTGATGATGGTCCAGTGAGCGGACGGACCGGTGAGCGGTCACTTCATCTTTGTCACGGTTGGTTTGGGGGTCGCTACCTTACTCTTTCCGTCGCTAGCTCGCTATGACGATGACGGTAGAATGCCAGGGTCCTACTATATGATATTTTGAAGTATTACTATATATATTATTTTAAAAAGAAAATATATTTATTAAATGATGAATTAACTTTATTAAACATTGTTAATTAATGAAAAGGTTTGGTGAGAGTTAGGGTGTACTTACTAAGCATTATGCTTATTAGATGTTTCTCATATTGCAGCTAGGGACAAGAGCTAGGTATGAGGATGGAGGAGCTCGGTGCTGGTGTGTGCATGGTGGCAAAAACAGAATATCGGAGCAACGCATCCTATGTTAATGATGATTTAGCTTTTATTCAATTGTTTACAATTTCGCAAATTTAGTTTTTCAATTATTTTATGAGATTTTGCAAGTTTTAAGATATTTTATTAAGTTTAATGTTTTTGATAATGTTGCAACTATATTTTTATTTTTAGATGAAGTTATTTGATTTGATTAATAAGTCTTCTAAAAAAAATTAATTAAGCTATTTCATATTACTTTGATTATTTAAATTCTATAAAAATTTTGTTTTATCATAAATAATAGATGTTAGGAGATGGTAATTGTGACGTCCCGTGAGGGGGCGTTACACATATAGATTTAGTGACAATAGATAATTAATTAACTATATTAAATTAATTAATTATGGGGATTTAATTAAAAAGTTAATCCTTGTAATAAAAATAGCAGATGTTATTATCAAAGAATTATGATCTAAAATAATGACAAATTCTTACGATTATGCTAAAATTAAAAATAGCATAAAATAGATTTTCTTACACGCTCTTAATGGGTGTCTTATATAGAATCACTCTCCAAAAGAGGATAAGGAATTGCTAGTAAATTGAGATATATATTGCAAGAAAACAAGTGAATAAGAATCTCACTTATAGTATGGATAGTTTAAAATAAATATTTTCTGGATGTTGTAAACTTGTTAAAAAATTCAAATCATAATATGCTATGCCATGACATATTGCATGCTCACTATAATGGTTAGTGAAATTACCAAGAATGAATTAACTTAGAGAGTCGTGCCAACCTCATTATTGTTAAACTTACACACTCAGAATGCCAAACGATTGAGAAATTACAGAAGCAAACTTACGTACTAGACTTAATTATCTTGGTGAGTTGACATGAATGATCTTGGGTGATAATGGTTTTCATCACAATATTTTGTTCTAACAAGTGGTATCTAAAGCTTCTTCATGTTAAATCATTTGGAATTAATAATTTTCTAGATGTGATTTTCATAGGAAAATTCTCAAATTTTACAATTTATGATTTATATGAAATTGTTAAATTTGAGAACAATTATTTGAAAAAATTTAGGTTGAATTATTCTTGGAATTAAATACTTATATCTCTCTATATATACATAAATTCAGTTCTTATATACATATATATATATATGTAAATATATGTATATATATAGATATATAAAACCTTTCGGTTTTCAGTTGAATAATTATTCATATATATATGGTTTTCGGTTGAATATATGAATATATGAGTTTCCTTATTCAGTTAATGAGAATCTTTTGATTATCACGGCACGCATGCCGAAAGAGAAGAAAAAAACAAGATCATTATTATATATATATATATATATATATATATATATATATATTAAGGATTGAATGGTATCAAACAGTTGATTTTTTTTTTTCTTTTGATAGTCAAAAACAAACAAACGGCAGTTTGTGCCGAAAAGAGGAATTACGGTTATGTATATATATACATGTATATATGTATGCAAAGGTATATGTTCTTCATTGAATTAAATGGCTTCCTTCTTTTCAAGAAACTTTGGTTATATACATGAATATATATATATATATATGTATATATATACACGGCAACTTTGCTGCAAGAGGAAAAACATGGCAAGCTGTTTTACGGCAGTTTGCTGCCGAGAAGAAGAAGGAAATTCTGGGAAAGTTCTGGGCTTCGGCCTAGAACATTTGGACAGTTTTACACAGGATTAACGAGATATGTGGCTCTTTTTTATTTATAGAATTAAAATATATCTACAGTTCATAATTATTTTTTATATGTCTTAATGTATATGTATAAAGACATTAATGACCATAATAATGATATTGTTAGTTTTTATTTATTTTTTTAGAATAATTATAATATACGTATTTAATATTTCAAACGGATTATGATATCATTATATTTTAAAAAAATCCCTGAAATTAGGTTGTTTGTTATTTAAATTCAAATTGGTATCTAAAATAACGATTTTAAAATTCTCTAAAAAGATGAAATTTTTTTTATCGACAAGTTGGATTTATCGATAAATTAAAATTAGAGTGTTGTAATTAAATTAATGATATAGTTTTACTGACAAATTGAAATTAGGGCGTTGTAATTAAATTAATGATGTAGTATTATGAAGTCTTTTTATGTGTCTTACTAGTTATATAATTGATATATCATTAAGTCAATGATACGAAATGATAATGATACGCAATGACATTTATTTCTTAAGACTTCAAGTGAATGATATTTTCTTTTTTTTGTGATATGTAATTAAATTAATGATATAGAGTTTATTAAGTCTTTTTGTGTATCTTATAGATTATATAATTGTTATATCATTAAGTTAATAATACGTAATGATAATGATAATGATACTCAATGACATTCATTTCATTTCTTTTAAGACTTCAAGTGGTAATGATAACACATCAATGTAATATGTTAAAATAAGAAATATACGTATGTATTTTTCCCTAATTTAATTATTTAAAACATAAGGAATTTTGTTATATGGAAATTTAAATACATGATAATATTTAGTTAGAGGATATTTTAAAATTCTGAATATATGAAATTTTAAAAAGATGACATATAAATGATATTTGCATAACAAAGACAGATATTAATTCACTCCTTAAAAAATAAACAAATTATGTAATTTTTACTTTTGCACAGGCCCAATTGGGCTCATAATTAGTTATAACCTAGGGATTAAACCCTAGGGTTACTAGATAAAAAAAAAGGGAAATAAAGGGGGGGTTGGGTCCACCTGACCTGGTCCAGCCCCGATCCAGTCAAGGTTGACAAGTCAAGTTGACTAGTTGACTTTGATAGGTTGACTTTTGACTTTTTTTTTAATTTATAAATTTTGGTCATTTTTGGTGCAATCTTAAATTCAAATATTGGTACTTTATATATATTTTGAGATGAATTAATTGAAGCAATATGTTATCAAAGTGGCCTCTCTTGTGGGAATTAATTTGTTTTGAAATATAAACGGTTGTGTTCATGCAACTTAGGTGAATATTGACCGACCGAAAAGAAAGCAATATTTAACAGAATTACATGTACACCTGTGGTAATAAACACGTGATGATTTTTCGGTTTTACATGAGAACAATAAATCGGCCCAAAGGAAGATTTATTGTTTGACATGTTCTTATTGTCATTGTTTGATTACTACACCAATATATCACTTACAAGTTAATATTTATATCAAAAGACTAAATATTAATGGAGTACTTGATATCTTGATGTGGAGTTATCTTTATTTAGATTTATTATTGTCATTTTAGATTCTTGTGTGAGCTTGTTTTTGGGTTTGTTTGTTTTGTTCTCTGATTCAGCTACTAGTTCTGCCTCAAATATAACTGCCACCATCAATTTTCTTCCTATGCTGAATGATAGCAACTTCAAATCATGGCAAGAAAACCTCCTTATGGTTCTCGGAGTCATGGATCTCGACCTTGCATTAAGGGTTCCTTCTCCTGCATCTCTTACAGGTCAAATCACATGTGTATGATGATCATGAAGAAGGCCATTCCAGAAGCATTCAGGGGCACTATATCAGAAACGATAAAGACAGCCAAAGAGTTCCTTGAGGACATTGAGAAGAGATTTGCCAAAAATGAAAAGGCTGAAACAAGTACACTTTTGGCAAGCCTCATCTCAATGAGATACAGAGGTAAAGGGAACATCAGGGAGTACATCAACGAGATGTCTCATCTTACTTCAAAAATGAGAGCACTTAAGCTTGATCTTTCTAAGGACTTGCTAGTGCATTTGGTTCTTATATCTCTTCCCACACAATTCAATCAGTTTAAGATGAGCAATAACTGCCAAAAGCAGACTTGGTCTCTTAATGAGCTCATCTAATATTGTGTGCAAGAAGAGGAAAGGATGAAGTAGGAAAAGATTGAAAGTGCTCACTTGGCTATTTCCAAGGACAAAGGGAAGAAAAGAAAGAAGAATAAGGAAGCTACAGTTACGGCACCTTAAAAGAAACAACAAAAGAGACCAGATGATTTGGAAGTTATAGGTTGTTTCTTCTGTGGAGCTGTAGGATATAAGAAGAAGCATTATACCAATTATCATGCTTGGCGTGCTAGGAAAGGTATGCTTCTTAATTTGGTTTATTCAGAGGTTAACTTAGCTTCGGTACCTGAACACACTTGGTGGATAGATTTTGGTACAACCACTCGTATCAGTGTGTCTAGGCAGGGATGTCAAAGATGCTGACAGCCAAATGATGGTAAAGATAAATCTATGTGGGCGATAACAAGAAGGTTAAAGTTGAAGCAATAAGGAAATTTAGATTCTTGTTAAAGACTGGATTTTATTTGGATCTTGATGAGACATTTATTGTACTATCTTTTAGATGGAATTTGATTTCTGTTACTGCTTTGGACAAATCTGGTTATTCTTGTTCATTTGGAAATAGAAAATTTAGTTTGTTTCATGATTCAAAATTGGTTGGATCCAATTCTTTATCAGGTTACAATAATCTTTATTTACTTGATAAAATTACTTCATTTAATGAATCCCTGCAATTAAGTACACGAGGTATAAAGAGAAAATTAACCAATGAGAATTCAGTTGTGTTATGACATAGGAGATTAGGTCATATCTCTAGAAGGAGAATAGAGAGACTTGTGTCAGATGAAATTCTCGACCCCTTAGACTGTACAGGTTTTGATATTTGTGTTAACTGTATTAAGGGGAAACAAACCAATAAGAAGAGATTTGAAGCCAGCAGGACTTTGGATGTCTTAGAACTTATACATACAGATATTTGTGGGCCATTCCCTACGGCTTCTTGGAATGGTCAACAATATTTTGTAACATTCATAGATAATTTTTCTAGATATGGCTACATATATCTCATTCATGAAAAGTCACAGTCGTTAGATGTGTTCAAAAATTATAAGGCTGAAGTTGAAAACCAACTCAGCAAAAGGATTAAAAGCGTCAGATCTGATGGTGGTGTTGAGTATTATGGTAGATATGACGGTTCAGGTGAACAACGTCTAGGACCATTTGCTAAGTTCCTAGAGGAAAGCATTATCGTCCTACAGTACATTATGCCGGGTTCGCCCACTAGGAATGGTGTTACTGGAAGACGAAACAAGACGCTTAAGGACATGATGAGGAGTATGATTTCTCATTCTACTTTACTAGAATCACTCTAGGGAGAAGCGCTTAAGACTGCAACATATATCCTTAATAAGGTTCTAACTAAAGCAACTGCCAAAACCCCTTACAAACTTTAGACAGACAAAAAGCCTATTTTAAAGCATTTGCATATTTGGGGATGTCCAGCTGGGGCAAGGCCTTATGGGCCTAATGAAAAGAAACTGGACTCAAGGACAGTTAGTTGTTATTTTGTTGAATACTCTGAAAGATCCAAGGGGTACAAATTTTATGATCCCACGACTAAGTCGATTTTTAAGACAAAAAATGCCCGGTTCTTTGAGGTTGTTGAGTTTGCCGGGGGAGATAAGGTTAGGGACTTTGTTTTTTAAGATGAATATGTTGATATTCCTATAGTTGTTATTGACATTGATCATGTTCCTATTCCTAACATTGTTCAAGAAGCAGATCCAAATTAAGACAATGTTGAAGAACCTCCCATTCCAGATATTGATCCAAAAGAACAAACTCTACAACCTCAAGAACTTATGCCATTAAGGAGATCTACTAGAGAAAAGAGAAGTGCAGTGCTAGGTGATTACATTGTATTTCTCCAAGAACATGAGTTTGACATTGGTGTGGTGGAAGATGATCCAATCAATTTCTGTCAAGCCATGGAAAGTTCCAGGTCTCAAAAGTAGATTGATGCCATAAATGAGGAGATAAAGTTTATGAAGGACAATGACGTTTGGGATCTTGTCCCATTGCCTGAAGGAGAGAAACCCATTGGTTGCAAATGGATATTTAAGACTAAGAGGGATTCAAAAGACGATGTAGAGAGGAACAGGCTCGTCTTATCGCTAAAGGCTTTACACAGAAAGAAGGCATCGACTATAAAGAGACTTTCTCTTCGGTTTCTTTGAAAGACTCTTTCAGGATTATAATAGCATTAGTGGCGCATTTTGATATTGAGCTTCATCAAATGGATGTTAAGATTGCATTTCGCAATGGCGACATTGAAACAATATATATGGTGCAACCGAAAAACTTTGTGTTGGGAGATGCAAAGAAGATGGTTTACAAATTAAAGAAATCTATCTATGAGCTTAAAGTAAGCTTCCCATCAATGGTATTACAAATTTTAACAGGTTATCATCTTGTTCGGTTATGAGATGAATGTAGTTGATGATTGTACATACCACAAGTTTAATGGGAGTAAGTATATTTTCCTAGTTTTATATATCGATGACATTTTGCTTGCCAACAATGATATAGGCTTATTGCACAAAACCAAGAGATTTCTATCAAAGAAATTTGAGATAAAAGATTTTGGTGATGCCTCTTTTGTGTTAGGTATACAGATATACTAGGATCGCTTTCGGGCTATTCTTGGATTATCACAAAAGTGCTATATCAAAAAGGTTCTCATGAGATATAGCATGCAGGATTACAAACCAAGTGATACCCCTATGGCTATGGGAGACAAGTTAAGTCTCAATCTGTGCCCTAAGAATGACTTCGAGCTTTAGGAAAGGCAGATGTTTCCTTATGCGTTAGCAGTAAGAAGTATGATGTATGCTCAGGTTTGTATGCATCCAGATATTGCGTATATTACAGGGATGTTGGGCAGATACTTAAGCAATCTTGGAAAGGATCACTAGATAGCAGCCAAACAAGTCTTGAGGTATTTGCAGAGAACAAAAGACTACATGCTCACATATCAGAGGTCGGAACAGCTAGAGATCATTAGGTATATTGATTCCGATTATGTTGGAATGTAAGATAGTATGAAATCTACGTCGGGCTATGTCTACCTTCTGGCTGAAGGTGCTGTCTCCTAGAAAAGTGTTAAACAGTTTCTTATAGCAACTTCTACCATGGCGGTAGAGTTCATAACGTGTTATGAGGCATCCAATCGTGGAATATGACTGTGAAATTTTATTACGGGGCTACGCATAGTGGATAGTATTCAAAGACTACTCAAGTTATTTTGTGACAATAAGTTAGTAGTTTTATATTCTAACAACAACAGGAACTCGACGAAGTCAAAGCATATAGACCTCAAGTTCCTGGTTGTGAAAGAAAGAGTTAAAAGTGGATAGTTGTTTATAATGAACATCGGTACAAACTCCATGATTGCGGATTCGCTTACTAAGGGATTGCCACCCAAAATGTTTCATACGCACACTGCTTGTATGGGTGTCATATCATTTCAGAATATTCAGTTTTAGTGGGAGTTTGTAATTTTAGATGCTTTTTATGATATAGACATATTTTCAGTTATTTCAGTTTATAGACATTTTGAGGTTATTTTATGCAGAAATAAAGTTTTCAGTTTATTCACACTCTGATTTTGGCATGGTTTGATCTCACTAAGGTTTTAAGGTGGACCAGTTGGAAATAGGCATGTTAAGATCACATTGCATGAAATTTTCATGCTACATATCCATACTTGATCTTTTTATTAGTTGAATTGGTATATATGATCATTGATGGGTCTAGTTACGATATATGTAACGAAGGTCGCTTTGGTCCTATATTGATATGGTTAATGAATAAGATTGTTGAGATGCTAAGGTTTTGATAGTAAAATTCATAAGCTCATAAAGTATAATTCACATTTATAAAGTTTCATATATAACCCAAGTGGGAGATTGTTGGAATTAATCCAATATATGGGCTAATATATTAAATAAATTGTATTAAAGGCTATCAGATAATGTTGCCCAATTAAAAATGATCAATTTGGGTTTTGGGCTTGTAATGCATTATTTAAGTATAGGCCTCCTATGTGTAGAGACCAAAGTATAATTGCTGATTTTATGATAGACTAAATTAGTAATTAATGATAATTGTTAGGGTTTAGCAATTATATAAAGGGGTTATGGTCTCCAAGTTAGTATGTATGTTATTTTTCTGTTTCTCATCTAAAGAGAAATTATAGAGGCAAACTTTAAAGGAGGATTTACGTACTAGACTTGAAAGATCTTCAACCTACAAACTCCGAATCACATCACATCTATGGATTCAGGTTAGCTTTCGCATTGTATTAATTATCTTGGTAATTTGACACGAATGATCTTAGATGATGATGGTTTTCATCACAATATTTTGTTCTAACAATTTCTTCGTACACTCCAAAATTGGTATACGTGTTAAGGCCAATATTATTGAAACTCCTATGAGAATTGCCATCAAATTTGCCATAGAACTCTCTCTCTAACACTAAAATGTCTTTAAATCAAAGAAAAACAGAGTTCTTGAGATTTTGATGAGGAATTTTTGGTAACAAATTTATATGTATATCTGGGAATTTTAACACACTATGTATGGAATATGCATTGAATTTTGGGTTAAAGACTTTTGATTTGAATTTTTGGTTTCCTTTTATTGTCCAGTGTGTTTTGTCGTGGTTATGTGTTTCGTTGCATCCGACTGGTGGAGAAGAACTTGGTAATGTGGGTCCCAGTTGAAAACACGTATTTTATAAATGGTTAATAGGGTAACTATATCTCTTGCTCTTTATTATTTTTTAATTTGTCTCTATGTTTTTAAAAATTACAAAGTTTTTTCTTGAATTTGAAAAAATTTATTTCAATTTTATCATTTGTCGACTTTTTTGATTAAAAAATATAAAGATAAAATAAAAATACCATTGATTAACCCTAATTTATTTATGAAATATATGTTTTTTCTTAAAAAAATTTTAAAAAATATATTTTAAAATTATAAAAGTTATAAAACTTAATATCTCTTTTGAAATTTATTCTTTGTTTTAGGATTTTTATTTTTTTAATATATAAAATATTTATCATAACTATTTAAAAGTAATCATATAGTTGTGTCAAATTTTTTCTATTTATAGAGATAGAATTGAAATAAGTTTCTAAAATTTTAAAAATGCTTTGTAGTTTCTAATAATAGAAAAAAAAATTGAGAAATTTACAATTATATAATCATTATATATATAGATATACTACTGTATTTTTGAAAACTCAATATAGAAAACAAAAACAACGTCTCGTTTATGTTTTGGGGCTTGATGTTTCGACCAACTTTGGAAAGCAAACGACATGTCGTAAAATAATTTCAGACAAACGAAATGTCCATTTCAATTTTCCCTCGAAGTTTCAGTCGTTTACTTCATTACTTGTGTATTGCAGAAAACGACATCTATTTTTATCTTTAGACCCTTAAACCGAAAATGCCGAGTAATATATTCATTAAATTTTGAAAAAAAATGGGCATAAAATAAAAGCCATTATAAACAGAAAAACAAGAAAAATAACAAAAAGGACGGAACCATTAAGAAACAGCCGAAAAAACGACAACGGAAGGAATAAAGGCTGAAAGGGGGAAAAGAGATTATAAAAAGAGTCTACAAGAAACAAAATTGTAGAATCTTTAGAACGACGGCTAACTAAATGAACAAAGACTAAGCTAAGAAAATAATAATGACAAAAAAAGGAGCACGATGGAGCTAGCTAGGGACCAAGGGGCTTAAAATATATGATCATTTACCATTTTTTTCTTATTCAACCCCTCCTTTTTTTTAATTTCAATTCCATTCAAAATTTTTTAGAATTATAATTTATGGCCTTAGTTTGTTGTTGTTGTTGTTGTTGTTGTTGTTGCTTCTTACAAGTTACATCCACGAAGACCAAGAGCAAACAACAGGAAAAAAAAAGGGTCAAAAGCTGATAAAAAAATGAATAGACGACAGTAAAGGAAATAACGAAAGAGTAACGAGCCTAATGGATAAACAACAAGAAAAAGCACGACACTTAGAAACTATAAAAAGAAGAAGAAATCGACAGGAACCTTAAAAAGGCCAATAACATGATTAAACGACAACAAATGCCGAGCATTAATCTTCTACGACTGCAAAGAGTCCTGCGGAGTAAAAACACCTTGTAACAAAAATAAACTTCAAGTTCTTTACACAGAAGTCTATAAGTACATTTCTTAGAGAAAAAGTTCTCTACTTTATTTGTTTTCTTTAAGTAAAGCACTGACTCCACCATGACTCCAACATCACAGGCTCCAGATAGATGTCACTGCATGGAAGCACTCTTTATTCCAAGGGAATTGTCCTTCAACAAACACAAGAAATTATAACTTTGTTAATTTGGCAAATTGAACATCTCTGAAAATATTGGAAGCAAATAACATTAACTTTTTCTACCATACAACTTGAGAAGAAGAAAATGGAAAACAGAGTACTAACCATTAGTTTTTTATCATCCTTAATAGTTTGGCCTTGTGCACTGCAACCCTTACGTAGATCCAATCCCTCACATCATCGATGAAGTTGTAGTATGAATATCTCCAAGTGCTGCTGAAGATTAAGCTTCCGCAAACCCCCCAAAATCCGACCACAAACCCAAGTCCCAATGTGACATAGAATCCTGGGATTACAAACTTGTCCTGACTTTCTTCATCACGAGCGGCAGCTGGTGTAGAAACAGTTGGTTCATCTCCTGGACAAATTGGAAGTGGAGCTCCACAGAGTTCAGGATTCCCTGTATATGAACTCATTTCAAAGCTTTGCAGTTGAGTACTTATTGGAATCTTGCCTGATAAATTGTTGTTTGACAAGTTCAGTACGTTAAGGCGGGGCACTTGAGAGAGGCTTGAAGGAATTCTACCAGAAAGCTGGTTGTTCGATAGATCAAGAGCATCTAACGAATCCAACCTACCAATCTCGGATGGAATTTGTCCATTTAAGTGGTTTCTTGATAGGTTGAGAGAAACCAGCTCAATAAGTTCACTGATTTCTGTTGGAATTTTTCCATTCAGCTTATTACTTGACAGATCAATGCTCTTTACTAGTCCCAAAGTACTGCTGAATTCCAATACTGTTCCTTTCCATACCAATTGTACTTGGTCTCGATAAAATTTACTCCCTGAAAATCTCTCAGAATAGAATGAATACCTATGGGAAATGGATGTAGAGTTACTCTGTCTCTCTCTCTTCATTGCTGTAAAGTTGTTGAGACATTTTGGTAAACTTCCTGAGAGGTTGTTTGAAGACATGTCCAAGAGTTGAAGATGTGCCAGACGACAAAGATGTGAGGGAATGCTCCCAAAGAAGTAATTGGATCGTAGGCTAAGAATGACAAGATTGGATAGACTTTCACCTATCCATGCGGGCATTGGCCCCAATAATTTGTTTTCTGCCAGATTAATAGCCTCCAAATTTTTGCAGCTCTTCAAACAAGGCAATTCTTGAGTGAAATAATTGTTGCCTAAATTCAGTGTATTAAGCCTGATCAAGGAGCCAATGGAGGCTGGAATTTTCCCCGATAACTTGTTATTGGACAAGACAAGTATGTGTAAAGCTTTTAAATTTGACCAACAATCAGGAAGATCCCCAGACAACTGGTTGTATGAAACATCGAGAAAAGTCAACCGTGAATCCTTATTGACATGGCAAAGGGAATCTAGTTTTGAAAATCTATTTCCTGAAAGATCTATAGCACCTGATTTGAAAAGGAAAAGTGGTATTGAACCTTCCAACATATTTGAACTAAGATCAATCTCAGGATAACCCGTGAACTTAAGTGAAGAATTTGGAATTTTTCCATAAATTTGGTTCTTAGAAAAATCCAATGACAAAACTTTACTAGAGAGATCCCAAAACCAATTTGGAATAGAATCTGAAATTCCAGCATATGAAAGATTCAATTGGAAATAATTCTTTTGTGTTTGAAGCCATTTTGGGAACCGAGGGCCAACCTTACAAGACCCAAGGTCTATAAAATCCAACTGAAACGGAGGATTCCAATCAGAACTGATGTTCAAAATCAGTGAGTTACCAGTTAACGTCACTTCAGATAATTTAGACAATTTTGAAAAGTGAGCTTCAGAAATGACACCATTTAAAGAGTTTCCAAGAATGGCTAGATGCTCTAAATGTGATAATTGTCCAATAGCTTCTGGTACACTTCCATTGAATTGATCCGAGTAAAAGTACAACGTTTTCAAAGATGAAAATAGAGTCAGATTCGGGAACGACATGGGGTTCCAAAGAACGTTCAAAACTTCTGGAGAATAACGTCTGCACCTAGAGGATGATTGAATGTTATCGGGAGGATCCAGTTTAGTGAGATTGTTATCGGCTGCATATAATTCACGAAACATACATAAATTCCAAAAAGATTTTGGAAATTCTCCTTCTAACTTATTCGAACCTAGACCAAGGTACATTAGGGATGTCATGTTTCCAAGAGATTCTGGAATGGAACCTTCTATGTTATTGCCACTAAGATCAAGGTATTTAAGGGTGCTTACATTCAAAAGACCTTTTAGAATGGAACCTTCTATGTTATTACCACTTAGATCAAGGTATTCAAGTGTACTTACATTCAAAAGACCTTCTGGAATGGAACCTTCTAGCATGTTACCCGAGAGATCAAGATGAACAAGGCCTCGACTGAAGGAAAATAACCATTGGTATATAGAAGCAGAGAGCTGGTTACCGCTAAGATCAAGGATGGAAAGTGACGTCGAAGAGTTAACAAGAGAAAGAGATGAAGAGATGATATTTGGAAGATCACACGCGCTTAGCTGCAAGTTCTTTAAGTAAGGGAGCTTATTAACTAGTTGCATCCAGTTGGTAGCTTGCCTCATGTTTGTGGAAGTAAGGTCGAGTAGTCTTAAAGAAGAGAGATGAAAAACCCACTCTATGTTTTTCGTTCTTAAATGATAATTATAACCCAGATCAAGAACCTCCAATTTGGAAAGATTTGCAAGCCGAGGAGGAATTTCTCTGCTCACTAAAGTATAGGAGAGGTTGAGGTGTCTTAATTTGGTGAGAGTACCAATAAAGCTTGGGATGCCATGATCAGTGAAGTTAATCAGACTGAGGTCTAAATAAGTCAGATACTTCAAGTCAGACAGGGATGGACTTATATTACCTTGCAGAACACGCAAGCCATCTTCGTCTTCATAAAGTTGGCCGGAAGGATCACCTGGAGAATAAGTTGAAGGGGAGAGATCAAGAGCGATGACATGACCGGAGTCGTTGGCACATTGAACTCCGTACCATTCGCAGCACTCCTTTTTGTCTTCTTCATTACCCCAAGACAAAAAAAATCCGACGTTCTTGATTTCATGAAGATCTTGTTTGATCTTGAGGAGTGCATGTTTCTCCACTTCTATGCACCGGATCTTCTGCTCTCCTGCATTGCTTCCATAGAACAAAAGCATCAGGAGAAAAACAACGTGAAGGGGAAAACTATTCATTGTTGAAACCATATATTGGAAGAATATGATCACAGAAAGGTTAAGAAAAGGAGAAATTTAATTATGGTCTATGGCTATTAGCTCGGAGCTGAATAATATATATTAGACTTGAGAGAATTAAATAAAAAGGCAAAATAACAAAAAGAAGTAGACAATTTTTGACTATTCTTATTTAATCAAGGGATTATAACCCTGCTATTAACAAATTAACGAGATTTAATCTAAAAAATATACTACATATTGGATTGGAGTTCATAATTTTACAAGTAAACGATTATAATCTACGAGAATAAAAATGATTTTTCTTACGAAAATAGTAAAATAGCCAAGTATATTAACTAATCAAAGGCCCAGGCCCAAGGTATTGAAAGTGTGAAAGTACTATCTAATAGGATATTTGACAGGTAGTTAAAACTATTTGTTAGAACTATTTTTTTTAAGCATGTGAAAGCTTCACACTGTAATGATTTTTTTTTTATTGTTACTGTAATATATAAAAGTTTTATATTGTTTGTAACTAAAAAATAGTTCAAATTACTACATGTCAAACACATTATAAAGCTTTGTCAGGTAATAATCAGCGATTTGGAAAACAGATAAATCGGTTCAATGTTTCCTTTCGGTGGGAGAGCAGATGTTTGGAAATTGGAATTCGATCTTAATTTCTTTCATTATCATTAGTAGCCAAGTTTTAAACGTTTGCTGAGTTGGTCTGATAACTATTATTTCTAATTTTGTTTCTGACGAGTGGAGTCACTGTCATAGTGTGAAGAAAAGTCACTAGTCAAAGTCTTCTTTGAAACTACACGCTACGTTTAATGGGTGTCAAAATCTTTCACAATTACGAGAAATTTCAATTTATCATTTGTTATTTTTGTTTGGCAAAAAAGGAAAGGAAGAATTATTTGGTATGCCCGTTGGAAGTTTCGTATCTCTTAGCATGGCCTTGGCATTATTATATTGACGTAACTATTAGCTTTTTTTTGTTTTTTTTTTCTTTTGCTTGAAAGAAAAGATAACAGATATCAGATAGGCCTAGCATGTTCTAGCTAGTTTGGTCTAGTTTAACTCGCAAAATTAATGATGACATAAGAAATGGGTAAATCAGAAAACAAAAAGAAAAAAAATAATCGAATAATCAAAGTAGAAAGTACAACAAAAGAAAAGAGAAGGCTTACATTAACATCTCAAAAAAGAAGAGGGAAAAAAATGTCAAGAGATAAACAGAAAATAAATACAGGGCAGGTCTAGAATAAATGGCAGAGCAATGTACAAACAACATGAAAAAATAAAAACCACAAAGTAAAAAAAAGCTATGTTAAAAGATAAAACCAAGCACTCGTATGAACGACAGTAAAACGACAAACAACGGCAAATGGAAGACATATAAACAAAGGGGAATCAGAAAAAACATTTAAAATCATAGGGATAAAAACTTAAAAAAAAAGCACACTCTTTATTGAGGGAATTATATCCTTCACAAAGTGTGTCAAAACGCTCCTTCAATTCAACAAACTCAATCCAAGATCTGACCATCATTTTTGACACCTTCCAAACCATCAAAAAGGTCTCATCAAGCTGGTTCTAACGACATATTGTGCCAACCACGACTCTGCCGGAGCAGCCTGTACGCGCCGATTAAAGCCTCGAAAACATGTTATTTTTCCAACGTAATTTCTCCTCCGTTCGACTACCGATTGGCACGATCTTGGTGTCAACGTACTCAGATCAAAGAGACGAAAAGAATGGCACCGATATTATGGTATGATTCTCACCGAAAAAGCGTCGACGAAATCCTCCCATTTCTGCCATGGAGCCACCATTGGAGTCGCCATTCAATTTAGACAGTGACGGGGAGTAAAACCCCTCACCTAATTGCACCATTGCGCCACCTCTCACCGGAGATCGACGACGCCGTAGCTGCCGTCGTGGGTAAACGCTGATTTGCGACTTTGCTTAGTGTTGTGCCAAATTGAAGGCAATGAATACAGGCACACCACACTAATATACCTCCAAACATTACATAACTCATCAAAAAGAAAACACAAACACCACACTCATAAAAAAAAAAAAAAGAAAAAAAAAAGCATGCACACAAACACACTATTTGTAGGTAGCAGCCAAAAGCTTCACCCTGTGCCCCTGCCTGTGTAAGCCCCTAACAAAAACAAAAACAAAAACATGAACAAATAATCCAATTAACTTTGAAATATTAAAATTAGACATCTACAACAACAGTACAAGAAATATTTAATAACATTTGAATTACCATCTCACCTTTCAACTAAGTGATCATTTTAGGAAGGGGACCAAGTGACTATTTCAGACAAAATTAGTCCTTTTTTTTAAGTTGGTAAGATACAATTTTCTTATAGTAATAGCGTTAACTTATAGAAAGCCAATTCACTTGCCACATATGTCCAATAAAATGGTTAAGTGTAAGAATTGGAATCGTGTGACATTGATTGTTAGGACTAAATAATAGATGGAATTGTAAAAGGAAGTACCGTACAGTTTAGCCTCTGATCAACCGCTGTCATTTTGCCTTGTGCACTGCTGCCATCACATAAATCTTGTCTCCTACGTCATTCAAGAACTTGAAGTGTCCATTTCTCCAGGACTTGTTGAAGATCAATGAACCACAAACCCCCCAAAAGCCAACTACAAAACCACCCATCTTGCTGGTGTGGAGTAGAATGATCTTGATCTTTAGCTTTAGGATCATCAGTTGGATCTTCGCCTCCAGGACACTTCTTCTGAAGTGGGGCTTCACATAGTTTTGGATTCCTCATGAAGGAAGAAAAATCACGGTTCTGTAGACGAGTGCTTGTTGGAATTTTGCCTGACAAATCGTTGTTTGACAAGTCCAATAGACCAAGTCGATCTACTTGAGACAGGCTGGAAGGAATTCTGCCAGAGAGCTTATTGTTTGATAGATCGAGAAAATCTAGCAATTTCTGCTGACCAATCTTTGGAGGAATCAGTCCAGTTAAATTGTTTCTTGATAAGCTCAAAGAAATCAGACCAATGAGTTCGGAGACTTCTTCTGGAATTTCCCCTGTCATTTTATTGCTAGATAGATCAATGCTCCTTACAAGATTCAGAGTACTTTCATATGCAGGTAATTTCCCTTTGCATTGTAATGGGAGATTGTCATAATAGAAAAATCTGTCTTTTGTCAGTACGGACTTGGGGGTCGAAGTGGAAAATCCCCTTTTCTACGCTCTCACTTTCTTTCATTGCAGTAAAATTACTTAGACACCATGGCATATTTCCTAATATGTCATTCGAGGAAAAGTCTAACAACTGGAGATACCTAAGATGACATAAATTTAATGGAATTTTGCCATGGAAGGAATTGGCCCGCAAACTGAGAATGATGAGATTTTTAAGCCTTTCTCCCATCCATATGGGTATTGAGCCAAATAATTTATATACTGCAACATCAAAAACTTCTAACCGTTCGTAATTCTTCAAAGATGAAGGTAGTTCTCCAGTAAAGTTATTTTTGTCTGAATGCAATGACTCTATCGAAATTAAGTAACCAATGGATGGAGGAATTTCTCCTGCCAACTTGTTATGCGACAAAGCAAGAATTTGTAAATTTGTGAAACTTGACCAGCAATTAGGAAGCTCTCCAGACAACTGATTTGATGAAACATCAAGCAACCACAAAGGCACATGTTTATTAGAGACATCACACAAGGAATTCAACTTTGTAAATAGATTTCTTGATAGAAGTAGTGAAGTCGCTGGAAAGTCTCTGGAAATAGAAAAGACGGTATCGGACCTTGGAATAAGTTAGAACTCAGATTTATCTCAAGGTAATAGTAATGAGACGGAACCAACTTAAACGTAGAATTTTCAATTATTCTTCCCCTAATTTGGTTGTTGGACAGGTTCAAATATCGAACCCAAGTGGACGAATCCCAAATCCAGCTGGGAATAGAATCTGAAATTCCTGAATTGGAAATATCAAGATCGGAATAATTTTTTTGATTATGAAGCCATTTTGGGAACTGAGGACCTAACTTGCAAGTCCTAAGCCATATGGACTCCAATTGAAAGGAGGAATCCAGCTCGGCCGAATTTTAAAAATGAAGCGATTTGAAGATAGATCCAAATATCGAAGGTTTGAGAGTTTGCGAAGTGAGCTTCAGAAATTACACCTTCTAGATGATTTCCAGGAATGTCCAAAACCTTCAAATTTGCTAATTATTTAAAAACATTATGACCGACGGAGAGTATTTTCAAAGCACATAAATTCCAAAAGGCTTTCAGAGTTTCCCCTTCAAGCAGATTGCTATGAAGATTCAGGTCTGCAAGAGCAGTCATATTCCCAAGAGCCTCTGGAATGAAACCTTGCAAGTCATTTTTACCAAGATTGAGATATTTAAGGAAACCCATTTTCCCAAAATCTTCTGGGATGGGACCTTCCAGCGTGTTAGCCCAGAGGTTCAGATGAACAAGGTTATGGCTTAAGTTGAACAGCCATTGACATATAATCATCGAGTTTATTTTCAAGTCCCAGAGCTGAGGGAGAAAGATCAAGCGTTGATTACACATGAGCAGTTCTATTGGCACACCAAACTCCTAGCCACAAGCAACCCTCTCGTTTTTCTTCTTCAGCCCCCCATGATGAAAGCAAAGCTCTGTTCTCGGGTTGTTGAAGTTCCTCTTTGATGTTGAGAAGTTCTCGTCTCTCCGCTTCTATGCACCTGATCACTTTTGAATCACTCACTCCAAGACTACGTGCTAAGTAGAGCAAAAGCACCCAAAGCACAACACTAGTTTGAGAGGAAAGTCTGCTCGTCATCCTTGCGTTGAGGAACACGATAATTACAAGTTTTCACAAAGATGATTTGGTCATATATGTATATACAATATTGGAACAATTATATAGAGACTAATAGTGGAGCTTGCTGCTTTAAGATCAATTAGCTAGTATTTTCGTTCGGTTAAAGCTCATTTTGGGTTTTAAATGCTGAAATTGTGCTTGGATATATATTAAGAAAATGAAATATTAGGTGTAGTAAGAAAAATAGATTCATAATTAAATCCAAAAAATGAGTTTGAAAACCTTGAAATTAAGGGGGTAAAATGGGTCAACTTGTCTTTTCAATGTTTGAGATTAAGCCCGATTTTTTTAAACCAAACTACTATTCAGCTTAAAATTTGGGTTCAAACTCATTGAAACCTCTAAAACAAACACACCCGATTTGCAAATTCTTAATTGTGTCATCTTTGAAGTTGAGGGGAAGGGATGATATGACTTGAAGAATAAAAGACACCAATGTCAATCCTACTTTTTTAATTCTAAACTATATGGAATATCACATGGCATTATTTCATCTCATATATGGCCTCTCTTAATTTAATGAGTTATTTCATCTCATATACGACCTCTCTTCGAAGTTGGGGGCAAGGGATGATAAAAATTGATGTTCTCTTTACGTTGAAAATCAAAATTTATTTAATTAACCCTCTTAGTTCCACCTTAATAGTACCTTGGCATCGCCGATTATAAATCCCAAGAAAGGACATAGAAGTGTCGGTAAAGTCTTACCTTTGCCGACGACACCCATTATCAAGATCTTCAATAGTGGACGTAAAGTGCTAGTCCCATTATAAAGGTCTTCAATAACGGACGAAAAGTGCGGCTAGTTAAGCCTTTGTTCTTTTGATGGCTCCCATTAGGCAAGGTCTTCAATAATGGACATACACTTCGTCTAAAAAATCTCATTTTCTTTTTCCTTTCTTTTTGCGGGAACACCTGTATCAAGTGTTTGTCCTTTTTTTCCTCTTGTATTAGGGTGTATCACATCCTCTTTTCCGGAAAATTATCAAAAGTCTTCTTTTTTGGTTTCTTTCTTCACATATTTAAAGATAGAAAAATTTTATAATGGAGAAAGCAATTTGTTAGCCGTTGAATAAAAATTTTAACCGTCTATTTACAACTGTCTGTGTTAAAAAATTACAGTACGTCATACGAAACTGCTTCTAGTCACAAATCAAACTGTTAAAAATTAATTCCATGGCTAAACCACTTATTTAATAAAATCCTATTTTTAATTTCATAAAAAAAATTATAATTGTGCTTCACTTAATTATTAAATATATAATTAGATATTCATTTAATAAAATTCTGTTTCTAATTTTCTACATAGTATCCCCTAGTGAGAAAAGTTCTGACTCTGCCAACGCTCATGCTCCAGTTGCCATTTCCGCTATTTGCATTTGAATATATTCCCTCAACTATTTAGTAATACAAAAATGTGACCTCGTAATTCAATTTGGAAATAGCACTAAACACACCAAATCTATGTCCGAATTTTTTAATACCAACCTCTATAACATCGGATCTGACATTCCATCTTGTACAGCACCTCAATTCTTTGTACACCTCAATCCTTAATATGTTGAATTAATTTGCTAACATGCCCTTTTAACTTTTACTTGAGCTGCTAACAGACTCTTATCTATCTCGTCCACGCACCAGCATATCACAAAAATCTTACACTTGGAGGGACGTTGACGTGGGGGTGAGGGACGACGTCGCGTCAAGGGGGCTCTGATCTTGTCGCTAAGTGTGAGGCGCTCCTTCCTCAACTTAAATTTATAAAAGAAAAAGAAAAGAAAATTAAGTTTGATCACGTCAAGCATTGCTCTCGTCAGGACCTTTGGTGATACGTCCAGAATATCTCCGTTCCCAAGCTTGGAAACGCTCTCGCCCAATTTGCAATTTAGGTCCAAGAGTTGTCCTCACTAATCAGCAAATGATAACTAATCTCAATTCCTTTCAGAGGGAAGAAAAATAATGTGTCCCTAATCCAAGTTTGATTCTAGTGAAAGAGAAGATGTAAACTATTTCAAAAAGTACATTAAATAGTCATTGTCTAACTAGGAAAACATGTTACATCACAGCTACTGCAAGAACATTTGCAAAACTGATGCAAAAGCAGCTTGTAGACTTTCTTGCTGGCATACAAGGAAACCTCAGACTGTAAAACAAGCATGACAAAATCTGAAAACAGAAAAAAATGAAACTTTCAACCTCGTCTTTTTCTATGTGAAAAAAACTGATCGTTCATTTTGTTCTGCATCATTGTCGGAAAGTAGATTCTCGACCTCGCTCCCACTGCTCACACAAATATCGTAGCTGAAGAAGAAGAAGAAGAAGAAGAAGAAGAAGAGAGAACACAAATATTTAACATGATTCAGTAATATGTCGACATCCGTGGATTGGGAGAAGTGAGAAGAGAGAAAATTCTCTAGTGGGAATCACTATCAATAAGCTTGATATAAATACAAATTATAATTAATAACATTTAGAAATTTAAGTTCCCCACTACTATCAAATTTTCTAATTAGGATATTTCATTAAAAGCAAATAAAATAAATAAATTCACCCAAAAAAATAAAGATAAATAGATTTAAAAAACTACTAACATTGGAAGATATATATACACAAGATGTTATTTTTCCAAGAATCAGCTTTCTTGATCACAGTGAAGCCAAGAAGTAGAAGTTGTGGCTAAACAAGGACATCCTCAAAACTCGCGTGTGCATTCAGTTTTCTGAAATTTTAAGTTCTTTTTTCTGGTTCCAATTCTATTGGATCCGTGGGAATTTTATTAAAAACTTCTGCTGCATTCTTTGGGTTCAAGGTTGCAAGTATATAATTTCTCTATTTTATTATCATTCATTTTCCATTTTTGTCAACACTAATTTCAATAATTCCTTGACGGATAAAAGAAATCAAATGCAGTGAAAATAACTCCTAAATCCAAATTCCAGACCTCTGTATAACACAACAGATCATTAAAAGTTCATATAATTTGTTCCCTGCCAAAAAACTGTGAAAGCATATAGATACAGGCACACCACACTATAGATCCAAACATTACATCTCATTAAAAAAATACACACAAACACACACATGTAGGTCGCAACCGAAAGCTTCACTCTGTGCCCTGCGTAAGCACCTAAACAAAACACGAACAAATAATCCTATTAACTTTGAAATATTCAAATTAGTCATCTATAACAACATTAAAACACTTTTTTTTTCACTCACATTTGAATTATCATATCATGTTTCGACAAAGTGATGATTTTAGGGACGAGACTGTTGAATATTTCAGACAAAATTAATCATCAATTTCCTTTTTTTTTTTTCAAATTGTACAATACAATTTTCTTTTAGTAATAGCGACAACTTGAAGAACGATTCACTTGCCACATATATTCTATTACAATGTTAAGTGTAAAAATTGGAAATGTTAACATGGTTTGATAGCAGTGAACAATAAATGGAACTTAAAAGGATGTAACTTACAGTTTAGCCTCTGATCAACCGCTGTAGTTTTTCCTTGTACAGAGCTGCCACCACATAAATCTTGTGTCCTGCGTCATTCAAGAGCTTGAAGTATCCATATCTCCAGGACTCGTCGAAGATCAATGAACCACAAACCCCCCAAAAGCCGACTACAAACCAAGGCCGATTCTAATGAAAAATCCACAGGTTATGAACTCATCTTGGTGGTGTGGAGTAGAATGTTCTTGATCTTGAGCTTTACGATCATCAGTTGGATCTTGATCTCCAGGACACTTCTTCGGAAGTGGGGCTCCACATAGTTTGGGATTCCCCGTGTATGAAGAAAAATCACGGTTCTCTAGTTAAGTGCTTGTTGGAATTTTGCCTGACAAATCGTTGTTTGGTAAGTCCAATAGGCCAAGGCGATCCACTTGAGAGAGGCTAAAAGGAATCCTACCAGAGATTGTTGTTTGATAAGTCAAGAGAATCTAGCAATTTCAACTTACCAATCTTTGAAGGGACTGAACCAATTAAACTGTTTCTTGATAAGTTCAAAGAAATTAGTCCAATGAGTTCGGAGATTTCTTTTGGAATTTGCCCTGTCAGTTTATTACTTGATAGATCAATGGACCTTATAAGCCCAAAGAGTACTTCCATGTGCAGATAATTTCCTTTTCCATTGTAGTTGGAGTCTGTCAACACCTCCAATCTGGAAAGGTTTCCAAGCTGAGGAGGAACTTCTCCAGTAAAAGTAGAGAAGGAGAGATTGAGGTATCTTAAATTACTAAGATCACCATTGAAATCGGGGATCTTGCGATTAAAGTCACCAAAACTAAGGTCCAGGTAATTCAAATATCTCAATTCAAGCAACGAAGAACTGATATTACCTGTCAGGCAATGAAAACAGTAATAGTCGTCGTTGTCACCTTTATTTATTCAGTTCAGAGATGAGGGAGAAAGATCAAGCTTGATCACATGACCACTTCTATTGTAACACTGAACTCCAAGCCACTGGCAACACTCTCGTTTTTCTTCTTTAGCCCCCCATGATGCAAGCAAATCTTTGTTCTTGGGTTGTTGAAGTTCCTCTTTGATGCTGAGAAGTGCTCGTCTCTCCGCTCCTATGCACCTTACCTTTGAATTACTCGCTCCAAGTCTCTGTGCTAAGCAGAGCAAAAGCACCCAGAACACAACACTAGTTTGAGAGAAAAATCCGCTGGTAATCCTTGCAATGAGGACCACGATAATCACAAGTCTTCACAAAGATGGTTTGATCAAATATGTACATATAATATTGGAACAACCCGGTTATATAGGAACTGATAATACGTACTGCTTTAAGATCAATTAGCTATAATTTAAAATATTTAAAATATACAACTTAACTTTATCCGTATTCTTATCTTTGTCTAAATTTTCTTTCTTCAGGTCATTCTTAATGAGAATTGACGAATCATATTGCAATTTTCCGGTCATCTTTTCGTACCAATCTCAACTGTGTCGTCTTTGAAGTTGGGGGGAAGGGATGATATGACTTGAAGAATAATGCTAGACAGAGCAATGTCAATCCTAATTTTTAATACCAAGCTACGTGGAATACCATATGGCATTATTTCCTCTCATACATGGCCTCTCTTAATTCACTGAGTTATTTCATTTCATATACGGCCTCTTTTTTAAGTGAATTCAAATCCTTTATCTAATTTTAATGTAAACTCAAATAGAGTTTAATCAATACATATCATTTAAAAAATTTGAAATAGTATTTAATTGACTTTTATATGTTTTTCATTAAGTAAGGTGTCATGATATGATTCTTGGATACCATTTAAGACACCAAAAATAGATTAAAAATTTGAGTGCCTTTAAAGTTGAGGGGAATTGATAGTATGAATTGATATTCCCTTGATGTTGCAAATCCAAAGTTTATTTTACTAACCCTCGTCTAAAACCTAAATCATATGACTTTTCAGTTCCACCTTAACACCTTTAGCATAGCCGATTATATCCCAAGAAATAAGGGCATAGAAGTGCAAGCAAAGTCTTTCACCTTTTGCCGACACCCATTATCAAGGTCTTCAATGGTGAACGTAAAGTGCTAGTCCCATTGTAAAGGTCTTCAATAATGGACATAGAAGTGCTGCTAGTTAAGTCTCTGTTCTTTTGATGGCACCCATTATGCAAGGTCTGCAATAATGGACAAACACTTGGTCCATAAAAATTTAATGTTCTTTTTTGGAAAATTGTAATAAATATCACTTTTTCAAAACTAATTATGATAGATACTAATTTTTGCTGAAACGTGTGTACCAAAAGTTTGATCCTTTTTTTATTAAGGTATGTCACATTTTTATTTTTCTGGGAACTTTATCAAAAGTCTTCTTTTTTGTTGCTTTTTTTTATATATTTGGATGCAGGGATTTCTTGTAACGAAGAAAACAATTTCGTTTACCAGTGAAGTGTAGTGTTTTGGTCGTCGGATTAAGATTTTAACGGCCTTATTTACTACTATCTATATTAAAAATTTACAACAAACAATATATAACTATTTTCAATCATAAATCAGATTGTTAAAAAAAATAATCATGCTCGTATTTCAATTTGGAAATAATACTAAAAACACTAAATCTAGATCTTAATTTTTTAATACCAACCACTACAACATGATGTGACATTCCATCTTGTACAGCACCTCAACACTTTTAATCTGTCAAATTAATTTGCTAACAAGCCCTTTTTATCTTTACTTGAGCTGCTAACATACTCTCTCTCTCTCTCCTCCATCATATCTTACACCTGGAGGGACGTCGACATGGGGGTGGGGGACGACATCGCCCCAATCTTCCGTAGATCTCTGTCGTCAGGGGAGAGGGGCTCCTCCCTCAACTTAATTTTATAAAAGGGTAAAGAAAATTGAGATTGATCACATCGACCATTGCTCTCATCAAGACCTTCAGCGACACTTCCAGAATATCTCCATTCCCAGGCTTGGAAACGCTCTCGCCCTATTTGAAATTTAGGTCCAAGAGTTGTCCGCATTAATCAGCAAACAATAACTAGTCTCAATTCCTTTCAGAGAGAAGAAAATTGATTTATCTTAATTCAAGTTTGATGTTAGGGAAAGAGAAGATATAGCTTTCGTTTGGAACAATGGATCGGTTCCAAATGTAAACAGTGTAAAACTCTCATATGTTGCAATAAAAAGCAAAAAATTGCTTTAGTATTAAACTTTCACATGTTACAATTCTCAAATCAAAACTGTTTGTTGCAACCGGTTTTTTTAAATGGCCTAATAAGCTATTCCAAAAGTATAATAAATAGTCATTATCTAACTTGTAGCCTCACCATATAATAAATTTTTTACAGAGTGAACAAAGGAAAACATGTTACATCACCTCTCCTCTAACTAGAAGCATAACAGACAGCTTCTACAAGAACATTTGCAAAACTGACGCAAGTAAAGCAGCTTGTCCACTTTCTTGCTGGCATACAAGGAAACCTCAGACTGTAAAACAAGCATAACAAAAGCTGAAAACAGAAAAAATGAAATTTTCGACCTCATCTTTGTCTATGTGAAAAAACACTTATCGTTCATTTTGTTCTGCGTCTTCGTTGGAATGTGGATCCTCAACCTCGCTCCCACTGCTCACGCTATCACAGCTAACAACAGGGGACCTTCCACTTAGTGCTTCCAAATTTTTTAAGGGCTCGTACTTGAGAAACTTTACTTTTCTTTTATTTTCAGCACTTCTCCCTTCTCTCCGTTTTTTCCCTCCATTATCCACTGATTTCATCGAGTGGGCGGCGGCAACAAAAGCAGCAGTCATGGCTTCATTCATGTTTTCATCTTCCTCGTCTCCATCTAACTCTTTTCCCCTGCTATCTATGTAAAATAGATCATCATCATCCACTTTTGTGCTCTCCAACTTTGAGGCTGGCTGCTCCAAATCTGATCGGGAAGTATCACAAACCAGTTTGGCATGACTTTTCAAGATACTATCATCAAATACTCTTAACCCTTGATCCTCAAGGCTCAGAAGCCACTCTAGAGAAAAGATCAATATTAGAAATTTAGAAGAATGGTTAGCCATCGCCTATTCTAGAACCGCCAATAAAAATAAGATGAGGTAAGAGTGACAATATCAATAACAAGATGAGGTACTTACTAATTAGAGCTCTAGGTGAGGATCCACAAGATTTACTATCATTTTCCTCTACATGGATCTGTTTCCTGATCCATGTAATTATCTGGGCAGCTAAGCAGGAATTAGAGAAGGCATTTGTATAGGAGATAGACCTCCTATGATCTCCATGTTCCCTGCAGCAATCCAGATGATCAGATTAGAGCAAAGGCTTCGAACAAGTTCCACTACAACTACACTTCCCGGGATCACCAACCCCTCTCCCCCCCCCAAAAAAAAAAAAAGGAAAAAATTATTTCTTCGATGTGTAAGGTATTATGTTACCATACCAAAAATACTCTACAGCTTCCTGCGTAACAATTAATCTTGCCATGGCAAGACTTCTCACTTGGTCAGCAGGTAGGTGACTTGTTCTCTGAGGGTTAAGGAAAGAGTAATCAACCAATATGACCGCATCATACAGAACTTTCCTACACAAATCTTCATCTCCAGAGCTCTGCATAAATAATTTCCATAGCATGTTCTGATATTCATTTAGTTTTGAGATCACAATAGAATAAAGATGCTCTTAATGTGATTTTAGCCTGCCGAATATAGACAATTCAAGACTAATGGACCATTCTTAACAATCAAAAAATATGCTTTGACTTTCTTATGACTTCTAAAACTAAACAGTGACACCACAATCCTTGTCGATTATAATCGTGATCTCCTGATACCACAATGCTAACGTTAAAAGAGAGTGATACTGACCGACAGAAACGTAAGCGGCAAACTCTTCTCCAACAGCATTCTTACAAGGGTCTCTGGAAAATCAAGGCAGAACTTTAGCGCATCAAAAGTAAACTCAGATGAAATAGTGTCACAGTATAAGACATGGAATTTTCTTACATAAAAAAAAAAAAAAAAAACACACACAAAAACAAAAACAAAAAACAGAAATAGACATGAAATTTCCTTTCATTCGTCACAAGAACTCATGAAACACAAAGAATGACTTGAAAATAAGCATACATAAACAAGCAAATTTCCGGCGAAGACACATTAGCAAGCTACTACACTTGTCACTTTCCTTTTCAACCGTGTTCCAGAATTAAAAAAAAAAAAAAATCTCACGTTTCAGAAATCATGGCCTTCGTAAGATTTAAATATGTGTCATAAACAATTAAAAACTATTAAAAAAAAAGTAAACTTACAAGGCCTTATCATCATGTCCAAATTAAGATCCAAAAACAATAAACAATACTAACCGAAGAAATAAAAGTTTCCAAATCCAGTTATGGAACCAACTGCCCAACTCTTCAACTCTTTCTCCAAATCCTCCCTTGAAATTGAAATCCCACCTCTGAAATTCAAGCAGAGCTTCAATAAAGACGCCTCCACAATCACAACTCCAGCCAAATACCCCACATCACATCCTTCTTCACTAACTCTTCTACAAACCTCACCACTCACGAGCGGCAAGAAAGACTCCAACGCCACAGTCGAACCTGCCCAAATGCGAACCAAATCCGAAGAAGGCACAAACAAACTCGACCCGTTCGATTCATCTTCTTTGCTAGAACACGCATTTATGTACCCGAGAATCACTTCCACCACAGACTTGACCTCTTTCATCGCTTTCTTCTCTCTCTTGGAGGTCAAGTCCTTCCCAAACAACGCAACAACAACTTTGTAAACCTCGAAGACCACCGGAGCCAGCAATGCGATACTTTTCGACGAATTACACGACGAAGAGCACGAGGATATCAACTGAAACAAGTGTTTCGCAGCTGAAATTCCATCCAAAGGCTCATCTTTTGGGTCGTAATGGCTGCGAAACGTCAGAGCGGCGTAAACCCAGATCGATTCCAGAGGTGGGTCGACTCTCGCTTGCATTAATTCGTAGAATTTCTGAAGAAATTCAGTTGATTTAGTGTTTTTATCTCCAACTTGGGTTAAAAGGAGCTTTGTTGATTGGGAAAGCTTGAGATTGTAGGATTCGCGGATGAGGTGATTGAGAATATTCGGGTTTGGGGAATCTTGTGTGTTGATAAGATCTAACGCCATGGCTGATCGAGAGGAATTGATGAAAAAAAAACAGAGAAAAATTGGTGTGTAGCCTTCGAGATTGCAAAACCCTAATTCTCTGTTCTTTTTGGGGCGGCAAGGATTAAAAGGGTTTAAGCCATGCGCCAGGCCAACTTGGGCGCGGACAAGTATGAAACGACACCAGTATTAAAACGACTACAAATGAATGAAAACGACATCTTGCATCTGTTACGAGTGTTGACCAAGACAGTTAAGGCTGCTTGACCACGTCAGCATTAATTTGTTTGTGTTTTGCAGATCAAGCAGCGTTAGTGAAAGAAACGACATGAATTCAATTTTACAAAACGATAACAACGACACCGTCTGTTCACAAATAAAACAAAGGCAAAAAAAAGACAGACTATATGTAAAAGCACGACATGGCGTTTTAGTGTAGGAAACACGTAATAATGATGAGACAAGACATGATATAATCTCATTTCTCTGTAAGGTGTAGTATGTATTTTCGCCTAAGACGGAGAAAATTCTATATGTAAGTCGAAAAGACTTGTCGTTTAAAATGAATGAGAGACACCAAACGACAGCAATTTTATAGTAAAGAAGATGCGGTTTTATAACGTAAATATGATATGTCGTCTTCATATATAAAACGACATGTAGTTTTGCAAGCAAAGCTGTGTGTCGTTTTTTCCTTTTTGTAAAGAATGGGGTATGTCGTTTCTTAAATAAAGACAATGTGTCACTTTCTTTAGACGAGGGACTTACACAAACATACATTTCAACTTAATAAGATAATATACTATTGAATGGGACTTGTACCTTGCATCGATGAATTTCAGTGGATAATATTTTTTTAAAACTTAAACAAGTAAATAACATAGTTTAACATATTTGAAGTAAATAGCATTGATTACGTAAATAATTTATTTATCCTTAATAAATAAATGATTTATTCTTAGTAAATATATTATTTACTTCAACCATTATACATCACAACATTTCAAATGTCTATCAAATTAACACCTGAATTGCTGAAGCCTCAATTTAATGAAAGCAAACCAAAACTTCCTTAAAAAGAGGGGAAAAAGGAACAAAAGTTAAGAACAGACATTTTCATAGAGCTCCATTGGGAGAGAACAATCAAAGCGTGTTAGGCTTAAAATATTACAGGTCTTAACCTTGTTGTTTTGTAACCAATGTGGAGTAACTATGTGGGATCAAAGCGTGTTGTTTTATTGTCTTGGAGATGAGTTGTTGGATCAAGGTTAAGCCATGCAAGCGCATGAGGCTTGCAGAAAGGAGAAGGTTTCGCAGGTCAAGGAGTAGTAGAATGCTTGGAAATACTCATAATTCCATATACCTTTGTAACAGTAATAGTTCAAAATTAATTGTGTTCAGCACGCACCTTTTTTTCTTAGTTGGTTTTTTGGTATGTTAAATAATTACATCAGCTTGTGCTCTTTTTTTTTTTTTTATTGTTTTTGTGATTATATTTTCTCTCTTATTACATACCGCAAATTGTTTATCATGTGATGAAACAGATAATGTATCTGTTATCCTGACAATCTGTTCACACAGAATTTGATAATTGGTCTGTTATGACTTACAAAACCCTTGGCATTTCAAAAAACTAGTGGGCAAACTAGATTTTGTTATGTTAGAATATGTTGATCCGAATGCAATCTTGCCTGACTTTAAAGCTCACAGTGTGATTATTATAGTGAAAGAATAAATATAAGATTTTTTTTGGGGTCTTTTGTGTTTTGAGCTGTTTAGTTTATGTTTTCAGCCTAATAGGTTATATCACATATTAAGGTTTTGTTTATGCTTATATATATGTATGTTATATTATATTAGAGTTTAGTATTATCGATTTTTAGCCACCTTAATTACAGCTGTCTTAAAATCTTTTTTGAGTTTAGTGATTTTTTTTTTTGCTCATGGTTTTTTTCCGTCTTAAATCTGTTTGTATTTTTATTATTTGTTTCTATCTTACTATTTTTAATTTAAACTAGCAAAACTTATTATTTTCTTTGGATGGAGCAATTATATATATATATATATATATCACCATGCATCTATTTTTAATTTTAAAAATCTGAATTAATATAAGACAATGCTGTTGACTTACTCACCAAAAAAACTGTCAACTTTACGAGTCTTCCACGAAGATGCAGACTCCGCAATTGAAGACTTTACAGTCTGAAGCACCTACAGGCTACACAACTCTCCAAATGGGAAACACGTACAAGACTTCAAGTCGAGGGATTTGACATAATATGAAGCTTTTTTGAATTTTTGTTCCCAAAAGAAGAAATGGGAAGAAAAAAGATAAAAAATGAAGGAGGACTAATTTATTTACCTTGACTTTTTGAAATCCAAAGTTGCCCACACGAATGTGAATGCAAGACAATGGGGACAATAATATGAGCAAGTTTTGAGAGTTGACAATATGGAGACAATAATGAGAGGAAGATAGTTCTGTTTACTCTTTAAATCTTGAAGGCAAAATTATTTTTGCTTATTGTTGCAATGATGATCAGTAGATTTTCCCTTCAAATTGTTGCGTTTTCCCTGCTTTTACTTTGCTTAGTTCAAAGCCTTGTAGTAGGCTCGGAAGTTGAAGAACCAAAAATCAGATGCATAGATGCTGAGAGACGAGCACTCCTCAAGATTAAGGAGGATCTTCAAATTGTTAATGGGGACACTGATTTTCTCTCTTCGTGGGGGAACGAAGCCGAGAAAAGGGAATGCTGCAAATGGCTTGGGATTCGATGTGCAAACAGATCATCCGGCCATGTGATCATGCTTGATCATTCCCCGTCAACTTTCGGCATAAATACTACCGATGATATTTTGTCGGCATGGATTTTTAGAGGTAAGATCAGTCCCTCACTGTTTGAGTTGCGATATTTGACTTATTTGGACCTCAGTTTCTTCAACCTAAGTGCAAGCCAAATCCCAAGTTCCATTGGTACCCTAAGCAAATTAAGATACCTCAGTCTCTCCATGGCATTCCTGAGTGGAGAAATTCCTTCTCAGCTTGCAAATCTTTCGAGCTTGCGGGTTCTTGATCTTAGCTTTAACTATTTAACAACAAAAAGCCTAGACTGGGTTTCTTCTCTTTCTTCTTTGAGAGTACTTGATCTGAGTTATATAAATTTGAGCAGAGTGAGTGACTGGATGCAGAATATAGTTAATAAGCTCCCACACCTTAGAAAATTGCATTTAGCTTCTTGTTATCTTCCAGAAATGAGTAATCCTCCATCTATTTCCTTTGTCAATTCTTCGGCATCCCTCGAAGTCCTTGATCTTTCTAACAACAATCTTTCTGCTTCTGTATACCCATGGCTGTTCAGATTTAGTGATAGCCTTGTTAACCTTCATCTCCCATCTGCCAAGTTAGAAGGTTCTATTCCAGATGCTTTTGGAAACATGACTGCACTAAAGTACCTTGATCTCAGATATAACTTTTTAAAAGGCCTTATTCCAGAAACTTTCGCAAACATGACTGCCCTTGCATACCTCTCACTTGGGCAGAATGAATTGGAAGGTTCAATTCCAAATGCTTTAGGTAACATTTTTGGTCTTTCCTACCTTGATCTTGGTGAAAATAACATAGGAGGTTTCATTCCTGAAACTCTTGGAAACATGACTTCCCTTTCCTTTCTTAATCTTGAAACAAATTTTCTCGAAGGTAAAATTCCAAATTCTCTTTGGAGTTTATGTACTCTGCGGGTACTTAACTTAAAGGGAAACAAACTCTGCGGACAGCTTCCTAGTCTCAGTCGATTGTCGTCTAGGTGTGCACATTACTCCCTAGAGTCTTTGGATTTAAGTGAGAATCAGATGACAGGATCTTTGTTCGATCACTCACTCGTTTCTTCTCTGAAAGAGCTACGGCTTTCCTCAAATCAATTAAACGGAGCAGTACCAGATAGTATTGGACAATTAACACAGTTGGAGATTTTGGATATTTCTATGAATGCTCTAGAAGGTGTGATCTCTGTAGCTCATTTTTCAAAGCTCTCCCAGCTACACCATTTGGATTTGTCTAATAATCTGAATTTAGCTCTGAGTGTCCCCTCTGACTGGATTCCTCCTTTTCAATTAGATGTCATAAGAGTTGGGTCTTGCAAGTTGGGCTCCCAGTTCCCAAAATGGTTGAGAACTCAAAAGTCTTTTACTCAGCTTGACATTTCGAATTGCGGGATTTCAGATTCTATTCCGAGTTGGTTTTGGAACTCATGTACTTACTCACGTGTTATGAATCTTTCCAACAACCAAATGACAGGAACAATTCATGCATCTTATCCTCTAGATCGGGTTGACATGCATTCGATTGATCTGAGCTCCAATCAATTTGAAGGTCCAATACCACGTTTTGCACTCAAAGCACTCGCATCACATCTTTCCAACAACAAATTTTCAACTGTAAACTCGTTATGTGATGTCGATGATGGTGCTGTCTTGACCTTCCTAGATGTCTCCTACAATCAATTGCTAGGAGAGCTTCCTGATTGTTGGTCACGCTTCAAAAATTTAGAAATTCTTGTTCTAACCAACAACAAGTTATCAGGAAAAATCCCTATTTCTATTGGCTCCTCCCCTTGGCTTCAAATGTTGTATTTGGGAAACAACAGTTTCATTGGGAATTTACCATTGTCCTTGACAAGCTGTAGCGAATTGACGGTTCTTGATGTGGGAAGTAATAAATTACTGGGGTCAATACCAACATGGTTAGGAAAAAGTTCACCGAATCTAATCATTCTTAGCTTGCGATCGAATCGTTTCAATGGGAGCATGCCCTCAAGTCTCTGCCATTTGGTGTCTCTTCAACTTTTGGACCTTTCTTTAAATGATATCTCTGGAAGTATACGAAATTGCATTGGCAATTTTACAGCAATGAAAACAACTGGTCAATTCGATACATCTACATCGATCACCTCTTTCTATAATGGAAGCGGTGATGATGGCTACAATGCCCAAGCAACATTAATATGGAAAGGTAGATTGTCCCATTATGAAAGTACTCTGAGACTTGTTAAGAGCATTGATTTGTCAAGCAACAAGCAGATCGGGGAAATTCCAATGGAAATTGTTGAGCTTAATCGATTGGTGTCTTTGAACTTATCGAGAAACAATTTGAGCGGACAAATTCCAGCAGAGATTGGTCAACTAAAATCTCTAGATGCTCTTGATTTGTCAAGGAACCATTTTTCTGGTAAAATTCCATCAAGCCTCTCCGAAGTTGATCGTCTGAATACCTTGGACCTGTCAAGCAATAATTTGTCAGGGAAAATTCCAACAAGCACTCAACTCCAAAGCTTTGATCCGGCTACGTACTCGGGGAATCCTGAACTCTGTGGACCCCCGCTCCCAAAGTGTCCAGGAGAGGACACAACTACTTCTGCAAACACTGAAGACGCTGAGGACCTAGAAGATCAAGACAGTTTCATCAGCCAAGAATTTTACATCAGCATGGGACTTGGATTTGCGGTTGGATTTTGGGGACTCTGTGGCCCATTACTCCTCATCAAATCCTGGAGATACGCGTATTTCAAGCTCTTGAATCGCACAGGAGACTGGATTTTTGTAATTGTTGCAGTGCATAAGGCAAAACTATGGAGGATGATCAAATGCTAATCGGTAAATACTGCCTATCCTAAAACCTTTCGTGTCACTATTTTCAGCAGCCTATTAACTTTATGTTCATAAAAACGATTTATCAGAGTAGTACAAGTAAAAAAGAAATTTATAAGAATCTGTTTCTGCTGATGCTACTGTTTTCATATATGTAGCTCTGGAGATCACATACTTCTGTTCAAGAAAAGAGTTTGACGTTATGATGGAGCGATCTTGTTCTCAAAAATATGTAGTGGTGTGGCAGCTAGAGACTGACATTCTGGCTGCGCTTTCCTTTCGGTACAGAGAGCAACAGAATGGGAGCTTTCAGTAAACGACTAAATAATTTCGTAGTGTTATATGCAAAAGAACTCAATTTGTATTAAGGTTATCTTAATCCCTAAGGATTCAATGATAATGTTGTGTAATAAAATGCTACATGCTCCATTAAGTTGCTTCCTTGGTTCCAAAATACAGGCCCTGCTTTCTTCTCTCTGTTTTTAGTGCATACTTCGTTTTTCTCTTATCTTTTTGCTGTTTGCATGTTTAATTTCTAGGATCTTATTCCTTTGAACTTATCAAGGAATAACATAACTCTACATCTTTTGTATCGCTCCTTCTATATTTTGTGAGTTTTGTTTTTTTTCCCTCTGATCAGACTGCTACATGTATGGCACAGGGACTATTATTTTAACTATAGACGAAATTAATAATAATTTGCAACGTTGTGAAATTCCTATGTTGATTTAGACAGTTTTGGACAACCGGTTTGAGACACTTTGATCTGGTCCAAGGGCATTTATTGATAATTAAGTCTTCTAATAGTTACAAAAATGTTTTGGGTCCGACAGAAGACTTGTATATAATGGTTGTCCATCGGAGTTAATCTTGGGATTATGCTATTTGAAAGCAATTTTTTATGGCATTTTCAGTTTAATTAATTAAATATATTGATTTTTTCATTTATTGCGTATTTATTTATTTGAATATATCAAGGCTCTTGATTATTTTACATAGTCCAAAACATGTTCGCAACTATAAATAAAATGTAGCAATTTATTTATGATAGTTGTAGTAAAGGTCACAGATAATTGATTGTTTCAATTGTGAGTTAGTGGTACTACGTGAAGTATGAATGGATCATAAATAAGATTAATTTTAGTGATTGTTTTAATTAAATCTCATAGGCATTAGATATATTAACGCTCTCAATCTTGAGTTAACTGTAAAAATCATGTGCTTGGATTTAACATTTCTTACATTACTCCAGAGTATGAATTCATTTTATGATTCAAAAACCTCTATAATTTGGAAATGTGATCTATTGCATAGTGGTTAATATGACAAACCAACATTTTTAGTGCATTATAAATGCAATAATTAAAGGATCATGTTAACTAAAATATATCACAAGGATTATTGTTTTAATCTGATTTTTTTATGATAAATTCCGTAAAAGTGAAAATGTGATTTCTAACGCTAGAAAATTATGTCATAGTCTTATACAAAAAAGAAAGGATATGCAAAATAAGCTAAAAAGCTTAACTGTTGCAAAATATGTTGTAGCAAAAGTTAAGACAAAAATATAGTATAAAAAAATACTGTATAAAAATATGAAAAGTTGTACAGCATTAGAATAATGCAATATAAATATTATGATGATAAAGTAATGCAGTGTCAGGAATTATACTAATAAAGTTATGCAGTATAGAAATTATACTGCAAAAGTAATACAGTGTAAGGAATAACACTGATAAAGTTAAGTAGTATGAAAATTAATACAGTATAGAAATTAGACTGTATAAAGTTAAGCAGTATCAAAATTATATTGTGTGGAGGATATGGATGAAAAAGGAATATTGTATAAGTTTATAACAGTATAAAAAAAATTATACTAGCAGAATAGGAAAAATATTGTTAGTATAAATTTAGACCATTAAAAGTAAGTGGCGCCCACTTTGTGACCCTCCAAAGATGTAAATTTTTCCATATCTTCCCTAGTGGTGGCCGGATTTCTTCCAAGGCTTTTGAATCAAATTTTCACCACAAAAAGTCCTAAATGAAGACTAAGTATGGTGAGCCAACAAAGCTAGGCAAAATATCAAGTTTTTACTCATCTTTTTCATACAAAAGTTGAACCAGACAGTCTCTCTTCCCATGAAGAAAACTGGCAGCCCCTTAAAGTTCTTTTAATCATTTTGTTCAAAAAATAAAACCACAAAAATCCATTTTTCAAGCAAAGTTCAAGTGATAGTTCAAACTAGCAATTTTGGAAGGTAAAATCCAAACTTTTTTATGTGGATTTTTGTTGTTGTCTCTTGAGTTTTTGATGGTTTTAATGTGGTTTTTGGCCATGAATCATGTTAAGGAGGTATGGTCAAAATTTAAGCCTTTGTGAAGGATCACAAAGCTCCCAAAATCCTTAGGTAAAGCCTTAAACTTTACTCTAAAGATTATGTTCTTTTCATAGGATTTTAGATGTATTTGTCTAAATATGGACTCTCGCATATAAAATAAATTTTATAGTATGATTATGATGTAAGATGTTATATATATATATATATATATATAAATACTTATATATATATCTCACAAAAAAAATACTTATATATATAGGTACTGGTTAATTATTTGAGAGAAGGAAAACCTGGACAACAACGCCTTGCAGCAATTAGACAGACCAAAATTAGCAGTTCTTTTTCTTTTTTCTTTTTTTTTTCAATCATTTCAAGCATAAATTAAAAAATCAAGTAAAAGCACTAATTAAGACATTTTTGGACAACCGGTTTGCCGTTTGAGGCACTTCCTGACCAACTTTTCAGTTATGAATAGTATAAAGCTAAAAAAAAAATCGTTACAATATATCTACCAAAAAACCCATTAGATCTAGTCCAAGGCCTTTATTAATAATAGAGTCTTCTAATAGTACAAAAATGTTATTGGTCAATGCAAGAATTTTCTGTTATGGTTGGCTAGAAGACCTTGACTCTTTAAATAATGAGATTTTGGAGGGAAAGATACGCAAATTAAGAATTTCTGAATGCCTAACAGGCTTTGGTGCCGTGGCGCTAGCAAGCTGAAGCTGTGACGTCTTTTTTAGTGTTATTGTGATTATAACTTATTTCTTATATTATAAACTGCAAATTGTTTACGTGACTATATAGATAACGCATCTGTTATCTGCGTAATCTGTTTGGAAAGAATCTAATAATTGGTTGTTAAGAGTTACAAAACCCTTTCTAATCAAAACCTAGTGGGCAAACCTTAAAAAAATAGCTAAATTTATGATTTTCTTTTGGTGGAAAAACATCGATTTTTCATTCCAAACAAAAAAAAAAAACCATATCCTACGACGATTGAGTGGGAAAAAAAAAATCTGAATTAATAAAAGACGAACAATGTGCTTGACTTTGCAAGTCTTCGGCGATGCTCATGTTAAACTTACCAGAAGACTTGAGGTCAATTAATTGACATATGAAACCAAAAGAAAAAAAAAAAAATACAAGAAAGGAAGGCGACCTACATTTATTTATTTTGACTTTTGAAAGCGAAAAGTGGCCTACCCTTTGGCTACCCTTAATTATGTACATGTGAACGCAAGAAAATGAAGACCACAAAATGAGGAAGTTTTCGATAATTTTTCAATGGAGACAATTATATGAGGAAGTTTCTCATAGTCGTATTTTTTCTCTGTAGTTCTTTATGGAAGTAGAAAAGATTTGTCGCTAACAATGCATGAGAGAGGATAGTTGGAACTACAAACGACAAGAATTTTATAGGGGAGGAAGAGAGGCGGAAAGAAGACGTGAGGTTTATGGGATAAATATGACATGTCGTCTTCATCATATAACTGACATGTAGTGTTTGTAAGGAAAGCGGTATGTCGTTTCATGAATAACGACAACTATTGCTTTATTTGGGACGAGGGATTTACGTTAGTATTTTGAGAGTGGTTTGAATTTAATAAGAAAACATACTATTGTAGCAGGACTAATATCCAGAATCGATTAAAATTTAGCCAAAATGTTCTTGGAGAAAGCAAAAAAAAAAAATTTTTTAAGTGACTATTTACACAATATACTGGTTTTTAGGTTTAATCATATAACATACTATCTATTCTAGACTCAACTAATTATATACCAGACATTTTCAATGTGTTAAAGTACAGTGACCCGAGTTATGTTTTAATCCCGTCTGAAAAGTTCAAGATGCGATTATAATTATGGAACTTTTTGGCATCTGTAGTTACGCTACTGTGTATATATATATATAAATAATATTTTGTCTTCTTCTCTTGTACCGAATTTTCGTAATAATGGATTTGCTCTTGCCTTTGCTCGTAGTTTTTCTCTTCTAGGGTTTTCCATGTATATCTGTGTTCTCATTCTTTGTTCTTCTTATTGTCTATTTTCATTTATTTTCTAGCAAAATGCCTAACAAAATGGGAAATTGCACTAAATATCATAATTTTGATTCTTAATGTAAGCAAATTACACACTTCAAAAAAAATTTAAGTACAAAGCAATTTTGAAAATCACATGCTCTTTTAAGAACACTTGAATTTTGAATTTTACCTCCTCTTTTTCTTCTCTTTCTTCTTTGTCTTCTTTTCTTTCTTTTTGTTTTGGTTTTTTGTTGTCTCAATGTTGTTTCATACTTTTCTCTACATCATTTTATACCAAAATTAATTTCGTTTTAATTTAAATGGGCTATTTAATTAACATTGTTATATTTTGATCTGTTTATTTTTAATCCCAATAAATAGTGGTCTAATTCCTTCCTTCTCCCTAACAAAATTAATGCCCTAATCTATTACAATGCTCAGTTTTCTCAATTTAATTAAAGTAATGACCAAAATTCCCTAAAGAGAGGGGGGAGGGGGGAAGGGGAAGGTAAGAAAAGAATTTGTAAACATTAGGCTTGTATAAATCATAATGAACATTAGGCTCTCCACTACTAATGCGTATAGTACTCAAGACATTTCCTTCATCTCTGCTTTATTGCTAGGACACATCTCGGAGGATAACTTGAAATTAACAGGAAGAGGGGTAGAAATTGGTTTATAATCTTGCATGTTGAAGCATTACAAGATCTTCCTTGTGTAATTCTTTCAAGATTCTATCTTGGTAAATTTATATACCTAGAATCTTGTTTGCTAGTCCTAAGTCTTTCATATCAAATTCCCTAGCCAATTGCCTTCAATTATTGGACTCGTTCTTTGTTGGGGCCTACAAACAACATGTCGTCCGCGTCCAATAGCAAAACGATGAAGTCTTCATCACCCAATTTCTTGAAATATGCACAAGGGTCTGCATTAAGTCTGTTGTATCTAAGGCTCATGATATAGAAATTAAATCTCTTATACCAACACCTTGGCGTCCGTTTGAGACTATACAAACATTTGTTCAACTTGTAGACCAAGTTCTCTTTGCCTTCTTCTACAAAGCCTTCTAGTTGGAGCATATAAATCTCTTCTTCAAGATCACCATGAAAAAAAGTAGTTTTCACATCGAGCTACTCTAGATGTAGGTCAAACATAGCACACATCGCTAGAACTATTCTGATTGTCGTGAGTTGAACCATAGGAGAAAATATCTCATTAAAGTCAATACCTTCTTTTTGAGCAAGTTTTTTCACCACCAATCTCGCACAATACTGTTCCACTTGATTATTACCATCACGTTTGATCTTATAGACCCATATATTTAAGATGGCTTTCCTTCTTTGTGGTAATAGAACAAGCTCCCATGTCTCATTTTTTTTGTAAGGCTTCCAACTTTTCCAGCATTGCTACCATCCACAGGGATGCATCAGGCATTTTGATATCCACATGGAAAGCTGACACTCTCCATCCTCCGTTAATAGGCAGTATGCAACATTGCTTTTAGTTATATAATCTGAGTGTCAAGCTAACGGTCTTCTATCATGAGATGATCAACGAACTTCAAAAGTCTGAGCCTCAAGTGGTTCTTCATGCTCTAGTGTTGCTTTAGAAGAAATCTGATCTTCTTCTAGCTTATATTCCACCTAAACTGTGGTAGTCTTTAGATTCTCTTTCGAAGTGCGATCATCTCCCTTTTTCTTCTTGTAGTTTATCCTCTATTACATCTCTACCTCCCACAAGTGATAGCTCTTGACTCCATCAACATTCCCTAAGAAGATACATTTCCTAGATTTTAGGCCCAACTTTGACCTTTCTTGGTTGTTGTACATTGCATACACCGAACTGCCAAATGTATGCCAACGAGAGTAATCAATTAGCTCATCAGTCCACATCTCTATTGTCGTCTTTAGATCAATCATAGTTGATGGAGACCGATTGATTACATAACAGGCAGTGCTAACTGATTTGCCCAAAATGATGTTGCTAGTATTGTAGTCTTCAACATAGCCCTCATCCTATCTAACAAGGTTCTGTTCATCTGCTCTGCTACTCCATTTTGCTGAGCAGTGCACACCACTAGGAATTGCCTTTTAATGCCTTGTTTTTGACAGAATGCATCAAAATCATCGCCAATATATTTTCCTCCATTGTTAATTCTCAGACACTTGATCTTGTTTTCAGATTCAAGTTTTATCCATACTTTAAATTCTTTGAAGACTAGAAAGATATCTGCTTTCTTCTTGATTAGATACACCCAAAATCTCCTGGAGTAATCATCAATGAAAAATACAAAGTATCTTGCCCCTCCTAGGAATAAAATCAATGCTTTCCAAACATCTGAGTGGATCATATCTAAGATTCCTTTGCACTTAGTTGTTGATGCTCTAAACTTCAATCTGTGATGCTTCTTATAGCACAATGCTTACAAAATGGTAGTTTTACTAATTTGAGCCCAAGCAGTAGTCCTCGTTCAGAGAGAATCATTCCAACATATGGTCGAGCTTATGATGCCACATCATTGTTGATTCTTCTCTCGAACTAATCAACGCAACAAATGACTCTCCCTCCTAGTATGTTTCTCCCAAAAGCCTATACAGAGTAGTAGCCACCTTTTCTGCCTTCATGCTCGCAAATACGCATCTGACAATATTCATGATCCCTTTCTCTATATGGGCCTTGCATCCAACATCATCTAATTGTTCCAAAGACAATAGATTCTTTTTCAGCCCTTCACATGTTGTACCTCTTGTATGGTGCGAATAGTACCATCATCTTCATTTTGATAGTGCCAATTCTAGCAATCTCTAAGGCATGATCATTTCCCATGAATACTGACCCTTCTAAGGTTAGATCATATTGGTGAAACCATTCCCTTCGAGAAGTCATATGCCATGTTGCTCATGAATCCATGATCCATGCATCAATGACCTTCCGTTTGCCTTCAGCAATTGTTATTGCCTCGTTACATCGAACGTCACCATTATTCGAGGTACTCGCTATATTCCCTTGAGAATTATTTTTGCCACTCTTCTTACTCCAACAATCCTTTTTCATGTGCCTTTTCTTGCCACAGTTGTAGTATTTGATGTTCTTCTTTCTTTTGGACTTTGATCTATCATAACTTTGGCTCCCACTAGGGCCACGTTCCGTTGATCTCCCTCTTATAATCGTCAAAGCTTCTGCCAACTATGAGCTTGCCAACTTGTCTTTCTAGAACCGTAGCTACAACATCATCAAAGACTGAATATACTGTGAGGATATTATTGGTCAAGTTGATGATGAGTTTGATTATACAAGTCTAGTAAACTTTAAAGTAGAATTTATGTATGTTCACCTTCCCCTATTACGTGCCCAAACGACGTGAGCTAAGAAAATAGGATATTTAGAGTGTTGATGTGATTGGTAACCAATTTTGACTCTGTCATTCGAAGAGTGTACAATCTTCTCTTTAGGAAGATCTTGTTGTGGAGTGGCTTGACCTTGTATAACTTTGTTAGGGTCTCCTAAATTTCTTTCACCGTCTTCTTATATGCAATACTGATAATACTCCATCTGCAGTGCCAGGTGTAAATTAGCAATAGCGTTGCTATCTATCTCATTCCATTTGCCTTCATATGTGATTTCCTACAGCTTACCATCGATAGCCGCCACACAATTATCCTTTTGTAAAATTGCTTGAAAATTGCTTTTGTTGAACTTCTCTACTTTAAAATTTGCCGCTATCTTGTTCACCGCGACCAGCTTGACTACCACGTTTTTACTATAAATAGTATACGTGAATAGTGCCCTTATACATGAATACTGCCATATATGTGAATATTATGCTATTCACAAACTTAGCTCTGGTACCATTTGTTAAGAGGGTAAAGACCATAAATAAATGAAATAAAGATAAAATAGACACAAATATTTAGTGTGGTTTATCCAAATTTGGTTACATTCACGTAGCAAGTATAGAAGGATGTCATTATTAAAATGTGAAAAAATAATCTTCTCTCTAGATCACAATGAAAGAACAATGGAAACCTCTCTCTCAAATAAATACGAGAAACACCTCACAATTAGCACTCAAAGAAGGCACTTAGACTCTAAAGAAGGAACTCAGAGAATAAGATGAGATACCATGAACAAAAGAGGGGAGCTCAATTTATAAGCGAGCTTCCTCTCCATTCACAGGTTCAAAACACGTTCTTTTTTTTCTTTTTCTTCCTCCTATTTTGTTTTCTTCTTGTCCTTTCTTTCTTTTTCCTTTCTTTTTCTTCTTCCATTTGTTTTCTTCCTTCAAATATCAACAAAAGAGCAGACAAAGAAGTACATTGTTTTCTTCCTTCAAATATCAACAAAAGAGCAGACAAAGAAGTACATACTCCTATATTATATTTCCTTATTTGTCAGTAAAGGAGTACCTACTCCTCCACTTCACATTTAATCGGCATATGAAATCAAAAGAAAGAAAAGCAAAGAAAAACTTTTCCCCAAAAACTTATTTCTTTTTTGGGATTTCAAACCATTGACCAATTTATTCTGATTGATTGTCATTTATTGTAAGATTATTGTGATAAAAAACTGCTTAATCCATTTTTGGTTTTATTGCTTGCTGCTTTATTTAATTCAATAATACTGCTTGCCCTATTAAGTTTTATGGGTCCATTGGTCCGAAGCTTGTGGAGCTCAAACATTTACTTTTTTAATTAGAGATTACGATTGAAGCTAATGTGGGATTTAGGACGTACTAGTTTACGTAAATATTTAATGCGTTTTTCAATTGGGGAAGCTAATATTTTAGACAAGAAAAGCAAGGATGACCGCATTTATTTATTTTTTGACTTCTAAAAGCCAAAAGTACCTGCCCATTGGCTACTCTTAATTACATAAATGTGAAGACAAGAAAATGAAGACAGCAATACGAGGAAGTTTTGAATGAGTCGTCGGTGGAGTTAATTATATGAGGAAGTTTTGTATAGTTATGTTTATAAGGCGTGATTTCCAGACTATATACGTCTTTTAAGCAAATTATTTTTGCCCATTGCAATGACGATCATTGGATTTCCCTTCAAATTTTTGCGTTTTTCCCTGCTTTTGCTTTGCTTGGTGCAAAGCCTTGTAGCAGACTCGGAAGTTGAAGAACCACGAGTCAGATGCATAGATGCTGAGAGACGAGCACTCCTCAAGATTAAAGGAGGTCTTCAAATTGTTTATTGGGACACTGAAATTCTTTCTTCGTGGGGGAACGAAACCGAGAAAAGGGAATGCTGCAAATGGCTTGGGATTCGATGTGCAAATAGATCATCTGGTCATGTGATCATGCTTGATCTTTCCCCATCAACTTTCGGCCGGAGTAACTCCGACGACATCGGGTCGGGCTATTTTTTTGAAGGTAAGATCAGTCTTTCACTGTTCGAGTTGCGATATTTGACTTATTTGGACCTCAGTTTCATCGACCTCAGCGGAAGCCAAATCCCAAGTTCCATAGGTAACCTAAGTAACTTAAGATACCTCAGTCTCTCACAAACATCCATGAATGGTTCCATTCCGGAACCTTTGGGCAAGATGACTGCCCTTACACACCTTGATCTCAGTTGTAACTTGTTAAAAGGCCCTCGTCTAGAAGCTTTTGGAAACATGACTGCACTAAAGTACCTTAATCTTAGTCAAATCGGGTTAAATGGTTCCATTCCAGAATCTTTTGCCGAGGTGACTGCCTTACAGACCTTGATCTCAGTTATAACCACTTAAAAGGCCCTATTCCAGAAGCTTTTAAAAACATGACCGCCCTTGCATACCTCTCACTTAGGCAGAATGAATTGGAAGGTTCAATTCCAAATGCTTTAGGTAACATTAATGGTCTTTCCTACCTTGATCTTGGTGCCAATAACATAGGAGGTTCCATTCCTGAAGCTTTTGGAAACATGACTTCCCTTTCCTTTCTTAATCTTGAAACAAATTTTCTCGAAGGTAAAATTCCAAATTCTCTTTGGAGTTTATGTACTCTGCGGGTACTTAACTTAAAGGGAAACAAACTCCTCGGACAGCTTCCTAGTCTCAGTCGATTGTCGTCTAGGTGTGCACATTACTCCCTAGAGTCTTTGGATTTAAGTGAGAATCAGATGACGGGATCTTTGTTCGATCCCTCACTCTTTTCTTCTCTGAAAGAGCTACGGCTTTCCTCAAATCAATTAAACGGAGCAGCACCAGATAGTATTGGACAATTGACACAGTTGAAGATTTTGGATATTTCTATGAATGCTCTAGAAGGTGTGATCTCTGAAGCTCATTTTTCAAAGCTCTCCCAGCTACAACATTTGGATTTGTCTAATAATCTGAATTTAGTTCTGAGTGTCCCCTCTGACTGGATTCCTCCTTTTCAATTAGATGTCATAAGAGTTGGGTCTTGCAAGTTGGGCTCCCAGTTCCCAAACTGGTTGAGAACTCAATCTTTTTCTCAGCTTGACATTTCGAATTGCGGGATTTCAGGTTCTATTCCAGATTGGTTTTGGAAATCATCTGCTCACTCGTATGTTATGAATCTTTCCAACAACCAATTGACTGGAAAAATTCAGGCTCCTTATCCTCCAGAGAGGGGTGATCTTACTTCTCTTGATCTGAGCTCAAATCAATTTGAAGGTCCAATACCACTTTTTTCACTTTATGCGACTGCATCACATCTTTCCGACAACAACTTTTCGACTGTAAACTTGTTATGTGATGTCACATATTCGCCCTTGAGCTTCCTAGATATCTCCGACAATCAATTGGTAGGGGAGCTTCCCAATTGTTGGTCACCTTTCCAACGTTTACAAATTCTTGTTCTAACCAACAACAAGTTATCTGGGCCAATCCCTAGTTCTATTGGGTCCTCCCCTTTGCTTGAAATGTTGAATTTGGGAAACAACAATTTCAGTGGGAATTTACCTTCATCCTTGAAAAACTGTAGCAAATTGAAGGTTCTTGACGTGGGAAGTAATAAATTACTGGGGTCAATACCAACATGGTTAGGGAAGAGTTCGCCGAATATTGTCATTCTTAGCTTGCGATCTAATCGGTTCCATGGAAGCATGCCCTCAAGTCTCTGCCATTTGGTGTCTCTTCAACTTCTGGACCTGTCTTTAAATGACATCTCTGGAAGTATACCGAATTGTGTTGGTAATTTTACAGTAATGAAAACGGCTGGTATTGACGAAACATCTACAACTATTACTATTTTATATGAAGGAAGCGAGGGTGTTGGCTACAGTGCCCAAGCGACATTAACATGGAAAGGTAAATTGTCCCATTATCAAAGCACTCTGAGACTTGTGAAGAGCATTGATTTGTCGAGCAACAAACTGATCGGGGAAATTCCAAGAGAAATCGTTGAGCTTAATCAATTGGTATCTTTGAACCTATCAAGAAACCATTTGAGTGGACAAATTCCTACAGAGATTGGTCAGCTGAAATCTCTAGATGCACTTGATTTGTCAAGGAACCACTTTTCTGGCAGAATTCCTTCAAGCCTCTCTGAAGTTGATCGTCTAAATACCTTGGACTTGTCAAGCAACAATTTTTCAGGAAAAATTCCAACAAGCACTCAACTCCAAAGCTTTGATCCTGCTACTTACTCAGAGAATCCTGAACTCTGTGGACCCCCGCTCCCGAAGTGTCCAGGAGAGGACACAAACACAACTACTTCTGCAAACACTGAAGATGCTGAGGACCTGGCAGATCAAGACAGTTTCATCAGCCGAGGATTTTACATCAGCATGGGACTTGGATTTGCGGTTGGATTTTGGGGACTCTGTAGCCCATTGCTCCTCATCAAATCTTGGAGATACGCCTATTTCAAGCTCTTGAATCGTGCAGGAGACTGGATTTTTGTAATTGTTGCAGTGCATAAGGCAAAACTATGGAGGATGATCAAATGCTAATCGGTAAATACTCTCTCTCTTAAAACCTTTCGTGTCACTATTTTCAGCAGCCTATTAACTTTATGTTCATAAAAATGATTTATCAGAATAGCACAAGTAAAAAAGAAATTTATAAGAATCGGTTTCCACTGATGCTACTATTTTCATACATGTAGCTCTGGAGATCATATACTTCTGTTCAAGACAATAGTGTGACGTTATGATGGAGCGAGCTTGTTCTCATAAATATGTAGTGGTGTGGCAGCTAGAGACTGAAATTCTGGCTGCGCTTTCCTTTCGGTACACAGAGCAACAGAATGGGAGCTTTCTGTAAACGACTAAATAATTTCGTAGTGTTTTTTGCAAAAGAACTCAATCTGTATTAAGGTTATCTTAATCCCTAAGGATTCAATGATAATGTTGTGTAATAAAAGGCTACACGCTCTATTAAGTTGCTTCCTTAGTTCCAAGACACAGGCCCTGCTTTCTTCTCTCTGTTTTTAGTGCATACTTCGTTTTTCTCTTATCTTTTTGCTGTTTGCATGTTTAATTTCTAGGATCTTATTCCTTTGAACTTATCAAGGAATAACATAACTCTACATCTTTTGTATCGCTCCTTCTATATTTTGTGAGTTTTGTTTTTCCCTCTGATCAGACTGCTACATGTATGGCACAGGGACTATTATTTTAACAATAGACGAAATTAATAATAATTTGCAACGTTGTGAAATTCCTATGTTAATTTGACTGATTTCTAAGAGGACCAAGACTTTTGTTTGTGCCTTTCACGACGCTAAGCATTACACATAACCCTCCCATTTTCCCACAAAAGATGAAGGGTTCAAAAAAAAAAAAACTTTTTTAATAATCAATAGACAGTTGAAATTATTTGTGCTTTCATGATGCTAAATTTCCTAGAATATGTATAATGAAGACCTCGACTTGTGAATGAACATGTATTTTAGCTGAAGGTTGCAGATATATTATATAAGCACTGATTTAGACACTTTTGGACAACCGGTTTGAGACACTTTGATCTGGTCCAGGGGCATTTATTGATAATAAAGTCTTCTAATAAGAGTCAATCTTGGGATTATGCTATTTTAAAGCAATTTTTGTATGACATTTTCAGTTTGATTAATTAAATATATTGATGTTTTTAATTTATTGTGTATTTATTTATTTAAATATACCAAGGTCCTGATTATGTAATATCAATTTGTAGGGTTTACATAGGCTAAAGCATATTCGCAACTATAAATAAAATGTGACAATTTATTTATGATAGTTGTAGTAAAGGTCACAGATATTTGATTGTATCAATTGTGAATTAGTGGTGCTAAGTGAAGTATGAATGGATCATAAATGAGATTAATTTTAGTGATTGTTTTAATTAAATCTCATAGGCACTAAATATACTAACGCTCTCAATCTTGAGTTAACTGTAAAAATCAAATGCGTAGATTTAGAGCCCGTTTGGTTCAAGCATTTGAATAGAGTATTTGAATGAAGATTTAAAATTTTATGAGAGAAAATACTGTAGCAAAATAATTTGAACCGTGATTCAAACCACGGAACAAACGCACCCTTAATATTTCTTGCAGTACTCCAAAGTATGAATTCATTTTATGACTCAATAACCTTTAGAAATGTGATCTATTACATAATGGTTACTATGACACCCAAGCATTTTCAGTGCATTATAAATGTAATAATTACAAAATTTTGTTAAGCAAAATATGTATTATAAGGATTGTAATTTTAATCTGATTTTTTATGATAAATTTCGTAAAAGTGAGAATGGGATTTCTAAGGCTAGAAAATCATGTCATAGTCTTATCCAAAAAAGAAAGGATATGCAAAATAAGCTAGAAAGCTTAATTGTTGTAAAATGTATTGCAACAAATGTTAACACAAAAATACAGTTTAAGGAAAACACTGCATAAAATTATGAAAAGTTGTACAGTATTAGAATAATGTAATATAAAGATTATATGATAAAGTAATGCAGTGTAAGGAATTATACTGATAAAGTTATACAGTATGGACATTATATTGCAAAAGTAATATAGTGTAAAGAATTAAACTGATAAAGTTAAGCAATATGGAAATTATACTGCAAAAATAATATAGTATAAAAATTAAACTGTATAAAGTTAAGCAGTATATGAATTATACTGCATGGAGGATATAGATGAGTAAGGAATACTATGTAAATTTATAACAGTATAGAAAAAGTGCACCAGTAATATAAAAAAATACTATCAGTGTAAACTTAAACTGTTAAAAGTAAGTGGGACCCACTTGGCGACACTCCAAAGACATAAATTTCTCCATATCTTCCCTAGTCGTGGCTGGATTTCTTCCAAGGCTTTTGAGTCAAATTTTAACCATTAAAAGTCTTAAGTGAAGAGTAAATTTGGTGAGTCACCAAATCTACGAAAAATATTAAGTTTTTACTCATCTTTTCACGTAAAAGTTAAACCAAACACTCTCTCTACCCATGAAGAAAACCGGCAGCCCCTTAAAGTTCTTCATTTTGTTCAAAAAATAAAACCACAAAAATCCATCTTTCAAGCAAAATTCAAATGATAGTTTAAAACTAGCAATTTTGGAACGTAAAATTCAAACTTTTTCATGTGGATTTTTGTTGTTTTCTCTTGAGTTTTGATGGTTTTAATGAGGATTTTTTTGCCATGAATCATGTTAAGGAGGTATGGCCAAAATTCAAGCCTTTGTGGAGGATCACAAAGCTCACAAAATCCTTTGGTAAAACCTTAAACTTTACTCTAAAGATTATGTTCTTTTCATAGAATTTTATATGTATTTGTCTGGGTATGGACTCTCGCATGTAAAATAAACTTTATGGCATGATTATTACGTGAGATGTTATACATATATATAAATACACGTATATTTATATACTGGTTTATTATTTGAGAGATCAGGAAAATCTGAACAACAAGCAATTAGACAGACCAAAATTAGCAGTTTTTTTTTTCAATCATTTGAAGTGTAACTTAAAAAATCAAGTAAAAGCACTCATTGAGATACTTTTGGACAACCGGTTTGCCGTTTGAGACACTCAGACCTAGTCCAAGGCCTCTATTAATAATAGAGTCTTCTAATAGTTACAAAATGCTATTGGTCAACGCAAGAATTTTCTGCTATGGTTGGCCAGAAGACCTGGACCCTTTAAATTATGAGATTTTAGAGGGAAAGACACACAAATTACGAATTTCCGAACGCGTAACGGGCTTCGGCGCCGTGGCGCTAGCAAGCTGAAGCCGCGACGTCTTTTTTTATTGTTATTGTGGTTATAATTTCTTTCTTATTATAAACTGCAAATTGTTTAATGTGACTAATAAAACCCAGTGGACATACTTTAAAAAGAAAAAAAAAAAAGCTAGATTTATGATTTTCTTTCGGTGGAAAGGCCCAAGATATAAATTATTAGCATAAGAATATGGGTCACCATACATTGATTTGTCATTCTAAACAAAGAAATAAAACCATACCGTACGATGATTGAGTGGGAGAAAAAAATCTGAATTTAAGTTTGCAAGAAGACTTGAGGTCAATTAATTGACATACGAAACCAAAGGAAGAAAAGGGGAGGGAAAAAAATTAAATAAAAAAAAAAAAAAAGAGAGGAAGGTGACCTACATTTATTTATTTTGACTTTTGAAAGCGAAAGTACCCTACCCTTTGGCTACTCTTAATTACGTAAATGTGAACACAAGAAAATGAAGACAAAACTATGAGGAAGTTTTGGATAATTTGTCAATGGAGACAATTATATGAGGAAGTTTTGTATAGTTGTATTTTTTTCTCTGTAGTTCTTTATGGAATTCGAAAAGACTTGTCGCTAACCATGCATGACAGAGGATAGGTGGAACTCCAAACGACAGGAATTTTATAGGGAACGAGGAGAGGCGGAAAGAAGTCGTGAGGTTTATGAGATAAATATGACATGTTGTTTTCATCATATAACTGACATGCAGCGCTTGTAAGGAAAGCGGTATGTTGTTTCTTGAATAACGACTAGTATCACTTTATTTGGAACGAGAGATTTACGTTAGTATTTAGAGAGTGGTTTGAATTTAATAAGAACATGTACTATTGTATCAAGACTAATATCCTGGATCGATTCAATTTTGATCAAAATGTTCTTGAAGAAAGCAAAAGAAAAAAAAAACATTTTTTAAGCGAGTATTTACACAATATACTCTGTTTTAGGTTTAATCATATAACATACTATCTATTCTAGACTTAACTAATTATAGACCAGAAATTTTAAATGTGTTAGAGTACAGTAACCTGAATTCTATTCTGGTCCAGTCTGAAAAGTTCATGGTGCGACGTTTGTGTCTAAATTATAATTTTGGAATTTTTGGGGGGTTTAATATTTCTTCTTCTTCTCTTGTACTAAATTTTCGTAATGATGGATTTGTTTTTGCCTCTACCCGTGGTTTTTCTCTTCTAAGGTTTTCCACATATATCTGTGTTCTTATTCTTCATTCTTCTTATTGTCTATTTTCGTTTAGAATATGTACAAATCATAACGAACATGAGGCTCTCCACTGCTGATGTGTATGGTACTTGAGACATTTCCTTCCTCTCTGCTTCATTGCTAGGACACATCTTGGAGGATAATTTGAAATTAACAGGAAGAGGGATAGAAATTGGCTTACAATCTTACATGTTGAAGCGTTGCAAGATCTTTCTTACGTAATTCTTTTGAGATAGCCAAATGTTTCTATTATTTCTGTCTCAGTAAATTTGCATTCCTAGAATCTTGTTTACTAGTCCCAAGTCCTTCATATCAAATTCTCTAGCCAACTGCCTTTAATTCTTGGACTCGTTCTTTGCTAGGGCCTACAACCAACCTATCGTCCATGTACAACAGCAAAACGATGAAGTCTTCATCACCAAATTTTTTGAAATATGCACAAGGGTCTACATTAAGTCTGTTGTATCTAAGGCTCATGATATAGAAATCAAATCTCTTATACCAACACCTTGGTGTCTATTTGAGACGATATAGAGATTTGTTCAACCTGTAGACCAAGTTCTCTTTGCCTTCTTTTACAAAGCCTTCTAGTTGAAGCATATAAATCTCTTCTTCAAGATCACCATGAAGAAAAGTAGTTTTCACATCTAGCTACTATAGATGTAGGTCAAACATAGCACACAATGCTAGAACTACTTTGATTGTCGTGAGTCAAACCAAAGGAGAAAATATCTCATTGAAGGCAATACCTTCTTTCTAAGCATATCCTTTCACCACCAATCTCACACGATAACACTCCACTTGATTATTACTATCACGCTTGATCTTATAGATCCATTTATTTAAGATGGCTTTCTGTCCTTGTGGTAACAAAACAAGCTCCCATGTCTCATTCTTTTCTAAGGCTTCCAATTCTTCTTGCATTGTTGCCATCCATAGGGATGCATCAGGCATTTTGATGGCCTTATGGAAAGCTGACGACTTTCCATCCTCCATTAATAGGTAGTATGAGACATTGCTCTCAGTTATATAATATGAGTGTCAAGCTAGCGGTCTTCCCTCATGAGATGATCGACAAACTTCAGAAGTCTCAGCCTCAAGTGGTTCTTTATGCTGTAGTGTTACTTCAAAAGAAATCTGGTCTTCTTCTAGCTTATCTTCTACCTGAACTGTGGTAGTCTCTAGATTCTCTTTCAAAGCACCTGAACTGTGGTAGTCTTTAGATTCTCTTTTAAAGTACTATCATCTCCCTTTTTCTTCTTGTAGCTTGTCCTCTGCAAACATTACATCTCTGCTGATGACAACTTTGTGGGCAGTGGGATCACACAAGCGATACCCTTTGACTCCATCAACATTCCCCAAGAAGATATATTTCCTAGATTTTGGGCCTAACTTCGATCTTTGTTGGTCATTGTAAATTGCATACATCAAACTCCTAAATGTATGCAAAGAAGAGTAATCAATTGGCTCACTAGTCCACATCTCCATTGGCGTCTTTAGATCAATCACAGTTGATGGAGACCAATTGATTACATAACAAACAGTATTAACTGCTTCTGTCCAAAATGACTTTACTAGTCTTGAAGTCTTCAACATAGCCCCTGTTATATTTAATAAGGTTTTATTTGTCTACGTTGCCAGTCTATTTTGCTAAGGAGTATTTGATGCCTTGTCTTCGACAAAATGCATCAAAATCATCGCCAATATGTTCTCCTCTATTGTCAGCTCTAAGACACTTGATCTTCTTTTCAGATTCAAGTTCTACCCGTGCTTTTAATACGTTAAAGACTGGAAACATATCTCCTTTCTTATTGATTGGATACATCCAACATCTCTTGGAGTAATCATCAATGAAAGATACAAAGTATCTTGCCCCTCCTAGGGATAAAATCGGTGCTTTCCAAACATCTGAGTAGATCAAATCTAAGATTCTTTTGCACTTAGTTGTTGATGTACTGAACTTCAATTTGTTGCTTGCTTATAACACAATGCTCACAAAACGCTAGTTTTACTAATTTGAGCCTAGGCAATAGTCCTTGTTCAAAGAGAATCTTTAAACCTTATTCCAGCATATGGTTGAGTTTACAATGCCACATTATCGTCGATTCTTCTCTCGAACTAATCGACACAACAAATGATTTTCCCTTCTAGTATGTTTCTCCTAAAAAATTGTACAGATTAGTAGCCATCTTTTCTGCCTTTACGACTGTAAGTGCGCCTTTGACAATCTTCATGATCCTTTTCTCTATGCGGGTCTTGTATCTAGTATCATCTAATTGTCCCAAAGACAATAGATTCTTCTTCACATGTCGTACCCCTTGTATGGTGCGAATAGTACCATCATCTTTATTTTGATAATGTTAATTCTAGCGATCTCTAAGGCATGATCATTTCCTATGAATATAGACCCTCCTAAGATAAGCTCATATTGGTGAAACCATACCCTTTGAGAAGTCATATGCCATGTTGCTCATGAACACATGATCCATGCATCAGTGAGCTTCCATATGCCTTTAACAATTGTTATTGCCTCACTATAGAGAATGTCACAATTATTCGAGGTACTCGCTCCATTCCCTTGAGAATTGTTTTCACCATTCTTCTTACTCGAACAATCCTTTTTTATGCACCCTTTCTTGCCACAGTTGTAGCACTTGATGCTCTTCTTACTTCTGAACTTTAATCTACCATGACTTTAGCTCCCCCTGGGCCATGTTCCATTGATCTCCCTCTTATCATCGTCAGAGCCTCCATCTGTTGTGAGCTTGCGAACCTGTCTTCCTTGTTCTTGCATCGACTTTCGTCTTCTAGAACCTGTATCTGCAACATCATTGAAGACCAAATACACTGTGAGGATATTATTGGTCAAGTTGATGATGAATTTGATCATACGAATCTGGTAAACTTTGAAGTAGAATTTACGCACGTTCATCTTCCCCTATTACTTGCCCAAATGACGTGTGTTGAGAAAATAGGGTATTTAGAGTGTTGATATTATCAGTAACTGATGTTGATTCTGCCATTCAAAGAGTGTACAATCTTCTCTTTAGGAAGATCATGTTGTGGAGTAACTTGACCTCTTATAACTTCGTTAGAATATCCTAAATTTCTTTTGTTGTCTTCTTCTCTACGATACTAATAGTACTCCATCTGCCAATGCCAGGTGTAAATTAGCAATAACATTGCTGTCTATCTCATTCAATTTGCCATCATATGTGATTTCCTGCAACTTACCATCGATAGCTGCTACATGATTATCCTTTCGCAAAATTGCTCGCATCTTTATTTTCTACAACATGAAATTGCTTCCGTTGAACTTTTCTATTATAAACTTTGCCATCATATTTTTCTGCGACCTGCTTGACTACCACGGTTTCACTATAAATAATATACATGAATAGTGCTAATATATATGAATAGTACCGCGTACATAAATAGTATATTGTACCACGAACTTGGCTCTGATACCACTTGTTGGGATGGTAAAGACTAGAAATGAAGAAAATAAAGATAAAATGGACACAAATATTTAGTGTTGTTTATCCAAATTTGGCTAGTATAGAAGGATGTCATTATTAAAATGTAGAAAATTAATCCTCTCTAGATCACAATGAGAGAACAATGGAAACCTCTCTCTCAAAAAGATACGAGAAACGCCTCACAATTATCATTCAAAGAAAATATTTAGACTATTAAAAAGGAACTTAAAGATTGAGAGGAGATATCTCGAACGAAAGAGAGGAGGTCAATTTATAGACGAGCTTCCTCTTCATTCACACGTTCAAAACGCATTCTTTCTTTCTTTTTTCTCTTTCTTTTTCTTCCTCCTATTTTGTCTTCTTCTTTTCCTTTCTTTTTCTTCTCCTATTTGTTTTCTTCCTTCAAATGTCAACAAAGGTGCAGACAAAGGAGTACATACTCCTCCATGAAATTTCCTCATGTCGATTATGGAGTACTTGCTCCTTCACTTCACATTTAATCCACATATGAAACCAAAAAAAGAAAACCAAAGAAAAACTTTCCCCAGAAACTTATTTCTTTTTTGGGGGGACTTCAAACCATTGATCAATTTATTTTGAAACTGATTGATCGTCATTTATTGTAAGATTATTGTGATAAAAGACTGCTTAATCCATTTATGGTTTTATTGTTTCCTGCTTTGTTTAGTTCAATAACACTCCAAAGCTTTTCAAGCGCAAACATTTACTTTTTTAATTAGAGATTACGATTGAAGCTAATGTGGGATTAAGGACCTACTAGTTTACGTAAATATTTAATGCGTTTTTCAATTGGGGAAGTTATTACATACAAGAAAAGGAAGGATGACTGCATTTATTTATTTTTTGACTTCTGAAAGCCAAAGGTATCTACCCATTGGCTGCTCTTAATTACATGAATGTGAAGGCAAGAAAATGAAGACAGTAATATGAGGAAGTTTTGGATAAGTCGTTGATGGAGTTAATTATATGAGGAAGTTTTGTTTAGTTATGTTTATAAGGTGTGATTTCCAGACTATATACGTCTTTTGAGCAAATTATTTTTGCCCATTGCAATGACGATCATTAGATTTCCCTTCAAATTTTTGTGTTTTTCCCTGCTTTTGCTTTGCTTGGTGCAAAGCCTTGTAGCAGACTCGGAAGTTCAAGAACCAAAAATCTAATGCATAGATGATGAGAGACGAGCACTCCTCAAGATTAAAGGTCTTCAAATTGTTTATTGGGACACAGAAACTCTTTCTTCGCGGGGAATGAAACCGTAAAGAGAAAACACATTGATCATTTTTTGACATCGATCATTATCAAGATTAGTTGGACTGGGGATATAATAGTACAAATTTTTCGGTTCATAGTCTTATTACTTTGAATATTGCGATCAACACTTATAAAATTAGGAACGAAGAAAGCAAAAATTCCACCACTTTTTAGTACTTTCAACTTTGAAATAAAAAACACACAAGAAAATGTTGCACAAAATCTATCAGTATGGATTTCAAAAATATACATATATATATATATTTATCTATCAGTATGAAATAACCATATTGCCTTCAATTACACTTCATTCACTTATTTTATAAGGATACAATAGTAAAATAGATTTTGTGTTTTTCCTCTTTTCTTTCTCTTCAAACAAAATAACGAAAGAAAAACTGATTTTCCTCTTAATTTTATTTTTTCTGAGATTTTTTTTATTTTCCTCACTTCTATGTTTTTTATCTTTAATTTTCTTCCTATTTTCTCTCTCATTCAAAACATTGTTAGACGCGTACATATTGAGGTTGACTAGAAAACTTTTGACTCCCAAAGACCAACTTGTTAGGTGCGTACATATTGGGGTTAACTAGAAAACTTTTTGAGTCCCAATGACCGACTCGACTTGTTAGGTGCGTAAATATTGGGGTTGACTAGAAGACTTTTTGAGTCCCAAAGACCAACTAGAAAGACAGGTTTCGTTTAGAATGGTTTAAAATAAGTTATTTTTTATTTATTTAGTCTAAAATCTTCTTTTAGATGTGTTATGGGTGGACAAACTAATTAAGATCTACACTTTTATAAGCACTTTTAGAATAAGTCATTTTTTTTATAGTTATGAAAAAATACTTATGAAAAACTTTTTTTTTACTTTTTTAAACATTAATTAAAAAGTTATAACTTATGTTTTTTTTTTTTTTACAGCTTAGAAGTAAACCATCTTAATAAGGGCCCTAAGAATTAGGTACTTCAAGACCTTTAAATTATATAAGGATTCATACGCATCGAATTATGATAGGCTAAGAGGTTTTATTTTCAACTTTTGAAAAAAAGTGGGACATACAGATACATTTCTACTCAAGAGTAGAGTCATATAACTTCTTTCTTACGTAAATGTGAACGCAAGAAAAAATAAAAAGAATGTCGGATCTTGCCTGGATGGTTTGGATATGTTAGCTATATATATACTTGAAAATTATGCAATTATTCCTTAAACCACATCTTTCAATTGTTCTGAGCATCTGTGTCCAATATTGCCACGATGAGCAGATCAGCCCTTCACAATATCTTCCTTGTAGCACTTCTAATTATCTTCACTTGTGCCTTGGGATTAACTTCAGGAGCTGGAGAGCCAAGACTAAGGTGCAAAGAAGCAGAGAGACAAACGCTACTACAGATCAAAGAGGAACTTCAAGAAGTCGAGGACGGCGTTCTTTCATCTTGGGGGGAAGAAGAAGGAAAACGAGAATGTTGCGAATGGATCGGAATTCGGTGCGACAACCTGTCCGGTCATGTCATCAAGCTTGATCTTTCTCCTGCAACATTTGGCAGGCGATATGATTACCCTATTATAAGAGGTAACATCAGTTCTTCACTGGTTTGTTTGCAGTATTTGCAATACTTGGATCTTAGTAAGATTAACTTTCGTGACAATTCGATCCCAAGTTTCGTTGGTAACCTCAGAAAATTGAATTACCTCAATCTGTCTGACGCCTTTCTAAGTGGAGAAGTTCCTCTGCAACTCGGAAACCTTTCCGGCTTGCAGTCTCTTGATCTTGGATACAATTATGCACTCAACACTCGAAACCTCAAATGGGTTTCACATCTTTCTTCTTTACAACTACTTGACCTGAGTAGTATAAACTTGACATTGGCTAATGACTGGGTGCATGTAGTTAACAACCTTCCGAACTTGGCGAATCTGATGTTGCAAGGTTGTAATCTTCCAAATGTTGTTCATCCATCTCTCTCCCATGTTAATTCTTCAAAAGTTCTTGCCATCCTTGATCTTTCTTCCAACCATGACCTCTCTGCTTCCATATTTCAGTGGGTATTGAACTATAGTCGCAGCCTTGTTCACGTTGATCTCTCTTTTTGTCGGTTCGAAAGTTCCATTGATGAAAACTTCGGAAAAAATATGGTTTCCCTTAAAGACCTTGTTATTGTTCAAAGTGGATTAGAAGGCTCCGTTCCAAAATCCTTTGGAAATAATATGACTGCCCTTACATCCCTTGATCTTAGCAACAATCAATTACAAGGTTCCATTCCAGAATCTTTTGGGAATATGATTGCCCTTACATATCTTGATCTCAGCCACAATCAGTTAGAAGGTCTCATTCCAGAGCCTTTCGTGAATATGACTACAATTACATGTCTTGATCTTAGCATGAATCGATTACAAGGTTCCATTCCAGAATCTTTTGGAAATATGATTGCCCTTAGATATCTTGATCTTAGTGGCACGCTTCCCGACGATGAAAATGGTAATCAACTTGAAGGTTCCATCCCCCAATCTTTTAGAAATCTGACTGCCCTTACACGGCTTAATCTGAAGCGTAATAGACTAAGAGGGTCCATTCCAGAAGGTTTGGGAGACATGGCTTCTCTTGAATACCTTGATCTTAGCCATAATATGCTTGAGGGTGAAATTCCAAATTCGATTTGGAAGATGTGCACGCTACGAGAATTCCAAGCAATCAACAATAATCTTATGGGACAACTCCAATTCGCGGAATCATCATCCAAGTGTGCTCATTTCTCTTTGGAGATTTTGGATTTAACAGGGAATCAAATCACGGGATCATTACCAAATGTCACACTGTATTCATCTTTACAAGCGTTGTATCTTCGCTCAAATCAATTAAATGGAAATGTATCTAAAATTCTTAGCCAATTATCGAAATTGGAGATTTAGATATTTCCAAAAATTCTATTAAAGATGTTATCTCTGAAGCTCATTTTTCAAAGCTTTTCAATCTAAACTCTTTAATTTTATCTTACAATCCCGGACTGGTTCTGAATTTGAGTCCTGATTGGAATCCTCCCTTTCAATTGACCAGTATTATGATCGGATTTTGTAATTTGGTTCATTTTCCAAGATGGCTAGAAACTCAAAATCAAATTGTCGACATTTGGATGTCCAACTCCAAAATTTCAGGATGTGTTCCCAATACATTTTGGAATTTCACTGCTAATAAATTGATGAGAGTCGATCTATCAAATAATGAAATTAGGGGAGCAATTTGTGACAACAAGCAAAGTGGAGGACATGTCAAAATTTCAACGTCCAGCAATCACCCGGATATAGATTTGAGCTCAAATCAGTTAGAAGGCTCAATACCTCAAGTTCTTTTTGAAGTGTCTGCAGCACTAAATCTTTCAAAAAATCAACTCTTGGAGCTAAACTCCCTATGTAACGTTACAACATCCATGCCCTTGATCTTTCTTGATGTTTCGTATAATCAGTTGTCAGGGGAACTTCCTGATTGCTGGTCATATACAAATGAGTTGAAAATTCTTATTCTGGCAAATAATAAGCTATCGGGAAGAATTCCTGTCTCCATCGGTTCCTTCACAAAGATCGAGTCTTTGCATTTGGGAAATAACAGTTTTATTGGGGAACTGCCTTCATCCTTAAAAGAGTTGAGAAATTTGAATCTTTTGGATGTAGCAGAAAACAACTTATCAGGGCCAATACCGGCATGGATAGGGAAAAGTGTTAAACATATTGCAGTACTCAGTCTGCGTTCTAATAACTTCTATGGGAATATACCTTCGCACTTATGTCTTTCAGAAAATCTTCAAGTGCTGGACTTAGCTTCAAACAATCTCTCTAGTAGTATTCCAACGTGTCTCGGTGATCTTAAAGCAATGAAAGGTGGGAGCAGTCTTAACACTGATGCCCTATTTGACGGTTACTACATATTTGACGATTACTACTCTGACGAGCTATCTGAAGTATGGAAAGGAGAATTAAGGGAGCTTGAAAATTTGTTCCTTCTAAAGAACATGGATTTGTCGAGTAATAAGTTGACGGGCGAAATTCCAAGGGAAATCACTGAACTTGTTGAATTGGTCTCTTTGAACTTATCAAGAAACAATTTAAGTGGACAAATCCCACAAGAGATTGGCCGGTTGAAATCATTAGATGCTCTTGATTTATCAAAAAACCATCTTTCTGGTCGAATTCCTTCAAGTCTCTCTCAAATATATCGTCTCAATACATTAGACTTGTCAAACAATAGTTTGTCAGGTAAAATTCCAACAGGCACGCAACTTCAAACTCGTGATGCTGCTGCCTACATAGGAAATCCTGAACTTTGCGGAGACCCACTTCCGAAATGTCCATTTGAAGAAGATCCATTTATCGATGGAGCTAAAGATCACGTTGACGGCCAAGAAGAACAAGAAGAGTTCATAAACAAAGGATTTTATATTTGTGCAGCAGCTGGATTCGTCGTTGGATTTTGGGGAGTATGTTTTACACTAATCTTCAACAAATCCTGGAGATACAGATGCTTCAAGTCGTTGGACAATTTGTGCGATTGGCTTTACGTGACTGTAGCAGTGTACAAGGCCAAACTACTGAGGATCATCAAAAGGTAATTGGTTAACACTCTCTCTCTCTTTCTCTTGAAAGATTTAGATAAGATTGTCCGTGTATGTTTTTATTGTTTTGCTAATTTTCTTATTTCTTTGCCTTTTCAAGATAGTGATGATCATTACTTTAACATAACACTTGTTTTTAGGAACAGAGCTTCCATTTGAGTGATGACTAGTTGTATGCAGTGGAGAGCTTTGTGCAACTTCTGAGTGATGGATGTACGTATTGGGAATTTTCTTCAACAAATAATTTGTAGTGTCAAAGTATCGTATTGTAACAGATTCATATATTCAGTCGTGTAAAACAGTTGAACTTGTGATATGTTCTAAGTTTCGATCCAAGGGCTAATGTCTTGGAATAACGTACATTGCCCTGCTTTAATGTTTATGTTCCTTAGTTGTTTGTGTTGATGTTTGACTTTGTATAATTACCTTTGGGACTTGTTTGGCTGATACAATGTATTCTCTGTCTTATATTGCATTGGATTGTGCTATCAGTGTTTTGCAACTATATATTTTCTTTTGATTTGTGGGTAATTTGTTAAGTTGTGGAGTACTCTAATTCATTATTTGATGAATTATTTATCGGCAAATTCACCATGGGTTAGGAAGGGGAGCGAGAACCCCCTCCCAGAAAGCGTTGAGGTCGGAATCCTCAGACCAAAATTTTATTAAGAATAGTTTGGGATATTGATTTGGGGATTGCACACTTAAAATTCGATTGCTCTGGTTACCTATAAATTAAAAGTGGGCGTCAATTTAGGGTTGATTAAAGAGACTAGAGGGAAAAAAACAGAGTTCATTTCAGGAAAAAAAAAAAACATAGGGTTGTGTAATTGCCCGGTTTATGCAAATCCTAATCCTAATCCTAATAAAAAAAAGTTCCTCATTGCTTTTTTTTTTTTTTTATCTTGCAAAGATATCTTCATCTGGTCTAGGTCATATATGATTCTTTATTTTCAATTGTTTCAATTATATATTAATATTATCAATAGTTTGTTAACATTTTTTTCCTTCTTTTAAAATAATAAATCCTATTTTGGGGCAAAAATCTACAAAAAAAAAATTTTGCACGGAAAATGAACAGTCTCAAGCTTCACTTCCCAGTGAGGGATCTTTGATGAATCATCGGAGAAAGTGTTGTCATTAAAATGTGTTTTTTTCCCGACAAAAATTGCGCTCCTGCAATTGTAGTAGCGTTAATTTCGGGCCAAATGCTTGCTAGCTGGTCTCCAAAATTCTTTTAAATTTCCGGTGGAACCTTTTGAAAAAAAAAAAAAAAAAAGAGAAAGTCTTTTTTTGGAGTCAAAATTCTACACTAAAAAATTCTTGTAAGCGAAATCCAAACTACCATTTGGATGTGTAGTTTATTTTGAGTTTGAAAAGTGTTTGTACGGGAGAGATGCAAGAGGGGAGTGCCAAAAAAGGGGTCAAAAAATGACCAGATTTGAAAACCCAGAAAATAGAGGGAAGGTAAATCCAAAAATGCTTGACGTTTCTATGAAAAAAAAAAAAAAAAAAAGGAAATGCTTGACGAGCGAACGACATAACTCGTCTGTTTGGGTACGTAACATCTTTTCCTAATAACGTAATTCGAACTCAATTAAAAATGAAAACAAACTTCAGGAAAAAAAATAATTATTAACATTAATGGCTCTTAAATTTTGAGTGTCTTTTATTTTGCTTTTGAACTTTTAAATTATTAATTTACCTCTAAACTTTTAAAACTTCTTATTTTATCCTATGATATTTAAAAATCATCATTTTGCTCCTTAAACTTTCATAGCTCTTCATTTTGCCCTCTAAACCTCTAATTTTATGTTCAAAAATATACATAATCAAGCTTACATTATTCGTATATGGATCACTTATAAAGAAAAAAAAAAGAGATTTTATCACTCCTATGTACAAATCCCAAAGCCGGCAAGCTAGCACTTTGAGTTGTTGGTGCTTGACAACACCCCGAGAAGAATCAAAGAAATTTTCTACTGTTGCAGCCAGTCAAGAAATTCTTCTATGTGGATGTGTCCATCAAAATAAGGCAGATCGAATTTTAGCTTAAATTCTCGGGCTTGTGTTCGTGGTGGGTGTTGGTCATACCTAGGTTCTACAAGGAGGATATCCTCAACTTCCTCATCAGTCTCAAAATCGAGAAGAGAAGCACTATAAGGGTGGGTTCACCGTCCCTCAACTTTCGAGTCATCGAAAGAGTTGTGCAGCTCACAATGTGGTCACTACAAGAAAAGAACTCTTTAGTGTCGTCGTTAAAGATTGACTTTTAATGACGACATGTCATCACTAAAGATTAAAATGATGACTTCTTGGAAGTTTGTTCGCTATTTATTGTGGGGTGTTGCCATCGCTAAAAGTCTTGGCAGCAAAAACTCGAGGAAGGAGTTTTGTATTACTGTCAAATTGGGCTATCACGATGACTCTTGGCGGTAATGGCCCAAATGTTGGTACCAGCTGTCGTAGTATCCAAAAAATTCATTTGTTTAAATATGGAATTTAATTAAGATTTAAACATTGAATTTTGTTAGCATAATTTCATATTTGTAATTATGAAATTATGTAAAATTTTGTAAATTTTCAACTTTAACAAATTTTGTAAAATTCATATCTTACAAACGAATGCGATTTTTGACGAACCGTTCGCTATTTTTAACAGTTTCATCGAGATCTACAACTTTTGTATTTTGACTTTTTCAAAATTTTCACTGAAAAGGAGAGTTTTTGGCCTTTTTTTAATTCTGCCGAGAATAAGAATTTTTTTACAATTTAGTCCCTAGGGTAATTTTTGCAAAAATTTGTTCAAAACAACATTTCAACTACTGTTCATATAATTTCAAGACCCTCTCAAAGAAATTTTCATGCTAATTCACTACTCCTTTTAAAACTACTTCAGAGTTTACAAAAGTATCATTTTTGCACCAAATGCCAATTTTTCACCTTCAAACCAAATTTCAACCACAAACCTCAACATAAACCATGAAATTAAGAAAAACAAACTACAACTTACGTAAAGGATCACATGTCTTTTTGAAACAACAAAGCCAAAACAACAAAAAAAAATCAAATAAACCTCAAATTTGAAAAATTGAACTTATCAAAAGAAAAATTTGTGATCCTAACCCTTTCAAGGGCTTCCTTGCAATTTCCTAAACATGTTTCATATGAGCAAATCTTAGGTCAAATTCCCCCCTTAAACCAAGAAAAAACCCTAGGAAAACTTAAGAAAAAGTTTGGATTTTTACCTTTAAAAGTTGATGAAATCTTGCTCTTGGTCTTGGAACTCACTTGAAAAGTGCTATGCAAGAAGGTTATTTTGAGAGGAAGGCTAGAGGGGCTGCCGGATCTTGAAAGAAGGATAAATGAGAATTTTTTATGTTTTAAGCTTTAATTAAAGACTTATCTCTACATTTAAAAAAAAAAAAAATAGGTGAGTCATCACCTTCATAATTAAAGGACATGGATGGCTTTAGGTGATTGGGCCACCTTTCATGGTGTGGTGGCCCAATAAAAACTCATGGGGTGTCCACTTAGTGGGCCCCCAAAATCTGGCACAATGTAATTTTTCATCACGTAGTATTTTTCTTATACTGCTAGAGTGACCCCATTGAAAAACATATGCTTATATTGTATAGAATATCCTACCTATTCTTTAGTCCACTTTTGGAGTCAAAACAAAGTATTTCCTGTATCTGTGTTTTTACATTAACAGTATACTTACACTGCGTTGAACCCCTTTTTAGTAGTTTTAGGGTTTTGGCATACTTTTCTACTTTATTTTGATCTTAATCACCCATTAATTTATACCACAATATTAGAATTAATTGTGATATAAAATTCATTTCATAGATATTATTTACAAATTTTTGAGCTTTTAAGCTCACAAAATCTGTATTTAGTAATATCCAACATCATATCAAGTTTATCGTGAAATTTCCTACTAACATTGTTTATTATATATTATCGTAATTTTTACAAAAAAATACGATTTATAAAAGTAAATTCATTAATTAAATCTAATTAAATATTAGATTTTATTAATGCATTTTCCTTGGTCATTACATGGACAACCATAAACTCGATTTAAAGCTTAAATCTAAGGTTAGTTTGTTTATCTTTCAAATTTTTAAACTTTTTCAAAATATTCTAAATTTCCGTAGAAAGTTGTAATTTAAGTTTTATGAGTTTAGAAAAACCTTGAATCTAAGTTAGTAGGACTCAAACTATCTAGAATCTAGGCTTAGTTTAATGAAAAACAGATTTAAATCAAGTTTTTCTATTTTTCTCCATTTTTGGGTTTCTTTGAAATTTTCTATGCAAATCTTGTTTAAATTAGTTTAAAAGTGTTCTATTATGTTTCTCTATCTTCTATGAATGCTTTGTATCCCTGGGAATTGAGAAAACAGGTTGAAAATGAGGATTTGAGCTCAGGGAGGCTAAGACTCAAATTTTGGGAAATTCTAGAATTTTCCAGTTCGACAGATCGAATTTATGCCGGAGTCATACTTTCGGTAAGCCAAACCTAGAAACAGTTCAGCAGGCTGATCCTGATTGCCGATAGGCCGAACTACGCAGTTCGACAGGCTGGACCAAGAAAACCGACAGGCTGGCTGGACTTTGTAAAAATTTACGTTTTTCACCCGTTTTTCCTATTTTAAACCCAAATTGATATTTTAACCCTATAATAATTTTATAGATGTAAATGGCACACTAGGACACCATGAAATAGCTTAGTAGTGTAGGATCTCCTAAGCTAGATACTGATAAGCTTAGTTTATATTTAAGATTGTTCGTGGTTCTGTGAAGCTAATGTATAGCGAATCGAGACTGCGGTGTTGGACATCGGCATGGATATTGAGGTAGGACTTCTACCCCTTTCTTGATAGCCAAGTTTTTAAATGATTTTTGGCCTCAAAATGATTTCTTTCAAAATATTTTTAATGAATGATTGAAAAGAGATTTTTATCAGTTGTTTTCATAAACAGTAGAATGAGATGATTTTCAAAATAAATGTAAATTAATATACTTGGTAAAATGAGATTTTTAATGACTATAAAAATGCATAGATAGGCATGATGCCATACTCAGAGATCGGGTTATGTAGAGTGCGACCTTGGAGGCAGGTCCCGAAATCCAGTTGGACCACTACAGTAGTGATACATATGGTTTGCTCAAGAAAAGATAACAATATCCTTTCTGGTCGAACAATAAACGGTTTTTGGTGAGATTGATTTTATTGAATTTATTTACCCATGTATTTATTTAATTTTATTTTCAAACATTTTCTTGAATGATGAATTTTATATTCAAAATTAAATGTTTTTATAACCTAGCTCTACTGAGCCTTTCGCTCACTTTTCACGTGTTTTCAAACCCTTTCTCTCTAGGTGGAATCCAACTTAGGATCGACAGGGAGTCTAACGACCGGACTCGCCAGCAGTAGGAGACCCCGAGTAGGTTATTTGTATTAATTAATTAAGGCATGTATCATTTTAACTTATTTTTCTATATTGGACTGTGGTTGTAATTTAATTATTGTCGATACTATATGTATGCACAAGATATAGGCCCAATGGGACCCGACACGTATTTTCTTTTCTTTATCTTATTTTATTTTATTTTTCACTTGTCTGTTTATCATTATAATAATCATTTAAAAAGTTTTAAATTGTCACATATTTCATAATTAATCAAATTCTTTAATTTGTGTTTTTAATTAAAATTTAACTTAATTAACCTAATTAATCTGCCACGTCACCTCCTGGTCTACAGGGCATGACAATGATTTTAGCTTATTAATTTCAATTTCCTTATTAAAAAAGTAGTGTAATTCAAAGATATTAGAATTCTTAATTTATTATTCTTAAATATAAAATCTAAATAAAAAAGCTTTTCATATGTGTTTTTTTCATGAGCACCTTTAGTTTGACTTCAATAAGTGCTTATAAAAGACAAAAACATTTTTCTATTGGTCATCCAAACAGGCTCATAAGTAACTTTTAGGTAGAATAAGTCAAAAGCAATTTAAAATAAGCCATTACAAACAGACCCTTAACACATGTATTAAAGTTGAGATAATTAGGAAATTTGTCCAAAAGTATTGGTCAATTGCCAGAATTGGTGATGTTGGATGTCTCTGAGAACTCTCTGTCAGATGTGATATTTGAATTTCATTTTTCTAAGCTCAAAAACTAACGCTATTTGGATTTATCTTCAACAACATTTCTTTGGAAATCAGCCCTGATTGGATTCCTCTCTTTCAATTGGAGAGTATCCGTCTTGGATCTTGTAAGTTGGGTCCTCAATTCCCAGAATGGCTCCAAACTGAAACGAGTTATGTTGACATTAACATCTCAAACTCCGGAATTTCAGATTCCATTCTTGGCTGGTTTTGGAATCCTACTTCTCAAGGAAGCCGCGATATGTCGAACAACAAAATTAGAGGAACAATTCCTGACGTTTCAATAAGTCCGAGTTCAGATCCATTCTATATACCAGACGTACAGCTAGACATTTTTATAGATTTGAGTTCAAACAGTTTAGAATGTCTAATACCGCTTTTTCTACTCGAGTTACAGCTACTAGATCTTTCAAGAAATTAATTTTCCGACCTAAATTCGATATGCAATGCTGCTAACTCCCTGTCCTTGAGGTTTCTTGATGTTTCATGTAATCAATTGCCGGGTAAGCTTCCTGATTGCTGGTCAAATGTGGAGAATTTACAAGTTCTTAGTTTGGCAACTAATAGGTTATCAGGGGAAATTCCTACCTACATTGGCTCCTTAAAGCTAATCGAGAGGTTGCATTTGAGCAACAACAATTTGACAGCTGAATTGCCTTCATCCTTGATAAATTGTACACAGTTGAAGGTTTTTGATGTAGGAGGAAATAAATTATCTGGGACAATACCAGCATGGCTAGGGAAAAATCTAACAAACCTTGTTACACTTGGTCTACGCTCCAACAACTTCCACGGGAGTATGCCCTCACAACTATGTAGTCTAGATAATCTTCAAAGTGTTGGACTTGTCTTCAAACAATCTCTCAGGCAGTATCCCAAGTTGTCTTGGTAATATTAAAGCAATGAAAGAAATTGGGAGTGTACTGTCAAATATTGTTTTCACTTATGGCATACTTGTTGACTCTACTATGCATCCGACGATGACAAGGATACCTGACACTTCCTACAAGGACAAAATACTCTTAAAATGGAAAGGAGCAGAAAATGAGTTCATAAATCTTAGATTCCTAAAGAGCATTGATTTGTCAAGCAACAAGTTGATGGGAAACATTCCAAGAGAAATTACTGCACTTATTGGATTGGTTTCTTTGAACTTGTCAAGAAACAATCTAAGTGGAGAAATTCCTGAAGAGATTGGTCAATTGAAATCCTTAGATGCGCTTGATTTATCAAAGAACCACCTCTTTGGCAGAATTCCTTCTAGTCGGATTGTCTCAATACATTAGACGTGTCGAGCAACAATTTGTCAGGCAAAATACCTACAGGAACTCAACTTCAAGCCCGTGATGCCGCTGCATATATGGGAAATCCTGAACTTTGTGGAGCCCCACTTTCAAAGAGATGTCCAAGCGAAGATGAACCTAACATTTTTGAAGCTGTTGAAGATGCTCACGACGAACAAAAAGATGAGTATATAAGCAAAGGATTTTACATCAGCACAGCAATTGGATTTATAATCACATTTTGGGGAGTCCTTGGGACAATTATCTTCAACAAATATTGGAGATACAAATATTTCAGGTTGTTGAACTATGCAGGAGGTCAAATTTACGTAAGCGTTGCGGTGTACAAGGCCAAACTACATAGGATGATTGAAGGCTAATTTGGTAACTGCCCTTTTTCCCTCAGATTTTTCAGTAAAAGATGTTCATATACCTTATCCTGCTTTGCTTAGTTTCATATTTTGATGCTATTACTATAGCTGGTAATGATTCCTGGCTGCTATCATTGTTAGGAGCTTTAACATCTCACGCAGAAGCAGAGCTTCCCTTCACGGGAAGTCTACATTTTACGTGGAGAGCTTTGTGTTTCAGAGTGATGTTCTTCAAATTTTCTTCAATAAATAATTCGTAATGTCAAAGGACTCTAGTACAATGGAGTTGTCATAATTGCCGCTGGTTTCTTGGACAATGTCATGTGGTGCGAAATAGTTGAACTTGATTTGTTGCTTCCTTTCATCTTTCAATCTAAGTGCTATATAGCGGCTTGGAATAGTTTGTACTACCCTACCTCGGTGTTTATGTTCTCTGTATCTGTTGACGATGGTGTTTCTGTTAGTATTACTTTAGTGTGGCATATTGTATTCCATTAGATGTGGTCTATTGCATTGCATTATGATATCATAATTAATACAATTAAGTGTTTCTTTTGCACTGTAGCAGGTTTAGTTTCATTTTTCTCTTGGAGTATTTGTGAGTGATATTATTTCAACAAGATCATTATCTCTTTTTTCTTTTTCTTAAATGAATTAAGTATTTGTGCATGAATGTATAGATTGAATTTCTTACTGGATGCTAACTTAGTTGGTTTGTGTTAAACTTATTTACAATATCAATAATCCGACTTGACAGTCTGAAGCAAATCAAACGATTCGGCAGGTTTATTACAACATGTGATTAATTTATTATAACATAAAAGACTATTCATTCTATCAATCTTTAGGCCAAAAATCTACTTGGGTGTTGCCGTAACATGGCAACACTAAAATACAAAATACTTTAACGACTTTGATCTATGAGGCCAATTTAAATTTCATCAGCATTAATTGTAATTCTCATAATTTGGCCGAACACTCCTCGACCAACATACCATAAACATGACCAGTCGATGAACCATTTTTTTCTTTCCACTTATGATCAGCTTTACCACCCAATCCGTTTTTGAGAGACAAAGCTTAGCTAACTTGTGTAGCGAAGATAAATCTCATCTTGGAGTTTCACTTTGCTCTATCCACCTTCGAAAAGTAATGTGATCCCGTTTGATAATATGTCAAAGATAAAGATTTTAGCAACCTATAACAAAAAGATATAATTATATATCAGTTATATAATATTGATTACAAAGAAGTAAAGTCCTAGCATTAATCTTAGCCACGGTATTTAGTGTACTGGAGTGAAAAGTTAGGCAACTCTCCAATTCTTTGAAGTTCCTCCAAATAATTACATACATACATACATACATACATATATATACATACATACATATATATATATATATACATATATATATATATATATATGTGCGCCTCTCTGATTAGCTGCTTGACTAGAAGACTTCAAGTCTTCCACGAAACTTTGTTAGGTGAATGACTAAAAAGACTTGTAGTCTTCCACTAAGTTGCTATTATGGCTAAAGTTAATGCGCCCCAAGTATAAGTGTAAGTGTGTGTGTGTGTGTGTGTGTATAAATCCATTATTTACTCCATATAACAATGTTTATGGGTAAAAAATTATGCTTTTAATAACATGCAAGTCGTTCCAGTAAAAGTAATCGTTTATCACTGGACCATTAAACGTGAACACGAGGACTTGGTTAAGGCTAGATAGAATGGTTGATGTTCTTGGATGGACGTTTTGGACAAGTCTCTTTATGAGTATGTTTGGGAAGCAAGTTGGAACTTATTAGTTTTTGCTGTTATAGTGTAAAGCTCTCTTATACTACAGTGTAAAAAAAATATGCTATAATGTAAAGCTATTACAGTATTTGAGTTATAACTTGCTTCCCAAACACACTATTTTGCAAAGGAGTGATTCCTAAATAAACCAGTCTGTATTTCTTTGTCCATTGTGGTAATCATAAGAATATCAGCCTTCCAAATTATTCTAGTTTTAGTGCCATGGACTTGCTTGATAGCTTCCATGGAGTCGAATTCAGGGGTGATTGGAGAGCCAAAACTCAGGTGCAAAGAAGCTGATAGACAAGCACTCTTAAAGATTAAGGATAATCTTCAAGAACTCGAGGACGGTCTCCTCTCATCCTGGCGAAAAAAAGAAGAAAAAAGAGAGCATTGCGAGTGGATTGCGTCCTCCAACAAATCCGGTCATGTCACCATGCTTGATCTCTCTTTCAACTTCTGAAAGAGATGATCAATACACTATTCTGACAGGTAACTTTAGTTCTTCACTCGTTGACTTGAAGTATTTGACATACTTGGACCTAAGGAGCATTGATTTCAATGGAAGTTCCACGTCAGCAAATTAAGGTACCTCAATCTCTCGTACACTTCAATGAGCGGAGTGATTCGGCCTCATCTTGAAAAACTTTCTAGGTCGCAGTCTCTAGATATTAGAGATTTTCTTGGAGAAATGTGATGGTAAGTAATCTAAAATCGGTTTCAAATCTTTCCTCTTTACAAGTGCTTGATCTTAGCTCCACAAACATCGGCTTAGCTGACAATTGGGTGAATATTGTTAACTACCTTCCTTCCTTCACAGATTTGCTGTTCAGTTTTTGTAATCCTCCAAATATAGTTCCCCCATCGCTTTCACTTGTTAATTCTTTAATAGTTCTTGCCGTGCTTGATCTTTCCGGAAACTTGTAACATAATCAATAAAGTACTTTCTGTAGTTTATTAGAAAAGTTGGATAAACACACACTCATTATCTACCTATGTCCCTGTTTTCTTTTTTACTGAAAAACATTGATGGCATTGACACGAGTTGATTTCTTTGCAACAGAATCATGTATATATCAGAAATTATCAGCTAAAAAGTTATATAGAAATGATAAAGGAACGTATGATTTCCTTTCTACAATGAAGGTAATGAATAGTTTTTAATACTAGAAAATAATTTATCCATCCGGAAAATGGATTTTTTGTTTTTTAGAACTTTAAAAGCAAAAATATATTCTTTCTTTTCCTTTTCTTCAACCTGGTTTGAGCAAAATATTAGTAATCTTAAACGCATGGAACGAATCCAATAAGATCCCAGAGTCGCATGGTCCTCCAGTGGCTTTTTATCGCATAAAATATTGGTTCCATGGATGTAGATTAAAGCATCCAACACAACATAATCATTCAATTTGTGGATGAAGTTTTATACAAGTCTGTCATTTTCATGAGCAGCTATCTACCTACAACGTTGTAGATGAGACAACAGTTCAAGTACACTTGCAGATGACACGAAGCTGTGCAAAGTTGGTACTGATTTCCATTTTGCATGATTATAAGTAAGAATGCTTAGAGCTCCATTCTGAAATTTGGGATTTCTGTGGTGGGTAACACTCCAATAGGTATCTGTTTTTTAGTGTTATATTTACAACAAAAACAGTGATTTTAATCAGATCCAACGATTAAAGGTCTGCACCATACCACCAAAAGTGATCCTCGAAAATGCAAATGACAGGTCACAAAGAGAGACATAGTTGGAGGGATATGGAAAGAATATTTCTTAAATAATTAAAGGGAGTTCCTCCAGATTATTTTTTATTTTTCGTCATCATAAATATATTTCAGAGTCCATTTTTATAACTTTTACAGAAAGCTCAATTGATTCCCTTTATGACTGACTACAAATAAATGAATGTAAGCTTCCTCCCTAACTGTATAATATACGTATCCCTTTTCTCGTCTTCTTTATCTACAGCCCCTTCTCCAATGACGTTCTAGTCTTCTGAATCTTAAATAATCAAAAAATGGATAAACAGAGAAAAAAAAATGAAGCAATTTTCCCCGAATACTACGAGGAAAAGGTTTTCATATTTCCATTTCTACCTGCCTTCCACGTTAAACCTCAAGTGAAACGCGGGTCTTTATCGGTTTGAGCTTCAATCCCATGCTTTCTGGAGAGAGGAGCTCCGGAGAGATGCAGGATGGGCTGAGTGGGCTCCTTGGGCTGTCACTGAACTGGCAAGGCCTACACAAGCCATAGCCCATAAAGAAATACTCCATGGGTATAAGCATTGCATGTGGCTGCTCCTCTGTCACCATTGAGCCACAAGCCTGAACCTGCAATAACATCACATTCTCTGTTGGAAAAATGCCACCCCCACATTCATTAACTTTAGCTCAATCACGATGTTTGGTCAGCTAAACCTACCTCTACTAGGGCACTAAATCTCCTATCTAATTTTGCTGCCATGTGCAGAGCCTCGGAATGAAAAGGAGAGCTATCCCCAACGAAAATAAGCGTGCAACAACTTAACCTCTTCAAGCCTTCTGTAATGTCAGGTCTCCTGCAAGAAGACAAAGAAAAGACATAACAAAGTGTAAACGCAATAAAACGATTGCAAACCCAACGGATGAAATAAAATCACACAAAAGGAACGAAAATCTGATGCAATATAAATAAATTACCGATTAATTGCTTGAAGAAACCGAAAAACATTTACACCCTGCCTCTCTTCCAACAACTGTACAGGGAAAGTTGTCATGGAATTAACCAAGAATCATCCTTCAATTAAATGTGTCTTTGCATTGCAAATGTAGTTTTTTTAAAATATTGTAGATAAATGGTTAGCTCAAGCACTAACCTTTCTGCATGCTTGAACTATATCAGACTCTGGAACTTCTGCACTACCACGAACCTCCTGTATGGTATAAATCATACTCTATTCATCAGGGAACCAACAACAGAAGAGGAAATAAAGGAAAGGAACAGGCTGAATGAAAGAGTACCTTACTGAAATACCGTTGAAGCAAACACTCTTTTAGTAAACCACACATGCCATAAAAATATAGCAAATTTGACATCACCTACAAATTACAAGTTTGATAAGGTTATGTCACATAAAAAAAATGACAAAAAGAAAAGTTTGATAAGGTTAATTTGTGCACATTTTCCTAGAAAAGAAAATTACAACTAAGCTTAGGAGAAAAAACCTTATTGTAAATCCATTCTGACCAAGAGGGAGCTTTGCATAGAGGAGATACAAGTATCAAACCGAGAACACGCTCTCTATATTTCATCTGTACAAGAGAAACATTGATTAGTGAGCCTGTATTGGAATCAGAAAAGAACATAGATTTAGAAAACTCCAGAAGGAAACTTACCGCAAATAAGGCAAGGATATAGGCACCCGCTGTTGCTCCCATACACATAACTGCACCAAGCCTGAAAGTCGTAACCAAAGAATCACAAAAGGTTATAGCCATTCTTAGATAATATTCAAAGGAAAAAAAAATTCCCCTCTATGTCCTCTCCTTTTAACTGTTAGCACTAATGTAGGAAAAAGTTTAATACGGTCTTGCTATTTTTCAGTCTTCCAATTATCAGCGAAAAGATTACCTAAAATTAAAAGATCTCTCAGAAACCAAAAAATAAATAAATAAAACAAAATGAATTACCCAAAAAAGTTGAGAACTTCAACGATCTGATCTGCTAAATCATCGACAGAAGGCACAGGATCATCCGGGCAAATTGGACCAGCTCCTAACTGCAAGAACTCTTGCAGAAGTGCCAAAGAAACTTTGTTAATAATGATTTCCGGTGAATAAGTTAAGAAATAGTTCTGAGGAGTTAAGGATAGCCAAGTCAGATAATCATACTCAAACCAAAAGCTTACTGACCTCATGGCCAGGAGGACTGATATGGTATATACAGAAGTTGTGGAGAAGCAAAGAAGACGCTTCCGGGCAAAAAAATAATCCTTGGAAACAAGACATATCTGCTCAAATAAAACATTTAGCAAAGATTAAATTTTGTTTTATCGTTGGATAGTCTTAGCAAATAAAGAACATATGTGCTGGTGACAATGAATCTCGGATACCAATACAATAATAGTACCCGAAAAAAGGGGTAAATACTTGAGAACATAAACTCCAAATAAGCATCAGGAACAAAGCCAACAAAATCAAAAACCAGTGCACTTACGATTTAAAGCCAAATCAGGATAAGTAATGAGTGCTGGCTTGTCCTGGTCCCCATAGACGATAACAGACACATTGCCACGGCCAGTTTGTATTATATGTTCCTGCCAAAGAAGTATTATGAAAGATGAGTGACAGACAAGAAATTTATCAAGGCATGAGGATTTGAATAAAAAAAATGCATGAGCAGAAGACATAGTTACACATTTAAGAAAAAATTAACATCAAACAACGGTACAATGGTTTACTAACGACTACCATGGTTTTTTCTTGTGCCTGGGGTTCTTGCATGAGTGGTGCTTTCAAAAGGAGATATATAGCCTTTATAGGACAAATCTGTTACACCGTATTCCTAGCCTCCAAGTAAGGGCAAAGATACAGCACCTTTCTTCGAGATTTATTTTCCCTGTAACTTCCCATGTGCACTTACCCCTTTTAAGGCAACTTAAAAGAAACTTAGCACTTTTTTTTATTTTTTTATTTTTTTGTAATATGACTTTTAAAAAGATAGATGAAACAATAAAAGTAATTCCAGATTTCAATCATTGCAGGAATTTTTCTTTTTCTTTTATTTTTTCCTGGATGGGGGATAAAGGAAAAGGGAAGAAGAGACGTGGGGATGGTTAAAAAGATACCCAAGGAATCTCACATACATAAAAAGACAATGACTTCAAGGTTTTAAACTGATAAAAATGACCAATAAAATAAGGAAACAAGACAATGGAAAGACAGAGTAACAGCTCGACCAGTCAATCGTATAAAAACGAAACAAGATAGCCCAGGAAGGAAAATGCATTTTTTTTTTATTTCGTCAGTGAGCAGTAAACTTCACACTGGATCCAGCGGAGAATCCAATTTGTTTCCCACAAAAAGAATCACCCACGAAGGAAAGAATCAGAAAATAAGAATGGAAAAACAATAAAAACTTCCCAACGGTAGCAACTAAGCAAATGGAAAGAAATACAGTATCCCAGTTCAAAACCCATGATCAATATCCGAAAAAAAGTTCACGAAGAGTCAAAAGTTTAGAACAATTTTTTAAATAAGGATAAAAGAAACACATATGACTGAACCTGAAAATTAAAAACTTTACATAAAAAGTCCCGGACCTGAATTAGATAAGAGGGAAAAAAAAATTTAAATTGGAGGAAAAATGGAAAGACGGCTTTACCTTTACCAAAAAGCCCAAAAAAAAAGGGAAAAAATTTTAAACTTGTATTATCGACTAAAAAAATTGTAAACTTGTACTATCGACTAAAAATTATAAGCGGAAAATTTTTCTTTTTCTGCAATGGTAAAACGGGGAAAAATTAAATATGCAAATAAGGTATGTACAGATCTAGCGTTTACCAAATTCAATCCATTTCGCATAATAGAAATTCAACCAAAAAAAAATCGAACACTTTCAGCAATAATAATAATAATAATAATAATAAAATTCGGACACAAATCGATTCTCAGCGACCAAAAGGCATTTTAATTTTCGAAAATGAATTATTTGAACCAAATGCAAGATGAAAAGAGTAAGCTTCAGATTGAGGAAAAAAAAAACAAACAAATGAACAAACTTTACCCTTCCACCGAGATAGATCTTCTCCATATCGACGGAAACGAAATCGTTAGACTCAGCCATGGCCGCAGCTCCTGTGCCTCTCTCAAAGTCCCGAAGTCAAGAGCCCTTTCCCTCTCTTTCTCTCTCCTCTCGCTATCTCTCTACAGAACTCCGTGGTCTTTCTCTTACTCTTCCCGAGAAAAAGTAGGCCTTGAGCTTCAATGGCTTATATGCGAAGCGATTCTCTCTCTCTCTCTAAACTGAGAAAATAACCAGCGGTTAACCACCACCGACGCTCCTCGGGGTCCTCGCAAGCTAACTTTTAACAGCCGTCTAACTACTCCCATTTAGAAATACGACGTCGTTTCATGGACGGAAACGTCGTCGTTTTTGCTAAGTTTTCGTTTTGTTATTTTGGCCTGGTGTTAATTGTTTCTTCTTTTTTTGGATCCGAAATTTGACCGAATGGGAATGATGAGTGTCACGGCCTCCTATCATTGTGTTTGACCAAAAGTGTTTGTTGGTGCTCTGACAATGTGTACACATGTCATTGGATGCTCTTTTTGGTGGGTCCCCAATGACCCACGTGGGCCCTAGTCTTTTTTTGGGGGAAAATTCACATGTATTTGCATTTTTGAGGGTCCTTTGAAGCAACCAAATTGTGGGTTGCTTGCCTTTCATTTGACTCAATGATTAATCACCACTAATCATGGTTTTGTTATTATATAATTCATTTCTCATATCACTTTTTATTTTTCTAGTGGGTTGGGATTTTGTTCCTCCTTGCCGTACTCCCTTCATCCCACATCTTCACCTAACTATTAACATACCGCCATTTATATAATAATGATTATAATAATTATAGAAAAAGTTTCACATTGATTGTTTTCTTTTTTTTTTAATTCTTTTTCTCATTTGGATTGTTAATTAATTTGGCGCCGAGAGAAATAGATCTTGATCATTCATGATGGAAAAAAAGTGTAATAAAGAAAAAAGAGTAAATTTAGAATCAAGCATTAAAAAGGGCTAAATTGCAGAAGCTTTGCCAGTATTCAATGCTCTACCAAATTTACTACATTCTTCTATAAACATCTACAAGACCATACGTAGATCATGCAAAGAAGACGACTTTGATTTCAATCAAGATTATGAAAAAGACCATACAATGGTTATAAATATAATATTTATATTTGTTATTTTTGTTGAAACATCTATTCGTCTATTGCGATTAATCAATTCACTGTTTGCTTTGCTGTCCTTTTAACTCAACTATATAAACATGTCTACATGTCTACAAATACATAACAATTGAATAATTCCTACAAACCCCACAAACCATTTTCACCAATTCTTTATATATATATATATATATTAAAGTCGTTCATGATAATCACTTGTAGTTGTATGTGACCTATGTTCCTCAACTTATTTATGCCACATTAAGTGTACGCGTAATCAAATCAATTCCCAATTCATTAAACTAATAAAAAAAATAAAGTTTAACCAAATGGATGCATCAAACTAAAAATAATAAAATAAAAAAAAATCTTCGATCATATTCTTGGCCTGCTCATTTCATTGCCAACGACTAGATTCCATGTCATATTTTAATGCTAGCACCAAACCCTTTTCTTTGCAATTAAGATATAGACCTAACTATATGGAAGAGTGAAATTTTTTTGCAGAACTAGTGCATTAGCGAATTTAGTGCTGCCATATCTTGCAGTAATAATAGCAAGTATTTTGTTCTCATATCACTTATATTACACACGTGAAATGCTCCTAATATGTCTCTTTCCATTATTTGTTTTTCCCTTTCCCTCGCCACAAACGTAAATAACTTTGCATATAAAGACTCACTAAACCAATTGGGATGCTTTTGTTAGGTGATATCTTGCTGGATCTTCTGACTAATTTTTTGTGTCTCAACTAAAGTCCAACTAATTATATTATGATACTTCATTTAATGAAAAATATGTAAAAGTCAATTGGTCATTACTTTAAACTTTTAAAATAATGTGTCGTAAGAGTATTAGCTAGACATCATTTGAGGCACTAAAATCAGACAACTTATTTGAATCCTACACTGCCTGCCTATTGATCATGATCAAATAATGGAGTAGTGATAGATATTTAGGCAGATTTTAGAGTTTTGAATGAACCCCACTAAAGAAAAATTATAATGAAGCCAAATGGGAAATGAAGGTACTTGTATTTGTCTAGTTTGATCAGCCTTGAGAGTCAACTGGATTTGGCGTGTTTCAACTTTCAAGTTGGCACAGCTTCAATCTGGGCAATGATATTATGATTACAGGGAAACTGTGGAAGGAATTGCCTAAACCAGCCACTTCTGTTTTAGTTTTCTTTTTAAAAAAACAATGGTGGAAAAAATTAGAACCGCTAAAATCAGAAAATCGTTTTGTTTGTTTTCTATATTTACTTTCCGTTTGGTATGAAGTGAATGGAAGAAATAAAGAAGATGGAAGGAAAATATTATAAGGGTTGGAATGGAGAGGAAATGATTATATCATGTCGTTTCGGCTTAAAAAGAGGGAAAAAAAAAAAAACTTGGACTTATTTGATCCATTAGTTGCTCATACACTAATTTGTGAGTCAACCCCTACCTAATTACACTCTTTTACTTTCTCTCCACCAATCACTCTACTCGTTTTCTCACCTTCCACTTTTCAGCTTTCACCCCACCAAAGCATCAAGGCTGCAACGTACTAAGATATATTGTCGTTTGATGAATGTCTTGACTGTCCTTCTGAATAATTGCGAGTGATGTACATCAATTCACTAAAAGTTGGTTTGAAATTTTGTGGAAGAAAACATGATAGCAAAATTAGTTTGAATCATAATTATTTAACTTTAATTATGTTGTCAAACAGCCTATACGATACTGAAAAAAAAAAATCAATACTGCTGAGTAAAGGGATGACAATAAAACATTGCTTGGCAGGGTTTTTTTTAAACCTAAAGACATGTAGTGTCTCCAATCCAATAAAACTTTTCTCAAATAATCTTTTCTTCTTTTGAAAAGAGAATATTTTATTCCAAGTGAATGACCATGTAATTAAGTCAGAATATTCGAATAAGACTAGTTCTATCATTACGATTTGCTAACGCTCAAAAGGTATTACGTGTCATTGAGCCGATTATAAGAAATACATCGACACACCAAACAATGAGTCCATATATAAACTTCTATAATAGTTAGAAACATCCAACCGATTAACAGTCATGACATTGTAATACAAATGTCAACAACCACATTGAGATACCCAACATCACAAAGAACGAACTCTCACAATCGTGCACAAGAAGAGTGCTAAATGCAAGCGACACAAGGAGATGGTCTTGTCCCAAAGCAATCAATGGCTGAGATTATGCACTCCCTGAAACCCAACGGTCCCAACTCCACTAATGCATTCTGGCATTTTTTTTTTTTAATAGATTTTGGCCTCTTTTTTTTTTGAAAGGGCAATTTGGCATGTTTTCTTAGTAGAATAAAGTTTTAAAATAAAAAGGTTAATTTTGTGCAACAACAATAGATGCATATATATTTTTTTTTTTTGGGGGGACAGTTCCTGCTGTAGATTTTCTTACTTTAATTTTTGGTAAGTATGCGTAAATGAAAGACTCGTAACTTATGGCAACTGAAATCCAACGGCTCAAAAGCACGGAGTCCCACAGAAACAAATCCAACCATGTACCAGAAGATAATTCCCATACGTAACGAAATTCGAACCACTTTCCTCTTCTCTCAACTGAAGTCGTGGAGGGTCGCTCATCGTCAAGCCCACCAGGGACACCCAACATTTCCCATCGGGAAACCGCTATCTGGGTCGCCGAGAAACCGGTTATCAGTCGCCGGAAAAATACCTCCGGTGCCGGCCATGGCGGGAACTGTGGTGATTTTTGACTTTGACCGGACAATTCTCGACGGCGATAGCGATAATTGGGTGGTTACGGAGATGGGTCTGACCCAGCTGTTCACCGAGCTTCGCCCCACCATGCCTTGGAACTCTTTGATGGTCCGTACAAATTCTTGATTATTTATTTGTTTGGAAATCTTTTCAATATTTTGTTGTAGCAGAAAAAAGAAAGAAATTGTCTGCATCTTTTTCTTTTTGCTTCTTTTAACGTGAAAGAGGAGAGCATTCAGCGTAAACTTTGCAAGGTTGTCGTGATTGCAGTTATTGATAAAAGATTTGTAAAGTGCTTTATTTTTTTTCTTTTTCTTTTACCCTTTTTATTGTCTTTTTCTGTTTTGGGTTGATTGGCTCTTAATTGTGAACAAATAATGTCCTAAACTTTAATTAGTTTGATTTCTAAAGAAGAATATGTACAGTTGGAATCATGGGTTTTGATTGTTGAATAGAGATCATTGCATAAATGGGTCTTTCTTGCATTGATCATGGATTCATATGGTTTGTTTATTATGAAAATTTATAGGATAGGATGATGATGGAGCTTCATTCCCAAGGGAAAACACCTTCAGACATTGCCCAGTGCCTTAAAAGAGCTCCAATTCATCCCAGTATTATTTCAGCCATTAAATCAGCACATTCTCTTGGGTGAATTTCTGAACTTAGTTGGTTATGGCTTATTTTTGTTTGATGATTGTTTATAAAGACTCAGACCGAAGATTATGATACTCAATTTGATGATTGCAGATGTAATCTGAGGATCATCAGTGATGCGAACAAGTTCTTTATTGAGAAAATATTGGAACAACATGATTTGTTGGGATGTTTCTCGAATATCGCCACTAACCCGACCTTTGTCGATGAGGATGGAAGGCTTAGAATTGTACCTTATCATGATTTGAGCTCGCCTCATGGTTGCAATCTGTGCCCTCCAAATATGTGCAAGGTATATCTTAACACAGAACATGTGTGTGCGTGTCTATGACTGCATATAGGGTTTCCGCTATTGTGTTTATATTTTGAGTAGATGTTATTGGTTTTGGTTCAACAAAGTGGAATATTTTAGTGTTGTAACTCGTTATAAATTTCAACATCATAACTGCTTTGTAGGATGATTTGATTATGTAGAACACAAAATGTCTGGTTTACTTTAGAGGGAGAGAATTTATGTAGGAAAGGGCAGCCGCATCTTGGGAGCCACAATAAAAAAAGTGACCAAAGTAGAATGGTATACGGAATTCTTTCATCAACTTTCCTTTCTGTGACCAATTGTTAATGTTAGAGAAATTGCAAGTGTAAAGTTATTGACAATTGCATCAAGGTTATATACAAATTTTTGAGAAAAGATCCAATTAACAGGTAATGTGCTTTGTTTGTTGTTGTCAATTATATGGCTCACCATAGGTTCTAAAATTTGCTACTTGAAGAGACATATTGGCCTATTTCTACTTCAATTATAGTCACTTCTGCAACTAAGATTTTTGTCCCTTTCTAATCCTGTAATCTGCAAAAAATGGTTGATTTTCTTCTCCTGAGTGGGGTTTCTTTCTTCAATGAGAAACCGTATGCTAATCATGAATTTCATCTAAGGGTCTGGTGATTGACGAAATACGGGCTTTTGCTTCTGAAACTGGGAGAAGATTTATCTACCTTGGAGATGGGGGTGGTGATTTTTGCCCAACGCTGAGGCTCACCAAGGGAGACCATGTAATGCCAAGGAAGAACTATCCTCTTTGGAAGCGCATTTACAGCAACCAACCGCTAGTCAAGGCTGAAATCCACGAATGGAGTAATGGGGAAGAGCTTGAGAAGATCCTTCTTCACCTCATCAACACTACTGCTGAAGAAATCAGTTTCAGTAACTAACCTCAAAGTTAATCGAAACAATTCAGGATACTGTGAAGCTCGGGAAATCATCTCTTGATGAGTTTGTGTTTGCCCTTTTGGCCTTTGATCTGACTACCGACTAGACTACCCTCAAATTTAGGACATTATATTCAGACTACACAAAAATGGTTCCTGAACCTGGATTGCATGATAGATTGTTTGGGCGTGAAATTGTAGAAGCCCGGAATTTTACTCGCTTGACCATCAATTTTAGAAACTATTAGTTGCAAGTTGGACCAAAGCTCTATTGGCTGTGTCCCAATATCTAGTTATCTACACTTCTTTGTTTCTCGGAATTAAACAGAATATTTTTCATAAAAGCCCCTGTTCCCTTTAAAACTAAGTGAAAGATACCCTTTAAAGAAAAAAGTGATGTGAAGGTAATTTTTTTAACTAATATGCCTCTAAGGAGGATTTCTTTTTAATGAAATTATTTCTATTATTGTTATTGCTCCTAGTATCATCATCATAATCACTATTATTATGATCAAGTGGAAAGAAATAAAGAAATTATGCAGGCTTAGTGAGATCTACGCCAAATCGATATCATGGCTTTTGATAAATTTTGATTGGTACCACCATTTATTGCCTGCCATTATTGTTTGCGCTAATATTTTCATGCAAATTTTCTTTTCTAAATCACTCATTCATTTACATGGGCCCTGGCTGCCCATTCTTCCTTTTTCTTGGCAACTGCAGACTACCACAAACTTCTAATACGCATTGTTTAGAATACCAACCAGTCTTCAAATATGTAAATTTCCAGTCACAGGAAACAAAATCAAGTACAGCCTAAAAAATTGACCCAAAAAATAAAACTGAAGAGGAGATTTCTTTAGTGGGAATTGAAAAAATAACCACTAATAGGTATTTTTCTTTCAACTTTTAGATTTACAGAATAAGTAATTTTGATCAAATCCAACGATCATAATGATAGCAGTCCAAAGCATAGGACCCAAAAAATTATTAGTAAGAGTGGCTCATACAGTTTTTTCCCTCTAAAAAACTGTCTTTTTAAGAGGCCATGCCCTTGTTTGCCGAGGAGTTGGTGGCCGATGGCGTAGCGGGTGGATTTGCACAGACTGTCATCGCACCACTCGGGCATGTCAAGATTTTGTTTCAGGTCAAGATTTTCCTTACCATTCATTCAATTCAATTTTGAGCCTTCATTTTTATTTTTTGGCACTGCAGAGATTGCCAATTGTGTTTTGCTTCCTGGGCTTCTGTTTTTTTTTTTTTTTTTGGTTTTTTGTGTTTGTATTTCCGATTTAGTCAATGGGTTTTTGTCAGAATTGGTTCTAATTGAGGAAGACTTGAAGTAACTGAATTGGAGTCAAGATTGCAAAGATTCTAGTGCATGGTTTTTGCCCCTCTTTATTGTATAATATAAGATCAAGTATGTTAATTTAAGTTCCTTTGGTTTCCTGGCCCAAATATTTTGCCATGGTTGGTTGTGTACAGTCAAGCACTGGTAATTTTGAATCAAATACGTACAATATGCATGGTGAACGTAGACTAGAATTAAACTGAGAAGATTCCCTGTCAATGCTTCTCTATTAATTCGATCAAATTAGAGTAGATGAAGAAGCTTGTGAGGTTTTTTGTGAATGGTTCTGAATTTTTTCACGCACTTGAAATGAATTTGTTTGTTGGATAAAAGAATTTACATGCAAGAAGATAATTCTTGAGAGTCAGAAAAGAACTCATGCATTGTGTTTCTCAGACTAGAAGAGCGGAATTTCAAAGCATAGGGATATATGGACATTTTAAAAAGATTACAAAGACAGAAGGGGTTTTAGGTTTCTACAAATGAATCCCCGAGTTATTTTCATTCTCTTGAAGGTTGGTTTTGAACTTTTCCAGTCACCTTTTCTCTTTTGGATCTTTGTAGAGAGGGGATGGAGGTAGTGTTGCAAGAATTGTTCCTTATGCGGCATTGCATTATATGTCCTACGAACAATACTGCAGATGAATTATCGACACCTTTCCCGACGTGTGGAGGGGGCCAATACTTGATCTTGTGGCAGGATCGTTTGCTCCAGGAACAGCTTTTCTTTTCACTTATCCTCTTGATTTTGTTCGAACAAAGTTGGCTTTTCAGGTAAATCATTGGACAGAAAAAAATTGTGCCCTTCTTTGTCTCCTCTCTCTCCATTCCTCATGCAAAGAATAATTAGCATGTTGATTAGTTCAGGTTGTTGATTCATCAAACTTGAGTGTTCAAACATTAGCAGAAAATGAACAAGTATATAAGGGAATTCTTCATTGTTTCGCCAAGACTTACAAAGAGGCTGGAATTAGGGGTCTCTACTATGGTGTGGGTAAGGATTCGAAACTGTTTACCTCGTGAATGCTGACATTGCGTGTTTTTGTGACTTGTTGACTTCCTTCTGTTTATCGCACAAACACAACTGTCAGCTCCATCCCTCTTATGGAATCTTCCCATATGCTGGTTTGAAGTTTTACTTCTATGAGGAGCTGAAACGTCATATCCCTGAAGAACACAAGAAACATATTATGGTGAAACTTGTATGCGGATCTGTTGCCGGTTTAATGGGCCAGACATTTACATACCCACTTGATGTCGTCGGGAGGCAATGCAGGTAATTCTCTTCCAAGTTCCAAGTTCCAAGTTCAAAGCTCCTTGGAATTACATTTCAATATTTGGTATTATGATTGTAACTGATGGCAGCCGTTTTGACAGGTTCAACGGTTCTTGCCATCGAACAGTGTAGAGGTGAGAGGAACAATGGAGACCCTGGTTCAGATAGCACAAAAGCAAGGGGTGGAAACAACTGTTTTCAGGACTTAGCATCAATTATTTGAAGGTGGTTAAACTCCATTCATTTTGTTTTATAGCAATATTCCTTCTTTTCTGTGGTGATGATCAAATGATAGCATGTTTGCTTTAGGTTGTACCGTCTGTAGCAATCAGGTTCACGGTTTGTGATGTTATGAAGTCATATCTAAAAGTTTTATCACGAGATGAAGCTGTAGTTGAAGTGGTAACCAATAAAAGGAATATCCAACAATCGTCTCTTCAGTCTCAGTAACGATTTCGTGTCAAGTTCTACTTTGAGCTACTATCCAGCAGAGATAACCCAAGTTTTGCCTTACTTTCAGAAAGTCATTCTGGATTGACTAACTATACCATTTGAGTTATTGCAAATTGAAAATTCCATTCTTTGGAACTCCATAATTGAAGACTGCGGTGTTGAGCAGACAACCTCATTAAAAGGTCTCAATAAAGGACAATTTATTTGTATGCAGACAGGAGTCCTTACAATTGTAAATACAATAGGTGGAAAGGTAATAAAGCTTTCTGGTGTTATAACTGAATAATGAGTTTTACTTTTCCTTTCTTGTAATGATCTTACAGGAGCAAGGCCAAGATCTGATAGTGATGAAATCTTTAATCTTGTATCAATTTTTTATGTGGTTTGAATTGCTAGTTTCAACCATGATTATACTTGTTTTCATTCCATTCCTAATTAAACACAAAAAAAAAAAACCACCATCTCCAAAGTAAACACGCAGATCAGTTCAGTTAATAGAGCATAGAAGCAGAGTGAAGATAGCAGTGTAACCAAGTTGTACATGGTAATGCACGATAATATAACTTGTTATATTCGATAGTGATTAAATCGAGTACAAGAATAATTTACAAATAAACAGTTTATCCTTGTTTTGCTAATACAAACTACAGATTGTCGTCACTTACACGGCCAAGCTCAAGCCAAAGTTTCTGTTTGTTTGCTCTTTGCTCTGAATCACTAAAACTCCTCTTAGAACTCACTCAAGGAAGAGCGTGCAAATGCCTTTACCAGTAATCCCTGCAGGAGCATTTTCCGTCCTTAAAATGATGGAACCGCTTGTTATCCCTGACTATCAGCTCCCTTCCAACAATTTTTGACATGATTTTTATCGCATTGTGGCAGTCTCCACAGATCCGCAAATTCTTCATAATTCTAAGAGTTGTCCTTGGAGGAGTACTAATTAGGCCGTAAGCAATCGCCAAACGCTCGCTATGGTACTGCAAGGCCTGCTCTTTTGCTTCCTCATCAATGTCGTGAAGCACATATCTTGTATCAGGCACATAACCTGCTTCCCTCATCTGCCCATTCAAACCTTTCAATTTCTGATAAACCTCTTCCTTGTAAGGGTTCGGACACCGGTACTCACTCACCCTGCTCTTCTCCTCCATCATGTTATTTTCCGAATCTCTTTTCCTCTGGGGCAATGGAATTTTGTTAGGATTGACCTTAGAAGCATCAAGTGTAACAAGTAACTCATCAAGATGGTCTTCGAGTTCGAGATCTCCATGAACTCGGGCAAAATTCCTAAGCACCTCCCACGCTCCTGTCAGAGGTTCAAACGGCATTTTTTCAATGAACTCCTCTGCTTCATTCAAGTAACCTGATGCCCCGAGGACCTCAACAACCCGCAAATAATGTTCAATTCCTGGCACAATCCCGTACTCATTCTTCATAGCTTCAAAAATCATCAACCCTTCTTCGACGGCATTCACACTAGCGCAAGCTTCCAAAACCACCAGAAAGGTCTCCTCATCAGGACTCAATCCCACATTCTTCATCTGTTCAAACAACAACAACCCATCATCTCCCTGTCCATTCGCAGCATAACCCTTGATCATTAAATGCCACGAACTCATACTTCTCTCAGTCATTCTATCAAACGTCTTGCGTGCAAATTTCATATTCCCACATTGCCCGTACACTTCCATCACTTTATTGTTCAACTCAACATCGCCGCGGAACGGCGAGCGCTTCAGAAACTGATGGACTCTTTTCCCCACTTCAAGCGACTTCGAATCCCGACACGAATTCAACAACGTACGAAAAACCTCGTAATCAGCAGAGATACCTTCCTTCATAAACTCCAACGCCTCTTCGATCTTACCCTCCTTGCACAAACCCATCAAATCAACATTTGGCGGAAATCTCCGTAATGGGTCGCTCTCATTCTGATTGTTCAACTGGTTATGATTCGAATTCGGTTCATTTCTTGGTTGGAACTGGCTGTTCTTGCGTCTCTCTAAAGGTCGGGTATTGGATGAAGTCTTAGCGGGCCCACTACCATGGCGGCGGTAGACTCCGGGGCTGTTGGCGTAGGCGCAGAGAGGAGAAGTGGAGGGAGTAGGAGGAGGTCTTAGAGAGAGAAAGCAAGTGCCGAGCTGAGAAAGAGGATGAGTTAGAGTCGTGGATTTGAAGTGGAAAGATGATGATCTTGCAGAGTTGCAAGAGCGCTGAAGCTGAAGAGATAGCGGAGGAGGAGAAAAAGAAGAAGCCATTTCCGGTGATGTATGCTTGAGGGCGAGTAGCAAGTGGATTTGGGAGAGGACGGTAAGGAAGGAGGAGCCTTGTAACTTAAAATAAGAGGTTTCTCTCTTTTTTTTTTTTTTTTTTTTGGGCACTAATGCATTTTGGAATATTTAGTAATGCAAGCTCACTGGATAATGAAACATTTGGTTAATTCATTGTTGTTGGCTGGCCATTGAATCATAATTTCAATTGTTTTTAAAGTTAAAATCAAATTTGTGAAAATTTAAAGTTTAGAGGCTCGTCAAATACCAATAAATTTTAGAGATATTTATCTTTTTATATTTCTGTTTTAGGTTTATTAAAAAACAATAACTTATATTTTTAATCTTATTAAATGTGTACCTTTAAATTAGATTGAATACATAAATTTATACATTACCAAAACCGATTATTAATTTTAACCTTTACAATGGCCAAATAATCTTTTAGTAAAAGATAAAAAACAACTTTGGAAAGATAAGAAAAAAACAAAAGCAAAAACACACACAACACCCATTTTTAAGATATTTTATATATTTTTTAAGTCAAATTCTATAATATAAAGTATTTTTAAGTTTTTAATCTGCTCTTATTTTTCAATTTGAGATTATTTTAGGCAATTTATTAAGTCAAGATTAAAAATTGATCAAAAAATAGTATAAATTTGTACATTAAATCTATTCTTAAAGTATACATTCGATTAAATCGAAAACCAAAAATATAGTATATGAATAAACATAAAATAAAATTTAGGTATAGAAAGGTAAATAACCCTAAATTCAACATAAATCCGTGCAAAAGATTCTTACAAAAGAAAAGAAAAATGAACTAAAATTCGAATCAGATATAACAGCTTATAAATTTTATCTCGCTTGTAGTTGTAGAAATCTAAGAATTTGATTGGTGAATTATTGGTTTGCAATTGATTCATTTAATCAACTAAATTGGGATGTTAATGGGTCAACTTTGTATATCAAGAATCGGTTGAATGTCAAGTATCAGGGACCAAAAATAAAATTAAGACAAAAATTTGCAGATAACCTGAAATCACTAACATTGTCGTTTAAGTAGTAAAGTTTGTGTTGCAAATAGCAGAATGCAAAGAACAACATAGTTGATATCGGCTGCAAGCATTTTGCTGCGACCAGAAAAGACCAATATACTGATGCTAAGCTTCCACCAGCAAAGACTAATCCTGGAGTTGCAATTCCTGAATATTCTAACGAGAAAAACCAAGCAAATGACCATTTGACCTATGACAAGAGAGCATAAAGCACTCCATGTCCACTTCTTTTTCTGAAGTAACATCCTAAAAGCTCTTATGAAATCAGGTCCACTTAACTTTTGAATACTGAGAGTACCTGTTCTAGGAAATTTCTAATGGCAAAAGTAAGCCCCGTATAACGAAACCACAACAAAAACTCCCCAAAAGTGATTTGAAGTACACTTCACCACAATAGGAAAATGCAACTTTGCTTTCAATACAAACCAGCATGAACTACAACTCAAAGGGGTATGCATTATCCCAGTCATTTTCTGCTAATCGGGCTTATAGTTTTTTATCTAATTTATAACAAAATTCCACAAAGCAAATTTAATAGCCATGTCATCAACAAAATTCATCAAATTATGTAGTCAGACCATTCAGAGATAAACGACGTATGATCCATGGACTCCCCAGGCACATCCTCATGCTTAGAAGGGCATTCCTTCCCTCCAACCAGCCTGGCCGGGTTCCCGACTGCAGTGGTCCGTGGCGGCACGTCGATGAGCACCACCGACCCAGCCCCGATCTTGGCTCCTTCGCCAATCTTCACATTCCCTAAAATGGTGGCACCGGCACCAATCAAAACCCCATCTCCAATCTTTGGATGCCTGTCTCCGCCCGCCTTTCCTGTTCCACCAAGCGTGACGTGGTGCAAAATTGATACATTGTTCCCAATCACCGCTGTTTCTCCCACAACAACTCCTGTAGCATGGTCGAACAGAATCCCTTTCCCAATCTTTGCTGCCGGGTGTATGTCGACTGCAAACACATCTGCTATGCGAGAATGAAGTGCCAGAGCCAATGGCATCCGTGACTGAGTCCACAGCTTGTGTGACACTCGATGGGCCTAAAATTGATAAGTTCAATTGAACATTCAACTCAGATTTACCCAAGATATATATATATATATATATATTCCATAAGGTTGGTCGAGGCTCAAAATTCTGTTGCCAACGTCAACAAAGGAAAATAAAATTCCTAGAAGAAAATGTCTCTGAAGGTTAAGAAAACGCAAGATAAAGTCCATATATTGGCATCATTATGTCTTTGCTATCAGATTCTTAAATATCCAATGGTCAATCATAAAAATTAGCGAGAGAAAATTAGAGACATACACACACATACATACATACAGGGGAAAGGAAAATTCTCTTCCTAGAGATTTTATTAGGCAAAATTACTTGAAAAGAGAAGAAAAATTTTAAATTTGATAGAAGTTGATAAAAAACCTAACCTTTAGAACATTTTAGAATCAATAAATGATTTAGTTAGTTACAGTTAGTTTGTTTGTATATGCTGAGCGGGAATTAGTTGAAACTAATTTATTTTTCTGTTTTTCCTGTTTTGCAAAGCTGACAGCTATATATGCTGAACTGTAACATTGATACAGATAATGAGAAATCTTCATCTTTCTCCCAAACTGCTCTCTCTACAGATTTCATTTTTCAATATGGAATTGATCTGAGATTCAACATGGTATCAGAGCAGCGAACTCTCTCTACGGATTTCATTTTTATATATGGAATTGATCTGAGATTCAACAGAACTGCATCAAATCATAGGAACTGAAAAGACAAATCTTCTGGCTTTGAATTAGCCTACGATCATCACTCTAATCAATTCTCTCACCACATTCCCCCGTTTTACATCACAAAATACACAAATTCAAAACAAAATTGTAACTTCAATCGAAGGAAAAAAAACTTCAATAAAAACAAAAGGGTAAAATTGAATTACCTGACAGGCCAAGAAGCCCTTGTAATTAAGGAGGCAGTGAGAAAAGGAGACGCAGGCGGGGTCGCGCTCGCGGGCGGCGCGGAGGTCGGCGACGACGGCGGAGCGGAGGGCCGGATCGGAGAAGGCGTTAAGGAAGAGGTCGTAGAGGAGGGTGGAGAGAAGAGTGGAGGAGCAGAGCTTGTTGCCGAGATGGAACGACAGCGATCTCTCCAGCGAGGAGTGAGAAAGGATCGTCGAGTAGAGGTAGCTGGCCAGCGCCGGCTCCGACTCGGCGTCGCGACGGGCCTCCGCTTTTATCTGCGTCCACACCCAAGCCTCCTCCTCAATGTCCTCCGGCGTCACCGGCTGCAGCGGGTACCGGATCTCACCTGCCGGCATTTCCGTCTCCGACTGAAGCCGAGCGATGGTGAAGGATTAAGATGCTTGATTTTTTGGGTTTTCAAGTTTTTCATCAGTGCCTTTGAAGACACCGATGAAATATATGGAAATCCACGAGGGCTTGTGTTTCATTACGCCACGTATCAATCGCGCTTTTTATTGCGTAACTAATTAACTTAAAAAACAAAAATAAAAAGCGGGTAAATTACACTAAAACCTATCCTCTTTTGCTTAAATTATAAGGACATTTTTTTTTTATAAAAATTAATTACATTAACACCTTTAAGTTTAACTTTATTAAATTTCATATAAAATGATAAAACTACTCTTAAAATCTTAACTATTAATTTAAAATCATCAAATTACAGTCATTTATTTATTTTTATAAAAAAATAAAAATCAGTAAAAAAAAAACAAAAAAAACTTATTTTGCCAAAAAATTTTAAAATCCTTAAAAAAATTAAAAAAAAACCCAAGCCTCTCTTCCCACACCCCCCACACCCCACACCCCCCACCCCAACAACCCGTCCCCCACCCAAATCCACTCGGCCCTCCCTGTGCCGGCGACTGTCAACGACCCCCACCAACAGGGCCAACACCACCGCCCCCTTTCATCGCGCCTAACTCACCTGCCCCCAATCTGTCGCGCCAAACTCCGCTTGCCCTCATTCCGTCAAGCCCAGCCCACCCTCCGCTCTTCCCTTCGTGCCCGCCTCGCCCGTCCCTGCCCTCGTTCCCGTCGACCCCAACCCCATCCGCCTCCTTCCCGTCGAGCACAACCTCCCCCCGTCGGCCCCCTCCTCGTCGCACCCCCACCTGTCGCCGTCCCCACCCCGTCGTCCTTTCCCGTCATTCCCCATTTGCCGTGCCCCAACCACAGAGAGAGAGACACAAAGAGGGAAGGAGACACAAGGAGGAACAATGGCTTTTTTTTACATTATTAAATTTATTTTTAAGATTTTAAGGTTTTATATTTATTTAATAGTTTTTTACATTCTGATTTGTTTCATTTTTTCTAAAAAAATATTTGTTTTCTTTATGTTTTTATAATTTTATCATAATTTTTTTAATCTTTTTAATCTTTTTATGAAAAATAGAACACTATAAGAGAGTAAGAATTTTTTTAGATTTTGTTGAAACTAGTTAGTTTTATGAAAAACTTTTTTATAATTGAAGTATTATTTTGTTGAAATTAGTTAGTTTTGATTTTGTTGTAATTAATTGGTTTTAATTATATTTTATCTTATTTGGAAATTATTGTTATATTTGAAGGAAAAAAAATATTTTTTATTTTATTAAAGTAAAATTTATAGTTACAAGTATAAACAAATTATTAAAACTTATTTTTAATGTCAAAGAATGGTAAAATCGTTATTTTTGACCATATAAAAACTATAAATGTTTTTTAATGAATTGAGGGACATTTTTTACATTTTAAGTAAAACTAATGGTCAACTAATAGAGGGATTTTGTGAGATTTTCTTAAAAAGTTAAAGTGCCAGTGTGATTAATTTAGGTTCAGAATGTCTCTATAATTTAAGCTAACATACAAAAAGTGTTAGTGTAATTTATCCTTCAAAAAATGCAATATTTACAGAATTTTTTTCCCCCTAAAATTAACCATATTTTCTCTAATTGAAAAAAGTAATTTTTTTTTTTTTTGTTCCAACCGTGTATAAATCCCACAAAAAATGTTCTCGCAAAATGCACAGCAATTATATAATGAAGGGAAAATAAAACATGTAAAGAAAATAAGAATGTACATGAGCTACAACATAATATCCACAGTAAGTTTGTTTGGCATAAGGAAAAAAAGGAAAAAAAATAATTGGAGAAAAACCACGACTCTCAGAAAGAAATCACAATGTAAAATTCATCAGTCTCGATAACCTCAGTGCACCACAATCAACGCTTAAAGTACTTCTAACTGAGTCAATTTGAAACAAAGGCTTGCCAAAAGTTATAACACATGGTTCCCAAATTGTGTCCATTAACCCCTCACTCCTCTCCTTCCAATTTTCCTTCCTCAGAAACTATTATGCCTTTGTGAAACAATAGCATGTGAACAACTTGTCAGTAAAATTTCCAATTGAATAAAATTAGAAGGAAATGCCAGCACCTTTCCTTAAACAGGTTATCTTCCGGAGAAAGAACCATAAGATGTGATTGCTTCACATGGAGTGATCTTGGTTTTCCCAGTACCTGAATTTCTAAGTAATGGATTAGAAACTTTTCTTACAGAACTGGGATTTCGTTTCTCACACATTTGTGGTAATCTATTCACCCTCGTCCCTTTGTGTTCCTGACACCTTACTCTTCCCACAACGGGCTTCCTTGCACAAAGCAATCCATCATCACCCAAAACTACGCCCACATATTGTATCCCGGTTGGTATTTGACCTCTTGGGAACAGCTTGAGCTTGCACTTCCCTAGAGAAGCAAATCTCAAACGAATCAGATTTAGAAACTAGATCAGGCTGATAAGAGGTGACTGAGACAGAATTGGGTTTCTGAATTCTCCTTCCTTCGTGCTCATGACACCTTTTGTTTCCTTTGAGCGGTGGACTTATGCAAGGAGAGCCATCAGCTAAGATGAATCCACATATAGGAGTGAAGCTCTCACTTAAAGCACGGTTGAATGTGACCGACTGGAGCTCGCCTGAGTCATGGCATAAACTCCGCGCAGCCAAAGTGGATTGGGCATTGACATTGCTATTCGATATCGCAACTGCAGCTGACCCTTTAATCCTCATCCCTTGGTGTTCAGCACACCTTTTTCTTCCTTCTACTGGTGGTCTTCTGCAGATGGTATTGTGGCCCAAAGCCACACCACAAATGGTAGTATTCTCCTGAAGAACGACACTTCTATCCAGACCTAACCTGGGTTGTGACCTGCCAAACTTGAAAACCCGAGAAAAGAGACTATGGCTGTCCTCATCATCAAAACTACCAATTTTTCCTTCGGCAGAAGGAAATTTGCTTGCTTTGATCCTAATACCCACTTGTTTCTGACTGAAAAGTAGAAACTTCGGGCAATATCAGAAAAGTGGATGTTTGACGAAGAAATCTTCTTCAATTTGTTGAGGATATCATCAGGACATCATGTGCCGTTAATGCTTGTGTTCCATGCATAATCAAATGTGTTGAGCAGATCTGTTTCTATTTTCAATACATCGCTTTTGCTTTGCATCTATTTGAACATCAATGAAGAATTAAAAAGAAAATATTTTAAGTTTCCCAATTTACAAGCTTATATTTCCATTTCCATGCAAGAACAATAATCACAATCCACCATGTATCTGTGGCTATAAACTATAATCATTCAGAGTCTCAAAATATGCGAACACTTCACAATGAACCTTACACAACCAATGAACCTTACACAACCAGTCCCACCATCATGCTATAGAAAAATAGGTAGACAGAATAATGACACCCGCAGCAGCCAGTACTTACTAGACCCCATCCTGATGCGACAATGGAAAGAGAAAAAACTTGTTTCTGCAACAACATAAAAAAATGATAGTATCTAACATTTGCATAGCCTATTACTAGAACTATTCCAATATTATTTCATCTCCAAAACCAAGTCCACATTGTTGGCTGGCTAAACACCATCAGAACTCTAGTACATACACGAATACAGGATAACCAATGTACATTTGCAAAATTAGAACTTTCTTTCCCCAATAAAATCAGAACTTGACAAATAGCTAAAGCTCTAAGGTATTTGTGTGAGCGTTCTTCGTTCTATCTGGTGTAAAATTAATCAGCATGCTGAACATCTAGAGTTCAAGCCACTCATGAAATATTAAGGAAAAAAATAAGGGATACACTCACAGGTGCCCATCTAAAAACAACAGGATAGCCTCTAGAAAGCATGTCCTCAAACAATCCAAGGCCTATCTGCGGAGCGACTATTTTAAAGTTGGTACGGCAGCTATTGCCCAAATGAGCACCAGTACGGCCATAACACTGAAGTCGAGTCCTCGCATTCTCAGCTTGTCCAAGATAAACCACAACTATGCATCCCGGGTCAAGCTTTCCTCTCTCACGGCCTAAACCGGTCTGAGATACAGCAATGCCGAGCTCATACACCCCTGGATCTGAATTTTTGGGCAGATTATGGACCCTGTACCTTTCAGCTCCTTCCTTTCCCAGCAAATAGTCTTTCCAATCAGAAGGGCCAATGAGAATCTGACAAAAATAGAGAACACAAACAAGCCATAGCCAATGATAAAAACACCCCATAAAACTAAGAACACACTCAAATATGTTTCAATTTTAGTTAAGTAACCGTGGTCATTTCCACCATTTTGGTGTAAAATCATCTGCTTTAAAAAAGAAAAAAAATTAAATAAAAAGTACATACCAGAAATGAAAAAGTCAACTTTGAAATTGGGCAAATGCCATTTCTGAAATTGGGCACTTGACAAGAGATGGCTATAACTGAATCATGACTATGTTAGTTGTTTGGGCATTTATAACAACCATAAAATATAGAAAACGGAAGCGTATAGGATCGAATTCAATACCTCCAGCCATTGTCGTTTAATGCTTTGTTTTCCACTGCGTAATTAACGAATTTTTGGTTTTTCTGGGCACTCTCAATTCTATACTTTGATGGTGTAATTTTCATGAATGAATTGTGTGCTCAGGGACCCGAACATTTAAAACCGCGACCATCACACGGTTGTAACGGTTGGTACCAACCGTTACACGTGAGGCAGTTGATACGTGAAGCATATCACCAACCGTTACACGTGAGGCAGTTGATACGTGAAGCATATCACATGGGCCAAAAATTGAAACGGCCAAATGAGTTTTTAACAGACTAAACAATGAAACTGAGTACAGATTCCGCACATGCAACATACGATACACACCAACATCAACTTTCCAACAATCAAGAACGAAAACATATACAAGTACCATATATTTGCCCAGATAAATCTGCTCGTTTCATTCAACATGCTTGCTAAAGATGTCATTTCACTTCAATCTCAAACTCCAATCAAGCATTTCAAAATCTTGATTTCCCCAATTTCAAAAACACAGTCACAGATAGAGAAGTGAGAGAGAAAGAGGCGAGAGAGAGGAGTCCGAAATTTACCTCCCATTTGGAGACTCGCGATCGTACTTGGTTCTCTTGCAGTCTTCCCTCTTCAACCTCGGCATGACGGAGACCGGATCTCCGGCGACCAAGTCCCTTACAAGCGTACCTCCCTCGCTGTCATATACCGCTCTTAAAAGTTCTTTTTCCTCTCGCTGCCCCGTTCAGGAACGGGAATATTTGAAAGACCAAAAAAACCAAAGTCAACTATGTGTTGACTTTAGATATGTTTGATTTACGTAGTCTTTAAACTTAATTGAAATTTGAGTATCTAACAATTTTTTAAATACATATTTATTTCTCTTAAATTTTAAATTATTAAACTATCAAAAATATAAGTTTTTAAAATTCTCATCCTTTAAATTTTTGATACTCGAATATCTTTGCTTTAGTAAAAACTAAAATTCTCTCTATCATATTTGAAGAAAAAAATCATAATTTCTTCATTTGATATCTAATTGAGATGATTTTTTTTTCACTGTGTTCCTAATAAAGAGAGAAATAAATCAAGATCTATATTGCATATTTTTTAAGATCATTAACATTAATATTTTATTAGATTTATAATAAATCAAAAACTATATTCACTACCTCTCCAAACACAAATTTTAATTTTATTCTATACTCAGATTAAAACTTAAATGCGCATCTAAACGTCAATTCAAATAACAATTCAAATCACTAACTTAAATCCTAATTCAAATCATACTAACTCAAATTAAATCACTAATTCGAATATATTTATCAAACGGACCATTCATTCCACGTGGCAACAATTCTTGGACTATTGCAATATACGTATGCGTTAGGTGTATATAACACACATTAAGTAAAGGGTAGATGCAATATTAAAATTTAAGCAAGTAGAAAAAATGAAACTCTAATATGTGTATGAGAGAGTAGTATGTAATAACTTTAGTTTGTAGCTTTTTACTGTAGTATGTAAGAGTTTAAACCAATGGTTTGAACCATTGTTCCAGACACCCTATAAAGGCTGCTCGAGGAAGAGGATTTTAGGGCCTATCCTAGGTACCAATCCAACCATTGGATGGATTGGTGCCTGGAAAGGCCCTAAAACCCTCTGATTTAAGAAGAAACGAGTTTGACTCATGGGGAACGCACTCCCCCTGCGAGAGCCAAATCAGCGTAGAGGCTCCCCGAGCAACCTCCCCAGCAATATGTTCGAGGTATCTGCCAGGCTTCGGCCAGGGATCTTAACACCTCAAACATTAAACGTGCGTTCAGATGGGAGACTCGACACCCAAGTGGGTCCTTGCTCGTGAAGAGACCTCGGCTCGGGTGGTGGCTCCCTCTTACGTATTGTGGGCTAGAGAGTCCCTGCTCGGGGAGAGACCCAGCTCCCAAGTGCACGCTCCCCGCAGGAGGTAAATTCATGTGGAGGCTCCCCGAGCAGCCTCCCTGGCAATACGTTCGATGTGCCCACCAATTATAGTAGAAAACATAAGTTTGTTATAGTGTAAAACTTTCATATACTATAATTTTTAAGTTTCAACATCGTTTCAAAACACACTCTAGAGTGTTTAAAAACGTAGTTAGAACTAATAAATTAAAAGCAAAATACTATAACATGTGAGAGCATTATATTATAGCATACTTTTATTTTACACTGTAACATGTAAGAGCTTTATATTATAACAGTTAAAACTAATAAGTTAGAACTAAGTTGTTAAATAAAATTACTATAATATATAAGAGTTTTATACAATAATTTACTTTTACTTTTAAAAATTTAACATTACACCGTTTAAATCGTTTAAAATTATATAATTGAAAAGACGTTGCCTAAACAAATTGGTTTAAATTAATAAAAAACACACGCACTTGTTAATTGTATTGAAAAAAAAAAACAAAAAGAATTGGCATATCCGTGCCATGCGATTGGAATTAACGTGTGTGAGAGGGAGAGTTCGGATCTAACAACGCCAATTTTAATCATATTTTAATATATTTACTTTATTTATTTTTATTTAGTTTTGTTTTAAAAATTTAATATTAATTTACTATTTTGCCCTTCATTCCCCTTTGAAATAGACGCAGGAGGACCCAATAAACAAAAAAAAGAAAGAAAAAAAGAGTCTATTTCTGTGTAATCGATCCCTCTCTCTCCTCTCTCCCCCCTCTCTCTTTCATCGCCGTCTCTGCATTCTCGGGGGCCGCAAAGGGGTAAGATTTCACGGCTTGGCCTCTCAGAAAAGGATCTGTACTGATCGTTTTGGTTTGTGATTCTGCGATTGTGGATTTAACGTTTGCCCGATTTGATTATAATCGCTGGATAATATTCATGTTTTGAACTTTAGAAATTTGCGGATTTGATGGAAATTTCCTTCAAAGTTTTCGTCTTTTCTTTCTCTAATTCATCGCATATCCATCGGCTATTCTAATTCAATTCCGAACATGACTAAAAGAATGATTTTTTTAAAGGGTGGTAAAAGAAAGATTTTGAGCTAATAACACAGATAATTAATCATTATTATTAAGAAAATAATGTCTAATTCTTGTTTATTATATACTTCTAATAACTGTTTTGCTTGTTGTGCTTTGGTATTAGGTAAGCAGAACACTAAGAAACTGAAGGGGGAAAACCTAGCTTTGAGTGTTACTCAGCTTGTGAGAAGGTAGGAAATTCTAACCCTGTTCTTTATTGGTAGTTTAAATTCCTATTTTTCTTGCTCTAACACAGGTCTGATTGGGAAAAAGAAAAGAAAAGAAAAGAAATATATGTCCCTTATCATGTGTGTGAAATTCTAATTTAGTTATAATCTTTACCGAAAGTACAATTTTCCATTTTTCAAGATAGAAATATTGTCAAATTAGTTATACTCTTCAGTGAATTGTTTTTGTTTTTTGGATTTTTAAAAAAATTAATGCAGTTCAAAGTTTGTTGTTGCTATTTGCTATTTGCTATTTGATTGATCACTAAATGTCTTTTGTTCTTGAGCTTTACCTGTTAACACCAAGTCGCTATCTCTTGTGTTATCTTCATTATCTTTAATACATACTCTCTTTTTTGGGTGGTAAGCCTTACATGTTGATATTTACAGCGTATTTGTTTTAAATGAAATCCAAGTTCTAAGTGAATAATAACTGTATGTTCAGATGGCATTGCAAGAAAAATTGGACAAGTTCAAAAAGCAGCAAGAGAGTTGTCAATCAATGCTCACCAGTATTGCTGCGTCTAATAAAGCCCGACCAACCCCAAAAGTCACGCCTCCTATTCCTCCTGCGGTTTCCAAGCCTCCTGCTCCTGCTGTTAAGTTTTCAAATGATACAGAGAGACTTCAACATATCAACAGCATTCGAAAATCCCCAGCTGGAGCTCAGATCAAGCGTGTTATAGGCGTCCTCCTGGAGGTGCAAGCCTGGAATTTATTTCTTGTCCTGATGAATTGTGTTTCTTTTAGGATGATTATGGAAACCTGCAGTGACTGAAATGCTGCTTGCAGTTTTGAAATCTGAAGGACCCGTCTTTGAGCTGTTCTTCTGGCTATTTTTGCTAACTTCTGATCTTCATTAAAATTTGGATTTCCTCTGCAAGTTTCATTTGAGGGAAAATTCTTCTCCTATTGTATGATTTTTAGTAGTTGCAGGATAAAAAAGCATCTAGTTATGATGACCAGTTCAGAAGCACCATTTAAGGACTCATTATGGTTAATGTATTTACAGACGAGGCAAGCCCTAACACCAGAGCAGATAAACGAAGCGTGTTACGTAGATATTAACGCAAATAAAACTGTCTTTGACAGTTTAAGGAAGAATCCAAAAGTGAACTATGATGGAAAACGCTTTTCTTACAAGGTTAATATATATCTTATCTGCCCCTCTGTATCTGAGTAAAATGACACATCTTTGGTTATATCTTTCTAGGTTCAATAAGAAATTTCCATTTTCCACTTTCATTAAGGATGGTTGTCTGACTTGTGTTTTATTTTTTGATCCTGTAGTCCAAACATGATTTGAAGGACAAAAGTCAACTTCTTTACTTGGTTCGAAAATTTCCAGAAGGCATTGCTGTTATTGATCTTAAGGATGCGTACCCAACTGTAATGGAGGACTTGCAGGTATGTTTAATACCAAAGTTGTGGTTCTTTTTTCATGTAAAAACATTAGTTATCATGTATTGGAACAGCTCATAAGAATTCAATATCATGTATAATAACTCTTAGAGTTTTCACTATTCTTTTTCTCCTTTTTAATTAATCAGAAGGAATGATTCTTCTTTGTAAAGAAGCCATTTGAACAAGTCCTTTTTTCAATCGGATTTATCACAAAAAATGAAGGGAATCCCTCCGGTCCCCTTGGTTATTTGGTCTTGTGGAATCTAGGAATTTTGTTCTACAGTATTGTTGATTTAAAAATAAAAAAAAGAAAAAGAAAAACACACACACACATGCAAACAAATACTTGGCATTTCAGAGTTCTCATTCTGAAATTTTAGTGTGTACCTTTGAACTCTTGTATCTTTATCTTAAAAAAGCTGCATCTTTTATAGAAAGAGAACTATTGATTTGGTGGCCAAGGGCCATTAAAAATGTGAAGGGCCTTATTACTTCTCTCTCTTTGGTTTGTTTCTTTTGATGAGATCAAATCCACAGGACTGTGAATCTCTTTCATGTGTCAATTGATCTATAACATTCAGCTTAAGATAAGATTCATAAAGTGAGATGGTCGTCATGCTAGTGGCTAATACGCATATCCTCTATGTCATGGTTAATTTATCTTGCATTGGAAGCTTAACAAACTGTTATTTTTTAGGCTCTGAAAGCTGCGGGTCAGATTTGGCTGCTATCAAATTTGGATTCTCAGGAGGACATTGCATACCCAAATGACCCCCGAGTTCCCATTAAGGTGGATGACGAGCTTAAACATCTGTTTCGTGGAATTGAATTACCTCGTGATATGCTTGACATTGAAAAGGATCTCCAGAAGAATGGTATGAAGCCAGCCACCAACACTGCGCAGAGGAGGGCGATGGCACAGGTCCATGGCATTACCTCCAAGCCGAAGACAAAGAAGAAGAAGCACGAAATTAGCAAGAGGACTAAGCTAACCAATGCCCATCTTCCAGAGCTTTTTCAGAACCTAAATAAATGATTGTTGATTTGTCAACTTGGATCAGACCGTCATTGGACTGGCAATATTCTAGTCATCTTGTGCTGATACACAACATACTCTCTCACTCTATTAAAATGGATTATGTAGATAGAAGGCGTGATTTATTACCAGAAGTAAATTATTTTTTACCGAGGAATCAGCATGTAATAGACAGTGCTATTTTTGTCAGATTGGTGATCCTGAGTTGCAAGTTTATCTGCAGTGTCCTTTTTTCATCTTTAAATTATGACCATGTCACACGTTTAAACTTTGTTGGCTCCAATCATGGTTAAGGGCTAGGTAGACCTATACGATGAAATCGGGATTTATAATTGCACGTATGTTGGATGCACAGCAATAACAGTATTACACGACACACGGAATGAAACCATTCACATGTTGTCTTACGTACGTGGATTAATATCAGATCAACTGATGCTAATGATCTGCAAAATGAACTTTTCATGGTTAGAAAGATCAACTATGAAACTTTTATCTCAACAAAAACATTGTACTCGTTGCGCTTTGCTAACGAAGAAAACTGGTGGAAAGCGGAAATGAAAATTATAATCATGAAAACTGAGAGCAAGTTAAGACAGGTGTCGATCCTTCCCACTCCCTTCTACTGTCTTGTGCTTCTACGGGTTATGGTCTTCGTAGAGATGAGCCCGAGCTACGATCAATCATCTCTGCGGTTGAGTTTGTCCCCAGTCAAGTACCGAAACCAAACTCTTCACATCGATAACAAGACAAGGACGCCTAAACCCTCCAAAATAGATAGAATGATCAGCAAGCTCTTGGGTGCGAAGGTTTTAGGAAGCAATTTACCATATTTGGCTTACAAGTAGAGTACATCATTAGATTAATTTACCCAAAACTTCAATGGGCCCTGAATTCCCACGAGGGTTCGGATGGTAGGGCATTTAGTCCAAGAAAAAGAGCCTTGCATGACAGCAGCAACACTGGAACTGGAATTCATTACACACATCAACGACCATTGTATAACTTCGATAACAATACATGAGATGTAACGTCTCTATGTGGGGTTAACAGTATTGAATAAATAAAAATAATTTTAAATTTTATATTATTTAAATCAATTAAATAATGCCCATAGGTCTTTAAACAAAAATAAAAATAAAAATAAACGTTTTAAATACAAACCACAGTTTTTAGTGTAGCACCAAATATATATAGTACAGTCATCATCACCATAGTACAATTCCCAAATAACTTAATACAGCCATCATAAAAAAAAAAAATACAAATCTTACATGTTCTAGATAAGTTACAAATAAACAAGATCTTCTAATACGAAAACAGCAGGGATGTTTTTGCCTATTCCTCTTCAGATATGTTGCACTGAGTTCCACCTGAGAGATGAAGATATGATGGGGATGAGCATCGACATGCCCAGTAGGAAAAATCATGACTTACCTTATGGTTTATCAATTACCACATTAAAACTGCATGGTTAGTTAAGTTACATCATATTCTAGATTATGAGGTTTATTATGATCACATCTCGTGGATACCATAGTTAATTATTACCAAGTTTCATAATTATACATTTATACAAATATTACCAATCATCATTTTTCCTAGGTATCCATGTTAAATAGAGTATCACTCAACTCACCAAAACCCAAATGGGCACGCTTGATCACCCTCTAAACATTCCAAGGGTGTTTCGGTGAGGGGACATCAAGCTCCGAGTCTTCACCAAGTCGATTTCTGTATAGTGTGTTCTAGGACTTTCAACCCAAGGAAGCGTTATCACCTTCCTCCTATTTTACCTTTTAGGTATTCGTGCCCAAGGACCAACCGCCGCCTTTTTCATATCTTACCATTCCTCTATATTTAATTTTATTTATAGAATCAATTTTCCTAACCATGCTTCTCAATTTATAACATATGTCAATCATTATGTTTCTCGCAGTACAATATACATATTTTACAACATAAAACAACCAAATTTTTAATTTACCAAAACCTTACAAAAGATGAGTAATAGAATCCCTACCTTCAAAGCTTAACAACAAACTTTTAATCTTGGAATTAATTAACGTTAGCTCCACACATCCTTGACCCTAAGGCATGCATAAGGACAATTAAAACTAAAACACAACGTATAATCACATCCATAAGTGAATTATGTGTAAACCCATCTTACTAGTGCCATTAAAGTTTTTTTATGCAATTGTTCTTTAAATACCAAGTAAACAATTTTTATCTTAAACACAATATAAAATACATACAAGTAATTTATATGTTTTAGTCTCTAATAAGAATTCATAAATCATTTAGGATAGTATTGGAAAGGTTGCAAGACATTAAGGGACTAGAAGGTGAGAAAAGTTGGGTTCTTGGTTCAAGTTAACAGCTGGTATACCATGGCAAATTGATGATATACTTTTGTGAAAAAGGCGGGTTCATTATCTACAATCAACACACGGGTAAACAGGTGGTTTACTTAAGGTAGACGGGTGGTTTACTACCACTGGCAGGTTTACTAGTTTCTAATCCGAAAATTAAAAAATTCATAGAAATTAAAATACAACTCCGATTTAGGCTCATGATAGCTCGTTGGAAAGCTTAGGATGTCTACTTTTTAAATATGCAAACCAATTAACAAAATTCATTTTCATTTAACTTCAGAATTTTAAGAAAGAGCCACTACCCGCAGAGGTATTACAAAGTTCATGGAATGTCAAGTTTTTCTTTGACTTAAAGCATATTATCCTTGTTCAAAATCTCAAAACCATTCCAAAATACTCAACATGCATTATATAATCACAATAAACATATTTTCATGAGTTTTATACCAAAATCACTATCAAATTATATCTCTAGCCTTTTTTTGTAAATAATGATGAAAACATGCTTAAGTTTGCTCTTTAAGCTCAAAACATTATAACGTCAATCTTAAAGTTATGGAAACCGGTTTTAAACATTCCTAGCATGTTTCTAACATTGTTGTCAAACCAAAATAAAGGTTGGTTGTGGGTTTTAACTCAAGACTCAAGTTTTTGTTCATAAATGCTCAAGGATGCATGTTAACATAACTAGAAATTTGCATGAATTTTGAACACGAAAATTATGCATTAAACATGGAGAAAACACATACTAAAAACTAAGTTTAGATTAAAGAAAACCTACCTCAAAACTCCTTTGAAAAGCACCAAAGTTTGGGTTAAAAATCAAGCTTGAATTAACTCTAAAACCGCCTCGACCATGATTAGGAATTATAATTGTCTTGGTTACAAAGAGAGCTTTGTGCTCTATATCTTTAGCTAGAAATTTGAAGTGAGAAAGGGAGAGAATGAGAAACTAGAGAAGAAGGTGGCGATGGTTAAATAAAAAGATATCAAAATGCTTAGGAGGAAGGGGAAGTTTACGGAAAAAGTTGTAAGAAGAAACAAAAGAGCATTAAAAAAAAATATCATCATGTCTCCCATGGAGACTTTTAGAAAGTAATGCCAACATAATTGAGGGGACAATTGGAGTGAGTTATGGAAGAAGATGAGGAAAGAATTAAATAGGTGGTTGAGAAAATATCTCCATGTCTTCTATTAATTGAGGGAAAATTAATTCCATGTCTCCTTCAGAGACTTTTAGGAAAATGAGAAGAAGACTACATAATTGAGCATTAATTTAGGGAAACAAGATTGGTAAAAGTGAGTATTGGTAAATTTTGAATGTTTCTTATGAAGACTTGGTAAGAAAATACTAAAGTGGCATTTTTTTTAATGATTGAAACAACATAGACAAACTTGGTAATTTTAAATTGTCACATTTTATTCATTAAATTTTACAAAATCATGTCCGTTAAAAAACGGTGTTACAGCTCTCCCCTCCTATAAAAATTTTGTCCTCGAAATTTTGTACACTGATTACAATGTTAAAACAAATGTGGATACTTCTCTCTCATTTCAGATTCAAGTTCCCATGTGGCTTCTTCCACATCATGATGTTGCCACATCACTTTCACCAGAGGAATTTCACGATATTTTTATTTCACGATCCAGTATTTGAACTGGAATTTCTTCATAAGTCGTATCTCCTTGAATTGGCACATCTGTCCACATGATCACATATGAAGGGTCGGGTTCATACTTTCTCAACATTGATACATGGAACACATTATGTACATGAGACAATTGTGGTGGCAGGTCTAAATGGTATGCCAACGTTCCAATGAGTTCCATAATCTCAAACGGTCCTGTATACCTTGGTGTTAACTTTCCTTTAACACCAAATCGAGATACGTCATGTTTTGGTTTCACTTTCAAGAACACAAAGTCTCCGATCATGAACTCTAAAGGTCGCCTCCTCTTATTTGCATAACTCTTCTGTCGACTTTGAGCTGTCTGAAGATGTTCACGAATAATCTGGATCTTATCCGTTGTTTCTCTGATAAACTGAGGCCCAAGTTCAAGACACTCTTCCTTTTCAGCCCAACACAATGGAGATCTACAAGGCCTACCATATAAAGCCTCATATGGAGCCATTCCAATACTTGCTTGGTAATTGTTGTTATATGCAAATTCAACATATGGCAGCCATGCAGTCCAATTTGTTCCAAAGTCCAACACACAAGCCCAAAGCATATCCTCGAGAATCTGAATGACACGTTCAGGTTGTCCATCTATTTGAGGATGAAAAGCTGTACTGAAATTCAATTGAGTTCCCAAGGCCTTTTGCAATCCTCTCTAGAATTTCGACGTGAAATGCGTATCTCTATCGAAAACTATTGACATTGGCACTCCATGTAGTGTCACTATCTTTTCCACATACAATTGACATAACTTCGACACATTGTAACTAGTTCTGATTGGAATGAAATAGGTTGTCTTAGTTAAACAATCCACAATTACCCAAACAGCATCATGCCCTATTTGAGTCTTAGGAAATCCAGAAACAAAGTTCATTGTCATATGATCCCACTTCCATACTGGAATAGGTAAGCTCCTCAACTTGCCTCCAAGCTTTTGATGTTCTGCTTTAACCTGCTGACACGTCATGTACTTAGAGACAAAGGTTGCTACATCTCATTTCATTCCTCGCCACCAGTATTTTCGTTTTAGATCCATATACATTTTAGTGCTTCCAGGATGAATAGCAAACTTTGAACGGTGGGCCTCATCTAGCACCATATGCCTGAGATATGGATCCTCTAGAACAACTAATCTTCCTTTGTAAAGTAAAAATCCTTCTGGCTCAATCTGCCATCCATCCAGTTGTTCTCCATTTTGTATTTGCTCTCAAGCCCTACGTAATCCTTCATCGTGCCATTGTCCCTGTTTTACTTTCTGAATTAACGTAGGAGTTGCTATCACATTGAATAGGAAAGCTCTCTCGTCATCTTTATAATATTGCAAGTTGAAGTCGGCGATGATGACTCGTCTCCAATCTTTCAATGCTAAACTGGCTATATTTCTATTGTTCTTACGACTTAAAGCATCTGCCACTGTATTTGCTTTTCTAGGATGGTATTGAATACTAAAGTCATAGTCTACCATGTACTCAGTCCATCTCCGTTGCCTTAGATTGGGATCCCTTTGAGTAAACAAATATTTCAGACTTTGATGATCTGAATAGAGCTCGAACTTTGCACCATATAGATAACATATCCAAATTTTGAGTGCGAAAACCACAGCAGCTAACTGAAGATCATATGTGGGGTAGTTCCTCTCGTGGGGTTTCAACTAGCGTGAGGCGTAGGCAACAACTCGTCCATGCTGCATTAACACACAACCCAAACCGTTTCCTGAGGCATCAGTGTATACTGTGTAAGGCTCCTCGTTGTTGGGTATGATCAGCATAGATGCACTAGTGAGTCTTCGCTTCCTTTCCTCAAATGCTTCTTCACATTTATCGTCCCATACGAACTTGACATTCTTTCTTGTGAGTTTTGTCAATGGAGAAGCAATCTTTGAAAAATTCTCTACGAAGCGTCGATAGTATCCAGCTAGTCCGAGGAAACTTCGGATCTCCAACATGTTCTTTGGTCGTTCCTAATTTAGCACTGCTTCAATTTTGGAGGGGTCCATTGAAATGCCTTCTTTAGAGACAACGTATCCAAGGAACTTGACCTTCGTCATCCAAAAGTCACATTTCTCTCTCTTTGCATAAAGACCATGTTTTCTCAACGTCAGTAGAGCAATCCTCAAATGCTCAGCATGTTCTTCTTCAGTTTTGGAATAGATCAAGATATCATCTATAAAGACAATGATAAATTGATCTAAGTACGGTCGGAAGACACGGTTCATCAAGTCCATGAAAGTCGCTGGTGCATTAGTCAACCCAAAAGGCATGACAAGAAACTCAAAATGACCGTAGCGAGTTGTCACGCCCCGGAGTACGGGAGGTGACGTGGCGGAATATTTAGATTAATGAAAAGAGAATTTAATTAAAAATCGAGAGTTTAAGAATCCAATTAAGCAAGAAATAAAGAGATTTTTCCACCACATTTGATAAAGAATTTAAAATCATTAAACAAATAACAATAATTGAATAAAAACCGCGAATATGGGTTCCACAACCCACAACTTGTGCACACACATGGTTCTGACAATATCATAAATACAATTACAGTCCAAGTATAAATAAAGTTAAGTCTTACATGCCTTGATTAATAAAATACAGAATGTAAATAAATCCTCCTATTGCTCCTGAGTTCGGTCCGAAGAATCTTCTCCAAACCTAAATGGGAAACCACCTAGAAGGGGGGGAATTTAAAACAGATAAAACGTGAGCGAAAGGCTCAGTAGGACTAAGTTTTATAAAATAATTTAATATAAAGAAACATAACATTATCAGGAGTTATACAGAAAAGAAACTTGAATAACTAAATAAATAAATTGAGTAGAACCGTTCTGACACAGAACAGTCTACTCGTCAAATCAAAACACCAGTTTACTTTTACCTAGGCAAACCATGATATCACCACCGTAGTGGCCCAGCTGGGTTTCGGGACCTGCCCCCAAGGTCGATCACGACCCGATCTCTGATATGGCATCATGCCCATGTGTTTATTATCATTATCATTCAAAACCCAATTACCGAGTGTTGTCAATTACATTCATTATGAAATTCATTTCATGTCACGGTATATAAAAATATAACCGATAAAACCATTTTCAAACAACCGTTGAAAACATTTTGATAGAAATCCTTTTCAAAGCCAAATCATTTCAAAACCAGGCTACCAAAGAAATAGGATAGAAGTCCTACCTCAGTACTCGTGCCGGTACCCCACACCGTAATCCCGATCCGCTATACGTTAGCTCCACGGAACCACGAACAATCCTAGATACAAACTAAGTCGATCAATATCTAATTCGAAACATTCTATGTTACTAAATCATTTCATGATGTCCTAGTGTGCCATTTGTATCATTAAAATCATCCTACAAGGTTGGGATTTAAGTCAGGGTTCAAAACAGTGAAATCGGATAAAAATCACAAAATTTTCCATGCCTCGGTCGGCCTGCCGGACACCCTGCTTCGGCCTGCCGAACTGCACAGTTCGGCCTGCCGGAAGCAAAGTTCAGCCTGCCGAACATGTCCCCAGATTCGGCTTGCCGGTCGGAAGAACACCGGCCTGCCGATCATCACTCCGGCCTGCCGAACATGAACTTCGGCCTGCCTAACTGGGAAGATCTAGAAATCCCAGCCACGGGTTTCTCGATCCCCAAAATCCAAATCTTGTTCCTAACCTATTTTTCTCAAATCCCAGGCATGAAAAACAACTATAATTGATAGAAAAACATTCTAGAACATGTTTGGGATCATTTAAACAACATTTAAACTCGAAATCCTCAAAAATCCAAAAATGAGAAAAAGAGGAGAAAAATGAAAATCTTGAATCCAATCCGTTTTTCTTCAATCTGGGCTTAGATTCTAGTTGTTCTAAGTTCATTTAACACAAATCCACGGTTTTCTAAGCTAAAACAAACTTAGATTTCAAAAACACACAAAATCGAAAATTTTGTAAAAAGTTTAGAAATTTCGAATCTAACCTCGAATCGAAGCTTCAATCCGCGTTCTCGGTTGCCGAATCACGTCCCCGAGCTTCCTCCTTGCTGTTCCGAAGCTTGGATTCGAATGGAAATCAAAAATTTTTGAAAGAGATTGAGAGAGAGAGCTGCCGAGAGGGAATCCACGGGAGGGAAGAGAGAGAGTGAGGGAGCTGAGTGAAGAGAGAGAGAGAGAAGAAGGAATTAAATAGAGAAAATCGGTGGGCGGTTTTACTGTGCGAAAACCATGTGCCGCCCACGGTTTTGTAAAACAGAGTATTTTTAACATTTTACAAATTGTTGTGTTTTAAAACTCAAAACATCATTTTAAATCAATAAGAAATCTTTTGAACACATCAATTTAACAAAACAACCAAAAACTAAAAATCCAACCAAATAATCTAATTAAAGTTAAAACTTTAATTATGGCACACTAATTCATCATTTACATTACATTAATGTTAAATAAATTTCGGGACGTTACACGAGTTCGGAAAGCTATCTTTGGAATGTCCTCTTCTCTTATCTTTAGTTGGTGATATTCGGATCGTAAGTCAATCTTTGAGAAATAGCAAGATCCTCCTACCTGATCGAACAACTCATCAATTTGGGGTAAAGGGTACTTGTTCTTGATAGTCAGTCGATTAAGCTGGCGATAATCGACATAGAGCCTCAATGATCCGTCATGTTTCTTCACAAAAAGCACTGGAGCTCCCCAAGGTGATGTACTTGGTCGAATAAATCCTTTTTCCAGTAATTCGTCCAACTGCTTCCTTTTTCCAGTACTTGATGTTCCAAGAGCATTTCGGTAAATATACGAAATAGATATAGAAAAATTTTAGAAAATTTTAAAATAGGTAGAAATAAATAGGATGAAATAGATTTTAGATGAAACAAATTTTAGTTAGCACACTAATAATTAATTTAATTACCATATTACCTGTTAAGAAAATAATGGGTGTCACAAATATGTACTCCTGCTAAACAACAGGAAACTTTCATGCAGAAAGATATGTCGTTTTATTGTCTTTGATGAACTACTTGTGTGTGCTGACTGAAATGAGCCTTTGTCTGTGGAACGACTGGGGCCTCATATGTGGGAGGACTAAAGTGTTTAAAAGGACAGTTAGAATTATATATTGGTTATTTGAAAAAACAATTTTTGTAACTGATAGTTTCAAGTGTTCTATCAAATAGCTTGAGAAAATATTCAAACGAAATGAGACTTGTGTGGTTCTAAGGGGTCCTCCCAAACACCCTGGACTTGTCTTCTTACTCTTAAACGAGACTTTTTTATAGGGTCTTTTTTCTCCTTTTATTTTTATCTTTTACTTTAAAATTTATCCAACTATTACAAAAGGTGTCCCATCATATTGTATCTAATAGATAAATGTCCTTTTTTTTTTTTTACTCTTCAGTTTTAACTATCGGAATGATCAAACTATCATCAATAAGAAAAAAAAATTTCAAGTGTATTTTTGTCATTTTCTTATTTAAAATCATATGTTAACCGAGAAAGGGTATGCATTTGCCCATCGAGTAAAATATGATGGTGCATACTTGCAAACGATTGAAAATTCATACTTCTTGAATAAGTTTAGAAAAGCGTGTTTTTTTCTTTTTCAACTACAAACGACATGCCGGTAGGGAACACAAACGACAAACGTCATGTCGTCTTCCTGGCTTCTTCTTCAAGTACAAAGAGCTACACAAATTCTAAAAAAATTACACGTCATTTTTTTTGAAACGACATGTTAATTTAAAACTGGAGACAGTTAACATCTAAACCCCAAAAATGTCTTTTTTTTTGGGTAGGCGTGCAAACCTTAATAGCTAATTTATTTTTTAGAACTCTTTGGATTTTTTAGACTTAAATTTAGATTCAAGTATTAAAAATGCTTTATATATGTGTTTGTTTCACCCAAAATTTAAATCCTTCGAGTATTAAGAATCTAAGTTTTTAGAGTTCTGACTCACCTAAACTTTTGATACTCGGATATTTTTACTAGAGTAAAAACTAAAATTCTCCCTCCTATATTTGAGAAAAAAATCATAACTTCTTCATTTGTTATCCAATTGAGATAATTCTTTTTTCATTGTGTTCCTAGTGAAGAGAGGAATAAATTAAGATTTATATTGCATTTTAAGATTATTATCATTAAGATTTTATTAAATTTGTTAATAAATCAAAAACTACTTTCACTACTTCTCCAAACATAAATTTTAATTTTATTTTATACTCAGATTAAAACTTAAATGAATATTTAAACGTCAATTCAGATAACAATTCAAATCACTAACTCAAATCTTAATTCAAATCATACTAACTTAAATCAAATCACTAATTCAAATCCATTTACCAAACGAACCCTTACAGCCACCAAAAAAAAAACCCTTAGGGGCAAAGGAAATTTCTTTCTTTTTTTTTTTTTTTAATAAAAGACAATTTCATTAATATTAATAACAATTAAAAATTTTGGACGTGAACAATCTTATCAAATTTATGTTAATGAAATCATTTTCTAGGAGAAAAAAAAAACTATATTATTTTTTTTTCTCACGGTTGCATAGGTAAAATACATACTAATGCAACGTCTATCATCGCAGCGGACATATGTCGTCAATTATTGACAATTTGCAATTTTCCTTTTAATTTTAAGGAGCCTGATAATACCATATGTTCACTTAATATAGGGGAACAAAGAAAAGTAATGCACACAGATGAGAGTTAAAGTAGAGATTTTTTTTTTCCTTTTTTCATTGGCCATAGGATCAACTCAAAAGCAATTTATGAATCTACGACAATTAAAAAAGACAAAACAGAATGTGATATTTATTTGTCTCTTGGGCAACTGGGTGACATCATCAACAAAGAAATACACTTTTTTCCTTGGCATGCTAGCTCTTCATTTGACGTCCATTCCTCATTTCTCATTTCTTCTGTTTTATTCGTCGTTGTTATCTATACCAGTTTACGTTTCCAATTTCCATTATGACATACATAACGCAATCAAATGACCCTTTGTTTTCTCTTTTTCAATTTTCTCATTAGGCAAGCAAGTATTCATTTCACAACCCTCCAAGGGCCATGTTGCTTACCCAAATCTTCTCAAGGAGTAAAAAGCAAATATATAAATAAACTAAAAAAAGGTACCCATACAGAGAACCAGAAAACAGTGCCAAAAAGATCAAAATCTTTGATGGATTGCTCAAGTCAAAAGAGAATAAAAAAATATGGGCCTTTTTTTTTTTTTTTTAATGGTGGAGAAAAGATAAACACAGCTCCAATCATTGATCTACTCATTCAACTTTCAAACCATATATAGTAACTTGAGCAAGTGCCATTTAATCAATGAAAAAAAAAAAAGGACCCCATCCGTTTTTTTATGTGTCGTTTTGTTCCTTTTTTTCCCGCTTTGGCGGTTTTCATGTAGAAATTATGCTCGAGTCTGAGGTGAGAAGATGCCAACAAAACAGCAGCACACAAGTAAGTCCAACTTAGGCCAACTGCCTCGTTCCCGCAACAGGCTCAATCAATTTCCTCTCTTGGTACGAAAACTTCATGAACCAAAAAAAAATGTAAAACTGATTTATAATTGTAGGACCATCGTGTCCATGAAACACAGAGAAATTTTTAAAATGAAAATGAAATGAAACGATCTTTGTGTCTGGATAAAAGTTGGTCCGTGTTTTGTCCTAATCCGAAAGCTGGCAAATTCAACTGTTGAGAAGAAAGAAACGAAAAAAAGCGTTTAGACTTTTTATTTTCACATGTTTAGCTGGATAGCTCGCCTTGGAGACAGTGCCTGTCTCCTAGCTCCTCATCCTCCTCCTTCTTCTTCTTGTACTGCCTTTTTTTTTTTTTTTTTTTTTTCATTTTCTTGTGCTTTGTGTTGGGTTGATATTTGATATTGATAATGCACTTGTTATAACTTTCTGCTGATGGGTTTTGTTTCTTTTGGCGTTGTACGGCATCTGAGGAAGGAGTTTTGAGATGGGTGTGTTTTGAAATTTTGAATTGTTGGGGTTTGAGGAACTGTTGTTGTGGGGGGTGATTTGTGGGATTTATCTTTTGATGAGTATGATACAGAAGAAGGGTGTGAAGGATAATAATAATAATAATGATGATGATGATGATAATAACAACAACAAGCTAAGTGGTGGTTTTGATTTGGATGGGAAGGTGGTTGTGGTTGCTGTTAGAGCGTCCAAGGAGATTTCCAAGACGGCTCTTGTTTGGGCCTTGACTCATGTTGTGCAGCCTGGTGATTGCATCAAGCTCTTGGTGGTCATTCCTTCTCACACCTTGAGTAATCCTCTCTTTCTCTTTCTATCTCCTTTCAGTGATGAAATTTTAGTCGTTTTAGCTCATAAATGTTTGATTAGTTCTGGAAAAGTTCATAAAATTTGGTTACTGTGGCTAAACTCAAGAACTGTGTTGCGTCTTCTTTATTTTCTTTTATTAACTTTCTTGCACTCAAAATGAATCTACTAGCATTAGATTATTCCTTACTAGCGGCTACAGATTTTAGTTTGAGACCCTTTTGGAGTGTGTTATTGAGAAGTGGCAATACAATTTGAAGTAGTTCAATCTTAATGAGAGAGCTATATCTAGTTGCAGCCGTCACAGAATGCCACTATGATCGAGAAGAAGATTTAGGCCGATTCATGTGCTGACTTGGCAATAATTAGGCTCCACACACTCAGCACTTAGTTCTGGACGTGATTTATATTAAGTTTCATGGCTAAGCTGGAATAGTGATATGATACGTTTGGTGACAAAGACTGCTAGATATTTGTCACAGCGGAGTTTCTTATATTGTAAAGATCCCACATGAAACTAAATTGTTGAGAGGATTAGTTACCCTTCTTCTGTATTCCAGAGTGCGTTTAACTGATAATCAGGTTGCAGTTTTTATTTTTACATGAAATGTATGTTTCATTCTATTTAAGTTCATTATAAATATTGTACGATTTTAGGTAAGAGGATATGGGATTTCTCCAGGTTCATAAATGATTGCATCACTAGGCACAAATCTTTCTCAGGAAACAGTCCAGATGAGAAGCATGATATTGTAGATTCGTGCTCTAAGATGGTGGGTCAACTCCATGATGTCTATGATCCAGAGAAGGCAAGTGCAACAACTAGTTTCCGCTATTTTGTTCCTACATTGTTTCAGTTTTTCTAATACATGACCTTTTCAACCTTTTGGATTATTCTCTGCAGATAAAGATCAGGATAAAAATTGTCTCTGGTTCCCCATCTGGTGTAGTTACTGCTGAAGCCAAGAGAATACAATCAACCTGGGTTATATTGGATAAGTAATGCATAGAAATTAAAACCTTATTATTTTTTTTCAAACATGACAATAATGGGCATGGATAATTATATATAAGCATCTTTAGTTCCCTAAGGAGGCTTCCCCTAGTGCTGATATCATTGTTTTGTGAAACTCTGGACAGACAATTGAAATGTGAAAAGAAGTACTGCATGGAAGAGCTTCAATGCAACATTGTGGTTATGAAGCAAGCTGGGCCAGAGATTCTTCGTCTTAATTTCGTCAATTCTCCAAAGATGGAACTTGAAACAAGCTACTGTTTATCGCCCGACTTAGAATGTTCTCCAAAGCTTTTAAAAGACAAGTTTGAAGAGTCCAATGTGATTAGAGGGCCAGCTGTGACACCTGCAAGTAGTCCAGATGAAGAGTCGCCTTTAACTAGAACTGCTGTTGGGACAATATCAATGTCAAGCTTATCAGAGCCTGAGGCTTCGCCATATTTGTTCTCCGCAGTCCACCGAAGCCTAAAGAAGGACCAACTATTCATTCCTGAAGAGAGGAAAAGCTTGATAGAATCTGACTCCGAGACGACAAACTGTGAAAAACCAAGTTCTTATTTCACAACCTCATATTACCATCCATGGATGGCAGATTTTCTCAGCCCTAGTGGTGAATTCTCAAAAGCAGAAGGCTTGGGGAGGTCCTATGACAAGTCCCTCATGTCCTCATATGGAGCTCTGCTGGAGAACTTGTCCAAACTAGACCGAGAACCTGATATTGGAATGCTGAATTGCAGGCTTGATTTGAACTTAAGCAGAAGTGTGAGGGAAGCAATTTCCTTGTGCGGCAATGCCCCTCTTGGTCCTCCTCCATTGTGCTCTATATGTCAGCACAAGGCACCTGTGTTTGGGAACCCTCCAAGGTGGTTCACTTATGGTGAACTAGAACTCGCCACAAGTGGATTTTCGCAAGCGAATTTCTTGGCTGAAGGTGGATTCGGTTCTGTATACAAAGGTGTCTTACCAGATGGGCAGGTAGTTGCCGTTAAGCAGCATAAACTAGCTAGTTCTCAAGGTGATATTGAGTTTTGCTCGGAAGTTGAGGTCCTAAGCTGTGCACAACATCGCAATGTCATTATGCTTATTGGGCTTTGTGTGGAGGCTGGAAGAAGGTTGCTAGTTTATGAGTACATTTGCAATGGCTCTTTGGATTCCCATCTTTATGGTAAATCCTCTTTCTCCTTGTTTCTGCCATACAGTTGTACTGCAATAATAGAAACATTGTGCATAGCAAACTTTAGAATATTAATCAACTTACCTTGAATCTTGAACGCTCCTTTTGTTAAAAAATCTGCTTGTGCCTTTATAAGACCTTTTGTATTTCTTCTCTCACCTCTATTTGCATTAATGTCTGACCATGTTAAATGCAATGTTAAAAAATTTTCAGGACAAGATAAGAATCCCTTGGAATGGTCAGCAAGGAAAAAGATTGCTGTTGGAGCAGCTAGAGGATTGAGATACCTACATGAAGAGTGCAGAGTGGGTTGCATCGTCCACCGTGACATGCGGCCTAACAACATCCTTCTCACCCATGATTTCAAACCATTAGTACGTCCTCTTTTCACCTCTTGCAAAATGCTGAAATAATAATCACTTCTTCGGTCCCGACAGTTGTGTATTGTTTCATTCTGTTTTTTTTTTTTTTTTTTGTCAATATAATAATATAGATTTTTGGGCTTCAGGTCGGAGATTTTGGGCTGGCGAGGTGGCAGCCAGATGGAGGCAAAGAGGTTGAAACAAGAGTGATTGGAACATTTGGGTAAAAAGCCATGACTTAGCAATTACAAAAAAGGAAATAGAAAATATTTTCTCACCTTTTGTGTTTGCTCTTATTTGAGCCATGACTAACGAACCAAAGACCTGCCTCTAATTAGGTACTTAGCTCCAGAGTATGCTCAAAGTGGACAAATCACAGAAAAAGCTGATGTGTATTCCTTTGGAGTAGTACTTGTGGAGCTTGTCACAGGAAGGAAAGCTGTGGACATAAACCGGCCAAAAGGACAACAATGCCTTACAGAATGGGTATAAATTAAACAAGTTTTGTTTATTTATTTTTTTAATTTATATAAATCTAATATTGTACAGTCTATGTAACATTTATCTCCTGAAGCTTTATATTGCATAGACTTAACTGAAGTTTTATTCTTTGGTCATTGTTTAAAACTCGAATATCACACAGGCAAGGCCTTTGCTAGAAGCACTTTCGGTTGAAGAACTCGTAGACCCGCGGCTAAGTAGCAATTATTCGAAGCAAGAGGTTCGTGATGTGCTGCAATGTGCTTCCTTGTGCATTAGAAGGGACCCCAATTCGAGGCCCCGCATGTCTCAGGTATGAAACCTCCATACTCACAAGCAGAAAAGACTCAAAACTTGTTCATATTAATTAGAAACACCACTTAGAGTTTGCCTTTGAGTTTTCTTGAAACTAAATTTGCACTCTCTATAGGTGCTTCGAATTTTGGAAGGCGACATTGCCGTCAGTTCCTTGATCAACTGTGAGTAATTTGCAAATAAAAGGCAAAATAGTGCAGTTATGATAATATTGGCATGAGGATGCCCCCAAATTAAAAAAAAAAAAAAAAAATCTTTATCTTGAGGAGGCTAGTGTAAAAGGGCAGCTCAAATGGAGAAATATGTGAAAAAAAACAAAAGGGTTTATGAATATCATTTTCTCAAGCAGCTTATATATGAAATGACTTCTTTCCTTTAAACATGTTTGTATGAATTTTGGTCTTTTCTGGGAGGGATGTGACTGTAAATAAATTGGTTTCTATGTCTTGAGTTATGTATGTTGTAGCCGGAGCCACTTAGTCATTTTGGCTAATAGTCTTGCAATGTAATAATGCTCCTGCAATTTTGTGGTACAGAACATATATGATATAGTTTTGTGTTACGTGAGATTATATGCACCGTTATGTAAATTCTGTCTCTTCTAGTGTCGAGCTGAATTCTGTTAATTACTCTTTTGCTTCTCTCCCTCTCTCATGTTGAAATGTGTATTTGACCATTTCTATGTGAATTTCAAATAATTGACTTTTTAAACGATACGTCGTTCATATCTTTTAAAGTAAAAAAAAACGACGTGTAGTGTTTTCACATTAAAACAGACCATATGTCGTTTTTGGCAAACAACAGTGGATCTTAGATAATAATCTTATAAGATAGCATTTCCCGTAAGAGCAGATCAATTAAAATTGTCTTTTTCAAAGTCAATAAACGATATGTCGTTCATATCTTTAAAACCTAAAAACGAAGTGTCGTGTATTACAAACGACGTATTTCTTTTAACATAAAAACAGACCACATGTTGTTTTTGAGAAACGACAATGGATCTTAGATTGGAATCTTATAAGGTAGGAGTTCACGTAACAGCAGATCAATTATCGTTTTCCGATGGAAAAGTGAAATTACTAGATATAGTATATGTAGCTTTTCAAATAAAAACACATGGATAGTGATAAACCACTCCAGTGACCAAACTTTAGATGGAAATAGCATGAACTTTATACAAGTAAACGACATCGTTCTTTTATACAAAAACGACATCGCACTTTTTACAAGTTAAAGGCGGATAGCTTGTAAATTAAGGGACGACATGCTGTAGATCGTAAGCGACGATAACTATATGATAACAACGACATTCCCTTTCATGAACGACAGCAATCCTTTGATATCTGAAACGACATGGACGACAGCAAACTTAAAGACTCGTTCCGTCATATAATAAACGACAGTCAACTTAAAGAAAACGACATGCCCTTTCATCGAACGACAGCAATCTTTTAACCTATTAAACGACATGGACGTCAGCTAACTTAAAAACTCGTCGCGTCACATCATAAACGACATTCAAGCTGAAGACAACATGCCCTTTCATTCAACGACAGCACTCCTACCGTCAAAACACATCTTGTTCTCTCTTGTTTAAACTTTAATTTTGAATGTAAAACCTAAATTATTCTAAACCCTAATTTGTGGAGCCTTTTTTTAAGGAAATTTGTGGAGGGCTTTTATAATTATGTGTGTGTGTGTGTGTGTATATATATATATATATTTTAGAATAACATCCACAAATTAAGATATGAATAGACTAGATTACCGTAAAATAAATTGGCATCAATTCAAAACTCAAAAAAAAATTTATAAGATTAAAAAAGGTGGTGGTTGTCTTATTTTATCATTTATAACTAAAAAATGATAGAAAAATCCTCTTTAGGCTTATATAAGTTGCAATTTTACTAGTTTTATTATTAAAGAGTCTTTTTTTTTTTTAATCAAATCACATGTAGGGAGAAGTATTGACTTCGCAAAGGAAAAGGCATTGTAAATTTGAACAAATTATACTTCAATATTTTGAAAATTAAAATAAAGTTCACAAATTATTCATCGCTCTAACTCTGAGGGTTGCCTCCTCCTTTACTCGTTACCACCTGCATTATCATGGTCCTCTTACACTATCTTTCACAAACTAATCATGTGACTCACCTCCTAATTAAAATTAATAGAAACACTTTTTTTTGGCAGTAACGTTCATTTGTTCTCTAAATTGTCCCTCTTAAAATTCAAACTTAGAAAGACCTTAACCCACCCCGCAGAAATACCCAGAGTGTGTTTGTTTGGGTTTTCAAATCACGGTTCGAATCATTTTACTACAGTATTTTCTCTCATAAAAATTTAAATCTTCATTCAAATACTCATGCCAAACGCATCCTACATTTGCAATTTATATTAAGCTCCGGGGCAGATTTATGCGGTTTAAATTATAAGGGGTAAAGTGAAACAATCCCTAATTTGGGATTTCAAATTCAACATTAACCCTACTTTAAAGAGAGAGATAGAGAGAGAGGAACAGAGAGAGGCGGGGAGTAGAGAGAGAGAGAGGAAGAGCGCCTCATGGGGCTATATAAATACATAAATAGGAACTGGAAAGCTAGTTATAGTAATGTCTGTCGCTGTTGCTTCGCTACTAGCTATTACATTCATTCAGAGGCTAGAAACACAAAGAAAAAGCAAAAGCAAAAGCGATCATGCACTGCCTCTCGAAAATTCGCAGCGCCACCTACGCACTTTCCTCTGCTCTCTCTCTCCCCCGCTTCTCCTCCTCCTTTTCAGGTAATCTCTCTCTCTCTCTCTGTGTTTAATTTAGAGTTGAAAAAACAAGTTCTTTTATTTCATTGTGATCATCTACAGAATCTAGCTTCATACATCCCACTGCCATTGTTCACCCCAATGCCGTCCTCGGTCAGATACTTTCTAGTTTCTACCCAAAAGAAAATAATAATAAATTCTTCACTTTTCTTCTTTCAATAAAAATCTGTAGAAGAAATGGTGTATGTTTTATTCCTTTTTGCTTATTTTGAATCTGTGTTTGATGTCTATCACTATCAGACTTGCTTTGGGCTGTTTGCTAACTAATACAACCGATTAGCATAGAAAAACTTTGAGAAGTGGATTGTTAAATTTCAGTGGCGACACCAAATGCTGATGAACTTTACTAATCAAGAATAGTAATTGTTTGCCTGGGTTGCTTTTACTTGCTTAGTTTTTTTTTTATACATTGGTAAAACTCTTAAAAAATAAAGAAAAACACTTTATATTTATTAATTACAGTGTAGGCCTTGATGTGGGTTAATTAGTTATTGATGTTTGGTAATGAAAAAAAAAAAGGAACAGTCAGGGGTGGGAGTAGAGAGTGACATAAAGATCACTTCTGGGAAATAGTGCTATCCCAAGTGACGTATCATATCTCTCACGAAGTGAATGGCCTATATACCCCCGCCTATCTGATTTGAATCAAAGACCTTGTCTAGTTTTAATGTGATGTGGGTTATTTGGATTGGGATGAATGTGAGAATTTTAAGAAAAGGAGTTGAATCCTATTTTTCATTTTGAAAGAGCTACTCATTTTATGTTGATAAGTAATGAATGATCAGTCATTGTTTATCTGGGTCTATTTTAATTTTGTTTGTTAATTATTTGTATACATTGGTAACATTCTCTATATGGTTCAGGTTGTCTCAATTGGTCCCTTTTGTACTGTTGGGTCATCTGCAAAGCTTGGGAACGGCTGTCGGTTGAATATGGGAAGCCATATATATGGAAATACAGAATTAGGGGAACGTTGCGTTCTCATGACGTGAGTTTGGGCATTAATATTCTTCTATTCACACATTCTTGGTGCATAAGTATTCTCTTGTTTGAATATTATATTTGCTCAACTTTGCAAGGCAGTGGTGCTGTGGTCGGTGACGGTCTTTCCGGGCATACAGTGATAGGGTCTAATAACATTATAGGACATTATGCTATTGTTGGTGTTAGATGCTGTGGAAAAGTAGAGATTTTTTAGGAGATTGTGATTTGTGATTTATGTAAATATCTTATTTTTTGGTTAAGTCAACTTTGTAAAAAGTGAAAAAAGATTAGATAAGAGATTTGATAGAATAGATATCAAATCAACTGATTTTTAGGTAGTTAATTTTGATTTTTTTCCTTAGTTTCTCTTTTTAGCTCTTGCATCTCCTCCTATATGAGGAACCCATGTAAATACTCTTTGATTAGAGAAAAGTCAATACATTTTCTTATCAATTCCAGAAAATTATCCCTGTTTACATGGCATCAGAGCCATTCTAGAATAGTCACCAATTTTTTTTCCTCTTCACTGTCCTAACCATGTCCAAAGTCTCCTTTGAATTAAACCCACCGGCTATGACCCAACCCCTTCAACCCCCTGCTATTCAAAACTCAAATACCGATTCTCACTCTGTCCAGATTACCACTATTCGCCTTAATGGTGGCAATTATTTACGGTGGTCTCAATCCGTTAGGATGTACATCAGAGGAAGAGGAAAAATTGGGTACTTGACAGGAGACAAGAAGGCGCCTGCACCAGAAGAACCAGCATTTGCAACGTGGGATGCAGAGAATTCAATGGTGATGACCTGGTTAGTGAACTCCATGGATGAAGACATTAGCTCCAATTATCTGTGTTTTTCAACAGCCAAAGAACTCTGGACAGTGTAAATCAAATGTATTCTGATTTAGGAAATTAGTCTCAGATATATGAGCTAACCTTGAAGCTTGGTGATATACGGCAGGGAGATAATTCCGTTACCAAATACTTCAATTCTCTAAAACGTCTTTGGCAGGACCCTGATCTTTTCAACGACTATGAATGGAAATCCACGGAAGATGCTGAACATCATAGGCGGACTATGGAGGGTCATCGTATCTACAAATTTCTTGTTGGACTCAACGTGGATTTGATGAAGTTCGAGGCCGAATCATAGGCAGGACCCCACTTCCCCCTATTGGAGAGGTATTCGTCAAAGTTAGAAGAGAAGAAAGCCACAGGCATGTCACGTTGGGGAAGAAAACTGCTACTGCCCCATTTGAAACTTCTGCTCTTCTCACTACAGAAAATACTGCAAACAAAGCAACCAGCTTCCAACGAAAAACTGAGGAGAAGCCACGGGTCTGGTGTGATTTCTGCAATAAACCACGCCATACTAGAGAAACATGCTGGAAGATACATGGGAAGCCGCCACATTTAAAAAATAACAGACCCAATGACAGATATAGCCACTCCAGTCCCACTACAAATGAGGCAGAAGCAAATCCCTTCAGTAAAGAGCAGATGGATCACCTCATGAAGCTGCTAAAATCCAATTCTCCATCTGGAATTCCAAATGTCTCTTTGGCACAAACAGGTAGTGAACCTTAAGCCCTTTCTTGTTCAAATCTTACCCCTTGGATTATTGATTTCGGAGCTTCTGATCATATGACCAATTGTTCAAACCTGTTTAATACCTATTTACCATCTTCAAGTCATAAAAAAATTAGAATTGCAGATGGTAGCTTCACCCCTATTGCAGGAGAAGGTATGGTCAAATTGTCTGATAATATAAATCTTAAATCAGTCTTCCATGTTCCTAAATTAGCCTGTAACCTCTTATCTGTGAGTAAACTGACCAAGGATTCTAACTGTCACATAATCTTTCGTGATTCTCACTGTGAATTTCAGGACCAGAACTCGGGGAAGACGATTGGCAGTGCTAAATTAATAGACGGGCTTTACTACTTTGATGATGTCGTTTCCAGTAATAAAAAGGCTCAGGGCTTCAGTAGTGTTAGTTCTAATTCTGCTTATGAACAAATAATGCTTTGGCATTTAAGATTAGGACATCCAAGTTTTCCTTATCTTAAACATTTATTTCCTGCTTTTTTTAAGGGTTTGGAACATTCCTCTTTTTATTGTGAAAGTTTTTGTTTGTCAAAAAGTCATTGTTCTACATATTTGAAAAAAAGTTATATCCCTTCAAAACCTTTCTATTTGATACACATTGATGTTTGGGGACCTTTTAAAGTCACTACTATCTCTAAGAAAAATGGTTTGTTACATTCATCGATGACCATACTCGTCTATGTTGAGTTTATCTAATGAGTGAGAAATCTGAAGTTGAAAAACTTTTCAAAAATTTTTATACTATGATTGAAACACAGTTTCAAGAAAAAATCAGTATTCTTCATACTGATAATGGAACCGAGTATTTTAATGAACTTTTGGGAAATTTTTTAATAGAAAAAGGAATTCATCATCAATCAACTTGTGTAGATACCCCTCAGCAGAATGGAATTGCTGAGCAACAAAATAAACATTTACTTGAAGTGGTTCGTGCTATTATGTTTTCAATGAATACCCCAAAATATCTTTGGGGAGAAGCTGTGTTAACAGCCTGTTATTTGATTAATAGGATGCCCACACGCGTCTTAAAATATAGCACACCATTAGACAACTTCAAAAAAAATTTTCCCCTTTCAAAATTATACTCGGATTTACCATTAAAAGTATTTGGCTGCATTGCATTTGTTCATACACCCAATAAAGACCGGTCCAAACTTGATCCTCGGGCTGAAAAATGTATTTTCATAGGATATGCTCCTAATAAGAAGGGATGTAAGTGCTATAATCCTCAAACACGAAAAACTTATGTGAGTATGAATGTAACTTTTTTCGAAAACAAATCATACTTTCACAAAAATTCTCTTCAGGGGGAGAATGAGGTAGTTAAAGAAAATTTTTGGGACTTATGTCCTAACTCTTTACCAAACTTAATTTTCAATTCACCTAAATTTCCTCTCCCTACTACCATTCCCGAAGATTTAAGTGAGGAACAAATAAAAATTGTTGAAAATAATGAAGGAAATCCTAATTATAGAATGCGAAGTACTATTTTGACAGAAACAGGGGGAGAATCACTACTACAGGGTTCCAAAAAACCCAACACTGAGCCTCTGTTTTATACTCGGAAAAAATATCATCAAAAGAGTCAAAATCAGTCTATTACACTTGGAACTGACCAACCTCTATCCTTGGGAACTGGATCTCAAGATATCATAGGTAATCCTATTCCTAAACATTCTTCTATTGGTCTTTCTGACTCACCAGATTTTGATATTCCTATAGCTATTAGGAAAGGAACCCGAACTTGCACAAAGTATCCTAGATACCCCATTGCCAAATACCTTTCTTACAAAAAATTGTCCAACACAAATAGGGCTTTCACCTCAAAAATTTCACATCTATTTGTTCCAAGAAATATTCAGGAAGCTCTTGATGATCCGAATTGGAAATTAGCAGTGATGGAGGAAATGAATGCCTTGAAAAAAAGTGGTACTTGGGAGGTTGTTGATTTACCTAAGGAAAAAAGGGCAGTAGGATGCAAGTGGGTCTTCACAGTCAAGTGTAAAGCCGACGGGAGTATAGAAAGGTATAAAGCTAGATTAGTAGCAAAAGGGTTCACCCAGACTTATGGAATTGATTATCAAGAAACCTTTGCTCCTGTAGCCAAAATAAACTCAATCAGAGTATTATATTGTCCTTGGCTGTAAATCATAACTGGCCCTTATACCAGTTAGATGTAAAAAATGCCTTTTTGAATGGGGATCTTGAAGAGGAGATCTTTATGAGTTTACCGCCTGGATTTGAAGAAAAAATGGGGTCAAATAAAGTTTGTAGATTAAAGAAATCCTTGCATGTTCTTAAGCAGTTTAAGGGCTTGGTTTGAAAGGTTTGGAAAGGCTATGAGGAGTTATGGCTACTGTCAGAGTCAAGCTGATTACACTATGTTTTACAAACATAGTTCTGAAGGCAAAATTGCAATCCTAATTGTCTATGTAGATGATATTGTCTTGACAGGTGACGACAATGAAGAGCTAGAGAGATTAAAAAGGAGACTTGCAGCTGATTTTGAGATCAAAGATTTAGGTGTATTGAAGTACTTTCTCAGGATGGAGTTTGCTCGGTCGAAAGAAGGTATCTTTGTAAACCAACGAAAGTATGTTCTTGATTTACTTGGTGAGACTGGACTTCTAGGTTGCAAACCAGCCGAGACACCAATTGAAGCCAACCTCAAACTACAACCAGCTAAAACTGAAGACGTCCTAAATGTTGAAAAATATCAAAGCTTGGTGGGAAAATTGATTTATCTGTCACATACACGTCCAGATATAGCCTTTGCAATAAATATGGCTAGCCAATTTATGCATTCACCTGGCCAAGAACACTTTGATGCTGTGTATAGGATTCTCCGATACTTAAAAGGAACTCCTGGCCGTGATTTGCTGTTCAAAAGACGTGAACATTTGCAGGTAGAAGCATATACTGACGCAGACTGGGCTGGAAGCATTTCTGATAGACGTTCAACTTCAGGTTACTGTACGTTTATCGGAGGAAACCTTGTCACTTGGCGGAGCAAAAAACAGAATGTGGTGGCAAGAAGTAGTGCCGAGGCAGAATTCAGATCAATTGCTCATGGAATTTGTGAAGTATTGTGGATTAAGAGACTTCTTGAAGAATTAAAAATCTCTAATCCACTGCCTATGAAAGTGTATTACGACAATAAAGCAGCCATCTCCATTGCTCACAATCCTGTTCTTCACGATAGGACGAAGCACGTGGAAGTTGATAAGCATTTCATTGAAGAAAAAATCGAGAGAGGGCTGATTTGCATGCCATACATTCCTACCACCGAGCAAGTAGCTGATGTACTTACATAAGGACTACCTACAAGGCAGTTTAACAACCTAATTGGCAAGCTGGCTATGGAAGATATCAACAAACCAGCTTGAGGGGGAGTGTGGAAAAGGAGAGATTTTTTAAGAGATTGTGATTTGTGATTTATGTAAATATCTTATTTTTTGGTTAAATCAACTTTGTAAAAAGGGAAAAAAGATTAGATAAGAGATTTGATAGAATAGACAGCAAATCAACTGATTTTTAGGTAGTTAATTTTGATTTTTTTCCTTAGTTTCTCTTTTTAGCTCTTGTATCTCCTCTTATATGAGGAACCCGTGTAAATACAGTTTGATTAGAGAAAAGTCAATACATTTTTTTATCAATTCCAGAAAATTATCCCTGTTTACAGATGCCAAGACTTGAAATATGAGGTTAGTTTCAAAGTGATTTGGTGTTAACCGATCATATTTACACTCTGGAATGTGATGCTAATTCCAGAGATGCTCGCATTTCCTCACGCCTGATAATGAGTAGCACAATTTGTAAAGAATTTCCACAATGAAAGCACAGTATTACCAAGTTTATCGACATCTATCCTGAAGTCCTGTTAGAGTTCTTTTACATTAAGCATATATGTTTGCGAACATATGCGCGTGTGTAAATCCCTCTTCTACATGAGTGCTAGTACATGAGACCTCTCTCTCTCACGCTGTGTGCTTGATGTTTATTCACCATTGCTATTGTTCTACTTGTGTCCATCATCCTTGTGATAATCAACATTATATCCAGTGACAGTAAATAATGTGTCAGCTTATTCATATTACAAAGTCATGTAAAGTGCTTTAATTTTAACAACTTGTAGCTCTTCTACTTAACCTTTCCTTTCATGTTTTAGCCAGGTGATGAATGTTTCCTTGATGTTCGGGACAACAATGATATCAGAGAATTTACCTCAATCCACCAATCTTCAAAGCCAAGTGATAGAACAGTATGTGAATGGGCTAAAAATGTGCTATTTTCCAAAGCAAGAGACCTTATTTAGTTCGACTTGGATTATCTTGCCTCTCATTATGCAGTCAGGTTATTGGAAGTAATAACCTCATTATGGGATCTTGTCATATTGCTTATGATTGCAAAGTAGGGAACGATAATATTTTTGGAAATGGTACACTTCTAGGCGGACATGTCGTGATTGGAGCAAGTTTCTTGCTTATTTATTATTTTAATTTATTTTATTTTATATTTTAATAGTTCCAAGTAAGATGACATTCTCGACTAGTTGTAGAGGAAAAATCTGATTTGAAGTTAATTTAAGTGCTTCAATGTAGGACCATGCTCACACTGCAGGGGCTACTACTGTTCATCAGGTCTGCCATATTGGCTCCTTCTCTTTCATTGGTGGTGGTTCTGTGGTATGATCACAAACTCCTCATATTATTATATTCACAGTTGCTAGCCTCTACATGAAAATGGCATTTTGGAACCACTACGTGGAAAAAATAATTATCCTTGTGCCAGTACCTGAAATGCCGTCTATCTTATATGTAATTCGTGTTCTTTTCTGAACAAAATATGTGCGCGAAACTAAGAGTGTGTTTGTTATATGACTTCTTTTACAATTGTGCAGTATCTATCACCTTTACATATTTTTACTCAGGAATTAGATGATAACTCGATTTCTAAGATTGTTTTTATCTCTGAAGGTTTCACAGGATGTGACTAAGTATATGATAGTTTCAGGAGAAAGGACTGAGCTTCGGGGTTTAAATCTTGAGGGCCTTTGACGTCATGGATTCACATCTACTGAGGTTTAATTTGAATAAAAATCCGTTTACTTTAACAAATAAAAGTTGTTTTCGTTTTCAATGCGTGAACATTCTACGACTTTGGCAAGGACCTAGATCACAAGCCTAAGAACAGCTTATAGGAAGATTTTTATGCCTGTTGATGACGATGTTCGAGGTTTCGAAGAACGTCTTGCCGAAGTGGTATGACATCTCTCTCTCTCTCTCTCTCTACACACACGCACACACCTCTGAATGTTTATTGATGGAACCTAAGTCTATATTACAGGAGCAGGACAAAAAACTGGCCAATGTTCCCGCAGTAGTTCACATGGTGCATTCTATTCGTAATTCTTTGGAACAAAACAGACGAGGAATATGCAAATTTAGACGCTGGACTAGCCCGTAAATGCATCCAATGGTGCTGCTGTATCTCTTTTTGAATGGAACTGTTCTTCTGTAACAGACAAACAAACTAAACAAGTAACAATTTTATTTTCTTTAATCATTAAAAAAGAAAAAAAAAACTTCATTTCCTTTTATGCCTTTGGTCCTGGAAATATTTTGCATAGCGTCTAAATACCAGATGAGCGGAGTGAATATTTATTCAAGTTAACAAACTTCTATTGTTTTCCCCCTCTAGTATCTTCGTTTTTAATAAAATGAACAAGTAAATTATATATATATTTTTTCCCTTTGCATGAAAGGAAAAGAATGTCATGTAAATTGGCTGCACATACACATGCATTATTGTGCTTGTTATATTTAAGCTCTTTTATTTATCTTTTAACCTATGACTGTCTGACTGATACAATTTGTTCTTCCAAAGGCTTCTTTAAATGCAACAATTTAACGCTCCTTTTTTAATTTGTCCTTTTGGTTTTTTTCATTATTATGTGTCATATGATCTCATATCAGTACCTCAAGGCTGTATTGTGTATGCACTTTCTAGAGATGGGGAATGAGAGAAACTTAACTATGAAATGTTGCAGTGTTCTTAGCAGATTAAGCCTAGTTTTATCTTGCAAGATGGTGGAGGATTTGAACTGTAACCGTACAAAGACTTTGACATGCAGCTCTTTAGTTGAGTTGTTTTGAAGGTTGATTCTTTAGCACTTCCCATTATTTAAGGGAAATAAAAAATCTGTGTTGTTTAAGGCTGTAATACAGGGAGAATTTGAAACGCGTATCATTACGTAATGAATTGAAATATTGAGCTTCTTCTCTGTTGTTCGGTGTGAACTAGCTAAGCATCTTCGTTGATAAGATGACAAATCTTAGTTAGTTGGATTGTGTGTTCAATAGTTGTATTGACCATAAAGTAGAACATGCTTATTTTTAGAAGCAAATTGAATTCATTGATTTTGAAACTTTCTTTGGAATTTTATAATTTTTCCTGTACCTTCAGTTGCATTTACATGGTGGGTTTCTCTACCCTATAAGACTACATGGATAATATTTATTGGACATGAGATTTCATATTTGCTTTCCTTATAAGCAAAATCTTTAGCTGACCTAGACTTTTCACTTCATTATAAAATATATATATATACACACACATGTATATATTTTTCTCATTTCTGTTGTTTCTTCATCCTTGATGCCAATTGGTCAGTGCCTTGAATTTTTTGCTCAGATTGCCAAGGAACCTATTCGATGTCACTAAAATCCATGTTGACTTGTTCAAAGAAATTCTGATCTTCAACCTTTTTGATAATCCTTATCAGGAATTGTTTGATTTTGGAACTCCAATTCCAATCCATAGAGTTGATCCCTTTCTTCTATTGTTTTATTGTTTGGAAAATCATACCATTCACACTGGTCTGGTTGAGTGTATTTTAGGCAAGGACCTTTATATTGTGGAATAGAAAGTCTTTTTTGGGTCGTCTTTACTTCATGTGAAAAGACAGAAAAAAGAAAAAGGAAAAGGAAAGCGCTTGACTTTTAAAATTTAATTACGTGTCTACTTACAAAATTAGAATTAGTAGTTTGGAGTGAGCCATATAATACATGAAATAAGAAAAAAAAAAATATCAATCCATCCTCGTAAAGTCGATTCTCAAATTTACTTTTATGTATTGATGAGTTCGTTTATTGTAAGTAGACATAGTAACAATTGCAATGACAAGATTTCTATTTTTAAAATTGCTACATTTTTGCCCAAGACCCTTTGATCTAATGGCATTCTGGCGACCTTGGGTGGTGGGTTGTGGGTTTAATCCCACATGCAATCTTTATTTTGTATTCATAGAATCACACATGCTATCATATATGTTATTCTTAAAATGTATATAATATAAAAATATAAAATAAAAATTCTTAATGTTAAATTCGGTAAACACTAAGAAAGGAACCGGTTATTTCTCATTCTATTTTCTTATAAAAACGTCAACATTATAAAAGAGGAATCAATGATCATCGTGCTTAGTCCTTTACTTTTCAAACCCATTACTTTTCACATTGCATTTAATTATTGTTAGGTATCATTTATTGTTTGGTAAACTTGACCTTAGTTAAGATGCTACTTGGACGGATCGAATCTTGGTTCCTAGATTGCACAAGAATATTCACTGGTAGTAGGACTTTCTTGTATTTTTTCTGTAAAGCAGTCTATTCCATGACCATTTAATACTCAGGTACTCATTCAAATGGAGAACGTCTGGCATTTCTCTTTAGACTGTTGAACAAGAAACTTACATTGCGTTTCATACATAGTTTGGCCGTTTTGAACCTATAGACCAGTATGAATAGACATTTGTCGAGCACAATAAACAAATCGTTCAGAACAACGAAGATAGTTTAAAATCTATTAAACTATCAATTTTCAAAACTTGACTCTCTTTTAAATTCTAACCGTTTTACATGATTTTTTATAGTAAAAACTTTCCTCATTCTTATTTTTCTTATAAACTATAGTTTTTAATTCTTGTTTTAAACTTTTACTTTCTAAACGCTAATTCAAAACCACCGTTTAAACACATAGATTTAATAGTATCAGTTCAAACTATAAAGTTTAAAACCACATTATTCCGAACCCGTGTATCAAAGAGACAGTTATTCTTAACGAGAGTGTTCTTAAAAAAAAAAAAAAAGAAGCCAAGAATAACTTTTTATTTAACATAATTGACAATATGCAGCAAATTAAATAAATAAATAAATAAGGAAAGTGCAATTACTGACTTTTAATAGACTACCAAGTTATTTGATTGAAGCTTAAATCCACTTTCCTATTATGATTCAAAATCGACGATTTAGAAAGCTACCCTTTTGACTAATTATAAAGGCAATACTTTGTGGACCCCTGAATTATTGTATTTAATAATGTAATTATTTAACAAAATTCAAGAACAAATGTTCTTCCGCCTTCTATTACAATCATCCCCCTCAACAAATTGGCATCTTTGGATTAGGATAATCATAAAATATGAGAATAACTATTACCCTTTAGGTGGGTTCTGGCCAGATCAAATGATCACTGAAAATGAAATTGTTTAAAAAAAAATGCTATAATGCTGGTACATTGGACATTCTGCATATCCTAGTTCTGGACTGGATTATGGTGACTGATGTAATCTTTTCTTTAATCTCAAGTGGCATAATATATATATATATATATATATATATATATATATGAGAGGATAATATAATATCATCTGCAAATAGGATAAAAAAGCCATTTGCTGAGTTCATATAAAGCTAGCTGTTGTAATTTTTGATTTGCATATGACCCATGCAATAACCTTGCCCGTTCCTTTTTTTTTTTTTTTTTTTTGGTTTTTGGAAATTCAAATGTTGACTGGAAAGTGCTCCATTTCCATTCTGCCCAATTACTAATTATCAGCAGTTAGCATGTTATTTTTTTTTTTTTAATTCCTTTCTACTTTTTGTAAGCTAGAAACCATCTCTCTGTAAACACTCGATATATCCGTAGTTGAACTCACGATCTCCTGCTCAAACTAGAAATTAGTACTTTTAATGGCTAGATTTTTTTTTTTTTTTTTTGACGCAGCTGAACAAACACATTGGTCTAGAATTGCTACTCTACATAATAATTGGGTAACAAAAAGTGAAATATATGAAACTTTTTTTAACCAAAAAGAAGGAAAGTAGATTATGAAAGCTGATCAAATACGAATTTAGAAGCAGTGCTTTTCAGTAGTTCAGCAACCAAGACTGATGGTACACTTATGGCCATTTGCTTCTCATAAAGTTGATGCCTTTTGGATTCGTGTGGAAGCAGTTATATAATAATAAAGAAGGATTTACATAAAATTAATCAATCTTAAACAAGTATTATGATTTAACAAGACAATGATTTAGGAACCACATTAAAAAGTTGCTATTAATTAGCAACAATATTTTTTAAAAAAATCCATGCTTTTGTAAAAGAAGTACAACATATTCTAGTTGCATCAAAAGTCATTTTCACATCACAATCTCACACCATTTTTTGCATACCAAAATCTTAGCCTTCTCATTGGACAATACCCATTTGCCCTATCCCCTGAAAAACTGAAGCACCATCATTTAATTAATGTGCTGTTTTCAGGATTCCAAAAACTCAAATCAATTTGGAGAAATATGGCATGAAAGGGCTAACAAGCACCAAGTTGGATTTGATCAAACTCTATCTTTTATGATATGAGGAACACTTTTGAGCAAACCCCAAGTTTTAAAATATTTGAACTATCAATTCTGATGGGTCCCTTGGAGATAATGCAGATATCAAGCTTTGACACTGATTTATAAAGAATTATAATTAAATAGGTTTTGTAGCTCTAAACAAAACTGAAAGTCTCATGATAAGCTTAATTAAATCACGAAATGGAGCTAAGAGATCAAAGAGTATCACCAACTTCTTGCATTTAATGTTTATAAAAGGGAGGGAAAAAATAACCAAAGTTTTTTAATTCCTAGTCAGACAAGATTAGTTTAAACTTTTTCTGGGCCATTATCTACTGGTTTTATATGAGAAAAGATTCCATGGTACAATAATGCCAAATAAATCCAAATAAAATGGCCAGTGTTTCCTCGTTCAGACAAGGAGGAGTAAAAAATTCCTCAACTTGGCATCTAGATTCATTGAAATTAAAATTAAAGTAGGGAAAAAAAAAAACCCATCAGTTTAAAATCAATGACAACGTAAAATCATAACATTAATTAAGAAAAAAGCTAGTTGGCTTAGAAATGTATTAGTTTTATCATTATTTTAATTTTTTGCTGTATTAGTTTACACATGATTGGAAAGATAATATCTTGCAGCTCCTACCTTTACTCAACGTCCAGGATTCTGTTTGGGACAATGGTAGATTAGCCAAAGTCACTAGCCATATTTGATTGGACCAAAAGAAAGCTGATGTAACATTTGAAGTTGTATTATAAGTAACAGTCTTTTCTTTGTTATCATGATTTTTTTTTCTTTTTTTTTGTTTGCCCTTCTGTATATTGATTGGAATGGTATATCTTAAGAATACAGTACTACTCTGTGACTAGTAATTTGATAAAAATAGTATGGTCTAATAATTAGCAGCCAGAAAATAACTACTGCCACAAAATCTAGATACTGCTGCAAAATCCCTGATGTAAGTGATGTGTGTTTGCAAGTGATTATGGCAACCAATCTGGGTTTTTAGCACTTAGTCCATTTGTTTTAATGGTTAAAATTTTTAGAAACCACTAGTTGAAAAACGGAGCGTGTATTAAGAATGTTAACCGAAAAATTAAAAAAAAAAAAGTTTCAGAAGAAAAAAAAACGTTTCAAGAGGAAAAAAGAAAAAAAAAGTTTTTGGCAGCTTAAAGTGAAAAAAAAAAAAAGTTTCAAAATGCTAAAAATGTTTCACAAAAAAAATAACAAAATATTTTAAGTTTTAAATGTCTTGAAAGCACCACACAAAACTTCATTCTCTCTTTACATTTATGATAATGATTACCTTATTTATAAGTTAAATTTCAGAGTCTATGGAACGACTGACCATATTTGACTGGTCATACAATCAATGCTTTTTTTTTTTTTTGTGTTAAATGATGATTTGAAAAGATCTAACCCTTGAATTTTTTTATTGTTAGGTCATATCTAATAAAAATAGCTTAAATTTTAAGCGTCTAGATTAATTTATCTACTCGATATTTTGTATATACTATACGACTAAGAAATAACTAGTTATACCATAAGATCTGGCGTAAATTTCAGTCAGGACAATTGACTTGTTTCGGAATTTACCCAAACTTTGGTAGAAAACTCGACTTCTGAAATCAAAACTTTGAAGTCTAATGCTAATGAACTTCTCTTCATATGGCTGCAAACCTATTTGTCTTATTTAGGCCTTGACAATTTGGCTACACATTTTACTAAATTTCCTAGGAAAGGGGTATCTTTGTTGATTTATATTATTTTTCAAAGTTCTCAATTTCTATCATATTCCATAACTTTTTTTAAAAAAATTTTAATAGTCATTTATTCACCTCCAAAAATTTGGAGGATCACACCCCTCTCTCTCTCTCCGAGTATAATACCAAAAAGGGTCGCAGACGTATATATTGAACGGTTATATACCACTCAAAATAGAAGTGGCTTTCAGTTTACACATATATACAACTCTATACAAATACTCAATATATGTTTACATATGCATAATATTCCAAGTGTGCAAATCAAATAATTGTGAACAAAAAAATTCAATTATATGCGATATAGACCAAGAAAAGTAATATGCCACTAAGGACAATAATTTCTTGCCTGGTAGATAATTAGATGAGAGAGAGAGAGATTAAGGCTATGTACCAATTATACATCCATTTTGTTTAAGGATACAGTACTTTAAAGGACAAAAAACTTTCCTGTATAAGATAAGCTTTTATGATATATTAATCAAATACACGTTTATATGAATATGTGTGTGTATACAAAGAAAGAGAGATAGAGAGAGGCGATATAGGGTTTTTTTTTTTTTTTTCCCTGATAGGAGAGAGAAGATGTGCTTATACTATTATTGAGTAATTAAGGAAGCCAAGTGGGAAAAAGTATCTAACAATAACTTATGTACATATATCTAATCATCTTCTCTTGGTGTGCATCCATTTTCATAAACCCCACCTCATCCCCATCGTCATATATACCACCAAACACATAACTCATTTGCTCTCTCTCTCTCTCTCTCTCTCTCTGAGTTTAGAGTTGTGTGTGTGTCGGCCGTTAATTTTAGGCCCCTGTGAGAAGTTGAGCTGAATTTCTTCTGTTTGCAAGAAGATGGGCAGAAAGTGCTCACATTGTGGAAATATAGGCCACAATTCAAGGACTTGCACCAATAGGGCTTCTGCTACTTTTGTTGGAGGATCACTTAGGCTCTTTGGTGTCCAACTAGACATATATTCTGCATCATCTTCTTCCAATTTTATGAAAAAAAGCTTCAGCATGGACTGCCTTAACTCCTCTTCCTCACCTTCTTCATCCCCTTCTTCTTCAATGTCAACTTCAAGAAATATTGCCCTTGATGAAGCTTCTCTTCTTGACAAAACCTCTATTGGGTATCTCTCTGATGGCCTCATTGGCCGTGCCCAAGAAAGAAAAAAGGGTTAGTAATAAGTGCCATACTTGAAACTACATATGTTCAATATATATATATATATATATCCTCCTGGTTCAACTTCTTTTAATGCTTAATTTGTGTTGTTTGCGAATAGGAGTTCCATGGACAGAAGAAGAGCACAGGACATTTCTAATTGGGCTTGACAAGCTAGGGAAGGGTGATTGGAGAGGCATCTCTAGAAACTATGTCACCACAAGAACACCAACCCAAGTTGCTAGTCATGCTCAGAAGTATTTTCTGAGGCAGGCAAACCTCAACAAGAAGAAGAGACGATCAAGCCTATTTGACATGGTATGTACATAAATATGCATTGCTACATGAGGATTTGAACTCTACACTTTGAGGTAGAGTCGGGTATAGAATTACTCCTGGGTTTTGTCTGGAACCACATATGTCTATAGACCCTACATATATAATTGAACTTTTTAAATGATTTTATCAAAATGTGATGGCAGGTTGGGAGCAGCAACAACATGGTGAATGGAAGTAGTCCCCTAAATAGTTCTAACTTCAAGCCTAGTGATGATTGTCCAATTCCTAACAATTTCTCTCGACCTAAAGTTCAAAGTCTAGTTTCATATAATCCAAAAGCAGATGATAGTCCTCAAAAAGCTTCTTCTTCTCCTTATGATCTTGATCATCATCATCATTCTATGCCTCTTTGGACACAAGGGTTATTCAATCCCCAGATGAAACCTAATCCAAATGCAGCAAATAACCAATCATCACTTCCTCAAATGCTTCACCAGCACCTGATCTAAAGCTCAAGCTGGCCGGGCCAGGGCCTAATTTGGAACAAAATAAGTCATTTTCAGGTCACCTCCGTGTTGGCCCTATTACTGTTACATGTCTTTGATGATCATCATTAGTCTCTCACAGATATAAACCCAAAGAGAAATGATAATGATTTTTGCAGTGTCATATTATTATTCCCAGGAGGTAGAACATGATCAAGGAAGATGCTATCATGCAAATTCGACCGTGTTATATACCGGTATAGTTAGTATGTCTTAACCGAATGAAGAATAATCTTTCTTTCTTTTTTCTTTTCTTTTCTTTTCTTTTCTTTTCATGGAATAAACAGATGTATGATCAGTGACAAAAGTTATATGGAAGTAGTAATAGTTATGACCATCAGAGAAGTATATTCTGTTTCCTTACGGATGACTGCAAATCAATGAACTTGTTAGCTAGCCATGCAATGAGCTTATGTGTGACCATTTTAGCAACCTCTTTATAATCTATGGTTTAATATCGAATCTTATATGCGTTTGGTACCAATTATGAATATAGTTTAATTATTTAACTTTCTCACAAAGTTTACTCATGAATTACAGATATTAAAAAATGTAACTTGTGATTACGACAAAATATCAGTTAATAATGATCTTGCTTGGACCATGTGTTGATATCTTCGTTACAAACAAACAAAAAAAGCAAAAGGGTAGGATTGGGAGTTCAGTTCTACATACGTATCTGCTTTATTCACCAATAAATTTGGAGGGATGTTTGGAGAGGGAGAAAACAAAAATGATTTTTCAGTTTATTTTTTAAGGGCTAGCTGTGCAACCATTGACAGCTGTGGAAAAGAAACAAGAGTGAGGGTGAAGGTTCTTCAGTTTCTCATTTAGAATTTTTTTTTTCCTTGGGAGAAAAAGGAAAATATTAATATTTTCTTCCTTTGGCTGCTAAGAAGATAAGAAGGAAAAAGAGAAGTTGACTAGTTAACCAAGTTGGAAAATATCTACAAAGGATACTTTTTTCTTCATTTCCTTGGTAAGAAAGTATAAGATTATTATCCATATTCTTGCATCTTTCTGAATCCTATTTCGAAAACAATCTTTTTAATCCAAAAGAAAAAAGAGGGCTAGATATCTTGAAATAAGCATACGCAAAAACTTTCATGAAATAAATGAAAATGAGATCATCAATTCAACAGTCCGGTATGAAAAAAATATATATACATATTCTATTGATAGTAGACATTTTATCATAATTACGTCACATTAACTAATCTGATTTGATAAAATTTGATAAAAATTTGACGGTGATCATAATTATGTCCCTTCATAGGGGTATGTTTTAAAATTCACCAAACACAATTTCTTAAAGCTACATTTTAATTAATATTTGGATTCCAATTTTGTATGCATCTGCCACTTCTCCCGCTACTAGTTTATATGAGATTTTTATTTTTTTTTTTGAACGCTTTAGGAGATTGGAATTCTTCATTCTCATCACTTTTCACAAGGATATTGGTTACTTTGCTTTTTCACGCCCCACTGCTACAAAACTCCAAATTTTAGCAAGAGACGTTTTGGGAGAGGAGCCGCACTTTTTGGTGAAAAGAAATACACCAAATGACCATGACATGGTTATTTAATGCACCCTGAAAAATGTAAATTATACACAGATATAGATATAGATATAGAATATGTATTTTGTCCTAGCACATTAAAGATATGGGACCGCCCAAGTGGGTGTTTTGGTAGGTTAATATTCAGGTACTATTATAAATCTTAGCCACTTGCACCCTATTCTTTGGTCCTACTCCAAGATAGAAAGATTGTTTTGCCAAACTTGAGGTAAGCAAAGCAAGTTCCTAGGACTTGCTTGACAAGCCCACTGCCTTTGACTTTTTTACATTCTGTAATTTCTATGCAATTTCATCATATTGAATGTCTAGCTAGTAAAAATAATAATAATTAATTTACAAGTATTATTGACTACTTTAGGTCAAATTTGCATTAGGAGGAAAAATGATCAACAAATATCCTAGGTTTAAGAAGAGAAATTAGAGAAAAGTCAAGGGGTAAAAAAAGAATTATCAACTAGTAAGAGATGTTTAATAGCAGTGTCATAATTATTGCTACTAAACTCATGCTTCGCAGGACATTAATTATAATAGTTTTATCTAATTGTTTTTTGATTTTGTTGTGTTTTGGTCGGGGACAAAAATCTTTGAATGTGATTTCCTATATCTTCTTGAAGGCATAATTAATGGCATATACTACAATTTACCATTTGGGAGAATTTCAAGGAATCCATTGTTGTACACACATACACAAGTTATATATATATATAAAGGACAAAATATGGTTTGTATGACCATCAAGCTGACACATCTAAGCGGTATGACAAATATTTTAAAGATGAGGAAGAAATGAAGCCTTGTCCACAACGTGTGAAAGGAAATAGAAATTCCAATAGCACCTTCTAGGCATTGGGTCTGGTTCGTACATTGTTTGTATGTTTCTTTGGAAACCCTTCATGTGGGGTCAATCTCCATCTTTCAAGGGCTTGAATTCAATCTCTATAGTTCTTTCAACTTCACCACCAACCCCTTATCATAGAAAAGGAGAGCATACTATTCTTATTATCTTTCAAAGATATGAAATATGTATATATATATATATATGTGTGTGTGTGTGGCATAGAAGAAAAGTAATCTGCTATTATATATCATAAGAAAGTAGATTTTTTTTACTAGTCTCGTTATGAAATGACTTCACAACTAAAAGATTTCAAAACCATGTCTGAAATAATTTATTAAAACTTCCTAAATTATATCATTTATCACTCAAGAAGATTGATGTGTGAGTTGTAGTTTTATTCATATAAAAAAAATTTAAAGGTATTATCGGTATTAAGCACTATAATTAATAATCAATAAAAAGTAGGCTTTACTATCATTGATTTCTTGTAACATTGTTCACATAGAATAAATACTAACTTATAATATGACAATGAGAAATTATTGAAAAGTATTATATATATATATATATTACTAGTATAAACCGAGACAATACTATAAATTATCCTTGGACATTTCCTGTGTTTGTATGTGTGTTTTTTTGCCCAATTGGAAGGGTATGATTTGGCAGATTTATTAGTCACTTTTAAGAAATAGTGACCTTTCAACTAACATTTATATGTCATCTTTACTACATGTGACTATCAGTGAGGTGTCAAAATATTTGGATTCTTTTACTCAATCAAATCGCTATATACTCCATCAACTTTAATGTTCACATGAATTCTGTGTTGGATGGAATTTTGTTGTTTTATGGCATGAAAAGAAAATCCATTTAACGTTTCCATAGGCTTCAGACATACGCATTTATTATGTCGTAACGACACATTCTTCTATGTATGTGTATATATTTATATATTTTCATTGATGTCATCATGACTAAAAATGTCTCTGGATTAGCCTTTATTTTCCCTTCTCTCTCTTATTGTATATTATATACATTATCCTTCGGCTGCTTCAACAATACGATGATTGGCAAGTCTGACATGTGATTAACATGGTCCAGAAACAAAAGAAAAAATTGCATATATAACATAGTAGATAAAACTTCAATTCCTACACCAAAACAAATAAAAAAAAAAATTATAGTAGTCTGCATTCTAAGTTCCTTTTTTTTTTTTTTTTTTTTTTTATGTTTGCAGTCTCTTTCCTAATCAGCAGCAACTTCTGTTGGATAGCTGCGACTTAAACCTTTTTTTTATGATTTTAATCATTTTTTTATAATATTTTTTTTATAAAATTTAAATAAAAAAATTGTTTAAATCGTTCTCTCAAACATATACGAGTTTTATAGATTTTTGGGTTTCTTTTGTTCTCATGATTCACTGGAGGATAAAATTCAAAAACCACCAAGAACAATAAGCATGGTCCATGGTTCTCCCCAATGTATAGGCATGAATGAAAGGTGAGGCAAAAGATTGAATGATGAACGCCAAGAAAAAGAGTTGACTATTTCTGTATGTTTGCAGCATTTCTATGGCATACATGGCACCGGCAGATAATTATCAGTTAATACAGAAAGAGGAACCAATTTTGGGTCCAAAAATCGTTAAGAATGCAAATAGCAAAATCTAACCTAATTTTCTCACTAACTTAATGGTACCTTATTTCTATCTTTTTTCTTTTAACACAGTGCTGGGCTTATGACTTTCACTATATATTAACCTGTTTGGTATTAATTGGTTTTAACCAACTTCTCAGTTAAGAACAATGTAAAACTCTTACATGCTAAGTAAAAGCAAAAAAAGTTATTATAGTGTAAAGCTATCACATGCTACAATGTTTACAGTCCTAACCAATAGTTTTAACCATAATACCAAACACCCTAAGAAAAAACAAACCATCAAGATTCAAACTATGATATATACAAACACACACTCACACGCGCCCAAATTGCCCGAGCTAGTCTTAATGGTAACTTAAAGGGTGTTTGAAAGGATGATGGGAACTATTGGTTAGAACTACTTTTACTGTAGCAAGTGAAAGCTTTACACTGTAGCGATTTTTTTTATTGTTACTGTTGTTGAGGGTGAGCTCGGCACTATTGCCGAGAAAACAAACTTTGGTGATCAGCTAAATAGTTGGGAAGAGCCCCCAGGAAGCACGCTATAGACCCGACGCGACGTGCGCCCTGTCCGAGGTGCTTCTCAGGGCCCCCAAGGCTGCACCTTAAGCAGGACGCCACCTCGGATCATGCACTAGCTCGGGTCGGATTAATCTCACCCACAGGCAGACTGCTACTCGCCATTACAGGCTGACAAATGGCAAACAACTCACCATTCGATGGAATCCAATCCATCGACGGGGGGACGTGACATTTGTCACCTGCTGCCTGATAGGCCTTGATGTGACACTCAGGTTGTAGGCAAAACCCACCTGGCACCCGGTTCAAATAGTGACCTATAAATAGGATGCAATTATTGCATTCTAGAGAGAGAGACTACTTCACACCTAACAAGCTCCCGTCCTCTGTCGAGCAACCCCTGCCTTGAGCATCGGAAAACTCTTGTCCTTTGACTGAATCCTTACTCTAACCTCCGAAGCACCCCTCCTCTTGTTGCAGGTACAACGGACCGAGCAGAGACGAGCCGGGGAAGAGTCAGACCGTGCGCAGCCGCACGTGGTGTTGATTCGACGTCGGATCATGATAAGCATCAACAACTGTAAAATGTGAGAGTTTTATACTGTTTATAACTGAAAAAGTAGTAAAAATCACTTTTGCCAAACACAAGTTTATTTATAAAAGTAAAGCGGTAATTGTCACGCCACCACTGTACATACACACATATATATTTGATGGATTTTTTTTTTTTTTTTTGCCTTGCTTGTTTTCTCCTTGGTGATGATATCTTCAATGGTTTTATTTTCGCACAGTTATCACACAAAGTGATAGGGCCTTCTACATATATTGCAGTAAATAGCAAAATTTTCTTTTCTTGTTTAGGTAAACAACCAGATTTTACTGATAATGAAGATTATATATGGCTGCAATAATTACTCAGTTGATATGAGATTTATCAATTAGTTTAGTTAGTAAAAATAATATTTCATTTACCTAATTACTTTACCAAATGAATATAGTATTTATTCAAACTTATTAATCTATAAAAGTACGTAGCCGTTCTTTTTTAGCCAGAAAAAAATTCCATTATTTTCAATAATTTCCTCCTTAAAATCTGTCATTTTCTCAAATCACCAAACTAACGTCATTTCCCTCGTTTTAGTTTTTATTTTGCACCAATTTTTCACATATATATATTCTCAAAAAAGAAAAAGTCCCACACAAATAAATGCCGTTGAGAGAACCAATTAAAACTAAACTTTTTGCATACTTAAATGTAAATGTAAATATCGCCGTCATATTACTCTAACGGAGTAGCTTGTGTCTACAGTGCAAGGGAAAGGCCCTTTTCAAATGCCCCATCAAGAAGATATACATTAATTTCAGACACCAGAAATAATAATAATAATAATATAATAATAATTATTATTATTATTATTATTATTATTCCATTCTCTTCACTGTCATCTTCAATATGGTAGTTAACATTTTCCTCTTCCCTGACCCTACTGGACGTTCATAACATTTTTTTCTTTCTAGTCACTGTTAGAAAAATAATTTTTCATGTGGGCACACATATGTAATTAAATGTGTTATTTAATGCTATCTTAAAGTAAAGCCTAAATTAAAGTGATATAATTAAGATAAAGTTAAAAGGCTTTATTGGGTATTAAAAATAATGTATGGGTTATATTTGTTAATATTATATGTGTAGATACCAATTTGTAATTTTCAGATTTTATGATGGGCGAAACTGGAAATACACTAAAATAACAAAAGTTATATATTTTGGTTATGGTCCCCAATTCATACGTATTATTCATTCAGAAAGTTTTCAGATATTCCTACTTCTCTGAAATCCCATCTTCAGAAAAGAATTAAAGGAATACGTATTGAATTGGAAGGCAATAACCCATATCAATCCAAGATTATGAATTCAGGTACGCTTCCGCAATTTGGTATGATTCTTCTCAATAGTTTGACATGAACGATCCTGTAGAAATTTTGGTTCAATCCAGTCTATCAAGTGGTATCAGAGCTACATTCATGTTAAATTATTGAGAAATATTTTCTCAATCGTGATTCGGTATGTTTTTTAGTTATGGATACAGTTTGATATGCGTGTGTCGATGAATTTGAGATTCATGCATTTACCATAACGTTCATGCATTCTGAAAATTAATAAATGCATGCAGTTTCTTCACATTAATGTCATGCACGCATGTCGAGAATTTTGTTTGTGGCTGATTGTCGTATAACTTTTTGTTATTAAAAAAAAAAAAAACTGATGAACACGGTTTGATGAATACGATTTCATTGAATCGTTCTTCGTTGGGTTCAGTAACCCGTGCGATTACCGGCGGAAATCTCACTGCCGCCGGCAAGGGACTTCGGCCGAGACCCTCGGGCGGCGTCGGAGAAGGATAGTCGAGGCCTCTGGCCGCGGCGGAGGAAGCAAACGGCGGCCCAAAGGCCGCTGTTCATCCGGGGATTTAGGGTGTGCCAAAAGGATAGAACCGGGGTTAATTTTGGGATTTGCCGGCGGATTGCTGTCCCGCCGCCGGCGACGGCCCCCCCTGCGTGCGACCGTGCAGTAACGCTGGTGAGAAGGCTGCCGGAGGAGCTCTTGTGGCAGTTGGCAGTGCCAACCGCCTGGCGTCGTTACCCAGGGGTCGCGACCCCTGGGAGTGAGTTGATTCTGGGCTTCGGCCCAGAACATAAAAAAAAAAAAAAAAAACCAGAAGGAGTAAAGGCTGGACACGGGCCTGGATTTATTGGGCCCGTAACCAGAAAAATCCCAGGGGCTCAACCCCTGGGTGACCCGAGTAATAATAAAAAAAAAAAAGAAGAAAGAACCCGGCAGGGGGGGGGCTGAATGTGGACCCGGGTTGGGTTAACCTGACCCGGTCCACACCCAACCCGGCCCTTTGACCCTCCACGTCAACGGTCAATGGTCAACGTTGACTTTGACCGTTGACCATATATAGTTGACTTTTTAAAAATTTTTTTTTTATGGGGTCAATTTTGGATGCAACTTTAAAATTCAAATTGTGTTTTTTAGATGATTAATATTATCAAATTAATTAATTGAATCAATAAGCTGCCAAAGTAGCCTCTTTTGTGGATGTTGATTAATTTGTGATATTAAGAAGGTTGTGTGAATTTAATTCATGCGAATATTAATCGGCCCAAAGGAAGTTTAATATTTGGCAGAATTAAATTCATACCTGTGGTGATAAATATGTAACAATTATATGGTTATTTTTGGTATGTGAATAATAAGTGGATCCAAAGATTAGCTTATTATTTGACATAATTTATTGTTAATATTTGATCACTGCACCAAGAACACCACTTACAAGTTAATATTTCTGTCCAAAGACTAAATATTAATGTTGTTACAGGTTTCTTGTGATGGGATATGTCATTGTTTGAATTTTATTGGTTGTTTTATGTGAATTCTTATGTGAATATGTGATTTTGTTCTCTGTTCAGCTACTGCATCATCTGCATCAATATCTGCTAATGTTAATTCCATTCCTATGCTGAATGGGACTAACTTCAAGGAATGGAAAGAGAATGTATTAATCGTTCTCGGTTGCCTTGATCTAGACTTAGCCATAAGGGTTGAACGTCCCACTATTACAGATTTTAGTTCCACTGAGGATAAAAAGGAACTTGAAAGATGGGATCGTTCTAACAGAATGAGTCTAATGATCATTAAGAAAGGCATTCCAGAAGTCTTCAGGGGCACTGTACCTGATGAGGTCACTACTGCCAAGGGTTTCCTTGAGGCTATAGAGAAATGCTTTGCAAAGAATGATAAGGCTGAAACAAGCACGCTTTTGGCGAGCTTGATTTCAATGAGGTACAAAGCAAAAGGAAACATAAGGGAGTACATTATGGAAATGTCTCATCTGGCTTCAAGACTAAAGACACTAGATCTAGAAATTTCTGAGGATCTTCTAGTGCATCTTGTCTTGATTTCTCTTCCTGCACAATTCAGCCAATTCAAGGTCAGTTTCAACTGCCAGAAAGAGAAATGGACTCTTAATGAGTTAATTTCTTATTGTGTGCAAGAGGAAGAAAGATTGAAGCAAGAGAAGACTGAAAGTGCTCACTTGGCTAGCACCTCTAAGGACAAAAAGAAGAAAAGAAAGAAAAGCAATGAAGTTGCTAAAGGTCCAGCACAGAAGAAACAAGATAAGGATAAAAATGATGGAAATGTTGCTTGTTTCTTTTGTGGTAAACCTGGACACATGAAGAAGGTCTGCACCAAGTATCATGCTTGGCGTGCAAAGAAAGGTATACTTCTCAATTTGGTTTGTTCTGAGGTTAATTTAACTTCAGTGCCAAGACACACTTGATGGATAGATTCAGGTGCCACTACTCATATAAGTGTGTCTATGCAGGGTTGCCTGAGCTACCGAAAGCCAATTGATGCTGAAAGATTCATCTATGTGGGAGATGGCAAATCGGTAGAAGTTGAAGCTATAGGGCATTTTAGGTTATTGTTAAGTTCTGGTTATTATTTGGATTTGAAAGACACCTTTGTAGTACCGTCGTTTAGGCGGAATTTAATTTCTATTTCTGCTTTGGACAAATTTGGATATTGTTGTTCATTTGGAAATAGTCAGTTTAGTCTTTCTTTAAATTCAAATGTTGTTGGTACCGGTTCTTTATCATTTCAAGATAACCTATATTTGCTTGATACAGTTGCTTCTTATAACGAAACCTTGCATGTTAATTCTCGTGGCATAAAACGTAAATTAACCGATGAGAATTCTGCTGTATTATGGCATAAGCGATTGGGACATATTTCAAGAAAAAGGATAGAAAGGCTTGTGTCAGATGGAATTCTTGATTCCCTTGATTTTACAAATTTTGATATCTGTGTTGATTGTATTAAAGGGAAACAGACAAACAAAAGGGGATTGGGTGCCAATAGAGCTACGGATGTCTTAGAATTGATACATACAGACATTTGTGGACCATTTCCTGTGGCTTCATGGAATGGTCAACAATATTTTGTATCATTCATAGACGATTACTCCCGGTATGGCTACCTATATCTCATACATGAGAAGTCACAGACTTTGGACGTGTTCAAGTCATACAAGGCTGAGGTTGAACTTCAACTCAGCAAAAGAATTAAGGCCGTTAGATCTGACCGTGGTGGTGAATACTATGGCAGATATGACGGATCAGGTGAACAACGTCCAGGACCTTTTGCTAAATTCCTAGAGGAATGCGGGATAGTCCCTCAATATACCATGCCAGGTTCCCCTAGCATGAATGGTGTAGCTGAGAGACGAAACCGGACACTTAAGGACATGGTGAGGAGTATGATTTGTCATTCCACCTTACCTGAATCCCTCTGGGGTGAAACACTCAAGACTGCAGCTTACATTCTTAACAGAGTACCAACAAAAGCAGCAGCTAAAACACCTTATGAGCTTTGGACTGGCAAAAGGCCTAGTCTAAAGCATTTACATACTTGGGGTTGTCCAGCAGAAGCAAGGTCTTATAGGCCCAATGAAAAGAAATTGGACTCCAAGACAGTGAGCTGCTATTTCATTGGTTACCCTAAACGGTCAAGGGGTTACAAATTTTATGATCCCACTACTAAGGCTATTTTTGAGACGGGAAATGCAACATTCTTTGAGGATGTTGAGTTTAGGGGAAGACATAAGGTTAGAGACTTTGTCTTTGAGGATGAATTTGATCCTGTTCCTTTTGTACAAGAGGGATTGGTTCCTATTCCTACAATTGCTTTTGATAATGTTCAGGCTTCTATCCCTGACGTTGATCAAATTGCATATCAAGAACAACCAGACATAGTCATTCAACCCCTTCAGGTACAAACTCAACAATCTCAAGAACCAGAACCTCAGGAACTTGTGTCATTAAGGAGATCCACTAGAGAGAGGAGAAGTGCTATTTCGGATGATTACATAGTATTTCTCCAAGAACATGAGGAAGCGTTGGATTGATGGATGATGATCCGATCAATGTCCGTCAAGCCATGCATAGTTCTAACTCTCAAAAGTGGATGGATGCCATGAAGGATGAGAAAAAGTCTATGAAGGACAATGACGTTTGGGATCTCGTTCCATTACCTGAAGGTGCGAAGCCCATTGGTTGTAAATGGATATTTAAAACCAAGAAGGATTCGAAGGGTGATGTAGAGAGATATAAGGCTCGTCTTGTTGCTAAGGGCTTTACTCAAAAGGAAGGCATTGATTATAAAGAGACTTTCTCTCCGGTTTCAACGAAAGACTCTTTTAGGACAATTATGGCACTTGTAGCGCATTTTGATCTTGAGCTACATCAGATGGATGTTAAGACTGCGTTTCTAAATGGTGACATTGAAGAAACGATCTTTATGGTGCAACCAGAAAACTTTGAGTTGGGAGACCCAAAGAAGATGGTTTGCAAATTAAAGAAATCCATCTATGGGCTCAAGCAAGCTTCCCGTCAATGGTATTATAAATTTCATCAAGTGATAGTCTCATTCGGTTTCGAGATGAACACCGTGGATGATTGTATATACCATAAGTTCAGTGGGAGTAAGTGTATTTTCTTGGTATTGTACGTTGATGACATACTGCTTGCCACCAATGATATATGCTTATTGCACGAAACCAAGAGATTTCTATCAAAGAAATTTGAAATGAAAGATCTTGGTAACGCCTCTTTTGTATTAGGAATTAAGATACACCGGGATTGCTCTCGGGGTATACTTGGGTTATCACAAAAGAGCTATATCGAAAAGGTGCTTAAAAGATTTGGCATGCAGGATTGTAAACCAGGAGATACCCTTGTGGCTAAAGGAGATAAATTCAGTTTAAGTCAGTGTCCTAAGAATGACCTTGAGGTTAAGGAAATGGAAAAGATCCCATATGCATCAGCTGTTGGGAGTCTAATGTATGCTCAAGTTTGTACTCGTCCAGATATAGCATACATTGTTGGATTATTGGGCAGATATTTGAGTAACCCTGGAATGGATCATTGGAAAGCAGCCAAACGGGTTATGCGATATTTACAGAGAACAAAAGATCACATGCTTACATATAGAAGGTCAGACCAACTTGAGATCATTGGTTATTCGGATTCAGATTTTGCTGGATGTCAAGATAGTCGTCGATCCACTTCGGGCTATATTTTTCTGCTTGCTGGAGGAGCTATTTCTTGGAGGAGTGCCAAGCAGTCACTCATAGCTTCTTCCACTATGGAGGCAGAATTTATAGCATGTTATGAGGCATCCAATCATGGAATATGGCTGCGAAACTTTGTCACTGGGCTGCGGATTGTGAAAAGTATAGAAAGACCACTTAAGTTGTTTTGTGACAATAAATCTGCAGTCTTATATTCCAATAACAACAGAAGCTCTTCAAAGTCAAAACATATAGAGATTAAGTTTCTTGTTGTTAAAGAAATAGTTCAGAGTGGTCAGGTGTCTATAGAGCATATTGGTACAAACTCCATGATAGCGGATCCGCTTACAAAAGGACTTCCACCCAAGGTCTTTCATGAGCACACTGCTCACATGGGTGTTCAGTTATTTGATGATATGCAGTTTTAGTGGGAGTTTGTATTTGAATGCTAATTTTCTTTATATATAGACATGGTGTGTTTGTATATGTTTTCTGCAGAAATAAAGAATACAGCTTATTTACACTCTGATTTTGGTACGGTTTTGATCTCATTCAGATATAAAGTAGGACCAGTTGGAAATAGACATGTTTATATCACATTGCATGTAATTTCCATGCTACACATCCATACTTGATCTATGTCATTTGGTTATATTGATATACGTAATCATTGATGGGTTTAGTCACGCTACATTTGTGACGAAGACCGCTTTGGTTCTATATTGGTATGATCAATGGACGAGATTGTTCAGGAATACCTTTATGTGTGATAGCAAAGGTTGAGCTCACTAAAGTTAACACATTTTTGTAAAGATACATATGTGACCCAAGTGGGAGATTGTTAGAAAAATAATTTTTCATGTGGGCACACATATGTAATTAAATGTGTTATTTAATGCTATCTTAAAGTAAAGCCTAAATTAAAGTGATATAATTAAGATAAAGTTAAAAGGCTTTATTGGGTATTAAAAATAATGTATGGGTTATATTTGTTAATATTATATGTGTAGATACCAATTTGTAATTTCCAGATTTTATGATGGGCGAAACTGGAAATACACTAAAATAACAAAAGTTATATATTTTGGTTATGGTCCCCAATTCATACGTATTATTCATTCAGAAAGTTTTCAGATATTCCTACTTCTCTGAAATCCCATCTTCAGAAAAGAATTCAAGGAATACGTATTGAATTGGAAGGCAATAACCCATATCAATCCTGAATCATGAATCAAGGTACGCTTCCGCAATTTGGTATGATTCTTCTCAATAGTTTGACATGAACGATCCTGTAGAAATTTTGGTTCAATCCAGTCTATCAGTCACAACATACCATTATATATCACAACACACATTAATTGTGACAATCTATGAGGGGACAACTTATATTAACTCATGTTGCAGCAAAAACTTATAATACCTCATGGCCAAGGGCCAAGCCCCAAAAAAAAAAAGTCATGAGACAGTGTAATTGAACTAATAAAAGGTAACATAAATAATGAGATATGGAATTTTAGAGAGTGTAAAATACAATTTTAAAAAAAGAGGACAAAACATAAATTTTATAAAATTTTATATATAATATTAACATAAAAAACCCGCTTTGCCCTTCTCCTCATATGAGTTTGTCATGTTTTCATTGTCAATACCAAATATAGAAATTATCTACCGTTCTATAACATGGTGTGTGTATTGGAAATGTAGTTTTCACCACGTCATTAACATAATAATTATTCACATCAATGCTCCATATTTCAAGCGAAAGACTATCATCGACATTGTTATATCCCAATTAAAAAAAAAATGGATTTGAATTTCTGGGTCAATCAGTCTGCTTCATTGAACTGGACATAAAGCTATTTTTTAAGCAACGACAGTTACTTTTGTTTCTCTTCACCAACTGATTTTTTTGATTGATTAAGGGCAATATTACATCAGAATATTTGGACAACTCACTTATTTATTTTTTCTGAGCATGACGTGAAATGCAAAACTTGAAAGTCTGTTGAGTAAGAAATATACCGAACACATAAAACAATAATATGCATAACTGTACATTCGTCATGATATGCTCATAAATATGTCATTGTGAATTATGATACTTTCTGCCACATGAAAGGAATATTTAGGATTCTAGATTATTTGGTTTTCAACTTTGCCATTGAAAGAACCTTCCCCATAAAAAGGATTTTTTTTTAATGATACCTCATAAAAGAATGTTAAGAGTACGAGATTACTTTTTCAAGTTCATAACTATCTACTTTTTCCTTCTCTCCATTTAATAAAAATTAATGTTGCTTGAATATCTCACTGATTCTCTCTATTTACTGCTTCTTGAGCTTATATTGCACTTGGGATAATCATTTTTAGACGCTTTCAGTGAAGTTTACAAGTATTAATATGAAGAAAAGGTGTGCTAAACTAGTTTCACCAAATTAAAGGGCATTAAGGAGCTTCATTCCGCAGATGATGATATTTTTTTATTGTACCTTTCGACCGAAGAAAGAAAAATATGAGTTGGACATTTTATTGCAAAGAATAGTTAACATCACTCATAATTAAGCACTTTAGTTGCTCTGTTCTATTTTGAATTTCTTCTCCAATAGAACATGTAACCCTGCATACATTACAAAAATAAAAGTAAAAATTATCTCATTATTCTTCAATGACTTGAGTTGAAATATATATATATATGCGACTTTTATATATATTGTTTATTTTAATTGGTTTAAGGGAAGAAAAAAAAAGAGAGGGGTTGGCGTTTAGAGGACTAATAATTGAGGAGGCAAGTTGAAAGAATATTTAAGTGCAGTAAACAATGGGAGTTTTCCCTCCACAGCGCAGAAGGGTCAATCTTGTACACTTTTCAACTGTTCATGACTATGAAATCAAATTAAATTCGCCATTTCCCAGCATCATTAAACATTAACATCACACATGACTTCTAGTAAAGATATTTTATGCACATATACAGTTTGATCGACTGACTTCCAGCAAAACGACGACCAAAATATAACAGCTATCACCGCTGGATTGATTGTCTTTTACTATTCTTTTCTGTTTTTGATAAGAGCACAATTTCATTAACTTCTTGGAGCCCAGGAAAGCACAAAGAATACTAATTACTAATTACTAATTTCATATAGGAGATTTAACTAAATAATATTTTTAACGATACAATCTTCTGGATTTATGTTTGCTGATATGCTTACCGCATTAACGCAGAGAAGTAAATAATATTTTTACACTAAATAATTGTAGTACCGTTTGATATAAATCATTATGTGACGAGGGTCCAACTTGTTCAACTAGACAACAGCCACTTGTTCCCTATTAAATATGAGAAAATCTAGTTTGGTAGTATAAGGGCAATGTTAGAGCAAGTGGGTCCACACCACAATGTGGGACACGCAATAGAGTCCACTTTGTATTAGTTACATTGCTTAAAGAGCATTTTTAGTAGTAAAAACAACCAGCAACGAAAGGGTTGCCGACTGGTGCTAATCTTTTCATGTAAACAAAAAAAAAAAGTCTTTGAAGTGTGGAAAATAGAAATTTTAAATACTGGTACCATTTTACAACACAAGAAAAAAAATTAAAAAAAAAAAAAAAAAAAACACTGGGGTACCATTACAGGGATAAAGGATTATACATTTGAGTATAGTAGCTTTCATTTTCATCCGAGGAAAAAACAATCGCAAAATTGAAACAAGAAAGTTTTTGCTATGTTACACAGAATGGGTGGTGGACGATGACCTGATAAAGAATTAGTAGTCGTTTTTTGTTGGCACATGTGTATTCTATATATCTGCCGTACTTTTATTTTTCTTGGTTTCAGTTGGCATTTTCATTTCACTCATGCCTGATCAGGAATATATACTAAAATGCAGGCAACAAAGTAGAGGTTTGCGGTAGTGAAAATTTCTCCTCAATCGACCTCTTTTGCACTCTTAGGCACCTGTCCCCCAGAGCATACAACAAGCTCATCAGGTAAGGGTTTGCAACTTTCTGGCTCATGTTTTATTTTAATATCATGAATCATGAGAGCCGAGGACAAAGATGGCAATACGCTTAGCACTGTCTGACCGAAGATTATCTCCTTTATATCCAATCTGGGAGGAGAAATAGTTTTAAAGAGGACCTCAAAACTCTTGCTTTGACAATAATTAGATGGGCAAAATTCTACACTGAGGCACCTTTCAGATGAAGACAGTTAAGGCGCATTCTTTAAGGAAAAATCATTACCTCGCTCGGACTGTCAGGCGAGAACCACCGCAATAAGACCCCAAGATGAACAACAGCAGGTATCAACTTGAAAAGCAATGGTGTGGTTACCTGCACCGTAGTTTCGCAATAATCAATAATCTGATGTGAATTGAACTTCCAGAAATGATAATAACTAATAACATCTCGCATCATTTATAGTAACCCAAAAATTAAAAACATGAAGAAAAAGATACGTCATAATTGGGTACACCATACACCATTGCAGAAAATCATTGGCGTAATTATGTCAATTCAATTGGATTTTCAGATTAGTCTCATAGATAAATGAACAGATAACCAAACTACCGATAAACCGGTAATGGAAAATCACATTATCAACCGTATAGATAACCAAGAATATCCAAGAAGTAGCACAAGTAAGAAATCCAGTGTCAACTTTCAAGTCCCTAAAAATTTAATTTGTGTTCCAAGTTCACTTCCTACCATGGAAGAACATTCAAAATTTCATTTTTCTTTTAAAGTAGGATAAAAGTATCGCCTTTATATTTCACGCTGAAAACAAGAGGACACGTCCTATGTGTTGCAAACTCATCATAACTCTTTGCTTGAAGGTTCATTTCTATACATGCGGCGACATAATTTACTTACCAGACTGAGAGCCGTTGTTCCAAGAAGCAACAGATATAATTTACCCTGCAATAGTGATCAAGTCTTCAAATCAAATCGTATGCAGAAGAATGAGGAAACCTTGAAATTCATGTCTGGAGTTGGTAAAGTTGACGCTGACAGGTCTGGACTACAGCTTTATCTCTTTATAACTAATGTATTCAAGCGAAGTGGACTTTGGACGCACTCCTTTAAAGAGGTAATGATTAAAAACAAGCTCTTCAATCTCCCTAAATAACAAGATTCAAGGGTAAAAGGCTTGTGGATGTACTCTTTTTCTTTTTCTTAGGAAAAGAGTCAATTCTATAATGTGCAGCCAAGAAGTACTGAAGTAGTATACATAACCAATAAGGACCAGGAGGTGGCTGCATTCTTTTTAAAAGGATGATCGCAAGTCAGGCACTTACCTCGACCAAATGAAGATTAGAAGCACGACTCAAAAGAACAAACGCAAATTCCCCAATTTGTCCCAGAGACATTCCAACCTACACAAATGACATAACTTAAGGTCCCTCTGTCAATAAAATGTTTTCCAATATGTACAATTAACTATAATATCAGCTTTTGAAATCTTACCAGGAGTGAAGTCTTGTTGTTATATCCAAATCCCTTGACAACCGTAGCAACCACAATAGTTTTTACTATGATTACCAAAATAACAGCTGCAAGTAAAATATCGACATGATTCCAGAGGAAATGAACATGTATTAGCATCCCAATGCTGGCAAGGAAAAGAGCAGCAAAGAAGTTACGGATTGGCTCAACCTGAAGAGAAGCAACTCCAGTTAAGAGCAGAAACACACGAGAATATCAAAGTTAAGGGTTAGGGTTTCCAATCAAAGCATCTAAAAGATGAGAGGAAGTTTTTTTTTTTTTTTTTTCTTTTTTCCCACACATGAAAACCAGATGATGGAACTGGAAAGAAAAAGAACAATGGAAATTCTAACAAATATCTTGAGCTTACAGTAAAGCAAAAAAGAAATTTTCTCAACAAATATGATTTGTTATTGTAAATTGAAAGAACAAGACAAAGTTAGAATCATGAAGCTTACAGTAAAGCAAAAAAGAAATTTTCTCAACAGATACGATTATCGTAAATTGATGGAGCAAGACAAAGGTCATCACTCATTAACACCTCGCTACTTCTCCAAGTAGGTGCACAAATAAAAGTATCTTACTTGTTCAAGCGTATGTTGACCAAGATCAGTAGTTGATATCATCACTCCCGCCGCAAAGGAACCCAGTTCAAGACTTAGACCCAGTTTATCACTACACTGAAAATGACATAAACTATGTCATGTATCTAGAATAAAAGGCACAAATGCATAAGTAGGGGCATATATGCATCCATCACCAGCGATGGAGACATTCCAGTTAAAAAAAACTAAAGGCGAGTTGGGAGAGCATCAACAAAGAAAGTTCAAATATAAGTAGCATTAAAAACAAAGTTTGTCTTCTTTTTTTTTTTCCAGACTTATCAATGTAAGACTAAAAAAATAAAAATTCATCTGTTATCAAACACGAAAGAATCAGGAAATGGACAAACCCAAGCAACAAGTAAGCAGAATGCAACTGATGCCAGTTGATAGAGTTCATTTGTCTGAAAACAGATGAAAATAATAATCAGCAAATATAACTTGAGAGCATTACCTATTACTTTAAATTGAAAGATTTATCTGTACCTGAGATGATAGGCTTATCATGAGTTTAAGGAACCATGGTATACAAGTGCGAGATACAATTGCCAAAATGACCAAAAATGTGACCAGAACCACCAATCTGTGACAACAAAGTTATCGTAAAAGAAAGAATGAAGCATAATTCTAACGGAAGAAGCGGGATAAAAGAAAGAGAGCTACTAAGCGTGCTCAAACATGCCAAATAATCAAACATTTATGTAAAGACTTGACCACTTCAGCCTTAAATTTGTGTAACTCATCACTGTCCTCAATTGTTTGATATCCAGAGACCATGGCTGTGGATAATGTATGATGAAGCAGCTAGCTCTCCAGGTATCACATAATATTATTCAGAGAGAACTATATCAATTTCTAGAGTTACATGATCAACATCACTAACAAAGCTTTCATTCAGCTATGACAGAGGACTTAAATTAGACGAAGACTCACAATCATAGAACAGATAGAAGGAACCAGCCTTTGAACAACTTATTCAAGCTGACCCTTAAAATCAGAGTTTACTTAATTTTTATTCTCATCGTAAATAAACATGGTGAAAAAAAAATATAACATTTGGTGTAATTTGCAAATCCTGTCTACACAAGATATTTTTCATAATCTTACGATTTGGTCATGGACATCACTCCTTGAAGAACACCAGAAGTACCACCGAGAATTGGAAGTAAAGCAAACAGCAAACCGACAGCACAATCCTGATAGTACACGATAGTATACTTGTGTAACATACGTCTGTATTTAAAGTTCAAAAAAAAAAATCATCTACGTACAAAAATAAAACGATATAATCATTTTGATCTTAGATTATTTTACCATAAGATGAAGAAAAAACTTATCATGTAATAATTATATAGTCGGAAAACAATAGCTACCTGCAAAATAAGAGTACCAACTGTGACCTGACCGTGAAGGGCATTAATGCTATTTCTTTCCATCAAGAATTTCAAAACCTACAGACAAGATGAAACAAGCACCATTGAAAGAGGATTTTCTGCTATTCTCAATCTAGGAAGTGCATAGGAAGCGGAAAACACAATAATTGCACTTCAAAGGTTACATATCTATGACATTATCCAGACTTTTCACTTTTCAAATTCTTTCAACCATCATAAACCAATGGACGAGGTGGACCGGCGAACCAGCCAGCTTCTAGAAAGTACATCCATTGTATGTTTTCCCTTTAAAGCATGAGATCCTCACCAATGATAATTTTCTGTATTTCCCTCGTTTATTAACTTATTACCAACAAAAGCTAAACAGTTGCACCGAATCTAAAGGACATTTATATAAAACTATTTCACCGTCACAACTCAATATGTATAGGAATACATAAATTTATTAGTCAATGTACTTAATAACAAAAAAAACATTGAAGACACAAACAGAAGGCAAAGATATCAGTTCAAGCATAGTTACCACTGCAGTTGAGGACATAGATAGAAAAGCTCCAACGAAGATCCCCTCGGAGGGTTTACCACCACATAACTGCAAAATGCACGCAGTTTTGCACATTATAATATCATTCAGCATATAAAATGAACAGAGAAAAAAGGTAAAACAATCATTTATAGTCTCTAGTCTTTATATAGACCATGCAAGCAGCCGAAAAATTTTGGATGGTGGTGATTTATGTCCTACATAAAGCAACAGCTAAAGCTTGCTACAGGTCTACCACCCTATGTAGTGGCTGCATAACAACCCTGCTTAGGACCATTCTGAAACTCCAAGTTAGCATCATGAACTCTATTCAGGTCGAAGTTTCATCAGAGCTTAAAAAGTTTAATAAACAGCTAACCTAAATATACACCTAAAGATATTGATTCCCAAATATACCAACATACCGAGGCTGTTATTCCACACAAGCACATGAACAGAAAAATCTGGAGTAGGCCTCCTAGAACAGCTACTGCCCGGACTACACGAAGCTGCAACCATAAGTATATTAATGGCCATCAATTATCACACGGTCAGCTGACAAAAAATAGAACGTAAAAAGTAGGATAGAAAACACAAGTACACAAGCAAACCTTTGTAGCAGAGAACTCCAGACCCAATGCAAAAAGAAGAAAGATGACACCAAACTGAGCAACAGTCTCAACCTTCATGTGTAATTAATTAAGGGCAAAGGTAACATGAGTGAAAACAATTAATAAATAATAATCAATGTAAAACATGGAACAAGAATATAAAACTCACACACCTAGGCTTCAATTTTAAATTAACATCAACCAACATGCAAGAAGGTTAATGTAGTTTCTAGTTTCAAAAAGAAAACCCTAATGGGAGTAAATGGAAAGATTAGTTAAAAATAAACATACACACAAAAGTCATATCATGCGTCAATAGAAATAAAAACAACATACTTGCACCATTTCACTGACAAAACTCAAGCCTCCAGGGCCAATGATAGATCCTGCTAGCAGATATCCAGTAATAACCTGAAAATTAGTCAAAGGGTCAGAAAGAAAACTTTAGGTGCAAAGTCATCGCAGCAAAGAGCAATGGAAGTCTTCAAACCGGCTGTCCAGCACAAGCGAATGCAATGCCACCACAAGTTGCAGAAACAATGACAACCACCAGATCTGATATCAACCTGCAAAACAATAGCTTTAACAAGATTGGATCAGCCAAATTGCAGCTAGTTATGTAATATTGAGAAATATACAAGTTGAGCAAAAGTGCAACCCAACCTTGAGTCTAGTTGTAGCACAGGAAACTTTGACTTGAGATTGGATATAATAAAGACATTGTCCTGAAGATAGATCTCCACCACGTCAAGACTGAACAAACTCCAATATAAGTGATAAAGATTGCTAGTGCACCACCATAATGCAGTACTATCTACGGTAGAAGAACAAAAGCCAATGAGCCAATAAAATTTTCCAGTGAGATGTAGCAGCAATACCTTTCGATCTATTAACGTTGGCATATCCTCAGCTTGATTCTCATTATCCAATTTGAAAACATGGTGAAACTGGAATGACCTAACTAAAGGTTCACAAAGATTCAGCATGCTTTCTATGATGTGTAGCTTTTTCAAAAGCAACAGACTAAGTACTCTTATTCACTTCCAATTCCAATTAGAAAGGAAAAACATAATCATTGGTTCACAAGATAGACACACATACTTCTCCTCCTTGGTATCATTTTTCTTGGACTTTACTCTAGCAACTGTTTCCAAAACTGCCTGCCAAATATACAATTTCCATTTTCCAACTTAGAACAAGGATTAGTTAAAGCAGAATATTGATAAATGGAAAAACTTAGGTTCAATTTTGAGTTATTTGTACACAATTCACAAGCCAAAACCAGTAGGAAGAGAAAAAAAATGGTCTAGAGCAGGATCTCCGTGTCACAGCAGAACTGACCAAGCAAGTTTCGATTCAAACTTTCCTTTAGTAACTAAACACCCCCACCCCCAAATCAGATTTAAGAAGTATAGCTCAAATTCATGAGGTTGGAAAGAGTCAAGTACCAGATTAAGTTCTCTTGTTTATATAAGAAAAAGACATCATTTACAGACCACCTCATTATGGTACTTCAGCAAACTCTTCAACTGAGTTGACCCAAACACCACTGATTTTTTAAGAAAGCATGAAACCTCATTCTCCTACCATCTGTTGAGGTAACATCTATTGAACTTTTAAAATTTTATTATCATATGCTCTTTATAAACCAAAATAACAAGAGTGCATGATTAAAAGTTTATACCATCGTTATTTAATTCTACTTTTTCTATATTTTCCAACAACAATAGTTCCTAAATGGTGGAGACCTATTTTGAACTAAATGGACCGTAAATGATGTCAACAACAGTTTCTATACAAAACTGTTACGCGTATCAACAATAAACTCATCACACATTGCAGCAAATGTTAATAAGAATAGCAATTCTTAGCTCCAAAATACACTTCAATAGTCGTCAAGGAGTATGATTTATAAATACTAACATCAAGCATTCAAAACACATCATTAGGGTTCTTTAACACCCTGTTTGTTTGACTGATTCAGTCTAGTTCGGCTCAGTTCGAATGACCATTACAGTTTAAATTGGTGTTTAAATTGGAGTTTAAACTGTCCAACTTAGAGTTCAAACCCTTTTCCATTTCAACATATCGAACCAATATTAAACAGTGATTTCACTCCTATGTATTTGTATTTATAATTTAACACTATTATTTCATATTATTTTTAATCAAATGACTTCTTTTTACATATTTCATATTTATTCTTTAATTAAATAATTTTTTCACGCTTCAAACTAGACTTTTTAATACTCATTCAAACACAAATTTAAATTGGATACCCTATTTAAATTAATACTTCAACTATACATCCAAACATTAGTTCGGATTACTATTTAAACTACACAATTTGAATTTTTCTGTTCAAACCAGTAAAGTTCAAAGTAACACAATTCGAACCAATAAACCAAACAGAACATAAGTTCACCTTAATCAAAAACTCTCGTCCAAACCACTATATATAACTTCAGCACATTGTACATATCACATAGAAAGCCAACATTTTGATAATTAATTGTTATATAAAACCAACATTTTGATAATTCGATTTTACTTATTAACACTACCTTCCGCTTTCGTATAGTTGCATTGCATGGGCTACTCACTGGCATGAGCCATAAGTAAAATGTTGAATGAGCAAAATCTAACGTTAATTTCAAAAAATGTGACTACCAACCTGCTGTCCAGCGACACTGTTGTTGAAGCTACCGGCGTCTGTAGCTGCAAAAGAACACAAATTTTGGAGTAAATCCTCGATGCATTGATCTCAGAATACCCCTAATGGACAACAAACAGTAAAACGAAGAAGTAATTTCCGATAATTAGCCTAATTCAACCACAACTTTTCTCTCTCTTCTTCCACATTTTCCATTATCGCAATCAACAATTTTGTCTGCAGCAATGCAATGCCGAAAAATATATTTCATGGCCAAGAACAGAAAATCCAAAACCTTTCTTCAACCATCCATTCCTCAATCAAAACTCTAGAAAACGCAAAAAGAGAGCTTTTTCTTTCCTTTTTTCCTCCCTACGAACCTTCGTTCTGCTCGTTGTCGGGGAACTCCCGCTCGAGCGCGCGATCGATCATGTTGGCGAAGCTGTCCTCGGTGGATCTCGTGCCAGTCGAGTTCGGCTTGGCGGCGGTGACATTGATCTCTGATGTCGCCGCCAAGTCGGAGTCGGCCCAATCGGCTGCCGCGAAGAGACGAAAGGAGAGGGACGGGAGAGCGCAGAAGCAGAGAAAGAGAAGCGCGAAAAACGACGGAGAATGGACCCTCATTGCAGAGAAGAGAGAGGGAGGGTTTGAGGTCGAGGGAATGGAGGCTGCGCAGAGTGACACCCGGCGCAAGGTAGCGTAGCGAGCACCGTCGTCGTCTCTGAGATTTGCTTTTTTTTTTTTTTTTAGCTTTTCTGTGACGATACGAGAGGGAAAGGGTTGTATGTGGGTATGTGTTTTTTTTGCCCTTTCATCAAAATCTTCCCTGCGGGAGCACAGGGCAAAAGGAGATGAAAGTACGAAATGGTCCTCGAAAGAAATTTAATAATACGATTATACATTTGTGTGATTCAGGTTCTAAAGAAATCTAAAGCGAGAGAACTCTGTGCCTACGCGCTCGTTTCATGCACGTGTGCTTCTCTGTAAAGTAAAGCAACATAGCGATTAACACGTGGGATCGTGTACTCCTAGCCTTAAAAAGCAAGGATATTTAAGCCTATTTAGCATAACTTTTACCTATGTTTTTAGTCATAAAAAAATAAAAATTGTAACTTTTTAATAAAAGTTTAGAATCATATTTTTTAAAAAATTTAATGTGTCAAAATAGTTTTAATTTTTTAAGTTATAAAAAATGTTATATTTAAGCTCATAATATATTATTGATATTTTAATACATGTTTTAAAATATTTTTAAAAAATACTTTCTTGAGAAGTTATATTTTATAGCGTTGACAGAAAGCATTTTTGGAAAGCAAAAACACTTATGATAGTCCATCCAAATATTTTTCAGATGTTGCTTTTACACTCAGGAAAACAAAAACAGTTTTTAGAAAGCCCTCCCAAACAGACCTTTAATTTGTTTCTATTAAATAAAGAGACATGTGAGAACCTAGTTTGAACCATAAAATTATAGTTTAAATCAATCTTATTATAATATCTTCTCTCATAAAATTAAGCATCTATTTGGTAGCTACGTATGAACCATTTTTATGGTTGTAGTTATTTTTCTATAATGTTTTTTTCACAAAATTTAAACCAAAAAGTAGTTCAAACTTATAAAAAAAATATATTCAAAATGCTCCCCCAAACAAACAATTAAAGTTCAAACCAATTTCAATTCAAACTCTTGATTTGAACTATGTTCCTGATAATCTCAAAGAACATGCTTTTAATTTCCTATAATAGCAATAAAAGGGTCCCCCATTCATGGACCTAAGTTAAGTCTTACGCCTCATTATTCTAGAACTGTTTGTCAGATTTTTATCGTTTAGTAAATTGATTCGAATTAATGATTTGATTTGAGTTGATGTAATTTGAATTAGGATTTGAGTTAGTGATTTAAATTGTTATCCGAATTGACGTTTGGATGTGCATTTAAGTTTTAATTTAAGTATGTAATAAAATTAAAATTTGTGTTTGGAGAGATAATAAAAATAGTTTTTAATTTATCAACAAATCTAATAAAATCTTAATGTTAATTATCCTAAAAAATATGCATTATGGATCTTAATTTGTTCATCTCTTCACTAGGAATACAATGAAAATGAATCATATCCATTGGATAACAAATAAAAAAGTTATATTTTTTTTCCTCAAATATAGGAGAGAAAATTTTTGCTTTTACTGGAGCAGAGATATTCGAGTATCAAAAGTTTAGAAGGGAGTCAGAACTCTAAGGGCCCGTTTGTTTCGATACTTGAATCATGGTGTGAATTATTTTGCTACAGTATTTTCTCTCACAAAAATTTAAATCTTCATTCAAATACTCTATTCGAATACTCGAACCAAACGAGCCCTTAGATTATTGATACTCAACGTATTCAGATTTTGAGGGAAACAAACACGTATTCAAAGGATTCTTAATACTCGAATCTAAATTTGAATCCAAAGAATTCAAAAGGTTCTTGAAACAAACAGGACGTTAATCTCTAAAATTAAGGTCCCATTTGCTTTTGTTCTTATAATTTTTGGAAATGTTTTCGTACACTTTTGGAGGCAAAAATTTTAAAAGCACTCTCAGCATAATTCTCAAAAAATTCTCATTTTTCAAAACAAAAATATTTTCACCTATTTTGAAAACAATACCAAATAGCCCCTAAGAGTGTATTCATTTACATTCAAACGTACAGTATGTCTTTCGATTTATAAAACTACCACGTTAAAGTCTCTTTTGTTATTTAAAAATTTTGAAATATTATGATATCTTATTTTAAAAAACTTATAATGTTTTTTTCAATGACTTTAAAGTATTTTGTTGCACAAGTTTATGAAATAACATATCATAATATAATTGATGAAGTATTATTAAGATACTAAAAGTTAGATATAAAATCTAAATTTGTGATATTACTTTAAACAATCACACTAAAGTTTAAATGTAATGTTATAATTGTGTTTGAATGTGTTCCAATATGTTTTTCTATCATTTTTGAATATTATGCATGCTTTAGGAATTGAAAAACAGGTTTAAATAGACACTTATAGATCATACCATTGAAAAGTTAATTCAATAATTAAAATAACACTTTATTAGTTGAAAGAAGAATCGTTATTTTGATAAATTCCGCTCTAGCATCTACTAGGTTTTACTCCAGCACCCCATCTTGGTGATTAAAGGCGGTTGGTATTTCCTTATTTTAAAAAAATTGAAATAATTTGATAGATTCTGCTCTAGAACCTGCTAAATTTCACTTCGAAACTTGGCAGGTCTTGCTTCGGCTCTGGTACCTAAAGGGTTCTACTCTGGGACCTGGTGGGTGCCGTTTATAACGGATATGTTTGTTGCTAGTAGTTATTTAAGTTTGTACAAAACATACAACAAACAAAATTACCGGTTCAAAACAACTTAAGAACACACGTTTTCAATTCAAACTAGCACGCGTAGGCACCACGACGTCAATGCTTGGGCTCAACACTAGGTGCATTGCCTTGCAGTGTGACCTACAATATGAGTGTTGCGGTACTTTGAGTTGACTCCAAACACATTAAAAATGTGTTTTATTGTTCAATTAAGTGTAATCTATGATCTCTAATGATTGTTTAGTCTCGCTAACAGAAATATACTATAATATAAAGTTATTATTTACTACGATATTTAAATTCCAATTTGGTCCTAAACACTCTCTAACATGACCAAAGAAATTGAAATTACGTAGAAAAAGACCCTATCCGTCTTGATAGACTTATTTGTAAATTGGTTTTTTGTTTCTGGTTCTTAAAATTGCATATTGTCACAAATGAACAAGTTTTGCTTACTTTGCCATGGGCCACAAACGTACAAATTAGCAAGCAGTTAAAGATTGTCTTGCTTTTTTTTTTAATTTAATCTATCTTACTTTTATTATTTAAGAAAGAATAGCATTTTCTTATTGATTCGTGTATGATCTTTCTCTTTTGTGGGCAGCAATGAGATAACAGCATCACCGTCGCTTCTAGTTTCACACCAGAAAAGTACAGTTTTGTCGGGCCCGCCAACAATCTTTGTGCACATCTGAGTTGGTTGGACGGTGATTTCCACGCCCCTCGGGAGGTGGAACCCGGAAATCATTCAGTGTATTGACATCCCATGGAGTGCAGTACACCTCCGGGCTCCAAGTACACCTGCCAATGAAAGCGATCCACGCTCAATTTAATCCTAACCGCACGTGCTTAGGCAGTACATCCCTCTCGTAGATCTCCGATCGGGATCTAGCATGAACGCTGGCCTCTGGCCCACATGATCAGGTGGTTCGAATCCATTAACCAAGTTTGAACTCAATGGCGGAGCTACACTAGCTCGAAAGGCCCGGCCGCCACTTGATGACCTTTTTCTAATTTTGTCCCTCTAAAAAATATTTTTACTATTTTTTTTTGCCACTTGTTTCCCCTTAAAATCTTTTAAATTGCTTCACATAGGTGAAGTTTTTAAAATTTTAAAATTTTTGCTTTTGAAAATATCCATATTTCAAATTTAAAACCAATTAAATCAGAAGTATCATAGTCGTACGAAAACTTATAGTTTTGGGGCTTTAAGTTTAAAAAAGCGAATTAAAGTCTATTACATGTTTAGTTGATTCATAAAAAGAACAAAATAGATAAAATAAATGCAAAAAAAAGGATAAAGTTGACGATATATATATAATTATGTAGTTATTTTAGTTCAAAATTTTTATTCTACTACGTTCCCACAAAAACAATTAGAACGAGCATTTGATTTCGCTATTGGAGAAGTAATTTTGAACTCTAATGTGACATTTAGAACATACCTTCCCTTGTTTTTATTAAAGTAATTTGAAGTTAAAACCATAATCCCTTTTCTAGTTTCCTCACAACTCAACACACGTCCAAACAAAACTTATAGCTCTATTTCATGTTCAAACTTACAACTTAACCGCATATGCTAGCATTAGTTAGGATTCTAGGTCCAAAGCACACATTTTAGACTTTCTAAAATTTTTATTATACACTTGAACTTGTTGTAACTTTCACCTTTTTATTAGTTATGGTTCTTCGTCAGAACATTAAAATACTTTTCTTACACCGTTTATTAGAAATGGGTAGTACTATACACCATGCTATAAAAAAACTCTTAGTGGCCTGAGCGGGCTGTGGCCTGGCCTCTCACAAGCCTGGACCCCACCTGGTGGGTCTCACTGTGGGACCCATCAGGTGGGGCCCAGGCCTGTGAGAGGCCTGGGCTACAACCCACTCGGGCCATATATTACTGCTCCCATTTTATCCCTTCACGTGTAGGCTGTGGGACCCACCAGGTGGGGCCCAGGCCTATAAAAGGCCCAGGCTACAACCTACTCGGGCCATATATTACGGCTCCCATTTTATCCCTTCACGTGTAGGATTCTTCTATATTGTCTCACATCATTCTCACTCTAACAAATATAAAATATTTTGCCTTTAGAAAGATTTAAAGTAATTTAAATTTTTTTAAAAGAAAAAAACGTTGATTTGAATTTTTTGGGCTGGGTGAATCAGCATTTTATCGGCACTTTACCGTTTCAGGTTGTTAGATTCACATGTTACTTTGGCTGTAAGTTAAGAAAATGTACAATATAAGTGAAGAACCTTTACCAAAATAGACAATACACTCACTCCAAAAAAAAAAAACACACACTAAATAGCTTCCAGGATTAATATTGAATTTAATTAAATTAAATAAAGTATCATTTCTCTAGGTGACATACGCTGCTTACGTGCCCAAATATGCCTTTACATCATGAGAGCTTAAAATGAGTAGAAGAAGCACTTGCCATCAACCCCTTAAAAAGGTTATCTTATATAATGTTACCTCATTTTATAAGTCTCCTATGTGTAACTTTTGTTTGTCTACAACATTCTTTTTACTATTAAAACTTGCACAATTCCAACCGTTACAGCTGAACTTCATATACACTAAAAGATACGTAAAATTGAAATGTTATCCGTTATTAAAAAAGAAAGGGAAAAGAGAAAGAGAGAGAAATGGGGGTGTTGGTTCATAATTCTATTGCTATGATGTAATTTCCAACGACTCTTGTTCTCTAATCTTGAAATATAACATCAACAAGTTATCAGAATTAAGGGGGAAAGAAAACACAAAAAATACACCGACACATTCCTTCCCGGATGGCATGGCATTGTGACATTGCCTTCTGGGGTGGTGAAGTGATTGTTGAAAGAGATCTATTACGTTAGGATGTTAACGTAGCAAATAACTTTATTAGAAAAGTACTTAGGAAATTGGTGCTCTCAAATTTGTATTGGGCAACCATTCAGAAAACTTATTAGGACGTGGAAGTCATCCAAGTAGCCCATCTACGCCATCATATGCGTAATCTAATTGTGTTTGGGTAGTGGTGGGAACCATTTTTATGTAGCATGTGAGAACTTTATAATATAGTAACTTTTTTTTTTTTTACTGTAACATGTGAGAGTTTTATACGATTCATAACTGAGTTTGTGGTGAAAACCACCCTTAGCCAAATAGGGGAAAATGAACGTATATTAATGCTCATCTGTTCAAAAATTAGAGACCAAAGTCAAACCTTAATACGTGAAGCGTATCCATAACATAAGAACTTTACAAATTGTATAGAGTGTTTAGAAAAGTAATTCAAAGTAATAGTTTGAACTATAAATAGAATAAAACTTTCATTTGTTATAGTAAAAAATTATAGTGTAAAGCTTTTACATGTTACCGTTTTCAAATCCAAACTAATAATCTAAACTACTCTTCTTAATACCATAGTAATTTAAACTACATTTGTTATCAAATCTGTGAAAACAAACATATAACAAATTTAGTTTGAACTATAAAGAATAGTTTTAACTACATTTACCAAATGACCCATCAAAAGATACATGTTTAAAAAGTAAAGAGTCGTTCTAAAAGAGCTTATAAAAATCTAATCTATTTATCTAGCTAAACAAGTCCAAAAGCAGCTTTTGGAATAAATATGGCAAAATCTGTTTATTTTAAGCCATTTCAAAACGGGTTTATTGTCATGGTCCGGGCTCTTTCTTTGTTTCTCCTATATCCTCACACCAGCTAGCGAATATCTATGGGCGACATTGAACCTTGATTTGGACGAGCACGGCCTTAAGTGGGTCAAATGCCCTATATTTGTACTAGTATTCGTAGGCCCTTGACGTAAGTATTGAAGTTGTACTGCCCAAGTCCACTTTGGCCATTGAAAATGCCCTCAAATCCACCAACCCACCCCTTTGACTGCACTGTGTCTTGCTGAACCATGTTCGAAGCCTATCATCGAATCAAAGTGGACAAAAACTAACGTTATCTACCTTTTTTTTTTTTCAGCACAGTACATACATCCCAAATTTCAGACATAAATAAGGATTAAAAATTATTTGAACGCTGAAAATGATATTGTTCACAACCTAAGAAAACGTGCAAAATTTTGCACGGTGAATATTATTTAATCGTCTCTCAACAAAGATACTTAGGAAACATGGTTTAAATCAATTTTGATTAATAAAAATATTATAATATGTAAAAATTTTACACTATAATATATTTTTTTCTTAAAAGTTTTATATTGTAGCGAGTAATAAAAGTTTTAATTGAAGGTAAAATTGCCGCAGCCTTATAAAATTTTGAGTTTCATGACGTTATAAAACAAGGATTGTACCACAGTACCACCCAATCAAAGTGTCCCTAGTTGATTTTTCTTTTTGACTACATATAAAATATTGGATGAATAAAGGGTCGATTTAAAAAATACACTTTTGTGTCATTTTTTTCTCTCTTTTTTATATGAAAAAGTTTGAAACATACAACTTTTTAAGAGTGAAAAACATATATGATAAAGTATTTTAGGTTTGAATTAGATAAACATGCATAATTTAAAGATGTTTTGGTCTTTTTGGTTAAAAAAGAGTGTTAATCAGACGAATAAAAAATAAATGATAAAACACACAAACGATAGCACAGAATTGATACAACACCTAATTTACTCATGAGTAAACTGCATAGATTGCCTCGATGATTTCTAATTGGAGTTGGATGCATTCTCGGGAATGATTTTATTCTTCACAGAAAATTTAGCAGATTAATTGACATGTCAGATCTGTCTCTTAATAGTTAATATGTTACAAAATATGGCCAGTTTTTATTTGGTAGAACAAAATATGTTCATGAATGCATCTCCTTTCAGACAGGAAACATATTGGGAGTTTCTATGATAAGCAAAGGTGAATGCAATAATATGGGAAAAAAGACTTCAACAGAAAACAATTGCAATAAATTTACAACATGACAGGTAGATCAAGAATTTGCATGAGCATTTTTTATAGATAAACAAAACCATTAAAAAAAGTGTGATGTCGATTATTAATTTAAAAAAAAAGTTTGCGCCTACTGTTTTATCCACAAGATCAAAGTCAAACTATGCCATAAAATTTCTTTTAGAAAAAGATACTTTGATTAAAAAAACACTTATAAGTGACGCGTTGTCAAATTTTCGTAAAGTTCCATCAAACGTACTTATTTTTTATAATTATTTTGACATGATGTTAATGTAATTGTTAGGTTAAAAAACACAAACCTGTTATATATGCCAAACCATGCCAATAAAGGCCTTAAAAAAATTGCGGAATAGAGTTTTAGAAAAGTTTCTCAATTTGGGAATTTATGATAGAGACAACTAAATAGAGTTTAAAAGGGCAAAACCAACCCGCAAGATCTTGATATACTATGGGCACGGAAAATAGCGCACCTACTGATTTTAAACATTCTCATTGTCCTTTCTCTCTTTGGTGGTTTGAAGGCAACTCATTCATGTAAAAACTGCCCCTAGTTTTCCAAAACCAATGATTCATTGCACAAAACAACCAGTCACAAGTGAGATCCCGTAAAAGGGAAGCATAAAACAAAGGCCAGTCATCTTCTTTTTGATCCTTTTGAAAGCAAGAAAAGGCTACTTGACATATATGTATGTATTTATATAAACATATAAAAACACCACAGAGAAAGATGCACAGTATTGGAGTTAGAAGGGGGAAGTTGTCTAACAAGGGGAAGTTTTCCTCGCAAAACTTTAAAGTAAAAAAAAAAAAAAAAGTAAAAACAAAACTTGGTTTACAAGAGAGAGAGAGAGATTCATTGACCTGCTTACCCGGGATTTAAAAAAACCAGGGAATCACATGGGCTGTTAGTTGCTCTACGACTTTGCTTTTTTGTTATTGCCATTTGCCATTTTCTAGTCATCCAATGTCTTTTCATTGAGTCCCTGGTTGACTGGTTATAACCACCAAATCTTCAGATCTAACCACCCTTTATTATAATACTATAAAGATAAATTGCATCATCACTGGGTCTATATATACTCCTTTACATTGCATATCTTCTGCATCAGGATTAGAGAGAAAGTAAGGAGATGGAGATACCAGTGATAGATTTCAATGAGCTTGGTGGGGATAAAAGAAGTGAAACAATGGCTATCTTACACCAAGCTTGTGAGAAATGGGGCTGCTTTCAGGTAAAGCTTATAAGTTTTATTATTCCATTCATAGTTCTATTTTCCCAAATCTGATATTATAATCGTCTTATGAAAGCTTTGCTTGTTTCATGCAGATCAAAAACCATGGAATTGACACAAAGTTGATGGAGAGAGTGAAGCAGTTGGTGAATGAACACTACGAGCAGAATCTAAAGCAGCAGTTCTATGAGTCAGAGATAGCAAAAAGATTGGAGAGCAAAGGGCATACCTCTGACGTAGACTGGGAAAGCACCTTTTTCATTTGGCATCACCCTGTGTCCAACATGGAAGAAATTGAAAACCTTCCGAAGGATTTTTGGTAACCATCGTGAAAAAGATATATATATATATATATATATATATATATATATATATATATCACTTATGTTATATGTATGTATCGTAGAAGTAACTGACTTTAAAGTACCAATTGCAGCACAACGGTGGATGAGTATATAGCTCAACTGGTCAAGCTGGCAGAGAAGCTTTCGGAGCTTATGTGTGAGAATCTTGGTCTAGAGAAAGACTTCATTAAAAGTGCTTTCTCAGGGACCAAAGGTCCTTCTGTGGGGACTAAGGTGGCGAAATACCCCCAGTGCCCGAATCCAGAACTTGTGAGAGGACTTAGAGAGCACACAGATGCTGGTGGGATCATACTCTTGCTCCAAGATGACCAAGTCCCAGGTCTTCAATTCCTCAAAGACGATGAATGGATAGCCATTCCACCATCAAAGAACAACACCATCTTTGTGAACACAGGTGACCAAGTGGAGATATTGAGCAATGGAAGGTACAAAAGTGTTCTGCACCGCGTCATGGCTGACAAGAATGGAAGTAGACTATCCATTGCCACCTTCTATAACCCTGCCGGTGACGCCATCATCTCTCCTGCTCAAAAACTGCTGTATCCAAATCACTTCCGTTTCCAAGATTACCTGAAGCTTTATTCTACCACAAAGTTTTCCGACAAGGGCCCCAGATTTGAATCCATGAAACAATTGGTCAATGGGAGCAATGGTCTTCTAGCCTAAAAAGTTATTTCTTATTTTACTATATCTCTATGTTTTACTCACTCATTGGGTCATCTACTACTTTAGTTTTTGTTATGTTATCCATACAACCGAACGTTAAAAGAAAAGAAAAGGTATTCCACGCAAAAAATGTTTTCTTATTCTTCCTTTTTCTCTTCCACTTTTGTCCATCGAGGGAAGGTTGCAAGCTCGTGATTCCAGACAATGACAAAATATATGATTTTTATCCATATTCATACTTTGTTTTGAGTATTGTCAAAGACGGTGCCAAACTGATGAATTAGTTTAAGATAATACACAAAACAAAGAAAGTTAATTGATAGCCACTCTGTATGATACAAGTGTCCTACAGTATTCTCCGTTTAATACAACCCCAAAAAAAAGAGGGAGGAATCTACATTGTTGTACCTATTTATTCATATCAAGTCACAGCCTCACGGCACCAACAAAGCACTTCTATCTTTTGATCCTAGAAAAAATACCATTTTGATTGCATCGTTGTTGCAATTGCAAACTGATAAGCTTTCTTCTAGAAAGTCGATATTAAAGATTATAGAATCTCGTATATTTACAATTCACATCGATGTTAAAGATTATAGTATTTTGTATATTACAATTCACATTAATATTTTATGGTCCAAATTCAAAATCTTAGTCGAGAATCATCAAAATCTGCCCAACATCTTACCAACTATTAACAATGAATTTGGTAACAACAACTAAACCACTAACCGGAATAAATTTAGGAGACGTCTTCTGTTTCCTACACAAAGTGAACGTCTTCTGTTTCCTACACAAAGTGAAATTCCAATCTCTTTCCATATCCAAAAGAGATGATCATTGAAAAAGCCACCCCCATTCAGAGTCCATACTAGTACATGTATGCATTTTACCCTTAACAACTAAAGTCCACCTATTGGTCATTAGCCCAAAAAAAAAAAAGAAAAAAAAGAATAATAAAAGAATTCAATTATTGGTATGATGGATGTAACTTGTTTCTAAACTTAGTTCAAACAATAAAGCTAGGGGCATTGATAGCTCTAAGAAGGCTAAGCTTCTTCGAGGCTAAAAGCTTTATGATAAAAAACAGCTTTTGGATGAAACGTGTAGAAGTCGAGCAGGCAAAATGCATATTCTCAGATTGACTGAATCTCAGGGCACAAGAACAAGTGAAAAAAGTTTGCAGTAGTGGCTATACAACAGCCAATTTGGATAATATAGACTTGCTCACAAGGGTATTGGTTCTCTCAACCGCTTCAGTCAATACACGCTTATGAGACTTCGATAGGGGAGAACATTTGGTGACCAAACACAACAAAAAGTTTCCAAATTTCAAAGATTTGGAAAATTTTTCAGCCAAATGATGAACTTGGTAAACAATGAGATTGATCGAATCCTGAGTAAAACACACATTATGATTCAAAATATTTTGCAGCAGACTAAACAACGATTCAGTCCATACCATTTGATCCGATATGAGATACTGGTGGCAAGGATGACAAATGACTCTCCTCTCGTCTTTATCTCCACAGAGCAGCTTCTGACAGAAAGCGGAACATGAGCTGGGTGCAAGCATTCCTTGACTATCCTCGTGATCACGTCGCATATTGGGTTGTTGATGCCACCTTTGCGGAGAATCAGCGGAAGCAAGAGGGCATATTCTGCAGCCCTCTGATGGAGCTTACAGTACTCTATAGTTGCAGTCAATAAAACGCGAGGTGCCGGTTCTTCAAGAGCCAACAATTTAGGAAGGACAATTGAGCAGAGAACATGGCTTTGCCATATAAACTCTTCTTCACTACTGTTTAAAAGATGAGATATCAGAACTGAAGCAGTTTCGTCGTCTACAAGCCAAGGTTTAATCAGCCCCAGAATCATTAAAGAATCTCCTCGCTTTTTACAGCAAAGTTCCCAAATGTCATTCGCTATGTCTACAGTTTTGGAAGCTGATCGAAATTCATAATCCGGGCTTTCAGACTCGCTGCTTCATTCTGAATTTCAGGCCCTAAAGGATCATTCATAGTGTGATCAATCTCAACTTCATCCATGACTTCAATGAATTCTTCTACATCCTCTCCAATTTGACTTGAAACATCTTCTTCCTCCCTAGAATCACCATACAACCTCCTTGAATTCATCAAATCCTCGTTCAAAATAGGAAGCCACGAAAGCAAATTACCGGCATGGGTCGATGAGTCCTTGAGCCAACTGGGGACAGCCTCAAACTCGTCCCCCACTCTCTCCTCCCCAGAATCCAAGCTCAAGCCCGAAATCCACTCGTAATCTGAATCCGACAAAATGTCGAACAGATTGCGCGCGGCTTTCTCGACCCAAAAATCCACGCCACCATTGCCACTCAGGACATTCCACGCCAACCTACACAAATCCCGACGGCAAAACCGCGGTCGCTCAACGACAAGAAAGGACAAAATCCGCGCCCGAACAACATTGGGAAGAGTCTGTATAAACATAACCCTAAAATCATGGACATTATCAAAACCTAAATAAATTCGAAACACAGAGAGGTCTGAAATCCACAGGTTTCGTTAAAATACCTCCCCGTGGAAGAAGGTGAAGAAGAAGAGGAAGAGTCGTCAACGACAATGGCGTCGAAGGGTTTCATTAGCAACGACAGGAATGAGGCTGTGGTGATCGGAGTCTCGGCTGAAGATGAAGCACCAAAAGATCGGTGTAACCACAGAGAAGCTTCCGATTCCGGCGACGGAGAGTTCAGGAAGATGTCGAAGAGTGGGACCCACGCCTCCATTTTCGCCGTTCTTTCGCACTCTGCAAAACAGAAAAAATCGTTTTTTTTATTTTTTTTGTCATTAAATTTAGAGGGAAGAGAATACGGAAAAACCGCGGGAAAGTCATATATTCCGGTTTTAGTTTGTCCGTGTTTCCAAACATGGATGATTTCTTTTTGAAGCATGTGGGACCAAACATTTATTTCCAAGGATCCACGTCGGTGGCTTGGTGTTTCGGATTTGATAGTTCCAGGAACCAATCAAAGCGTTGCAACGTGGTGGGCTGTGGCATTGTCACGTGGGCAGTGTCGCAGGCCGGCGTACTTGGGTAGCTCGTTGCACCGCCGCCTCAGTTTCGTTGGAAGCAAATGTAGTTGGTGCGTGTTCCTACGCGTTATGCTTGCTCTTGGGTTTGAAGTTGTTCTTCAAAACGCGGTTTCACTTTCCACGCAATAGCCACGTGGATTCGTTCCGGGCGCCTCTAGTTCTGTCTAGTGTCTCCCTTGTCCCTACTTCTTTGCCTACAAAAAAGGTTAACTCAAATTCAACCCTCCCAATTATAAATTCCTTTTAATTCAAGCAAAATAAATTAAGAATTTCCTTTGAACGCTTATTCTATTGCTCTAGTACACCAACTCAAAATTAAAATCTTAGTGCTTTTCAAAAGAAATTAAAAACTTAATGCTAAGAGTTGGGGGTGTGCATAGTACAGTTTTGTCTTGAACCTTTGACAGATATAAAAATGTAGATCATATTGTCCAAACCTAATACAAAAAGGTCTCGGTTCAGACCATGATTTACACTATATAATTGAACATGATTTTGAGCTAAATGAGAGCGGTCTAATTGACTTTTAAAATTTTTCAAAGTTTTTTGTGACCTTCAAAAAAATAATTGTGATCCCTTTAAGTTTTCAATTTTTTAAGACAAAATTTGAAAAAAAAAAAGGTGTATTATACCTATATAATATATACTATAAAAGTAATAATATTAAAAGGGCATGGTCCACTCTTAAATCGTTTAAGGATAATTATAACGTGAAACTAAATAGACAATCTAATATACGTCGAATTAAATTGGTTCAACAATTTGTAGTCTCCACTGCACAACCTACATCTCTTTTTTTTTTAAATAAAAAAAAAACAAAACAAAAAAGCTTGAATTGCATAGTTTCGTAAAGGCTCGCCCATGTGAAGATCCAACTAAAACATGAGCGAAACTGCATTAAACAAATGGTCATCAATAGAGAAGTCGAGAACTCGAAAGATTCACACCTATATCAAGCATAATTGTGTAGTATACTAATAATAGCAAAACAAGCCCCACAACTTTACTATTGAGATTTTACCATGAAGAGGGGAATCTCCACTCTTGCTGCTACATAGTAGAAACTAAACTACAATGTTTTGGAGATTGTTTTAGAGCGTGTGAAAATTTTATATTGTAATAAATTTTTATTTTATATTAAAACATATAAAAACTTTACGCTGGTTATGGTTAAAACAACTCCAACCACAACTATCTTAGTTTAATTCTCACAAGGTTAGTTTATTCTTAGAAGGTCTTTTCTATTTATTAGTTTATTTATTAGTTGTTTTAATGCTCCAATTCTTTATTTTCCTTTCTACCAAAAAAGAAGGTTCATAATTTTCCTTTGGTCCCAATTAGTTTGGTAACACATCCATATAAATAATCTTCTCCCTCATTTGCAGATACAAGTACAGTTTGGAAAAAAAAAAAAAAAAACTGTTTAGCATTATTTTTAAAATAGATAAAAATATTTTTATTTTAAAAAATAAAATTTTTTAAAAATTATATTAATAATATTTTTAAAATTTTTATCTTTAAAATATACAAAAATATTTTAAAAAATTCTAAAAACAAAATCAAATAGGACCAAAATATCACAAACGGATAAAATCACCGACCCTAGTCAAAAACATCATCAGTTTCACTCAGAGAAGTTTCCTTTTTTAAATCTTTTTCGAAGCACTCAAAGTTTTTTTTTTTTTTTTCTCTTTTCACTCACCCCTCTAAAAACAGCCACACACACTTCTTATATGTAGCTCTCGCACTCCCACAGAACCTCATCGCCAAAAAGAAAAGTGCACACGTCACACTTTCAAAAAACCCTTTCTCTCTCTAAAGAAAAGAGCTTTGATTTTTGCTTTTGCGCCATGGGAGGAGTGAGCAACAACGTCACTGCGGTGCTGAACTTCATCGCCTTCCTCTGCTCGATCCCGATCATCGCCGCCGGAATCTGGCTGGCGTCGAAGCCTGACAACGAGTGCATCCACGCTTTCCGGTGGCCGGTGGTCGTCCTCGGCTTCCTGATCCTCCTCGTCTCCCTGGCCGGCTTCGTCGGCGCCTACTGGAATAAGCAAGGCCTTCTGGCTTTCTACCTCTTCTGCATGGCCGTCCTCATCGCCCTCCTCCTCATCCTCCTCGTCTTCGCCTTCGTCGTCACCCGCCGCGACGGCAGCTACTCCGTCCCCGGCCGCAACTACAAGGAGTACCGCCTCGACGGATACTCCGACTGGCTCCGCGAACAGGTCGCCAGCTCCAAGAATTGGGCCAAGATTCGGACCTGTTTGGCCGATTCCGATGTCTGCACTCGGCTCAATCAGGATTATGTCACCGCCGATCAGTTCTTCGCCGCACACATCTCTCCTCTTCAGGCAAGTTCTCAATTTCTGGTGTTTTTTACTTTTTATTTTTTAAATTTTGTGTTTAATAATTTTGATTGCGAACTGTTTGTTTGCTTAAAAACCTTTTTTTTTTAATTATTTGTTTAAGTGATTGCATTGTCATTTTAATGCTTGTGGCAACGACTTTTTTTGCCCAAAATATTCTCTCTCTCTGTCTTTCGGACCTCTCTCCCTGACTTCAGTACCTTGACCAGGTTATCCACCTTGAGCATTTTCGATGTGCATGATAATAAATGAGGCATGATTCTTTGCATAATTATCATTGGGCCTTTTTCACCTAACTTCAACTCCCTGGTAAAATTAACATCTTTTTTACTCTAGTGAGTATGGTTAAAGAAAAAGGCAAGGAAATTCAAAATGCTTTCTTTGCTTTGGTGAAATTGAGGAGGTGCTAGTACTAATTTAGAACAAAAAAATTATTTAATCTCATGTTATAACTCTAATACTTACAAAAATAATAAGGTTTTACACACTAAAGTAGAATTTACAATTTTATAAGTGATAGAACCTTACGGTAATGAAAAGAATTTTTCACCAAAAAATTAGAAATGAAAAATCGAGAACCTAGATTTTTGAAACAAGATCTAGATTTATAGGACCAAATGGGACATAGGAAGCCCATGCCATGTACCCCACCAACGGAGCTGTGAGCAATGTGGTCCATAAGTTAGGTTTAGGGGCTTACTTTTAAACATTTCATCTCATCACCTTAGTTCAGCCTGACTAGAGATTGCATTAGTGGAGTAATAAAAAGGAGACACATACCTTATTACCTAGTGATTTGTGGGGGCATCCCTAACGTCCTTACTTTTCTATTCTTACATAGAAAACTAGAAGAATCTGTGCCAATAACTAAGAAGTTTCTTTACCATGTAATTAATCATGGATTTTAGACTAAACAAAAGTAATCAAATTATTGAGGCCGTGGTTTGTCCATATTGGTGACAAAGCTTATGGTTGCCAGCTATTTCTATTGTTTGGTGGTTTTTCTTTTTCTTACCCTATTGCCCTTGTGCCTTTTTTTTTTTTTTTTAATTTTGTTTTGTTGTGTATTTTGGAATTAAGTGATAGGATATACAAAAAGATTCTCCGACTATGGTCTATTAGTAAAATAAATAAATTATACTGTTACATTATGAACTATTTACTTTTTACATAATACATTTTAAACTTTCGATCTTAACACAATGTATTATGAACTTTGACATCATTGATAATTGGAGTCTAATAGTTATTTTTAATTTTCGTTAAATACTATTTTTTACATGTTTTAAATTTTTTTCCTTAAAATGATGAGTTTTACCGATAAAAAAAATTCAACGTGCGAATTTCGTGACTAAAATTATTCATATTTTTTTAACGTTTGTTAGCTATTAGACCTTAATTACTTATGATTTCAAAATTTAAAGTGTATTTTGTCAAGATTGAAAGTTCATAGTGTATTATGTAAAAAACAAATATTTTGTAGTATAATAGTGCAATTTACTCTTAGTAAAATTGAATTCTTCTTTTTCAACTAATTTATTTTTTGTCGTGTTACAGTCAGGATGTTGTAAACCACCAACAGCTTGTGGGTTCAACTATGTGAACCCAACATTGTGGATAAGCCCAGTGAACCAAATGGCAGATCCAGACTGCTTCTTGTGGAGCAATGACCAAAACCAGCTCTGCTACAACTGCAACGCCTGCAAGGCAGGCCTGCTGGGGAATTTAAGAAAAGAATGGAGAAAAGCCAATGTCATTCTTATAGTGGCAGTTGTTGTCTTGATATGGGTCTATCTCATTGCCTGCAGTGCCTTCAAGAACGCACAAACGGAAGAACTTTTCCGTCGCTACAAGCAGGGTTGGGTCTAAACTCGTCTCCAAACAGCGCCCCACTTCTTAGATTGGCATATTTTTGTTCCTTCTTTCTTTCGCTCTTTCTTTCTCATCACTCTCATCATGTCTTATGTCTCTGTCAAGTACTGTACATACATATTCCACAGTTTTTTTTCCTCTCTCTATCTAGAATGTGTGCCAACTAATGTAGTTCTTTCACGGTATGACTTTGATGGGGATTCTATGGTGTCGTGGTGGTTCAATTCACGGCGTTTCGTTCTGTAATTTTAAGGTTCAAAATTTTTAAAGTCTGTAAGTATATCTTCTATTTTGCAATTTCAACCTTCAAATTTTCTCCCGGCGCAACAAAACATTTGTTTATTTATTAATTCAGCGTCTTGATAAAAGGGGAATGGCATCTTAAATTATCAGACTTTTTTTTGGGGCTGAGTATTGGATTCTTGTATCCAGTGGTCACTTTTATCTTCATGGAAAGATATGTTTCCTTTTTTAATATTAGGCAGTATGTTGTAGCCATTGTCACGCACTATAGCGCCACGCATATAATTTTTTTTTTTTTTAATGGGGACCATGTTAAAGGCACCGACGTCGCTTTCTCTGGGAGAACAAAGTCTTTCCAATATCAAGGTCTCCCAGTGAATGAAAATATGAACTTTTTAAAAGGTTACATAGATTATTTGATGGTTTTTAATGATAAATATGCCAAATAGATTCACTAAGCTAATAAGAAAATAAACTATTTGACAATATATAAGCGATACATTTAAGTGCGTTCCATCATCAGTGAATGAAAATATGAACTTTCCAAAAGGTTACATAGATTATTTGATGGTTTTTAATGATAAATATGCCAAATAGAATCACTAAGCTAATAAGAAAATAAACTATGTGACAATATATAAGCGATAAATTTAAGTGCGTTCCATCATTAGAAAAGGGGTAAGAAAGAGAATCCCCTCGGAAGTCTTTAATAATGTCGTCAATGCCCCTAAGTGCTGCAGGAAAAAATTTTCCCACGTGGAATTTGAACCGTACACTATAGTATATAAGAACTTTATTTAGATTGTAGTAAATTTTATTTTATACTATAATATGTGAGAGCTTTATATGGTTTGCGGTTGAAATTTTAGAGTTTCAACGGCTCTCATAGAGAGGACTATCGTTGTTTCACATTGATTGTCGTTTTCATGTTCTTGTCGCATAGGTCGCTTTTAGTTGTTTGGGAAAAATTACGAGGAATGTTGAGATTGTGTAATGATAAGTTTTTTGTATAATACATTCCTTGGTTCTCTTTCCTTCGCAAAAGGAGGAAAAGCCTTGTTGAAGTCGCAGTCCTAATCGAACCACCGTGATTAGCCTAGTCGATACTGTTCTATCGCGGTTTTCTATTTGTTTTTTATTTTCCAGGTTTGCTTTTTAGCTCGTCCCGTTTTGTGTGCTTTAGATTATTGCATGGTTCTTCTTCGTGTCATTTACGTTGTTTTGAGTTGTTGTCGTTTTCGGATTATTTTTTTATTGTCTTTTTTGACCAATGTTGTTTTGTTGTGTGGCCTGCGAAGTGGGGGACTTGTTAATGTTATATATATTAAGAAGTCTTCTTCTTCTTCTTCTTCTTTTTAAGAAAAAAACCACCAATGTGGTAATGTAGGTATTGAGCTTACTCTCAAGTTGGTTTGACGATGAGGCGAGTCCTATAAAAATCATTTAGGACACTAATGTCAAGACTTATGGCTAATGAGTGATATTCTTAAGATGGACAATAGCTAATGTGATCTTTCTTTCTTCTTTTTTTTTTTTTTGCGGCGACTACTTTTCATTTTTGTTGTTTCTTGACGTTGTTATCATTTCCTTTTTCACGCCGTTTTCTTTGTTATTGTTGTTTTGCTGTCGTTAAGTCAATAATTTTGAGATGTCAATTCGTTTTAATAAATTATGTGCGTTATATCATTTTATCTATTAATATTGTTAAAAAAAATCAATCTAAACACAATAAATTTATTCAATGTATCTTAATATGTATTGGGATTGATTTGGAGAGGCCCAAATTAACCAAGGTCAACTATTAGCATGACCCAATTTGTATAGCAAACCAAGTAATCCTAGTTGGATACTACTTGTTGCACTCGTTACATGTGGTGCAAAGCGGACATTTGGCAGCAATTTATCGTGCGCTCGATTTGCTCGACATCATAGAAAATACGCGATTCTTGCAATTAGGCTGGACAAGCATTGCTTTTTTATGGTCGATATGCTTGCTTGGGTACAAGGTGTTCGATTCAAGCAAATAAGGCTAGGCAAATATTGTTTGGCAGAATGTCTAACTCTGAAGTGGTTGGAGTTGATAAGCATGATTCAAAGCCAAAAACAACTGAATGGAAGTTAAGAACCACTAGTTCACGTAGGTGATCAGGAGGAAATGACCTGAAACTAGCGGCCAATGGACACTTGACACTGTGTCTCACTCCACTAAGCACTAACTCATACCTACCTCTTAGTATCAAAGACCCGTTCCATCGAGGAAAGCCTCTAAAAATAGGCTAAGGGCGCCATTAGAAGGCATTCCATTCTAGATTCCTACCAAAGAGACTCTTTACCGATAATTTTTATTTTTCATCTCAGAAAACTCTTGTCATCATATCACTTTTCTATCTCATTTTCCATTTGTTTACATTATATGTAACGAGTAGTTGTTACTTAACTACATAATCTTAATACTTAAACACATTTTAAGATAAGTTACTTAAGATTGGAAAATAATTTTTTAAATTCAATATGTAATATAATTTCATGAAACTTACTCTTTTGAAAACTAACATAACAATAACTTGTAAAAACTTAATCTTTTAAAACTAACGTACTAAGTTCTTAAAAACTATTTTTTTGTTAACTCTCTTAAATTAAAATAATACTTTGAAAACATTTCTAAAACTAATTATTACTATGATTGCTTATTAGAAAATTTACGTGTATTTGTTGCATTTTTCAGTTGCCACACACACACACACACACACACACATATATATATATATATATATATATATATTTCTTGTTAAATGTCTTAAACCCTTTTTAAATCTAAGGTCAAAGGACTAAAACCTCGGTCTCTAGAGCTCATTTCGTAATACTACTTAATTATTTACACATACGAAATTTTTTAGAAGGAAAAAGAATGCAGAAGATATATTTTTTCGTGAGTAGTATTCATTCATATCTCCAACATCCATCTACTGCTCGTCACTGCCCAAATCAAATGATGCTGACAGGTTCTTTACCTACAGTATGAGCACACTTATATGAGCTTTGGCTCAACAAGCAGGAAGTTCAACTTGCCAAACAAATTAAAGAGCATTTAAAGAAAATATGCGTGTTCATTTTATGCTTGCTTATCAACTCACTTTATGTTTCATTACCTGAGCTTTATATTATCTTATTGATAGGGCCGGGGTGATTGTACTGGCTGCATGCGATCTTTGGGAAGTTAGAGTTTACGAGGTCCCAAAGATACTGAGATCTTAAACTATAATGAACTAACTGAAGCATTTCCTTGGGTCGAGAGGTTGGTATGATACTCTTAAGTTGTCTCGTTAGTTTCATTTGTCTTATTATATGTATGCAGCATGACATGTTACTGCACAACACCATATACCAATATTAAAACATGTTTAACTGAAAGTGAGTAAATAGTATATTTTAATACCGCATACATCACACATTATTCATGACATAACCAAAAACAACTTAACTAAATGTATATGACCTAACAAAATATGGCAAAGCATACTACTGAACATGCATTTCATAATTTTAGAAATCATGCAAAAACATTTTATTTAAAAAAAATATTCATACTGTAGGTGAGATTCCTACTTACTTTTTTCCTCGTAGTAGGTTTTTCTATTAGCCCTAAATTCCTTATCCTCTATTGGAAAACAATTCTGCATAAAATGCCCATTAAAATCATGTAAGAATATCTTTATCTTATGCTATTAAATTTTAGTATAATTGTAAAAATTTTGATCGTTATATTAAATCATATTTCCTTTTATCAAAGGATCTTAAAAATTATTATTTCTATTACAAGGATTAGTTATTTAATTAAATCCTCATAATACTTAATTTTTCTTAATTGCTTTTAATTCATACCAAGATTGAGAATTAATTCATTTAAAATAATTAATCTATTATTTTTATTTTTACTAGGTCTATATGACCCCAATAACAAAATTAAAAACTTCCTAAATCCGTGATTCTTTATTAAGTTCTAACTAACTATTCTCTTTTTAACACCCGAGATTTTTAATGCATTAAAAATACATTAAATTAAGGATTATATTAAAACAAAGTACAGTTTAAAGAAAAATACTGTATAATAACATGAAAAATTATACAGTATTAGAGCAACACAGTATAAGAATTGGATTGTGTGGACCATAATTTCTTTTTATACTTTTATAAAAAGAAAAGAAAAGAAAAAAAAAAGAAAATATCAGAAAATATAACACAAAATTCGACACTCTCTCTCTACTTTCTCTCTCTCTCCTCAAATCTCGTTTGAGATTCCGGCGTTATTTTTCGATACCTCCCGCACCAGTAGGAAGCTCTCGTTGAGCTGAGTCCAACGAGGTGTTGTGCCACCCAAAACGCCGCCGGAGGAAGGCTCATGCGCCGCCCAAAGTGGCGGTGAAACCCATTTTTTCCCGACACCATTTCTCCGCCGTCCGACCACCAATCAACGTGATTTTGGTGTCTATGGACTCAGTGCGAGGAGAGGAACAAGAAGGTACCAATCTTCTAGCTCAATTTTGGCTGGAAAAGCTTCACCGGAGCTGCCCCGTCGCCGCCGTGAAGCCACCGTCGGAGCCGCCGTATATGGTGGCGGTGTGGCACACCGCCGGTGCCAAAATGATCAGAGGGCGACGGCGAGCAAAACCCCTCGGTCAATTGCTCCATTCCGCCGCCCCTCGCCGGAGAACGAAGACACCCGCCGTGAGCCGCCGTGGGTGTGATCGGGTTGGCTGTTTTAGGCCATTTTGTGCTAAATTGAAGGAACAAATACCTTCAAAGGCTCGAGAAGAGCGTGAATCAACCCTAAATTGCACGAAATGATGTCCAGAGGACGGAGAACGGCATCTCCGTCATGCACCGCCGTGGGGCTAGTGGAGCCGCCGTTACACGGCATGTTGAGCTACCCCACCTTAGGGGAAACACTCAAAGGAGGTCTGGAAACAATTCCCCCACCTCAATTTCACGGAATCTTCGCTGGAGATAGGAGATCGGAGTCTCCATTTTTGCCGCCGATATTGAGCTTCGATTTCCTATGTTAGAGGCCGAATTGGATGAAATTGACCCCACCAATCGACTCAGGAGGGTCAAATTAGGGGGGATAGGCTTGAGCTCAGCCCTCAACGGAGCCAACCGCCGCCGGTCAACGGCGGTCAACGGCCAAAATGGGATTTTGTGATCCGGACCTCCGATCGACGATCCGAGACCGCCTCCCGACTCGTTTCGATGCTCTGAACGCAATGGTGACCTCTGTTTGAGCAAATTCCACTCCGATGAAAATCGTCTGGTACCAACTGCACGCGGATCGAGGCGATTCAAACAGCAGTATCGGAGTCCAGAATGACAGTTTCAAGAATGTATAATCTCTAGGAAGCATTCCTACCTATTCATGGTCGCTCGAGGAGCACTGCAGAGGATGCTTCGCATACTGTAGATGCAGCAAGATACAACTGGATCTGCTTAGCTTGGAGTTCAAGTAAGTAGGAATCTCGCTTACAATATGAACTGTTTTAGAATAAATTGTTTTAGATGCTTTCATAGAAATTTATGAAATGCATGATCAGTGATTGTTACACTGTTTTATGTGAGAATGATTTTTATAACGTTACAAGGTGACGAAAAAACCCGTTAAGGGTAAAATCGTCATTATTAAGGAAACGACTAGAACGGAGTCGAACACTCTGATTTAGCATAACGTTATTAGACGAAAAATGTTCCGTAATACGTTAAGTAACGTAACGGTCATGTGAGACCAGAGATTTAATAAGAGATGTTTTAAGTAAACGAGAGGTAACCAATGGGTTACAAAGTTAAAAGGAAATGTAACCCCGGTGGGTTACAAGGCTAATTGAAGGAAATGTAAACTGATGGTTTATAAGGTTGAGTAAAGAGAACGGTAGACCGATAGTATACCAAGTTATGAAAAAGAAATGAATGGTTAATGTTTACGTTTTATTATCAATCGAGTGGATTGATAATAAAGAAAGTTAATTAATGAGTCGGTTGTCGTATGATCAGGACACAAAAGCCGACCAATGGAAGGAAAAGGAACGAGAAAGGAACGTAATAGAGAATGCTAGGGCATAGTCCGGGTAAGTTCATATTTCACCAACAGCATGAAGTAAATAGTTATTAATGCATTCATATGCATTTGTAAATGAGTTGCAATGGTTATGCAAGTTGTTTTTAAAGTATATTTGCATTTATTATGCAAAAAAGTTCTAAAGTACAAAATAAGGTTTGCGTTGAATTTGCAACCGTTATGTTTGAAGCCTATTTGCATAATGATATGCATGAACGTTATGAACTATGATTGGTGTGTGTATTATACATGTGACATGATTTAAAGTATTATATGGATATAATATGAAATAGTTGCTATTCAAAGAAGAAAAATGTATAGCAACTCCACGATATGAAAGTATGAACGGCATGAATATGAGTAATATATGAAAGCATGAAATGTGAAAGTATGATATGAACGACATGAATATGAGTAATGTATGAAAGAATGAAATGTGGAAGTATGGTATGAATGACATGTATATGTATGATATGTTTATGAATATGATATGCAAGTATAATACTTATACGAGCAAATAATATGGATAAGAATGTTATGATTAATGCTTGTTATCTTGTGACACCCGTTATTCCCCTAAGGGTATTAAGGTAATTAGATTAATTTTTAGTATATATATATATAAATTAAAAAAAAAAAAAAAAAAAAAAAATCAGAAAATATCACAAAACTCGAGACTTTCTCTCTCTTCTTTCTCTCTCTAGAATTTTCTCTCTTCCCTCAAATATCGTCTGAGATTTCGGCATCCGTTTTCGACACCTCCCACACCAATGGGAAGCTCTCGTCAAGACGAGTCCAACGGTGTGCCGAGCAGCCCAAAACACTGCCGGAGGAGGACACACGCGCCGGTTGAAGCCGCCGAAACACAGTACTTTTCCAACGTGATTTCTTCACCGTCCGAGCACCGATCAACACGATCTTGGTGTCTATAGACTCAGCTCAATGAGTAGAACAAAATGCAGCAGGTGATGCCCCTCGATTTTGGCCGGAGAAGCCTCGTCGGAGTCGCTTCTTGCCGCCGTTGCACCACCCTCGATCCCGCCGCCTCCGACGACGGTAATCGACACCGCCCCCACCGTTCGACTCAGACGGCGACGAGGAGTGAGAAGCGCCTTCCAATTTCACGCCACAGCCGCCGCCCACCGGAGTTTGAAGACCGACGCCGTCCACCGCCGCAGCAACCACCGTCGCCACCGTTACCGACCTTCTTCCCCAAAATTGACTGAGGCAAAACACTCAGTGATGCACGGTGAAGCTTTCCCAACCCTCAATTTCATGAGAACTCCGCCGGAGGACCACGATCGGCCTCCGCCTTTGTGCGCCGCCGTGAGGAGCTTCGGGCTGCCGTTCTACGCAGCGGTGTGGTGCACCACCGCCACCAACATGCTCAGACAACCACGGAGAAGGAAATGCCCAAGCCAATTTGGGCCAAACGCTGGCGAAGATCCACCGCCCGAGCCACCGGTTTTGGCCGAGGATCCGCTCTTCGATTTGTGCTGATGGAGGCAAAATTGAATGAAATTGACGTCACCATTGAACTCAGAAGGGTCGACTTAGGGGGGGTAGGCTCGAGCTCAGCCCTCAACGGAGCCAACCGCCGCCGGTCAACGGCCGGTCAACGGTGGTCAACGCCGGTCAACGGTGGTCAAAGGCCAAAATGGGATTTTGTGATCCGGACCTCCGATCGAAGATCCGAGACCGCCTCCTGACTCGTTTCGATGCTCTGGATGCAATGGTGACCTCCGTTCGAGCAAATTCCACTCCGATGAAAATCATCCGGTACCGACTGCACGCAAATCGAGGCGATTCAAACAGCAGTATCGGAGTCCAGAATGACGTTTTCAAGAATGTATGATCTCCAGGAAGCATTCCTAGCCATTCATAGTCGCTCGAGGAGCACTACAGAGGATGCTTCATAGATACAGCGAGATACAACTGGATCTGCTTTGCTTGGAGTTCAAGATCAAGGGAGTATGGAGCTAACGTTAATTGATTCCAGGATTAAGAGACTGTTGATAAGCTTGAAAGGTAGGGATTCTATTACTCATCTTTTGTGAGGTTTTTATAGAATTAAAATTGATTGTTTTGCTGCAATATATATATATATCTATGTTGAACTGATATTATATGTGTATCACATATGAAACTATGACATGGACTCGTCTTGTATTGTACGGCGAGGAACATAATGAATTGACACATGTTATAAATTGAGAAGCATGGTTAGGAAAATTAACTCTATTAATAATGATTTAATATAGAGAAATTATGAGACATGAAAAGGGCGACGGTTACGTCCTTGGGCATGAATACCCTAAAAGGTAAAGTAGGGGGAAGGCGATGACGCTTCCTTGGGTTGAAAGTCCCAGAACACACTGTACAGGAATCGATTTGGTGAGGACTCGGGGCTTGATGTCCCCTCACCGGAACACCCTTGGAATGTTTATAGGGTGATCAAGTGCGCCCATTTGGGTTTCGATGAGTTGAGTGATACTCAATTTAACATGGATACCTAGGAACAATGATGATTGGTAATATTTGTATAAATGTGTAATTATGACACTTGGTAATGATTAACTACGGTATCCATAAGATGTGATCATAATAAACCTCATAATCTGAAATATGATGTGACTTACTAACCATGCAGATTTTAATGTGGTAATGATAGAGGTGAGTAATAGCTTTCTCTACTGAGCATAGTGTTGCTCATTCCCTTATGTTTATATCTTTTCAGGACTCACTAAGTGTGAGGTGGCTACGAGAAATATAGTTGAGGAAGTGATGTAGCTATATTACATTGGGACTGCTTCAATCATTGAGAATGTTCTTCATGATAATGTAAGCATCAATTGTTACTTTCTGTGACTGTATTATAATGTGTTGAGGGTTAAAATGATGATGACAACAGTTTATATTATTAAATTTAAGGTGCTACATTAAAACTGTGGTTTATTTGTCGTTTATATTTTTATTTTTGAGTTGAGAGTTTTCATTTAAGTCCCGGGCAAATTTTAATCTTTAAGGTTTTACTTTTATTATTTATTTTTATTTTATCTCATTAAAAACTGTTAACCCCCATATAGGGGCGTTACAGAATTTTTGGTATCAGAGCCTAGGTTCGGTTAACCTAGGGAGTGTAGCACCACCTTAAAAAAAAAAATATATATATTTTTGAGATGGTTTTGAAGCTAAATTTTCATTGTCATCATCAAAATGAACCTTCACATTGATTTATACAGTCTAGAAGGATGTAACATGGAAAGGCCATAGAATGAAAATACTAATGGTTATATGAGTACAATAATTATATAGAAGGAAAGTATTAATAGTTATGAGGGAATGATAATTATATGGAATGAGTTTATAAGTAGAATGCTTATGAGAGATTCGTATAATATTTGGATCTATAAGCATATCTAATTCGTATAAACGATGAGAAATTCGTGTAGATACGAGGATTTAATAGCCTTTTGTCTCGTGAAAAACAATAAGAAATATAAGGCTTGACTTATTGATTTTAAAGTTTGACATAGATATGCCAAATTTTTCGTAATTGATTCAAACCTAAGTAATGATTATGTATGGATTCGATGGAGCACATAAGTGTCAATATCTTTTCTTGAAAGTTCTATTTATTTGAGGAATGTGATATAAGTTGGGAATCATGGTATTGAATCTTGAGAGAGATAAATGTTAGACTTTTGGTCTGTTGAGACTGTGTAAAGTCTAGAATGCATGAATCTCAAAATTGGAATATTTTGTTACGTACATTGTATTTAAGTGTATCAGTGAATCTTTTGGTTACCTAAGGTTTTGTTATATGAGGAAATTATATATTGTATGAGTAGAATTGTGGGGATTGTAGATGTTCTTAAGTAGTAACATCAAGTGTCTTTGTTCGTTGATATGGTCTACGTTGAAAGACGTAAATCGTATTGATTTCAAGGTTAGTCGCATTCTAAACCCTTGGTAGTAATGATGATGAATCCATTGATAGATGTTAAGTATTATCAATAACATATGGGTGTATGCATTGTTCAATAAGGTTTTGATTAAAACAAAATTATTTGAGTTGCTGGATCATTCAGGAAGATCCTTGTTGTCGTTAAATTAGATTTGTTGTTTATAGTTAACTTTATCTATAGTGGGCTTTGAATTGGGTTTAAGATTCATACGAATTGGTTTTCAATTTTATGTTTGTTATTTAACTCGTTCTAAATGTGTTAAGGCCCGAAACAACCTGACCATTTTCAACTAAGAACATTTGGGCCTAGTTCAAATCTTAAATCAGTTTGATTCACACTGTCTCTCCCACGTGGTCTCTATACGTGTCATATACAGTGGTTTAATCATTGTTTACATATACGTTTACTGTGCATAGGAGCTTATTTCTCCGAGTTCACTTTTTCTCTCTTAATTTGTCATTTTCTCTCTAAATCGTAAATCCTCTTCTTTTTCATTAAAAAATTCTTCTTTTCCTCCAAAAGAAGAAGGAATTCTAGGATTCTGCAATTTACTATCTTAATTTTTCCTTTCTATTTACTCTTTTTTTCATCTCATCATGGACCCAAAATACCAACACCTGAGAAAGTATTTCCCATCACTCTCCCAAAAGATTCTCAGAAAGAAATACAAGGCTAGAATTACTCGGTTGTGGATTCTTATGCGTTTTGGTATCCCTTGTGATGTGAGAATGTTGATAGAGGGGAAAATCCGTCCGAGTGACTTTAGTCAAGATGTCGGTTTACCAGGAACAGGTACCAGTCGTAGTGCAATGAAAAGAAGAGCTCGTGCCATCGTGGTCACTTGTAACAAATGTGGAAGACAAAATTGTAACGGTAAATGTAATTCACCTGGTTATATGTCTACGAATAGAGAGGATAAAATAAGGTTTTGTAGGGATGGACTTTTAAAGGAGAACTTGGATAGCATCCATCCTCCTCTCCACGGTCACCCTAGTGGATATGTTCAAGGAGCTATTTTTAAACTCTGGCCTAAATTTTATACAGAAAGACAACGCCTCAGGAATATGGTATTTTTAGATCCTGTTTGCCAAGCCATAAGAAAACTGGATGGGGAATAAGTCATCGCTCTATAAAGGTTATTTAGTCTTTACTTATTTGAAGCAGTTTTAGCTGATGTTCAACAGTTTGTGTTTTTCTTTTACTCAAAATATTTGCTTTTGTGTTTGAAATAATTGTGATTATTAGATTGATACAGTAAGTGTTAATATCTTATTTAATTTATGATTTTCTTAAATATATATAAAATAAAATATATTATCTTATCAGACACGTTACATACGGTACAGTAATATGTCTGAATTTTGAAAAGCTTATCCAGATATTTCAAGATTTGTGTCTCAAATTTCAAAAGTTCTACAGTATTTGTCGTTTATATTAAATTTCTAGACTTGGTGTATATTTGTCAAAAAGTCTACAGTTGTGTCAAGAGGGTCTTTTGTCGAATTGTTCTCAATTGTCAAAAGTTATACAATTAGAGTCTAATCTTTTTCAAAAAGTGAATCAGATTTTCTGTAAACTATCAATCACCTTATCTTACTTTCTTATCCGCACAAGATTTTGTTTAAATCTTTGGATTACCTTTTCATTACCTACTCGTCTATCTCTTTAGCCCTTTTTGTATATTTCTCATCTTTAAAAACTCAAGTAGAACCCGAAGTCTAAGTGGAGCAGACATTAAGCAACCACTTCTATAAACCAAATATGTCTACCTCCCAGTCCACGAAGAAAATAAAGAATGTCTGTGTCTTTTGTGGTTCCAGCCTTGGAAAAGATAAAGCTTATTTAGAAGCTGCAAATCACTTAGGGCAAGTCCTAGCACGCAAGAAGATTAACATAATCTATGGGGGTGGTAGTATAAAAATGATGGTAAATATGGCACTAGCAGCTAGGTCTAGCGACGCTACTGATGTAAGAATTTGGCCTCATATTCCAGTTGAAGGAAACCTTTGTAAGGAAGCCATAGGTAAGGGAGAAGGAGTCAGGAGTATCCCTAAAAATTTTAAAGACATAATCTATAGTTCTGATGCTTTTATAGCATTACCTGGTGGTCTAGGTACTCTTGAGGAAATATTTATAGTTGCTTGTGGGCAATTGTTGGGCTTTTATTCCAAACCTTTGGGACTGCTGAACGTAAAGAGTTTTTATGACGGTCTTTTGAAATTTCTAGATTACGCTGTGGAAGAAAACATCACTACAGAATCGGAGAGACAAATCTTTGTCACTGCTTCAACAGCTGAGGAATTGATAGACAAAATGCAAATCATACATCCAGAATCCGACACTGCAACATCCAAGCTTGAATGGGAAAGGGAAAGCCGGAAGCGGCCAATTGATTTGAATCTCCATCTGTAATCTTTTTGTTTTATCTTTGGCATGTAGGCATGTGTGTCCGTATTTCGTGTGTTACGAATAACCGTTTGCCTTGTATTCTGTGTTTCTTGTGGTACGTTGTTGTTCAATCTTTTAGATTCATTGAGCCTAATGCCGGGATGGCTGGATACGGAGTACTTGATGCTCTCGAAACGCATCCTTCTTAAGGTCCGATCTTTTGTTTATCGATGTTTTTGTATCCTCTAAGCATGCATGATATGGATAGCTGGTATACGGAGTGCCTTGTACTCTCGAAACGTATCCGTATCATGTTTGTAATGTGTAATATTCTGTTAATATTATGTGGAAGTACCAGAGTCAGTTATGGGGATATTCCATATGAAATATGAGTATATTATTTGGGTTGAATGTTTGTGTCATGAGGATAGCTGTTTAATGAAAAATATGTCGGGTTTGTCTGCAACTCTGAGATTCTGTTTAATATCTCTATGAGTAAGCTTAATGTATGGTTTTGAATAGAAGTGTTTGTGATATATGTTTTATGATTATGTTTTAGTTTATTAGTTGAGGTATGAAATCAAATATATTTGACTTTTCCTTACTCAAAAAGGAAAAGGAACCTAAAGATGAAGTATATAAAATTTCTCTGACAATCTCCTTATGTGATTGTAAATCACAGTCCATGGACAATGAAGGACTGGAATCATGGTATGGTCAATATGTATGCCTGATCAGATTCTTAGACTATTATACGGTGTTACAAGTTGAAACTTGTCAGAAATACTCTCATTGAGGGATTTAGAATTTAGAGTAAGATTTATTATGCAAGTAAATAAGTGGAGATACGATAACTTAAATTTGGAGGACAAACAACATTAACGGTTTAGACTCGGAATTGGAATCATAATTTTTACTAGTATTACTAGAATTGAAATTTCGAGGACGAAATTTCTTTAAGGGGGGTAGAGCTGTGACACCCGTTATTCCCCTAAGGGTATTAAGGTAATTAGATTAATTTTTAGTATATATATATATAAATTAAAAAAAAAAAAAAAAAAAAAAAAATCAGAAAATATCACAAAACTCGAGACTTTCTCTCTCTTCTTTCTCTCTCTAGAATTTTCTCTCTTCCCTCAAATATCGTCTGAGATTTCGGCATCCGTTTTCGACACCTCCCACACCAATGGGAAGCTCTCGTCAAGACGAGTCCAACGGTGTGCCGAGCAGCCCAAAACACTGCCGGAGGAGGACACACGCGCCGGTTGAAGCCGCCGAAACACAGTACTTTTCCAACGTGATTTCTTCACCGTCCGAGCACCGATCAACACGATCTTGGTGTCTATAGACTCAGCTCAATGAGTAGAACAAAATGCAGCAGGTGATGCCCCTCGATTTTGGCCGGAGAAGCCTCGTCGGAGTCGCTTCTTGCCGCCGTTGCACCACCCTCGATCCCGCCGCCTCCGACGACGGTAATCGACACCGCCCCCACCGTTCGACTCAGACGGCGACGAGGAGTGAGAAGCGCCTTCCAATTTCACGCCACAGCCGCCGCCCACCGGAGTTTGAAGACCGACGCCGTCCACCGCCGCAGCAACCACCGTCGCCACCGTTACCGACCTTCTTCCCCAAAATTGACTGAGGCAAAACACTCAGTGATGCACGGTGAAGCTTTCCCAACCCTCAATTTCATGAGAACTCCGCCGGAGGACCACGATCGGCCTCCGCCTTTGTGCGCCGCCGTGAGGAGCTTCGGGCTGCCGTTCTACGCAGCGGTGTGGTGCACCACCGCCACCAACATGCTCAGACAACCACGGAGAAGGAAATGCCCAAGCCAATTTGGGCCAAACGCTGGCGAAGATCCACCGCCCGAGCCACCGGTTTTGGCCGAGGATCCGCTCTTCGATTTGTGCTGATGGAGGCAAAATTGAATGAAATTGACGTCACCATTGAACTCAGAAGGGTCGACTTAGGGGGGGTAGGCTCGAGCTCAGCCCTCAACGGAGCCAACCGCCGCCGGTCAACGGCCGGTCAACGGTGGTCAACGCCGGTCAACGGTGGTCAAAGGCCAAAATGGGATTTTGTGATCCGGACCTCCGATCGAAGATCCGAGACCGCCTCCTGACTCGTTTCGATGCTCTGGATGCAATGGTGACCTCCGTTCGAGCAAATTCCACTCCGATGAAAATCATCCGGTACCGACTGCACGCAAATCGAGGCGATTCAAACAGCAGTATCGGAGTCCAGAATGACGTTTTCAAGAATGTATGATCTCCAGGAAGCATTCCTAGCCATTCATAGTCGCTCGAGGAGCACTACAGAGGATGCTTCATAGATACAGCGAGATACAACTGGATCTGCTTTGCTTGGAGTTCAAGATCAAGGGAGTATGGAGCTAACGTTAATTGATTCCAGGATTAAGAGACTGTTGATAAGCTTGAAAGGTAGGGATTCTATTACTCATCTTTTGTGAGGTTTTTATAGAATTAAAATTGATTGTTTTGCTGCAATATATATATATCTATGTTGAACTGATATTATATGTGTATCACATATGAAACTATGACATGGACTCGTCTTGTATTGTACGGCGAGGAACATAATGAATTGACACATGTTATAAATTGAGAAGCATGGTTAGGAAAATTAACTCTATTAATAATGATTTAATATAGAGAAATTATGAGACATGAAAAGGGCGACGGTTACGTCCTTGGGCATGAATACCCTAAAAGGTAAAGTAGGGGGAAGGCGATGACGCTTCCTTGGGTTGAAAGTCCCAGAACACACTGTACAGGAATCGATTTGGTGAGGACTCGGGGCTTGATGTCCCCTCACCGGAACACCCTTGGAATGTTTATAGGGTGATCAAGTGCGCCCATTTGGGTTTCGATGAGTTGAGTGATACTCAATTTAACATGGATACCTAGGAACAATGATGATTGGTAATATTTGTATAAATGTGTAATTATGACACTTGGTAATGATTAACTACGGTATCCATAAGATGTGATCATAATAAACCTCATAATCTGAAATATGATGTGACTTACTAACCATGCAGATTTTAATGTGGTAATGATAGAGGTGAGTAATAGCTTTCTCTACTGAGCATAGTGTTGCTCATTCCCTTATGTTTATATCTTTTCAGGACTCACTAAGTGTGAGGTGGCTACGAGAAATATAGTTGAGGAAGTGATGTAGCTATATTACATTGGGACTGCTTCAATCATTGAGAATGTTCTTCATGATAATGTAAGCATCAATTGTTACTTTCTGTGACTGTATTATAATGTGTTGAGGGTTAAAATGATGATGACAACAGTTTATATTATTAAATTTAAGGTGCTACATTAAAACTGTGGTTTATTTGTCGTTTATATTTTTATTTTTGAGTTGAGAGTTTTCATTTAAGTCCCGGGCAAATTTTAATCTTTAAGGTTTTACTTTTATTATTTATTTTTATTTTATCTCATTAAAAACTGTTAACCCCCATATAGGGGCGTTACATATCTATAGTGTAACAAGATATAGTATGTAAGTACAATACCATGTAGTGCATAACGGATATGCACAATAAGGTCCATAAGAAATTCATTAAGGATATAATCTTCAAGTTGCCTATAGGAAACTAGAAAAATTACTATAAGACACCCTAGGTTCGATTAGAAATCGTGAGAACGATTTAGATAATCAAGTAAAATTTAGAAATTTCCCGTGATCGACAGCGAGGTCACAAGAGCAGAATCAAGACAAAGACTTTATGAATACGAAAAAAAAGAAGATAAAAGCTAGTTTTTCCTTTTATTGCACCCTCAGGAAAGGCTAGACATGTTCAAGAGAGATATAGAAAGTTAAGCGCTGTTATGACCCTTAGAAGTTTTCAGACAGGTACGTAAACATGTTTTAAATCAGCATTGTCACTAGTCTAGAACGACTAGATGATAAAAGGCCTATAAACTGGACAATAAAAAGATGAATTTACTGACCAGTTTTTACGTATCAAATTATGATCTAGATGCAGATGTGCAACATAGAAACGAAATAGGATTAGTATAAATCCTGCTTTTCGACAATGCATAATGTGTTATAATGTAAGTTATAAGTTTTATGAAGCATTGCTATGTAATATATTGCATTTGTATGCAATATGTTTTAGGATAAAAGTTATGATATGCAATATATCATTGCGTAATATATTGCATTTGTATGCAATATGTTTTAGGATAAAAGTTATGATATGCAATATATCATTGCGTAAAATATTGCATTTGTATGCAATATGTTTTAGGATATGAGTAATGATATGCAATATGTGATTGTGTAATATATTGCATTTGTATGCAATATGTTTTAGGATAAAACTTATGATATGCAATATGTCATTGCGTAAAATATTGCATTTGTATGCAATATGTTTTAGGATATGAGTAATGATATGCAATATGTGATTGTGTAATATATTGCATTTGTATGCAATATGTTTTAGGATAAAACTTATGATATGCAATATGTGATTGTGTAAAATATTGCATTTGTATGCAATATGTTTTAGGGTAAGAGTAATGATATGCAATATGTGATTGCGTAAAATATTGCATTTGTATGCAATATGTTTTAGGATAAGAGTTAAGATATGCAATATGTGATTGCGATATATATTGCATTTGTATGCAATTATGTTTTAGGATAAAACTAATGATATGCAATATGTGATTGCGATATATATTGCATTTGTATGCAATATGTTTTAGGACAAGAGTTATGATATGCAATATGTGATTGCGTAATATATTGCATTTGTATGCAATAAGTTTTAGGATAAAAGTTATGAGATGCAATATGTGATTGCGTTATATGATGCATTTGTTATGCAATATGTTGCATTTGTTATGCAATAAGTTTCAAAATCAAAGTTATGATTCGCAAAATATGATTGCGTTATATGATGCATTTGTTATGCAATATGTTGCATTTGTTACGCAATAAGTTTCAGAATAAAAGTTATGATTCGCAAAATGTGATTGCGTTATATGATGCATTTGTTATGCAATATGTTGCATTTATTATGCAATAAGTTCAGAATCGCAAAATGTGATTGCGTTATATGATGCATTTGTTATGCAATAAGTTACATTTGTTATGTAATAAGTTTTATAGTACAATTTATGATTATCAAAATGTGTTTCTATTTTAAGTTGCATTTGTTATGCAATAGGTTTATAGTACAAGCAATGATTTATAAGTGTATTTGCATATGATGTGGTTACATTTGATGTGCTCACTAAGGTTAATAAGAAGGTAACGTAAAGTTGAAAAGAAAGTGTCGTACCAGCCTCCTCGTTGTGAGGTAATAAAAGTATAGTTAAAGTTTGACCTCCTAGATGTGAGGTATACGACCTCGAAGTACGATGGTCTTAAGTCTTCCACAAGGGAAGCATCACGTTTATGATCTCATGATTAAAGATGTTGGTACGAACACTAAAAGTTATAAGATAAAGAAAGTTAAGGAACAAAAGGTGGAAAGTTAAAGTGTAAGATAAGAAAATAAAAGGAACAAGGATAGAAAGTCAAAGTAAGAAAAAATGGTCATGAGATGCTCATAATCGAAAGTTCATAATTGAGCATAAATTAAAACATGCATTGTGATTGTATTTGATTTGTTTATTGTGAAACATTTATATGTTATGAAAAACATCAGAATGTTTTATATTAAATGTTTATGAAAACATGAATGACTTTATGAAGAGCAATTTGATGATTATTTTATGTTAGATATTTTGTGAAAAGCGTTTATGAAAAACGTTATAGCAATTATGTTAGGAAAACGTTTATGAGAAACGTTCTAGGAAGGTTTTTTTTTTTTAAAAGCATGTTTAAATGCTTTGTGAGATTTTGTTTGAACTTACTGAGCGAAAGCTCATAAAAAGTTTCTTCATGCTGTAGGTAGTTTTATGGGCGACTAGTAAGACCCGTTAGAAGAGCTGGGTGCTGCGGAGGACAAATGCGAAGATTTGGGTATGAATACCATCACTGTTTGCTTCCGCTATGTAACGAAAAGGTTTTCCATTGTTTAATGTTGTGTTTTCAAAGTTTAAAGAAATCAGAGTTCTAAGAATTGTATTGAAAGTTTTAAGATACAGTTTATGAACTGTTTTATGTAATTATAAAGTAAAGTTTTAAGCTATGATTTAATAAATGTTTCTTATTAAGTTTTAAGAAACGATTTAAAATGATTTTAAGAGCAAGTGTTGAGCGATGTCTCAACTTGAATGGCGACAAAGGTCGCATCAGTTTTAAAGAACGTTTAAAGAAAAAAAAAATTATTACAGTATTTTTCTTACTAAGTAAGTAAGATTACTGTTTATGAAACGATGCTTATGAAAGTAAAGAGACTGCCCGAAAAGGCGGGTTGTCACACTCTTAGTTCATTTAATAGGCTTGTAATTAGTTCAAAACCTATTAAGCCAAAAAATGATCCTAAGACGTTCTATACATTGTATCGATAAAACTATGACCCAAGTGACTTTCTGAACTAAGGCGGGCATTAGACCCATGTCTACCATTAAAATACTAAGAATCTAGCATTTCAAGTTTTTACAATTTTTGTTTTAACATACACATAAAAAAACTAATAAAGTTTTATGACACAAGGCTACGCTTTAACTATATCTATTTAGCTTAAAATTTTGTGTCAAAATTACACTTTAAAATTTCGCTCGAAAATGATAAAACACTAAATCTTAGGCTTCTATAGTTTGTCGAGAGCACCTTAATTTCATGGTTTGTCAAAAAAATAGAATTCTATTTCTATGCGATTTTCAGTGATAAAAACTAGTACCAAAAGGTACATTTTTTATTAGTTTTAGGAAATTACCATGAAACTATGTGTTATAGGTAGCTTTTCTTTTAAAGTTTTTCTTTATGAAAATTACTTGTTTTAAATATATGTTGTAGTAGCTCTCATGCTCATTCAAAAATCCCAATCACGGCCTTTAGCATATTTGTTTCTCTCTTAAATTTTGCAAACTTTACAGATTAAAAAGTTTTAACAGTTTTTATTAATCCGATTTAAAGTCTATTTTAGAGGTAGATTTTTATAAAACTTTCCCCATGAAAGTTCTCAGTTATATAGAGAACTAAAACTTTCATGTTTTACAAAATCATGATTCAGCCTAAAAATGGCCTGAAACTTTAAAAACAGTTTCAGCTCTTGCTGATTTTGAGAAAAGTTTTTTCACGAAAGTTGTCTGTCTCGTCGAAATCTAAAACTTTTATTTTGGCAAAAGATGAAATTTGGACTCAAAGTGGCTTGAAATGGCCAAAACAGTGACAGCCTCTTCCAAAACTGTTTAGGACAATTTTGAGCAGTTTTAAAAACTGTTTCGAACATTTTGTAAAAGCTACTTAGAAACCCTGCTTAGAGTTAGAACTGTATTTTCGCTTAGTCACAGAATTTTGTTCAAAATGTCAAAAACTAAAATTTTCATGTTTGATTGAGTTTTAAAAATCGACTCTAAAGCTTTCGTTTACGCGTTTAAAATTTGTGAAAATTTTTTTCACAAATCAAAACTTGGACATAAACCTAACATGCATCTACTAACTTATCACTAACACATACATACATAACTAAACTAATCAAAACGTAATTGATTATTACAAAACATTTTCTTGCTAAAGTATAAACTAACTCATAAAAATTTAAACTTTGAATAAACTAAAGGATTTTAAAGAAGAAAGTTAAGGATTTTACGCTTGAAGAAACTTTTCTTAAAAAATCCGTTTAGAACAACTAACTCCTTCTTCTTCTTTCTTCTTGGTTGGTCACTAAAACCATAAGCTTAACTTAATGAGAATATATCACTATTTTATCAAAAAAAAAAAAAAGGAAAAGAGCGCTTAGAATATACCCTTGATGCTTTCCCTTGAAGATCACTCTAAGAAAGACTAGTTCTTCCTTCTTTTACCTATTAGTTTGGTTTCTAAGATATAACTTAACTTAGTTACATGAACTTTGTTGTATGTTAAAAAATAAAGAGGAAGAAAGGTCTAAAAATTACCTTTGATGGCCACTCTAAGATTTTCAAATTTCTTCCTCCTTCTTCTTAACTTAGTTAGGGATTTATGGTAGAATGGAAGGAAAAATTTTTTAGAGAGAACCTTTGAATGGAACATTTTTTTTTTTAAAAGAAGAAGAGAAGAAATGAAGCAAAATGGTGATTAAATAAAAGTACATCTATTTATAGACCTAAGACTAATTTGGTCTTCACATCTAACATTTTTTTAATTAAGCTCTTAACTTAAGCTTAATTGAACTATATTTTGTGTTAATGCAGACTAATGTTGCGCCCAAGTGAGGAGAAAGAGAGAAAAAAAGGAATCCTATTATTACATATAAGAACACCACTCATGTCAAGGCTTAAATCAAGTCTCCTTTTGTACTCTTGAGCTTATCCTAAAATATTCTTTTAAAGTAGATAAATTTTATACTGTCAGGTGTTACTAACTTAACAAATACAAAATTTTGGTTTTCGATGGGTCCTTTCTTATTGTTCAAACAGTTAAACACTATGTAATGTCAAAAAAAATCCCAGGTAATTAATTATAATTAAGGATTTTTTCATAACTACACCATTAAATTCATAAGAAACACAAGCTTGGAGTTTATGAGCACATGTTTGGTAGTAGATAATACCATTATGTGTCAAGAAATGCTTCAAAGTTATGTTTTAATTTAAATACTAACGTTGGAATTTTTTTAAAAATATCATATATAATTGAAGGATTTATGGAATTAATGGAAATATTTCAAAAATTCTATAGTAAATATTAAAGTTAAATCTATTAACTTTTTGTGACCAAATAATTCGTTTGATAATTTTCACTATGATTTAAGTCGGATGAAATTTTTGATTATTATCATAGATTTAATACGGCTTATGAGTTTGATAGGACCTAATAACAATGATTAAAGGGTCCAATTAATTTAAGCAAATTTCAAATTATGCATTAATCTAGTTTGATTTAATTGTAGATCCAACGTCAACAATATGACAATTCAAATCATTGTTGTTTTATTAAACACAATGACACGACTACCCTCCATAACTTGTTTGAATTAATATGTTGAATAAATAATTCATATAATTATGACTCATTCATCATAAGTAAGACAAGTATTTCATGTTGTTAACTTAATACTTTTTGCAACTTTTGTGTTACATTATCATGACCTAAATTGTTATTTTTAGATAATTTGTTTTTAAAATTTTATTGTCGTTAATGAACCAATGCTTTTAACTTGATGTCGTTATTGACTTATGTCGTTTGTTGAGATGCCGTTGTCTTTTTGTCATCGTTGTTTTAAATTTTATTGCATTTCCATGCTTTGTATTGTTTACGCCCTGTTCGTCTTCCGCTTTGTCAGAAACCATATTTTCTTACGTAGATCAGAGTCCGACTCATTCCTAACCAGTGTAGGACTATTACAAAATAAGTTAAAACATAACAATTTCTCATTTCAACCCATTTTATTCTTTTTGGCAAGTCGGTAGGGACTTTTGAGTAAGGAATTAAGAAGAACTATTTGATTTCTGGGAAATAGCTTTCTTTTTTCCCTCTATCAGCCCGAGAGGGTTTTTTTTCTTTTTCTTTTTGTGTTTTTGTTTTGTTTTGTTTCATGTTTTTGGTTTTGTTTGTTTTGTTTTGTTTTGTTTTAACTCCTATCGCAAAGGGAAGAGGGAAGAAAATAAGACTGCTAATAGTTTACTCATTTATAGCGCAATGAATTGTTTGCTTGGGCCTTTAAGCTTTAACGTTGATGGCTAAATTCTTCAGTTTCACTGGGCCGAACTTTGCTTATGAAGTTGTTTATTTAGACTGGAAGTGTTTAATACGCATTTTTTATCAAACATCATTCTTTTCTTTTACTTTTTCCGAGTGCGTAAGAAAAATATCAAACAAAGAAGATAATCAAATCGATCTATAACATATTCTTGATTCTTCTTCTCTACATTCCCATATTAATTTTCCGTTGTTGGCAACTCAACTTGACCCTTTAGTGAATATCTCTGTGGGCGTGCTTACCTAATCATCATCATCATCATCATCATCATCATCATCATCTTCTTCTTCTTCTTATTATTATTATTATTTTGCTAGTGAAAAAAAAAAAAAATCAAGTGGTGTACCTCACACCCTCATCTCCTTCGGCACATTAGCAATCCTGAAGACCACCATAGAGTAGCATGAGCCTGAATTAGATTCTTTCTGTCCAAAATTGCCCACCTCTTACTAGACTCCACTCTTAGGTGATGCACATTGGCATGATCTTGTGGCCATATGGATTTAATCTCTAGAGGGATGAAAAGAGGAGTCTACAAAGGCGTCCTCACCACTGTGTCACATCTTTTGATGGTTACCTAATCTTAATTAAATGTAGGAAAAAAAGGGTTTTGAATTTGGAAAGAAGAAAAAAGTAACAAGTTTAGAAAGAAGAAAGAAATTGATGAAAATATGAATCAATTATTCCTTTTTCAAGTGCAATGAAATGTATTAGTTTAGCAAACCAGATTGCATTGAAAAATTTGGCTCAAAAATTTTAGCATGTAGGACTTTATATTATTATTAGTTCAAACTAATTGGTCCAAACTAGTTTGTCAAACACAGACGTAACCTAATTTATATTATAGTATTTACTGAAGTTATGACTAAGAAGTTTACCAATTTAATTATTAAAATATCATCTTATATAATTACCATGTTAGCTTGATAAGGGCATGTAAATAAACTTAACGTTTATTTTCATTAATCAGGAAACAACACCAAAAGAATAAAGACTGACATTCAATTTTTTTTTCTTTTCTTAATGTAGGCCCTACTAAATTATTCTTTTTTATTTTGTTGGTAAACATCTGAATACGTGAGAAAGAGAAACACTTCTCTGTTTTGCTTTTCCATCCTTATGAAGTTAACAATAACATGCCCTTTGTGTGACCATGACATGCCACAATTTGTCAATGTTCCAATTGATTCAGTAACATAAGCTAATTCCATTTCTTAGTATACATATTTATTTATTCCGTTCTACCTAAACTAATTTGAGCATCCGTGTGTTAATCATAGGCTGGACAACATTGCTAACTTGTTTAAACTTAATTTTGGACACAAATAGTAAGAAACAGACCAATGATACATCTCACTGATTTGCTGAGTCTTACAACTGTAAGGCTTTCAGCATAAAGAAACAAGCAAAACAAAAGATGAACTTGCAATTAAAAAATTATAAAGAAAAAAAAATCTCTGATAGACTGCAAGATGTTTGACAAATGAATTTGAGCTAAAAAAAAAATTTAAATACCATAGCACACTTTTATTTTACATTGTAGCATGTGAGAGCTTCACATTTTGAACGATTTAAACTCGTAAGTTTAAATCGTTTTTGCTAAACACAAGAGTTTGGATGCACCACAAATGCAGCTACAATGTGTGTTGTCACTGTATATGGTTTGGTGAACTAGGAGGCATCAAAGAAGCTGTAAGAAGCAGACAAAAAGTTCCAGATATAGAGAGAAAAACTAGTATTATCTCTGAGTAGATTTTTTTGTGCCTGAGCAATACTTAAAAATTGTAAATAAAAAAAAATGCTTGCAATTATAAGAAGATTCCAAGTAGGTAAGTTTGGATCCAATGTCATCTCAGTAGGCAAAAAAGGTCTATGTTCCATGTCACGTTGCCCATGGAAGCCCATGGAATCAGAATTCCATCCTCATTTTTGTCACGACTTTAGAGTGAAAAAGGAGAAGTAAAACCTGCACCAGAAAAAAGACCCACTTGTCCAATCTAAAAAGGTTGTTGACGGGACATTATTACACTGCAAAACTTCAAAAATCTAATAGATGATTTGCAGTGATTGGAACTAACAAATTAATGCAAAAAAAAAAAAAAAAAGCCCTCTCTCTATCTTCTGTCTCACTATTGTGGTGCAATAGAAATGTTCTAGAAGAAAGCACGGTTAACCCTTTTTTATTTTTAGGCAGGACCTACTTGAAAGAAGGGTATTAAATGAGTTTCACGAAAAAATGTAAAAACCAAATTCATTGTGAATTTTAATAAATATAAAGAAAATTAGGCAGCATGCCACAAATTTCCTAGTGTTAGGATTTTTATTTCTTTTGTTGACCTTTCAGAGTGTAGAAATCTAGATTCTGTTATTAATATGACCTAAATCATAACATGCCATTGATCAAGTTTTTCCATTTTATATATCGCCTGCCCATGGATAGTGCAAAGAAAATCAAAGTATTATTATTATATAAAAAGATTGCAATTTCGTTGCAACTTACTCGATTGAGGAAGTTGAATTGACTCTAGAATTGTATTTCAATTTGTTTACATTGTAAGGGAGAATAGAGACAAGATGTCATTCATCCTCTCTAATAACTTAATGCTCTGTGATTAGCACTTTAGGATTGTGCATTCTTTTTTATGACAGAACATTTTCCTTTCACTCAAAAAATATTGTTGTCTTCTCTGACTTAAACATCATGCCCAATCACATGACCCTTAATTAATTGCACTATCATTTTTTTCCATTAAAACCACAGAAACCAGTGTAAAGACCCCACTGCGCACTCATGCTATTAAAGTAAGTAAATACAACTTAAACTAACGTGGTGTTCACGTTATGCTTTGTGAGAGAAAACACAAATAAAATAATTATTGAGGTGTTGAGATCCTCTATCAGAGTCTGATGGGCACCTCGAACGTATTATCGGGAGGTAGCCGGGCTCGACCTCGAGTGAATGTATTGTCGGGGAGGCAGTCCGGCTCGACCCCGAGTGTCCCAGCCGAGTTCCCAGGAAGGTCAGGAGCCCTCACGCGGATTTGCATAAGAGAGTTTTTAAGATGCTCCCAGGTATCAATCCATCCAATTTGAGGGATTGGTACCTGTGAGGACCTTAAAAACTCTCTTCATGACCTCCTTGGGAACTCAGCTGGGACACTCGGGGTCGAGCCGGGTTGCCTCCTCGACAATGCGTTCGAGGTGCCCGCCAGACTCTGACCAAAGATCTCAACACCTCAACAATAATAGTTGAAACCGTGGTTCTAATTAAAGTTGCTAAATAAATTGTTTTTCTTTAAAGAGAAATCAGCAAGCTAAAATCATCATCTACTACCACCAAACTTAAGATAGAGTACACACTTCTCTCTCATTCTCGCATGCTACATGAAAAAAGGAAAAAAAAAAAAAAAACTATAATCGTGGCAATATAAACATGCTGCTATTAGAAAGTTAAAATAAAAAAGTTTAAGTTTAGAAACTAGAAAAAAATAGTTTTAAATTAATACACGACATGTTGTTCACGTAGTGGTTAGCATAAAATAGATAAGATAATTTTGATACGCAATTGTGAAGTAGATCTGGTTCTGTTAATCTGTCAAAAACAGCCAATATCATGTAATGACTAGTGACACACAACATTAGCAGTAAAAAAAAAAAAAAAAAAAAAGAAAAGACTAGAGACACATAACGTCTAAACTACAAAAATCACTTACCTTTTTTTCCCCTAAAAAAAGATAAAGAAAAGAAAAACAAACACAACTTTTATGAGATTTTAGAAAATACTGCATAATTCTTTTTTTATAAATATAACTTTTTTTGTCTTTTTTTCTATCTTTTATCTTTTATCTTTATTTAATATTTAAATGATATCTAACCAATCACACATAATTCAATCTATATAGCATAATACAATAGGTTAAAGACATAAAAAATTAGAATGCAAAAAGAGAGTTGAATTCTCCCTTTCTTCTCTTTTTTTTTTTTTTAATAATCTTTCAAAATTAAATAATCTCCACCCATTTAATAAAAAATAAAAAATAAAAATAAAAATTAAAACAAAAAATAAAAAATGAAAAATAAAATCAGTCTCTCTCACACCCCTATAAATTGGATCACACCCTTCCTCATCTCGTTCCCCTCATCCTCCTTTCCTCCCTCACTTCCTAATTTCCAGGAATTCTGCTTCCTTCCTTTTTCGCTCTCCAAACAACACAACCCAAATCACCAAACCGAGTCAAACCCCCTCCAATGGACCACCCACCCCGATTCGTAATCGAAGCTGCGGACGCTGAATCCATGGCGCAGCAATCCGGCCAGACGGTCCTCCAGCTCCTCCCCTCCCTGGTCGAGCCGGCCAAGAGCCTCGCTCGCCCGCCAATTTCCAAATTCCACGTCGGCGCCGTTGGATATGGTTCCTCGGGTCGGATCTTCGTCGGCGTCAACGTCGAGTTTCCCGGTCTCCCCCTCCACCACTCCATCCACGCCGAGCAGTTCCTCGTCACCAACCTCTCCTTCCACTCGGAGCCCCGCCTCGATTCCCTCGCCGTCTCCTCCGCCCCCTGCGGCCACTGCCGCCAGTTCCTCCAGGAGCTCCGCGCCGCCCCCGACATCAAAATCCACATCACCGAACCGGACGACGTCGACCACCATAACCACTACCAGTCCGAGACCGATTTCGAGCCGCTCCTCAACCTCCTCCCCCGCCGGTTCGGACCAGACGATCTCCTCTCCAAGGACATGCCTCTTCTCCTTGAGCCGCACCACAATGGCCTGGAGTTCTCGATCGAGATCGGGAGCGTCTGCAATGGAGGCGGAAACGGCGTCGTTTACAGCGAGCTGAAGCGGGCGGCTTTGGAGGCGGCGAATAAGTCCCACGCCCCGTACAGCAAGTGTCCGTCCGGGGTGGCGATTGTGGACTGCGAGGGGAAGGTGTACAGTGGGAGTTACATGGAGTCGGCGGCGTATAATCCCAGCTTTGGGCCGGTACAGGCGGCTCTGGTGGCGTACATAGCCTCCGGCTGCGGCGGGTATGATAGGATTGTGGCGGCGGTTTTGGTGGAGAAGAAAGGGGCTCTAATCAGGCAGGAGGAGACGGCGAGTCTGCTCCTCCGGTCGATCTCACCGCTGTGCGAATTCCGGGCGTTTCATTGCGTCTCCGGTTGTAAGAAGGGGCGTTTTTGATTTGGCTTTGTGGGTGATTGATTGGAACTTGTTTTGTGATCATCTTGTGGCCACCATTTTTGGTTGGTGATGTAATGGGAGAAAAGATTGATTGAATTAAAGATGATGATCATGATCCTCTTTCTCTTTGTGTATGCGTGTATGTGCATATCTTTTGTGCTTTTCGACGCAGAATCAGCACAGGGCATTTGAATCACCGTCTTTTTTAAATCTTATAATTATAAATAAAACAAAGAAAGTATTATCTATATGGCTTCCAATACTAAAAAAAAATCTTCAACTTCATAAAAATACATATTCCATTGACTTGGCACAAGAACCATTAGCCATCCTAAAACTATTAGCATCACACTTCTTATAAAAATCAAATCACTCCTCATATGGACACATATAAAGCGAATATTTAGATTCTAAAAACCATGAGTGCGAAATATTTACATTAGTAGTAACTAAGTAATCATCATATTCACTGTCAAAACATCTTACAAAATATGAAGCCACTTAAGTTTCTTGCTTTCTACCACTAGGGCTAGACTAGTGGTTGGGAGGGGTGGAGTTAGGGACTCTTGGGTTCAATCTTTGAGAGTGATAATTTTGAGAGAAAGACAGGCACACGGGGTGCGTAATTACAAAAAAAAAAAAAAAAAAAAAAAAAGTTTCTCGCTTTCTTTTTTCTTCAAGTGCTTTGTTAGTCCTTTATAATTTCTTCTAACATTCTCCTTCTGGCGAGAGTAATAATACTCAACCTCCTTCATGAGTGTGATTGGGAACGACCTATGTCTTCTTAGTATCTCTGTCGTGAACTACTCCAACCTATGTTCAAATCATACACACCACAAGTACTTATTTAGCATGAGATGAATTAATGAGCTACTTCATATTTTTAGTCCCTGACAAAGCAGTTGACACCTCAGTCATGGTCAATGTAGTTTTTCTAAAGGGGTGTTTGGTAGTGGCGGGAACCACTCAGTTCCCACCACAATCACAGTTATGAACAGTGTAAAGCTCTCATATGCTACGGTAACAATAAAAAAAATATACTACAGTGTAAAACTCTCACATGCTACAATAAAAGTGGTTCCCACCACCTTTTCAAACACCCTAGTAGTCACCAAAATCTCATAGAATTTGATTAGGGAGACTCACAAAATTTCATTTCTATCTTACTCATTAATTTTGACATCTAGACTTAAACAACTGAGCTATGCACTTAACAAAATTATCCATGTGATCCCCAACATCAATTTTTACATCCATTTGAAGATATTAGAGGATTTTCAATGTAAATAACTACGTATTGAGGTTTAGTGTAAACTCTTAATGAGGTTCAAGTTTTGAGAAGCTGAAGATATGAATTAAAACTTCACCTAAGTAAACATAAGAAATAGCGGCGTTTCTAATAAGTCTGTGGTTCAATCTTGTAAATGTTCATTAATCCAAGATAAGGCATACAACTGTAATAGTGCTAACATGATTGCAACAAATTTTGACAATGAGGTAGCTTATATGTGATGTTTTTCTAATATTTGCTTAAGAAACTTATAGGCTATTTGAAAGAGTAGTTTTAACTATCGGTTATAACTATGAACAGTATAAAGTTCATATATGCTTCAGTATAAGCTACAATGTAAAACTCTTATATGCTACATTTTTCAAACTAAAACTGTTGGTTCCAACTATTCTTTTAAATAGCCTATTAGTTTAATGCTTGGCACACCTTTATTTTGTGAATACTTTGAAATGCATTCATTAATTGAAGGTTTAAATCAAAAGACACTTTCTTATAGGTATAAGTATATCATTGGTTTATCTAGCAAGGTATTACAATCTAGTGGAAAATTACTAGAGAAATTGTAATATATCTCTTAAATGTTAAAAACAGATGTCACATATTACATAAGAACAAGATTTTTTTGTGAAATAAGTTCAACGCTGCAAAAGGGGAGGATTTTTGCTCACGCCAAAGTTTGGGCATGAAGATGGGAGAGGAAGGACTTTTGCCTTTGATTTGAGTCCGAGACTGAGGAGGGAGGAGCCACCGTCATCGATTGGATCCCCTCTGGGATCGAGCGGGGTTGGTCGAGTATGGGAGGGGACTTGGCCATGTGAGGCTATTGCAAGCTGGGCGAATTTCACCGTGCGTCACCTTTCGTCGGTGTTGAGGAGCCTTTTGGTGGTTGGGGGTGGGTTCATGCCGTTGGGGGAGGGCAAGCTGAGGTGGTCTGGTCTTGCCAAGGGTTGACTGTGGAAGGTTTGTGGGTGGTCTTTGGTGGGCAGGTGGTCGGAGTTGGGTGGCTGACGTTGAGGGGCCTCAAATTCGTGGATCACAATAGAGGTTGCGCTTTGGTTTTGAGTACTCTATTGTTTTTCTGTTTTGGGTTTGTTATGATAAGGGCAATGGTTTCCTCATTGGCCTTCTGTGTTATGTTTGTTGTTTCTGTGTTGTGTTTGTAGGCTGTGTTTAGTCTAGAGGCTGGTTTTCCCATACCTCTTAGTTTGTTGGGTGGTGTTTTGAGTTGGGGTTGGGTTAAGGTGTGGTGCTTTTCTGTGGTCAATCACTAATGGCAGGAGTTTAACTTTTTCTAGGTTTAGGGTTTTGTTTAACTTCGTTGATTGATGCATGGACTCTTGGCTAGGTTTTTTGATTTGTTTGTATACCCGGTCCTTAGTCTTCGGATATTTGGCTGTGCTTTGACCCTTTTTGGTTCATTTTAATAACGTGTTTTCCTCCGGTTGGGGCCTTAACTATCCAAAAAAGAGTAGGGACTATAAAGTCTATAAAAGGAGCCCAAGCAAGTTTTGATTTACCCCGTTAGAAATACTTAAAAATAGCAATGCTTTAATTCACAAGTAACATAAAATACCAAGCATATGTGAAACTTAGAATACATTCTCTCCCACAAATGTTTTAGTTTAGCAACAATATATACAACATGATTTCTTTTCGGACACTTTAATCTTCTTCCTCAAGCTCCATCTCTTTGTCATCCATTGAATATGTGTTAAAAATAGTAGTTTGTGCGTAGAACTTCTTCAATGTCCTTTTCCCAACTAATAGTGTAGTCATGAAAGTCGATAACTCAGAAGAACATGGATAAATAAACCGATATTAGGAGTCAAACTCAAACAAATAGTGCTTTTAGCTCTTGGTTTTAAGTTTTCCCAATCTTCATCTTTTATTTTTTGGCTTTCTTTCTTGCAGTACTCTCAGAAGTTCATGTTGTATCAAAAACTGTGTCATTGTAATTTGCCAAATGCTGAAATTACTCTCATCTCCAACTGCCCAATCTGATCTTAAACTTTGTTCTACACATCATTAATAAAAAAAAAAGTTTCCGAAATCTTCGGCCCCAATACCAATTACCACTTGTTTGGGTAAGCAAAACTGTATTCATAATGTACAATACAAAAATTAACCCACTCGGGAATCAACAGACATAGTGAAGACAAAAATATTTACATGATTTGGTGATTATTAATGTCTACTAGAGAGGGAGAACTAATTTAAAAGTAACTTCAAGATTACATAATCAACAAACTCTCACAACCTCTCTTGGCACAAAATACTTTACACTATTTGTCTGTAAGGGCATTTGGCAGGTTGTAATTCGGACCTTTTTTTTAGTTATAAATTGTATAAAGCTTTTATATGTTATAATAACAATAAAAAAATAGTTACAATATAAAGCTCTCAGATGTTACAGTAAAAACAATTCTAACCAACGGTTCTAACTATCCTGCCAAACATCCTTTATATCTCTTCTAACTTTCATCTCTTTTTCTGCAATAGATGCATTCTTTCTCTTTACTTATACACACTTCACACCCTAGACAAAAAGTATATTTGTAGACGTTTAATAGGCCATGATTATTATTCTGGGTATTAAGAACTGTTACCACCTGAACTTATCATACATTTATAATTTACCCCTTAAACCTTTTAATTTTAGCAAGTTATCTTTTGAATTTACAAATCTATAACAAATCACCCCCAATGATAACATTACAGTTTTTTGACAGAAATTGACACGTAATAGGCACATGAATAGTGATTATTGATATGAATGGTCATTTTTATATATGTCAATCCACATTGATTGCGGTTAATATTTTTAATCGAGGTTCTATCAAAGTAGAAAATTTTGAATTAATTTTAGGTTGAAAATAAATTTAGGTTAACATTTATATGAAAAAAAAAACTTTTTACACTCTTAATTAACAATCCATGTGAAAACAATATATAAATTTTAGTCAAAAATTGTAAATTGCTATCAATAGGGTAATTTGCTACAAATTTGTAAGTTCAAGGGGCAATTCACCAAAATTAAAAGTTTAAAGATCAAATTGTAAATGTGTGACAAGTTCAAGCAACAACAATGCTAAATACCCTATTATTCTCATCTAAGCTCACAAAATAAGAACTTAATGTAATATAATAAATTAGAGTCACTTACCTAAGAATTATCAATATAAATCCACTTAATTCCGCTACCACAAGAAAGACACTCATAAAAGATATACCCTTGCTGAGAAATTCAAAGTCTTAAAAACCATGCTTCTATCCAACGACTAACTCAAAAGGAAGATCTTATAATAAAAACAAATTTAATACTCACACAATGAATGATTGTTACAATATTGTGAATAGTTCAACGGTAATACTCGAGTGTTGATATGCGTATTTTAGAGCTTTCAACGCTATGGCAATGTAATATATGCTTTTAAACGCAAAATTTCACATCAAAAGTTAAAAAAGAGGAAAAATCAATAGAACTTATACATATTTGATCAAAAGTTAAACAAGAGGAAAAATCAATAGAACTTATACATATTTGATGGTTAAAAACAAAAGTTAAAAAGTACCAAAAATCGATAGCATTTGATACATATTTGACGGTTGAAAACAAAACTCTATGAATAGGGGTTTTTTGTTTGGTCCAGAACCTACCCCATAAATCTCAGTGAATTTGTCGCAATCAAATTTGCAATCGTATAAAAAGGATGAAGACAATGTTCACAAGCAATTAATCATTCTACTTGACAAGATGCAAAAACAATGAAGTTATCAAAACAAATAGATCAATTTTATTGCTTTTCTTACAATCATTGTCTCTTTTGTCACATAAAAAAAAAATCAAATAATAAATAGTAGTCGACAATTTTGAGTAAGACTTGTGCTACAATTAAAACAACTGTGAGATGGTCTTTTGTGGATGTCATTGAAAACCAGGTTGGCGCGCCAAGCTCCCTTAAAAGACACTTTTTTGTTGGTAGTATCATCACCCCAAAAAAAAGCATGATTCTCTATAAGTTCCATTATTGATGTTCAAATTGGTCCACTCATGATTTACAATTTGATTGGGCTAATGGACTTATCCTCATGTGGGGTTCTAATATTCCACCTTTCTTCTTCTTAATCAATCCATTAAAGTACCTGGTTTTACTACATGTACTTTTACTACTTTCAACGCTTTTCAACAAAACGAAGAAAAAGGGGGGTCCATAAAATAACTGTCTACTCTATTCCACCTTTGTTTTGAACCCTCTACCTCTAGTGCTTTTTTAGGTGAAAATATATAAGCAACACTTTGGATTTATATGGTTATATTAGGAAAGTTGCGTCTAAACCAAAGTCACTTATAGTTTTTTTTTTTTCTCAGCTGACTCGTGAACCAAAAGTTATGTCAGAAGAGTCATTTTGATGATAGTTTGTCCATCAAATAATGCAAACCAAAGGAAGTGAATGACTAGCCCGAATTGGTCTTAATTTTGACTAGTTGGTAACACATCTAAATTTTAATCCTTCAGGAACTGTCTCTACTGTCTTCATCTTTTGATTATTTTGTAGTAGGATTCTTTAATTTATGCACAATTCTCGGTTGTTTTAACTATTTTACTGGTGAGTACTTTTATTTGTTTGTTGCCATCGTACTTCAAATCACGTCTATGACACATGAATTCAACTCTTCCCCTTAACAAATGGCCCAAATTATAATACGCCATGATTTTCATACGTGACATTTTGCTCGTAAAAATGCTAGAGATATCAATTTTAATTTTGATTTGTGTATTAATTTATAAGTTATTATGTTTTTATTAGTAAGTGTTTGACAAATTACTAGGTCAAATTGTTGCATCTATTAATAATAACTAACTCAAAAATTGATATAAAAATTGACCCAGTTGGCATCTTGACATTTCTCTTTAACATTTTTCTTTTCCTTATTAATTGGATGGACTATCAGTCTATCATGAGAAATTTTCCTTGTGAATGACATATTTTCTCGAGTATAAAGTGTACATCGCATGAGGTGCAGATACTTTTGCTGAGAGCATAAAAAATATTTCAATAGAATACCTTCTAGCGACTAGAGCTGGAGACGTTCGGCCGTCTTTCTTTTTTCTCCATAGTAATATTCTACAATTGGAATTCGATCGTATCTGTCTAATTATTATAAGTTAAATTTGTTGTTCTCACATGCTTATTTATTTATTTTTAAATATAACTTTCATTTTAAATTAGGCCAATACCAACATTAATCGGAACGCAAAAGACGTCAAAGGACCTAACAACTCAACACCAAATGTAGATCAAAACCACTAACAAGGTTTAATTGAAATGCTCAAGGGGCCAACTCTTATACCAAGTTCTAACAAAGGGAATCTAAAGGGACGCACAACTATTATATTACACAAAAGACGTTGTCTAACTACAGATAGTGGCATACTCGAATCAACCAAGATCAAGAGACTAGAGGCACCAAGGCCAATCACAACTTTGATGTTACATAGTCTAGACAAACAAATGACAGTGGAGGGTGAGGATGTGACGACCTGTCTTTTTGGACAATCACTTAACTTTTTTAAACATCGTTCTTAAACATTAATCTTACTTATTTAGTAAAAAAAATACTGAATTAATTTTTTAAAAAAATTTTAACATACTTTAAAACATTCTTAAAAACTGTTACGACTTATGTCGTCATTCAAGTTGAGACCTCGCTCAACACTTGCCTTTAAAATCATTTTAAATCGTATCTTAAAACTTAATAAGAAACATTTATTAAATCATAGCTTAAACTTCACTTTATAATTATATAAAACAGTTTATAAACTGTATCTTAAAACTTTGAAAACATTTCTTAATACTTTGACTTTATCAAAACTTTGACTTTTTTGAACTTTGAAAACATTATATCAAATAGTAGGAAAACATTTTCTTTGTACAGCAGAAACTTACTATGGTGGTATCTATATCTAAATTTTTGCATCTGCCCTCTGCAGCATCTAGCTCTTCTAACGAGTCCTACTGGTCTCCCATAAAACTAACTACAGCATGAAAAAACTTTTAATGAGCTTTCGCTCAGAAAGTTCAAACATATTCTCACAAATTATTTAAAAACATGCTTTAAAAACTTTTCACATAAAAACCTTTCTCTTAAAACATTTTTTATAAACGTTTTTCATTTGTTCTCCACAGTGGAAGAAAAAAAGAGAGGAAAGAAACGTGAAAGAAGGAAAGAAAGGAAAGAAAGGAAAGAAAAGAAAGAAAGAAAAAAAAGGAAGGAAGCAAAAAAAATGCTCAATTTCCTTCTTATGGAAACCACCCCTCCCATGAAATCCTCTCAAGATTTTTCTTAATGCATAAGCCTCCAAATCATGTAGAAAAGCAAGAACAAGTGAAGGGGATGAAAATTGAGGAGTTTTAAGGTAAAACTCAAAACTTTTCCCTATTGTATACTAGGGTTTTTGTTCAAGTTTTGATGGATTTTTATGATATGGTATGGGCTTGATGTCAAGGGAATTTGGAAGCTTTCAAGTGCTAAAAGTGAGGACAAGCACTAGAGAATGATTAGGTAAAATCCTAGTCCCACAAGCTTTGTTAAAGTTTGTATTTTTTATGCATTCAAAGTGTTTGATGAAATGTTTAAGCCATGGCATGTAATATGGACATTATGACATGCTTATTTTATGTTATATGTTGATGTGATGATGACAAAAAGAACAAAGTAAGGGTTTTTGTGAAATTCCAAAAGGACTAAATTGCAAAGAAAAAGGAATTCTCGGCAGATTTGAAAATCAGCCAAAAAGTCCCCCTAAACGTTGGAATTTCAAAAAAGTTACAACACAAAAGTTGTAGAACTCGTCGAAAATGTTAGGACTATGCAAACAGTTTTCCAAAATTCTGCCCAGATTAGAAGTTATGAATTTTACAAAATTTTAGGCAAAAATTTCAAGAAATGAAAACGTTATGAAATGTTTGGAATTCGACCATAGTGCTTTTTTAAGTTTTATTCATTGTGAAAAACTGAACATTTTGGTATAAAGTGATCATTTTTTGTTCTAGGGGCAAAAATGTAAATTTTTTTGTATTTTGGGCCCAAACCGTAAAATTGTGTGAAAACTGGGTTTTCACTAGGGACCATTGATTTCCTACACTACTGTAGGCAGTAAATAATTATAGATGCTAAGTTTTAAAGAATTTAAAGTTTAGGCAATGAATGAAAGAAAGAAAATGAGATTAAGGGCAAAATGGTCATTTTATGAAAAATGTCAAAACGGACCCGAAACACCCAATGTCGGCAAACGCTCCTTAGTGGGAACTTTTTTATAATATGTAGGTAATGGAATGGTAAAGTTAAGCAATGAGTTTTATGAAGTTACAAAAGGGACGAAAAACCTGTTAGGGGTAAAATCGTCATTTTTAAGAAAACGGCTAAAACGGAGTCCAATACTCCAAATTAGCATAACATTGTTAGACAGAAAAATGTTTTGTAATATGTTTGGTAACAAAACCGCCAGTGAGATGGGAAGTTTAACTAAGGGACGCTTAAGAACAAAGGTAACCTGGTAGGTTATAAAGTCAAAATAAAGAAAGAAATGGTAACCTAGTGGGTTATATAATTAAAAGGAAAAGTAACTCTAGTGTGTTACAAAGCTAAGTGAAGGAAAGGTAAACCGATGGTATACAAGTTATGTAAAGGGAATGAAGTTTAGTGATTAAATTCTATTATCAATCAAGTAGATTGATAATAAGAAAAGTTAACTAATAAGTCGGTTGTTATTTGATAGGACACAGAAGCCGACTAATAAAAAGAAAATGAACAGAACAAGAAATGCTAGATCATAGTCTGGGTAAGTTTAGACCTCATCTACAACATGAAGTAAATGATTTTTAAATGTTTATATATATGTTTGCAAATGTGTTTGCAATGGTTATACAAGTTGTTTTTAAAAGTACGTGTGCATTTGTTATGCAAAAAGTTTTATAGTTTAAATCAAGATTTGCAATGTATTTGCAACTATTATGTTAAAGCATGATTGCATTAACTATGCATAAAGTTTTAAAGATTAGGTAAAAGTTTGCAATGTATTTGCAAAAATTATGTGTGACGACCCGCCTTTTCGGGCAGTCACTTTACTTTCATAATCATCGTTTAATAAACAGTAATCTTACTTAATTAGTAAGAAAATATTGTAGTAATTTTTTTTTTCCTTAAACGTTCTTTAAACTGATGCGACCTCTGTCGCATTCAAGTTGAGACATCGCTCAACACTTGTCTTTAAAATCATTTCAAAACGTTTCTTAAAACTTAATAAGAAACATTTATTAAATCATAGTTTAAAACTTTACTTTATAATTACATAAAACAGTTCATAAACTGTATCTTAAAACTTTGAATACAATTCTTAGAACTCTGATTTTCTTAAAACTTTGAAAACACTATATTAAATAGTGGAAAACATTTTCTTTGCATAGCGGAAGCAAACAGTGATGGTATCCATACCCAAATCTTCGCATCTGTCCTCCGCAGCACCCAGCTCTTCTAACGGGTCCCATTGGTCACCCATAAATTACCTACAGCATGAAAAACTTTTAATGAGCTTTCGCTCAGCAAGTTCAAACATATTCTCACAAAGCATTTAAACATGCTTTAAAACTTTTCTCATGAAAACCTTTCTCTTGAAACGTTCTTCATGAACGTTTTCCATAAACATTTATGAAAATATTTTTCATAAACGTTTTCCTTAAACATTTCTAAAAACGTTCTTCATAAACGTCTTTCATAGAACATTTCTGAAAACGTTTTTCATAAAACATTTCTGAAACGTTTTGCATAAACGTTTTTCGTAAAACATTTCTTCAACGTTTTTCTTAAAACGTCATTCGTAAACCTTTTCTTGCAAACATGAAATGTTTTTCATAAACATTTAATGTAAAACCTTTCTCTTAAGACATTTCTTGAACGTTCATCTTAAAACGTCGTTCATAAACCGTTTCTTGAAAACATGAAAACGTTATTCATAAACATTTATTGTAAACATTTTTCAGAATGTTTTCCATAAACATAATATATAAACATTTCATAAAAAAGCATTCAAGTAACATCAGAATGCATGACTCCATTTATGCTCAATTATTAACTTCAATTATGAGCATTTTATGAAGGTTCTATAAACTTAAATATTCCTTTCTTTCTCAACCTTTATTCTTGTTCCTTAACTTTCTTTATCTTATAACTTTCCTTTTCCTTACTTTACTTTAGTGTTCGTACCAACTCATTAATCATGAGATCATAAACATGATGCTTCCCTTGTGGAAGACTTGAGACCATCAAACATTGAGGTCTTGTACCTCACATTCAGGAGGTCAAACTTTAATTTTACTTTCATTACCTCATAACAAAGAGGCTGGTACGACACTTTCTTTTTATCCTTACGTTACCTTTTTATTAACTTTAGTGAGCATTTCAAATGCAATCACATTATATGCAATACACTTGCAATTCATAGCTTGTATTATAAAATTAATTGCATTACAAATGCAACATATTGCTTAACAAATGCATCATAAAATGCAAACACATTTTGCAAATCATAACTTGCATTCTAACACTCATTGCATAACAAATGCAACATATTGCTTAATAAATACATCATAAAATGCAAACACATTTTGCAAACTATAACTTTTATTCTTAAATTTATTGCACAACAAATGCAAATTATTGCATAGCAAATGCATCATTAAACCTTTAACTTAAACTATAAAATATTATGCATTGTCATAATGCAAAACATACTTTCAATACTTGAAAAATCATAACTTAAACTTTTTTAAAAACGTTATGCATATCAATATGCCAATAAACCTTTAACATAACGATTGCAAATTCATTGCAAATCTTTTTCTTGAACTTTAAAACTTCTTGCATAATAAATGCAAACATACTTTAAAAACAACTTGCTTAACAATTGCAAACACATTTGCAAACATATAAATAAGCATTTAAAAATCATTTACTTCATGCTGTAGGTGAGGTTTGAAACTTACCCAAACTATGCTCTAGCGTTCTCTATTCCGTTCCTTTTCCTTCCATTAGTCGGCCTCTGTGTCCTGATCAAACGACAGCCGACTCATTAATTAACTTTCTTTATTATCAATCAACTCGATTGATAATAAAACATAAACATTAATCATTCTTTCCTTATTCATAACTTGGTATACTATCGGTCTACCGTTCTCTTACTCAACCTTGTAAACCGTCAGTTTACATTTCCTTCAATTAGCCTTGTAACCCACCGGGGCTATATTTCCTTTTAACTTTGTAACCCATCGGTTACCTCTCGTTTACTTAAACATCCCTTATTAAATCTCTGGTCTTACACGACCGTTACATTACTTAACGTATTACGGAACATTTTCCATCTAATAACATTATGCTAAATTGGAGTGTTCGACTCCTTTCTAGCCGTTTCCTTAAAAATGACGATTTTACCCTTAACGGGTTTTTCGTCAACCTTGTAACGTTATAAAACCTATTCTCATATAAAACAGTGTAACAATCACTGATCATGCATTTCATAAATTTCTATGAAAGCATCTAAAACAATTCATACTGTAGGCGAGATTTCTACTTACTTGAACTCCAAGCTAAGCAGATCCAGTTGTATCTCGCTGCATCTACAGTATGCGAAGCATCCTCTGCAGTGCTCCTCGAGCAACCATGAATGGCTAGGAATGCTTCTTGGAGATCATCCATTCTTGAAAACATCATTCTGGACTCCGATATTGCTGTTTGAATTGCCTCGATCCGCGTGCAGTCGGTGCCGAACGATTTTCATCGGAGTGGAATTAGCTCGAACGGAGGTCACCATTGCGTTCAGAGCGTCGAAACGAGTCGGGAGGCAGTCTTGGATCTTCGATCGGAGGTCCGGATCACAAAATTCCATTTTGGCCTTTGACCGGCGTTGACCAGCCGTTGACCGGCAGCGGTTGGCTCCGTTGAGGGCTGAGCTCGAGCCTACCCCCCCTAATTCGACCCTCCTGAGTCGATTGGTGGGGTCAATTTCACCCAATTCGGCCTCCAACATAGCAAATGGAAGACGGAATTCTCGGCTAACATCGACGGCTCCGATCTCCTATCTCCGGCGACGGTAGCCCAAAATTGACTTGGGCGTTTTCTTCCCCGTGACCCTCTGAGTGTTTCCCCTATGGTGGGGCAGCTCAACACCGCGTGGAACGGCGGCTCCACTAGCTCCACGGCGGTGCACGACGGAGATGCCGTTCTCCGTCCTCCGGCCTTCATTTCGTGCAATTGAGGGTTGCTTCACGCTCTTCTCGAGCCTCTGAAGGTATTTGTGCCTTCAATTTGGCACAAAATGGCCTAAAACGGCCAACCCGAACACACCCACGGCGGCTCACGGCGGGTGTCTTCGTTCTCCGGCGAGGGGCGGCGGAATGGAGCAATTGACCGAGGGGTCTTGCTCGCCGTCGCCCTCTGATCGTTTTGGCACCGGCGGTGTGCCACACCGCTGCCATATGCGGTGGCTCCGACAGCGGCTCCACGGCGGCGACGGGGCAGCTCCGGCGAAGCTTTTTCAGCCAAAATTGAGCTGGGAAATTGGTACCATCTTGTTCCTCTCCTCACGCTGAGTCCATAGACACCAAAATCACGTCGATTGGTCGTCGGACGGCGGAGAAATGTCGTCGGGAAAATATGGGTTTCGCCGCCACTTTGGGCGGCGCGTGAGCCTCCCTTCGGCGGCTATTTGGGTGGCACGACACCTCGTTGAACTCAGCTCAACGAGAGCTTCCCACTGGTATGGGAGGTGTCGAAAAATAACGCCGGAATCTCAAACGAGATTTGAGGAGAGAGAGAGAGAAAATTCTAGAGAGAGAAAGAGGAGAGAGAAAGTCTCGAGTTTATGATATTTCTGATTTTTTTCTTTTTTTTTTCATTTCTTTTCTTTTATAAAAGTATAAAAAGAAATTGTGGTCCACACAATTTAATTCTTATACTGCATTGCTCTAATACTGTATAATTTTCCATCTTATTATACAGTATTTTTTATTAATTGTACTTTGTCTTAATATAATCCTTAATTTAATGCATTAAAAATGCATTAAAAATCTCGGGTGTTACATTATGTTTAAAGTATGTTCTGCATTTTGTTAATGCATAATGTTTTACAGTTTAAGTAATTAGTTTTATGTTGCATTTGTCATGTAATAAGTTTTAAAGAGAACAATTATGATTTGCAAATGTGATTGCATTTGATATGCTCACTAAAGTTAAAAAGAAGGAAAGAGTAAAGATAATAAAAAGAAAGTGTCGTACCTGCCTATTTGTTATGAAGTACTAAAAGTAAAGTTAAAGTTGTGACCTCTTAGATGTGAGGTACACAAGTAAAGTTAAGGTTTGACCTCTTAGACGTGAGGTACATGACATCGGTGTTAGATGGCCTCAAGTCTTTCACAAGGGAAGCATTATGTTCATGATCTCATAATTGATGATGTTGGTACGAATACTAAAGTAAGATAAGAAAAGTTAAGGAATAAGGATAGAAGGCTAAAGTAAGATAAGGATAGTTAACGAACGAAGATATAAAGTTAAAGTAAGAAAGAAATGCTCATAAGATGCTCATAATCAAAAGTTCATAATCAAGCATATGGAGTCATGCATTTTGACTTTGCTGGTATTCCTTGTTATGAACTGTTATATGTTATGTTTATGAAAAACATTTTAGGTAATGTTTATGATAAAAGTTTATGAAAAATATTTTTATGTTTTCAAGAAAAAGTTTATGAAGAATGTTTATAAAAACGTTTAAGGGGAAACCACTTTTATTATTATAACAAAAGCCAACATAACAATATAAACACACTAAAAATAACCGGTGAAAAAATTACCATATTTATTTGACAAACACATAAACTAAAAGAAATGAGTAAAATTGAATAGACACTTACGAGCATTCCAAAAATGACTCGGTTGCTACAAAAGGAAGAGGTAGAAATCACAATGTTGATGACGACGATGAGTTGGGAAGCCAAACGAGAAACAAATATACAATATTAGAGATTAGGGCAATGGTAGTAAATAACACTTTTTCAAAACTTATTAAAGTAAATAATAGGTCTTGAAAATATTTATATTAAATAACACTAAATATAAAATTTATTGGATAAATTTTTTTAATTAACAATGTCCCATGAGTAAAAAAATATTACCTATAAATTTTTTTTTACTACAAATATTTTCAAAACCTATTATTTACTTAAAAATATTTTAAAAAATATGAAATTTCTTTCACTCTTCCATTCGATTTATTGTACAATTCAGAGCACATCTAGTCACCAAGTAAGTTGCTGCCACATTATTATAAAGCTTACGATTAGAATGCAAACATATAATTATAGAGACAAAAGTCAACTATTAGTATAGCTCTCCATATTTGTTAGTTTTATTATATGGAGCTTTCTACTATGTACTCTATCTAATATAATACTAATATGATTCGACAATTTAAAACCATATCTTACTAGTACGTTTTTTAAATATCCATCACGGAATTGAGACATTGTATATATACAAATAAAAATCAACGGGCAGTTTTCCGGATGTGGTCAATGCATTGGCAATTTTGCATTTGGCATCGGCAAAAAAATTAGCTACACTAAAGTGACATTGTAGTTTGACGTAACGAGATAAATTTAGTGATGCATTTACGGCGTCATTCATTTTACAAACGTAAAGCAACAATTTGTTTAGTAAAGTTGGTTCTAATTAACTTTTTAGTTAAAAACAGTGTAAAGCTTTTATATGCTAGTATAAAACTCTTACATGCTACAGTGTTTACCGTTCCAACTAACGGTTCCAACCACCCAAACACAATGTAAGTAAACAATAATTTGTTTAAGAAAAAATTTTAAAAATGCTAATAATAATATCAACCAGAGTTTTATTATATCCTCCCCTTCCACGGCCACAGAAACTTCATCCACCTTACAATTCATGCCCAAACCTCCATCTTTTTATTCAATCGAAACAAAACAAAACCAATCCCTGAAATAAAATGAAAACAACCACATCAATAACCTAATGTCTCTGATACTCAAATTTCAGCATCCTTATTTTGAGTCAGACTCAACTATTATATATTGTTGACAAATAAAATATTTCAAAGGTCACACAAATATCCTTAGGAAACTAATAATAATAATAATAATAATAATAACCTTCTTAGGAACTTTCTAGAATAATGGTTTATAAATATGCCTCTTGCCCTTGACCACAGCCATCACCTCAACCATTCGTGAAGTCTGAAACATCATTAGTTCTCAAACAGTGTTTTTAACTCCACCCACACGCCACTTGCGCTTCAGATGCTCGATCGTACACTAGAGGTGCCGTTATTTATTAAGCTCGGATTAAAATTTTAAGGAGAAATAAAATGATTAGGGCCCGTTTGGTTCGAGAATTTGAATAAAGATTTAAATTTTTTGTGAGAGAAAATACTATAGCAAAATGATTCGAACCGTGAATCGAGTATCGAAACAAACGAGCCCATAATTTTTCTTGATGGTGAAAAATAAAATTATCCCTTAAAAAAAAGAAAAAAACGATTTCTTTTGAGGAGGAAACAACGATAAGGAGAGATAAGGAAAGAAGATATAAAGAAAAAAAAAGTTAAAATAAAAAGAGAAATAAAGATAAATTTCATGATGATAAAGAGATGTAGATGTACAGACCAAAAAAAGACACTAATACTAGAAGCAAGGCGGAAGTAGGAAAAAAGAAAGTGACATGACAAGTGAATGTATAAATTACGTATGAATATCTATAAAATTATGTATAAATATAGATGTAGAGAGATGTATGAATAGATATAAAATATACGTATAGAATATATGTACACATGTATATGCATGGATAAATGTATTGATTAAACATGCTGCTCCCACGTGCTTATTCAAACAAATAAAAACACACTATTAGATTATATTTGATCTATTGCACGATTCAATGCGGATGCGCATTTGATCTGCAAGTTACTTGCTTCTTTGTAATCTGCTGAAAAACTAAAAATTAAACAGCAATTTGTATATTATTACTTGAATAACTATAGTAGACAAAAAAATAGGCCTATGAACTAAACGAAACTCAAAGAAAGATGTTTAAAACGAGAACGTTTACCCCTAAATTTTAGTAAAAACTTAAAACCCCGACTGTTTTTTTTAATGTAGTTCTCAAACTTTGAGTTTAAACTTTAAGGTGTTGATCAATTATGAGACAGAAAAACAAATCAATAAATAAATAAACCTATCTAAGAAACTCATAATACATTCTCCAAGAACAATTAATGCAACTTTAAATGTTTCAATTTAGTTAAATATACAAGGAACATTTGTGGTTATTAAAGCTACACAACATACAACTCATTTGATTGAAGCACAACATGGAAGAAAGAGTATAGGCAATCACAAAACCTAAAGTACACTGACTACAAATTCACAAAAACTAAAAAACAAAACAGATAAATCAATTTCAAAGCATACAGTATATCAGTTTCATCATACACTCAGAAACATGATGCACATTGTTCAATTCCTCTAGGATATAAGAGCCCTTTTCAAGAAAATACAAAATAACATGAACGTTTAAATAGGTTTTTTTTTTTTTATTGGATCATTAAAAAAAATTTACACAACCTAAAATAACTTAAAACAGGTTCATGAGAAAATCTAAGAAAAGAATGCAAAAATAAATCAATTTCAGAATATATACATCATCACGTTTTACAGATCCTAAACCGGTTACTAGCAGCTTTAACAAAGATCAGAATCTGATCAGCGATAGAGGACGAGGACGAGGACGAGAAGGAGTGATGGCGACAGTGGTGAGAGTGAGAAAATATTTTTGAAACCCTAAGAGGCAGGAAAAAAATAAACTCAAAAAGATATATATATATATATATATATTTATATATATATATATATATATTTTTTTTTTTTTTCTGTACCCGAGTAAAGGAAGCAGAAAAAACGTCTCTATGATGAAGAAGACCAGAAAAAGCCCAGAAAAATAGTAAAGAGGATTAACTTCAACTTGGCCCCGTTTTGAACAAGTGCTGGATTTTGTGAGACGTGAAGCAAACCATGTTTTTTTCTGCCATTGGATTAAGGAGCTTATCGACGGTTGTGGAGCGCCGTCGTGGGGCGATCCATGTGATTGGAAACTGGCCAATAGAAGAGAAAATAAGAGTGAAGATGATGACTATGATGAAGTACTGTTGTTGTATAGCCAAATTTGTGCAAGCAATTAGCTCAGTTCCTTTAATGGCGAGGCAACTTTATTATCTCTCCGCAGGGAGAGGGAGAGGTTTCAAAAATGTATACGATTCGGGCAAGTGCGCCTTCCTGCACTTTTCTTTTCTTTTCTTTTCTTTTTTAAAAAGAAAGAAATTTTATGGTGAGAATTAATCTATGCGTAAACTATTGATATAGTATTTGGTGAACTTAAAAACTATAACATATGAAAGCTTTACACTATATCAGCTTTTTATTTTATATTGTAGTATGTGAGACTTTTTACTCGTTCAAACCAGTTTGTTAAATAAAAGGTAATAAAATCTAGCTATAACTATATTATAAGATACAAAAGATAAATTTTAACATAAGACACTAAAGTGCTCCTATTAATAATAAAGTTGAAACCTCTTTAACCAACGGATTTGTATAATCTATAACTATAAGGAAGTTTGAAAAAAGACTTAGGGGTGTTTGGTAGTGGTGAGAACCACTCAGTTTTCACCACAATCTCAGTTATGAACAGTATAAAGCTCTCATATGCTACAATAACAATAAAAAAATATGTTACAGTATAAAACTCTCATATGCTACAGTAAAAGTGGTTCCCATCATCCTTTCAAACACCCTATTAGAACTAAAAGTATTATAACATATAAAAGAAAATACTATTAAAATAGTGTCCCAACTGAGGCTGACAACGGCCTAATATCATAAGCCACCCTTAACATAAATGGTGATGCTTATTTATTTTAGCCCAAACTTATTGGCACAGGATCTTTAGTTAGGTTTTTTTAGTATATCTTTAATTGTGTTTTATCAAATAAAAGATTTTGAATTAACTTTGTTTTGAATATAAATTTAAACTGTTATTAAAACCAAGACATTTTATGCTCTTAAATCAACAATCTATATGCAATTACATGTTAATTTTTCATGAAAATAAATAAGTAACTAACGCCGTTCGTCATTGAGGATAGTTTGCTAAACATTTGTAAATTTAAAGGATAAATTGCAAAAGTCAAAAATTCACGACTTTAATTGATTTTTGTCCTTTAAAAAAAATACCTATAAAGAATGTCATACCATGTTATAATATTATATTTGGAATATTAAATATATCCTTAAATTACTAGACAGTAATAATATAACAGCGAGAGTTACCGACTAGTATCCGTTGTGATACTGGTTAGTATCCGTCAATGCTGACGACAAACACAACCATTTTCGTTACCAGAATACTTAAAAAGTTTTTAAAAATTTAATGTTTGCCCCTCTTAACAGAGGTATCAAAAAGTATCTCCCCTGTTTCAAGAAAATACAAAAATAAAACCTGTCAACTTTTTTAAACATAAATAAACTATCCTTATTAAACATGTGGCAAGTATTGTTTTGCCCATTAATTTAATAAAATCCAAACAATATTTTTGTAAAACTTTAAGTATATGTCTTGAGCATGAAGGGCTGGTATTTGTCTAGTGTTGTGCCGCGTTATGATCGATCACTTGTACGATATGTATGCTAGAGGGACTCAATGGTTGTACCTTACAATCCAAGGGACTAGAGGATTCTTCTGTTAAAAAATATTGAATATCTCCCGATTTTAGTTACTAAAATGTGCAATAAAAAGTTCAAGAGGTGTGATATTGTAACAACTGTAATTTTCTTTATGCGAAGCGGGCAAAAAAAGATGGGTTGTATTGTCTTACATAGCATAAGAATGGTTATAAGTAGTGGTTCATAAATAATAACATCATCACCTAATGGTATGAGGCCTTTTGAAGTGAAATCTAAAAACAAAACCGTGAAGACTTAAGCCTAAAGCGAATAATATCATACCAAACGGAGATGACGTTAAGCCCCTAAAGATGGGGTGATTGTGACAATTATAATTCCCTTAAGACAAAGAGAGCCACCTTCTAATAATATAAGGCCTTTTGGGTGAAGCCTAAAAACAAAATCATAAAAGCTTAGGCTCAAGGCGGACACATTCACACGCATATAAATAAATACATTTAAGAGTCACTAAAATTTCCATAAAATTTAAAAGAGAATAGCTTTTGTCTTTTTTATTTACTTGTTAAGAAAGCTACACAACATACAACTCATTTGACATTTTTACCTGGTCAAAAGTAGCCCAAAAAAAAAAAAAAAGAAAAAAAGAAAAGGTGGTAATCCGTTGTATTTGCAAAGCAGAACTTAAAAGACTGAGATGAGAGAAAAGGTATCACTCAAATATATGTACTAAGAATCTCTATTCTCATAGCCACCAAGTTTAGCGGCTTTACAAAATATTGAAAACAAGATTTGCAAAGAATGGGAGCAGTACATTCTTTTAGACGTACAAATCTAAATTTACAAAGATAACTAAATAGCTCACTGTGTAAGTTCAATTGGGTTCGTAGAATAGGCAGGAATGGAGATTAATACAACAATCATGTTGGCCGCAACTATGCTGAAGGAGATTCTTTTGATTTATCCTTTGGAGTTAATGAAGGTTTTAGTAGATCTCCAGCTCCCTTTGGCGGCCCGATGCTGCAACGAGCTGTGTTGTGTGTTTCGATGGCATCCTTTAATTTCTGAAACTGCATAACATTTTGAGAAGAGTCAGATGTCAAAATATAAAAACTGTGGCTCCCAAGAGATTCTCTATAAATAAGGAGGTAAGGGAAAGGGAAAAAAAAATTGATAGTCACAGTTCTAAATCATTAGATTTTCATCAAGTTCCTTTAAACTCTCACACTTGTCTTAATCTAATATAATCATTATATTATCCTATAGTTTTGAACTTTTGTCTTGCCAATAGCGTCTTTTTTTTTAATGCCCTACCACAGAATTCCCCATAAAATAATTGCATAAAAATCAAACTTTTGAAGAGATCAATACACAGTACTTAGAAGATGGAATTTAAAATCACCAATAGATCCTTAAAAAATGAAAAAAAAAAAAAGTTTTTCCCATCCCATCTTCTGACAGACCATGAAAGAAGTTTTGTTACTCAAGAAGTGTAGGAAAATGCTAGTTGTATACCATTTTGAGGGAAGAAGAAAAGTTGAAAAATTACCGACCTTAGCAAGTGAACATGAAAAGGATTCCAACTGTCCATCAGCTCCACGATAGAAATGGAAATAAGGAAGAACCTTCACGTTCAGGCTTTTGCACATTGGCTTGTTCTCATCAAAATTCACTTTAAGGAATACAATCTCAGGGTGGTCTTCAGATGTTCTACAGAGCTGACATATAACCAATCCAAAAAAAAAAAAAATCAGAAAACAAACACTCTAAACAACTAAAATTAGTTCTAAAGCCTAAAGGAAATGGATTACCCAACTCTGCCTTGAAGAGAAAGCTAGATGGTACGCTAGAAAATTACACAAAAGACAATCTCTTTTCTTAATCAAGAAAGCAAGTGTTTAAATGGCATTATAAAAAAATTCCATGAGTATGCGACTGTTCTTATAAAAAAAGCCTTAAATAATATGATGAGTGATTAACAAGAAGCTAGCCAGTTGACCACACATCAGCAAACTAAAAAGGTCAGTTCAAATATTACGATTTATGTATCGAATTGTTTACGTGGTACTTTAGCGTAGAGATATTTTTGAAGAGTAGATCTACAATTACTAAAGAAGTGGTCAAGTAACAAAGGGAGAGACCTTGGGAAATAATGCCCTGCAAGAAGCACACCAGGTCCCATAAAACTCTACAATAACTAATCTATCTCCAGCATCTTTTAAAGCACTCAAAAATTCTTGTGTAGAATGAATGTCAATCATATTTGGAGCGTTTTTTTCCCACCATTTTGGTTGGTCCGTTTCAGCAATAGCTGCCTGTACCTGCAGTAAAGCATACAACAAAACACAAAACTCATTAATAACAATCTGATATCAGATTAGCACAGTCGCACATACTGGGGGAAAACAGATATAATACATTCAAAATAAAACAATTCCTCAAATCATGCATTCATGTTTTTTCCTTTCTTTCTTTCTCCGGGTATTCCCTCCAGTTAGACTTGTGTGATTGATACCTAGGAGCACTTCACTCAAGTAAATTGAAACTAAAGAATCTCACTTTAAAAATAAATGGGGTCGGGTTGATTACTCAGATTTGAAGTGGAATGCCAAATACAACATGAATATTCTAGAACACACTTAACACATTCTTCAAGCCCAAAAGATTTGAGTTCAATCAGATTCCTAGGATGGGTAAATTAAAGCAACAGAAAAACCACAGTTGACCCAAGCTAAAAGCAGGAACATAACCCTCCTTTCCCAACAGAGAATAAATATCAAACAGACCATGGCACTAGATAACTCCTAAAGAGGACCAAATTATTACATAGGATAATAAAATCAGACAAGACTACAAATTATACATCAATCAAAAACTGTTCAACAAGAAAGCGACGTTTTCTCAAATAACAACCAAATACCCTAATTGCAGCATGAAATTGCAAAATAATCAAATTTCTGCAAATGGGTAGTCCTAAATTCGCTTGAATTTGCCAAAAAATCGAAATTCAACCTCAATTAAAGCATAAAAAAGCGAAATTCACAGATGGGCACGTCCAAAAAATTGAATTTTTTTTTTTTTTTTACCTTAAAAGAGAGTACAGGGTCTCTGCGTCTAAAAGCGAGGCGAGCAACAGAAGACGAAGAAGAAGGAGAAGGAGAAGAAGAGGAAAGAGGATGAAGTCTTTTGTCGTTGAGAGGGAGAGCCTGTTGGAGGGAATTGAAGGAAGAGGCGAAGGAGGTGAGAACAGAGGAAGAGCAGCGAAGCGAATGGAGTGGTAATCTAAACGCGTCTGCCATTTATAGATGTGTTAAAGGAAGGAGATAAAATGAAGATTTCTTTTTTTTTTTTGGGTGAAGTTTGAAGAATCTGAGCTACATATATGAGATAACGGGTCAAAAGGACGCGCAAGAGGCCATGGAAATGGAAAAGGAAAAAGCTTCAATGCTTGTTTGTTGGAGGAGAGAAGATGAGAAGAAGGAAATTGTTTTTTCTTTCTTTATTCAGGGGGAATTAATGGGGAATGGCCTCACTTGTGAACCAGAAACCAGATCGTACGGACGAAATTGAGGTTGTTATGTAGTTACTTTCTTCTTTCTCTGTTCGTTAGTTTACTTTTACCCAAACTGGTCACGGCCCTGTTTGCATTGCGATTAAATTTCGACTTAAACGCGTTTTTCTTTTGGTTTTATTTTTTAAACATAAAAAAGCAAATATCATGTTAAAAAAATGCTGAAAGTAAAATACCTCAAAAAAATCTTTAAAGTAAATAGCCTATTTACTAGGCAAATCATTTATTTATTTTATATTACTTTCTCTAAATAAATAAATTATTTTTCAAGTAAATATATCCTATTTACTTCTAATATTTTAAAATCTATTATCTACTTTAAAAAAATTTTGGAAAAAATAATATTTTCGTCTTTTTTTCTTTTTAGTTTTGATAAAATGAATGACTTGTTTGGTTTAACATTTCAAACTAAAATTTATAATTTTTAAATTTTGTTAGAAAAAATATTGTAACAAAAAAGTTTTAAACCAAAATTTTTTTTGGCTCACTCAGTAAATAATAAAAAAAAACGCTACATTACTAAAATAATATCATAGTGATAGTGATTAATAAACGCCTACCTACATAATCGAGAGAGAGAATGCATACATAAGTGGATAAACTCCTGGCAAAGTGGATTGTGTATGTATCCTTTTCATACTTTGTCGAGATAAAACGAGCAATTTTATCACCCCATGATCTGGTACACTAGTGTTGTTACGATTGCATTATATTTTTCCTTTATGTTTGCTAACTGGTAATGAAATATGATAGAAAAGAAAAAGGGTGTTGAAAAAGAAAGAGAAAAGGATATCCTTAAATTTTAGGGCCTTTTTCGTTTTGCTCTTCAAGTTTTAAAAATTATTACTTTGTCTTATAAACTTTTAAAACTCCTCACTTCACTCTTTTAATTTTAAAAATCATCATTTTATCCTTAAACTTTTAAAGCTCCTTATTTTGTCATCTAAATTTTTGATTTTTCATTCAAATAGACAAAATTAAGCTTTCGTGATTCTCACATGAGTCACCTGTAAGGGAAAAAAGATATTTTATCACTTCTAAGTTTTATTTCACGTTTACACTCTCACTTAACGCCTTTGTTTTTTTATCTAAACTCTCATTTAAGAATAGTTTGTTTACAGATTTTTTTCACAATTTTAATGCATAACTCATTTAATAAGTTGATATTATTTGCTAATATTTGAATTTTAATACTAAAGAATATGAGTTACACATTAAAAATAAGGAGATATTGGTGAACAATATTGAGAAGAAACGTATATACGTGCCCTTTTTTAAACGAGAGCAAATAAAAAGAATTAAATAAGAGCATAAACGTGAAACAAAATGTGAGAGTAATAAAATTTTACTTTTACCTTTACACGTGACCCATGTGCGAATCACATGAGCTTAATTCCATCAATTTGCACAAAAAAATGAAAAATAGGAGATAAAATAAAGACCTTGGAAACAAAAATAAAATTGTGATTTTAAAAATTCAGGAGGCAAAGTGAGGGATTTTAAAAGTTCAGTAGATAAAGCGGTTATTTTTAAAGTTTAGAGGACAAAGTGAGGGTGACTCTAAAATTTAAGAGCCATTAGTGTTAATAAATAATTCAATTTCATGTATAGTGTTTATTGGCTTTAAAAATAGGAAGAGAAATAGGAATAGTGACTTGCATACTCAGGGTCTGTTTGGTAAATGAATTCGAATGAGTTATTTAATTTGAGTTAGTGTGATTTGAATTAGGATTTAAGTTATTGATTTGAATTGTTATCCTAATTGATGTTTGGATATGTATTTAAGTTTTTGGAATAAAATTAAAATTTGTATTTAGAGAGGTTGTGAAAATAATTTTTGATTTATTAAAAAATCTAATAAAAATTTAATATTAATGATCTTAAAATATATGCAATATGGATCTTGATTTATTTCTCTCTTCAGTAGGAACATAGTGAAAAAAGAATCATCTCAATAGGATATTACATGAAAAAGTTATAAATTTTTTCCTCAAATATAGGTGAGAAAATTTTAGTTTTTACTGTAGCAAAGATATCCGAATATCAAAAGTTTAGGGGATAAGAACTCAAAAAACTTGGATTATTAATATTCAAATGATTCAGATTTTGGAAGAAACGAACATGTATCTAAAAGATTCATGATACTCAAATCTAAATTTGAATCTATTGACTTCAATGAATATATGAAACAAACATACCCTCAAATATCCTTTTGTATATAATTTAAGCTAAAATTTAGCAAGGTTACAAAACAGTTATGTGATTATTCCAACTGAATAAAATAATACCATGGCAATGTAGGATTAACTTTTTCCCCCTTCTTTGCAAATGGTGTTTGACAAAAGTGGTCTAAAACACTTTTTCAGCTGCAAACAGTGTAAAGCTCTTATATGTTACAATAACAACAAAAAAAAAATCACTATAGCGTAAAACTCTTAAATACTACAATAAAAACAATTCTAACCACCCTGCCAAACACTCTATTATTAATCAGCATTTCTTAGTTTGTAGGTAGAGACATGATAAGTAAGCACACCCCAAGTCTTATGGTGTTAAACGTTTTATTTTGTCCCCTCTTGAACGGAATTGAACAAGACTTTAGCTTAAAACTATATTATATATTGCACGTAATATTGTCAATGCTACTAGTATTAGAATAAATTGTGTTACCTTTTAAAGTATCTTTAAGACTAATAATTAGTTATAATTTAAATATTAAACTCTTTCAATATAAATGCTTTTAATTTATTTGAGATGATACAATTTTATTACAAAAATAATTCTAAGGGGGTGGTTTGCTAATCCCATAAAAATTAGACTAGTTTTTCTCCTCCGGAGTCTAGATTTAGTTATTCAATTCTAAACTTGACACTTAAAGATAAATTAGTTCAATCCCAAAGTTTAATTCAATGTGCCAAGCATGCTCATAATTCTAAGCATGTGTTTAACACAACGATTGAAAAAGCAACTATAGTGTAAAGCTTTCAGTAGATATAGTAAAAAACAAAAGACAACAATAGTGTAAAGCTCTCAATAACGCTATAGTGTTTTGAACAAAAAGTAGTTTAAACCATTCTCCTAAACACCCTATAAATTTGCCTTATCCTAAATGTTTGGGAGCATTGGCTTAATTAGTTTTAGTTAAAATTATTGTAGCATATGAGAGCTTTACAATATAAGTTATTTTTTCTTAACACTATATATATAAGACTTTTATGCAGTACTGACAAAAAATTTTGATTGAAACCGACTGCCAAAACAACCCCTTATCATCATCATCAGAAATTCTAGAACGTTGTTTTCTCCTTGTAGGACAAGGTCGTTATGGAAGTAGGAGGAGGCCGGCAGAGCAACACTCTTTATTGTTGGTCAATGAACTACACTCGAATGTAATCTAGTGAGAGAATTATTCTAGGGGGAAAAATAAACGCATTGCCTTTTCTTAGCAGCTTCTTTTACAATAAATATGGTCCCCAAAAAACTTGATGGAAATTCCTAATTGGGACAAACTTTTTTTTAAAAAAAAAAATTAGAGGGGTATCAGGAAAAATAAAAAGTGTGATTAAAACTAATTTTGATTAAAAATACCATAACAAGTACAAATTTTATACTGTAATAACTTTTTCATGTTTCCTAGTTAGAATTCTAAGCAATAGCCAAAGACTTGTGTTTTGCCATTTCAACCTAACCAAAGGATATTATACCACCAGTCACCTGTTAAAGAATCTTCGACGAAAATCAAAACAATGGCGATTAGGACTTGTACAAAACACCCACCATGGGACCTCACTAATCTAGCCAAAAATTACTTTCCTTTTGTCCATTCATATATCACCAGAATGTTTTGAATATTCCCTCGTAGGACGTGCCTCAACATCCCCATATGAGAAATGCACATTTAGGATTTGCTGAAGAAAAAAGAATCATTATCATCTGAAAGACAAAGAAAACTATCCCCAAGACCCCTTCCTCCAAAAGAAGAAATTAAGACGAAAATAAAAGGCAAAATCTTAGACACAAGTACAAAGCTTGATTTAGTTATGTATTGAACATTAGTTTGATGCCATATTATAACAATTAACAACTGAAGTTGCAAAGATGCTGATTTAGTCATGAACTAATTCACACAAAATACATGTAAGACAACGTTGAGATTGGAAACAACACTATTATTGTCAGATGATATCCTTTTAAAAACAATTCGCTGTCGGCTTTAACCTGTGCTGCTCCTGATTGATGAAACTTTCAACCAAATACATAGATAGTGGAATACGTTTAGTGAAGTAGAAATTGATTCCTCCTCAAGCTAAGTCGTGGGAATTCTTAGATCAGACCGATACGCTTACCTATCTTCAAAGAGACCGAATCACCATCTTCATGTTAATGAGTATGATGACCTTATTCATGATCATACACCGCTTCTTGTAACAGAAAACTCAGTCCAAGTAACAGTTCAAACTTGGGAAGCTGATTCCACTCCCGAAACACCTTGGAGACAAATGACAGATATCAAGGGCTAGCCAAGAGAACAGAATTGGGAAATGATAGCGATCCATTGTTGGGAGCACCCTTTATGTTGAGAATTGTAGTCACCAAGTTGTAAATCTGAATGTTTTCGAAAGACGGAATCTTTCTCCCTCTCGCAAACCGAGGGCCATGAGCAACGAATATGGTCCTCATGGAAAATATAGCGTTGTCATAACCATGCGCGCCTCCGCACTCCTTCGTTTCGGTTCTTTTCTGTTCAACCTTAAATCCCTCTTCAAGCAACCCAATTATAGGTGGGATTCGATCACTATCTGCATAATGCAGCCTACTAGGAAGATCCTCCTTAAGATAAACTCTCAAATGCTTCCCGTTCTCAACCTTTCCCGACTCCAATCCCTCGTTCATCTTCGCAACGACAACCTTTGGGTCAACACCTTTCGAAGGAGTGATGGCAAGCAACGGAGTATAAGATTGCACCCAATCACCCGGGATCTCAATCGAAGGAGCCAAATCATCCAAAATTAGCAACTTCTTATCACAAGTCCCAACCATCCCATGATCACCCAACAAAATCAAACTAACATCCTCAAAAACACCTCTCTTCTCCAAACCCTCAATCAACCTTCCAATCAAACCATCAATCCTCTTCACAGCCTCAGTGATTTCGGGATCATCAGGCCCAACTTGATGGCCCTGATGATCAGGTTCCTCAAAATAAAGAGTCATGAAAACAGGAATCTCATCACTAGGCAAATCAAAATACCCTAAAACAGTATCAACTCTTTCCTCAAAAGGAACAGACTCATTATAATTCCTACAATAACCTTTAGGGCAAGTCCAAGAGCCTTTGTTTACCTCAGAACCGGGCCAGAAATAGGTGGCGGCTCTCAACCCCTGGTTGACCACGGTCTCCCACAGTGGCTCGCCAAGCCACCACTTGGGCTCGTGACTCCCCATGGTGAAGGACTCGCCGGTGTACGGATCCACAAAGTGGTTGTTGATTATGCCGTGATAAGAAGGGTAAAGACCGGTGACAATAGAATAATGATTCGGAAAAGTTAAGGTTGGGAAAACTGGGATCAGACCCAGTTCAGCTTCGGTCCCATTTTCGATCAGACGATTGATATTCGGCAGAGAGGTCTTGTATTGGTATCCGAATCTGAACCCATCTGAGGAGATCAGAAGGACCACCGGGTGGTTGAGCTTCTTGAGTGGACGAGAAAGTGAGTCGTTTGAGGAGGATGAAGAAGAAGAAGAAGACAACGACGAGGTTTTGAGTGTCGTTTGTGGGGTGGTGGAGAAGAAGAGGAAGGCGAAAGCGACGGCGGCGGCGAGCGCAATGCAGGCGAGGAGGACGAGGGAGATGAAGATGATTGTCGTTGTGGTGGGTTTTTGAGAAGATTTTGAGGAAGAGTCTGTGTTGAAGGAGAGAAGAGCTGTTGTTGGGTTTGTTGAATCTTCTTCTTGGGATTGGACTGGTTTTGTTGAGGCTGTCATTGACGGAGAATCGGAAGCCATGTCGGGAGATTGGCTCAAAAGATGTCGTTTTAGGTTTTTGGGTTGTGAAAAGACCAGGTTTTGGATGTTGGGTTTGGAGTGAAACGGAAGGAGTTTGGTAGGAGATGGGGTTTTGGGAGAGAACCAGGAGGAAAACGACGACTCGTGGCCTGAGACTCGGAGCAATGGATGACTGGAAGTTTGGTGGAGAGAGACCGACTGAAATGCCTGTTGCAAAAGTTTTGTTGTCGTTCATCTATATGTGGGGGCCGTGGACCTGTCGCTCGTTGCTTTGGACGGTCAGGATTGGGTTTGGAAAACTGCTACCCAACACGTTGTTTGCGAGAAAAAAAATTGTTTATAATGCTGCTATGGTGCAACGGGGACTGGCAAGGTTGGAAGAACCTTTAAAAGCTGTTTTTTATTTTTTAGTTTAAAAATTATTTTTAAAAATATTTTAATGAATTGTTAGAAGTATTTTTATTTTTTAGAAGTGTTTTTAAAGTTAATTGTGGGAAAAAAATTGTTTATAATGCTGCTATAGTCCAACGGGGACTGGCATGTTTGGGAGAACTTTTGAAAGCTATTTTTGATTTTTTGAGCTTAAAAATTGTTTCTAGAAGTATTTTGGTGAATTTTTATACTTGTTTTTATTTTTTAAAAATATTTTTTGTCAAAGCCATAAAATGTAGTTTTTTTAAAAAAATTCTAAAATAGATTGAAATATTAATAATACATTATAAGTTTAAATATAACATTTTTATAACTTTTTAAAAAAATGAAACTTTGTTAACTCATTAAAACTCTTTTAAAAATATTGTTTCAAATACTTATTAAAAAGCTAAAAATTTTACTTTTTTTTTTTTATTAACTAAAAGCACAAATAAAAGCCGTGTAAAATACCCTTATTTTTGTTTCTTAACATTTTGCTCCTGTGTAATAAAAAAAAAAAACAGAAAAAAAAGTCTTTCCTACGACAAACAAAAGAAGAAGGCTTGATTATGGCCCTCTTAGTAAAGAATAAAATTTTCGTTTTCTCTTTCTCAAGGAATGTCTATCTTCTTTTTTTATGTGAAAAGAATGTCTTTCTAATAATTAATATGGACATTTACATAAATGTCTAATCATAGTACCGTAAATTTAAAATTGTCCACAAAATCTTTTAATTACAATATTGCCCACTATGTTAGACCCAAATACCTGTATAGACTTGAGTCACAACAGGTAATAATTAACCCCCATAATGAATGCATAATTGTACTAATTAGAATAAAAAAGGGGAAAAAGAAAAGGAAACAAGTAATTAATAGTAGAATTTTATATTTTTAGGTCAAAATAACTTAATTATCATCATGAAAAAAACGACGATTAAAGATGATTATCTTATCAAGGACAACAAAAAGGATGCAGCATAATGAATTACCAATTGTATAGAATAAGAGTTTTAAAAAAAGGAGAAAAAATAGAGAGGATCAATTAATACGTAAATGCTTCATTGTCATAAAAAAAAAGGGAAAAAAAATAGCTTTATACTGATAGAACCAAAACGAAAATTATAAAAATACAAATGCAAAAATAGTAAAAAAATAAGGATGGGAAAGTACCAGTTTCCACAAAAATGAAATCGAGAAAAAGGACAACATGTAAAATTGTTCATTGTCATAATTTAAATTGCAACAATGAATATAACAACATGTAAAATTTAAAATGTACCATAATTTAAATTGTTTATTACTATAATTTATATATCATTATTGTTCAATACTGTAATTTATATATTCTTATGGTTATGGGCATAATTATTTTTCATTTTTTTTAGTTAAAAAACTGTGCACGAAAAACTCAAATAAAAAGGAAGGTTTATTAAAGAGAAATTGTGAAAACCATTAAAAATGATCTTTACATATCATTACCGTAATTTATAATGTCATTGTGGCAATGAACATGTAATTAAAGAATCAAAAAAATTTGGAGGAGCATAGCATGAATAAAAGCTTACCAAAGGTCAACGTGTAATTAACAAATGAAGCAAAACAAAAAAAAAAAAAAAACAAATTGCAATAATGAAGAATCAAAAATCCGGAAGAGCATAACGTGAATATAAAGTTATTAGCTGGAATTCAACGTGTAATTAATCAAATGAAGCAAAATATTTATATATATATTATCTAACAAGTATAAAAATTGAATAGAGTTAGAGTATTATTAAAGACACTACCAATATGGTGATAGATAAAAAAACTCCAAAAACTGTTTGAGCTTCCAAAATTAAACAATGAGGTATAATAGACATTTCAAATCACCAATTTTTTTTTTAAAAAAAAGAGAATTGTAATATTGTTTATAAATAGGCAAGTTAAAATTTAATATGTTCAAAATAATACTTTATGTAAATTCTTGTAATTATTGTCGACAAAATGACGGAATCTAGGCCCCTAAAGATAACAAAATTGAGGGAGATATTTTTTTGGACGGGTCTATGGTGAGGAAGGTGCGGATTCCCCATCCGTGGATAACAAATAAACATTGTTAGATCAAATAAAAAAGATAAAAGATGATCAAATAAAAATACATAGGACCCGTTTGTTTAGTGGTTTGAATCATTGTTTGAATTATTTTGCTATAGTATTTTCTTTCACAAAAATTTAAATCTTTATTCAAATACTCTATTCAAATACTCGAACCAAACAGGTTCAGTCTCCCACGCATGATTATTGCACATTCATTTAAAAAAAAAGAAGAAAAGATCTGAGAACCCTTGAGAACGGTCTTCCTCCTCGTCGTCCATTCTCCACTGTACCACTGTCAGCGAGCCCAGCCCTCAGCTTCCACCAGCTGGCGTGCTTGATCTTGCTCTTCTACACACCGATGATCCCAGCCCCAAGCTTCTACACACCGGCGAGCCCAGCCTTGCTCTTCTACCAACCGATGAGCCTAGCCCCTAGCTTCTACCCATTGATGAGCCCAACCCCAGCTCCAACGAGATTCAATCATGAAAACAAACATTCAACCCATTTTACCAAATAATAAACTCAATCCATCAAGATTTTCAAAATGAAAATAAAGTTTTCCATTGAAGGAATTAAAACTTCAAAGCTAGAATAAATCAAAATAGATATTGGTCCTCGTGATCAGGTAAGTCGAGAAAAAATGAAAACAAACCTGAGAAGCTCAATCAAAAGATGATGGCAACGTGGTTCCTAATGGAGGAAACAGAGTTATCGACAGCGACATATGGAGGTGGTAGAAATTCTGATGACAACATCGCATGGAGAAGGAGATCTATTGACGACGAACACATGCAGAGGGGTAGAGCTGAGATAGTAGCTTTGTCGTCTGGAGATCACTCCGCCGCCAGGGATGGGTGGGTTCACGGTTCAGGCGTGCTAGCATGTTGCTATCTGGGTGGTGGTTCTCTTTTTTATCGTCGCCATCGACGGAGGCCAGGCGGCTGCAATGGAAGATTTTTCACTCAATTTTTTGAACGTGTTAGCAAAGAGGAATATAGAAAAGAGATAAGTACTATTGGATACTTTTGATCCTATTTTTGCCAACGTGACCCTATCGTTTTAACACCGTTTAATTAAAATCAACGGCTCTTATGGCGTTCTTCACTGTAACTTTTTCTTTGAAAAATAATTGATTGATGTTTTATAAGACAAGTCGTGCTAAAAAAACCTCGTCGTCATTGACTCCGTTATGTTTCATTTTGTTGTCGCTTTATCCCTTCCATGTTATTGTTTCTGTTTTAAATTTATTGTCGTTTGTTATTTTATTATCGAGGTTTTTCATTTCGTTGCCATTTCTATTATCTTGATATTCTTTTTCTTGTCTTTTGTTCTAGTAATTATCTTATTTCTTTCTAACATTCGTCGGTTTCTTTTAGGATTATTTATATTAATGATCTCCAAAGACTTACACTTCTTTTCTTTTAAGATTTAGCGATCCTAAAATTTATAAAATATACAGTTTTGACTCTTTAATTAAGGAAACTTTTATTTTCAAACAAAGTCTATCAAAAATAATGGCACATGAAATAAAAATACAAAAAACAAACAATTTTGAAAAATCTAAACTAAAAAAATTATAGAGTTATTTACCTTTTTATACCTTGTATTTTATATTTATGTAAACAATATACATTCTGTTTTTGATTTCAACGAATTTATACCTTTAGATTAGATTTAATAGACAACTGTATACCTTTTTGCGATCAATCTTCAATTTTAATCTTAAAAATTGCCTAAATACTCTCAAATTGAAAAATAAGAGAACTTTTAAAACTTAAAAAACTTTATGCTAAGATTTTTAACTTCAAAAAATATATAGTATATCCCCAAAAATAAGTGTTTTGTATGTTTTTGTTTTTATTTTCTTCTTATTTTTTAAATTTTTAATTTTTTCCTTCTTTAACTTAAGGATAATTTGGTCGTTTTAAAGATAAAAATCAACTATTAGCTAAGATAAATTGTAGATTTATATATTAAATTAAATCTAAAGGTTTACATTCAATGAAATTAAAAATCGAAAGTATAATTTTTAAGCTAATATAAAATAGAGAATATAAAAAGATAAATATCTCAAAATCATATTTGAAATAAAAATTGAATTCTCACCAATTAAAATTTCATTTTCTTTTTGTCTCTTTTGTCATTTTATTTATTTTTAAAACCCTCTTATGCTATACCCATGTTACATTTTGTCTAAAAATAAACATATGATTAATTAAGGGGTCAGAACCATATATTTTTTTAATCTTGGGTAGCTGGACCTTTGAGGACGAATGTTAAGATTAGTGCATATCTTCAAACGCAATTAGACAAGTGCATGTTCATTATTTAAGACGTAAGACGAGATCTTTCTCAAATTTATAATGCAAACTCAGTATTTATGACCAATATTTAGTGTCTAATTATTCACATTACGCCATGTTATTTAATAAATTCAAACTCAAAAGTACATAAAAATCAGTTAAGGAGCCTATCAAATTTTTTAAATAATATAATATAATATGTGTAACATCTGAGCATTTTAAGTACATTAAAAATATAATAATTTAAAGATTATGTTAAGACAAAAATACAGTTTAAAAAAAATACTGTATAATAATATAAAAAATTATACAGTATTAGAACAATGCAATGTAAGGAACTATACTGATAAAGTTATATAATATAAAAATTACATTGCAATGTAAGAATTAGACTATTTAAGGTTAAGCAGTATAGAAATTGGACCGTTTAAGTTAAAGTAGTATATGAATAATACTGTTTAGAGAATATGGATGAATAAGGACTGCTGTAGCAATATAGAGAAATACCGATAGTATAAGAAAAATACTGTCAATATAAATTTAGAATGTACAAAGTTAGATAATATTGGAATTACATTATATGATGGATAAAAATAAGTATGGGAGGTTATGGGACCTCATGAACTGTATAGAAAAGAATACCGACAGCATAGAAAAAAATACTGTCAGTATAAACTTGGACTGCGTAAAAAGTTTAGTGGGACACCTTGAAAGTTTTGATTGGGCCACCACATCCACTAATGTGGCCCAATCATATGGCCACCCAAAGTAACCTAATTGATTACCAAGTGACTCATCACTTTTTTATTTAAAAAGAAAAGAAAAGAAAAGTGAATCAATTTATCATATAAGAGACCATTACTTGGTCTCCAACATGCAAGAAAAAGAAAAGGTAGAAAGAAAGAAAGGAAAGGAAAGAAAAGGAAAGAAAGAAAGAAAGAAAGGAAAAAAAATGCTCCATTTTTTCCTCCCAAGAAATCGTCCCCCCTAGCAATTCATTCTCAAAAATTTTGATGAATTCCAAGCTCCAAGTCATGTTCAAAGCAAGTTCAAGACTAAAAGCTCAAGGATTTCACAAATTTTAAGGTAAAACCCAAACTTTACCCTAAGTTTTCTAGGGTTTTTGTTGAAGTTTTGATGAAATTTTTATCGTATGGTATGGCCTTGATGCCAAGGGAATTTGGAAGCTTTCAAGTGCTAAAAATTGAGGACAAGCACCTGGGAATGATTAGGTAAAATCCTAGTCCCACAAGCTTGGTTAAAGTTTGTATTTTTATACGCATTACAAGTGTATGATAAAATGTTTAAGCCATGGCATGTAATATGGACATTATGGCATGGTTATTTTATGTTATATGTTGATGGTGATGATGATGGAAAGAAGAAAGTAAAGGTTTTGGTGAAATTTCAAAAGGGACTAAATTGTAAAGAAAATGAATTTTTGGCAGATTTAGAAATCAGTCAAAAAGTCTCCATAAATGTTGGAATTTCAAAAAAGTTACAACACAAAAGTTGTAGAACTCGTCGAAACTGTTAGGATAACATAGACAGGTTCTTAAAATTCTGCTCAGTTTAGGAGTTATGAATTTTACAAAATTTGTTAAAGTTGAAAAAAATCTTTAAGGGGCAAAAACATCCTTTTACAAGAGGAATTTGGGTAAGGTACTTTAAGAAAATTTGATCCTCTTGAAAAATGGGGACTAATGGTTTAAAAAGATTATTTTTGGTTCTGAAGGCAAAAATTTAAATATTTTTGTATTCAGGCCAAAACTGTAAAATTGTGTGAAAACTGAGTTTTCACTAGGGAACGTTGGTTTCCTATACTGCTGTAGGCAATAAGCATCATAGATGCTAAGTTTTAAAGAAATCAAAGTTTAGTTAAGGAAATAATTGAAGAAAAAGTATTAAGGGCAAAATGGTCATTTTATGAAAAAAAGGCCAAAATGGACCTAAAACGTCTGATGCTGGAAAACACTCCTTCACGGGATTTTTTTGTAACATGTAAGAAAAGAAACAACAAAGTTGAGCAATGGGTTTTATAAAGTTACGAAATAGACGAAAAACCCGTTAAGGTTAAAATCGTCATTTTTGAGCAACGACTAGAATGGAGTTGAACACCCCAAATTAGCTAACGTTCTTAGACAGAAAATTTTTTGTAATATGTTAACTAATAAAACCGCCAGTGAGACAAAAAGTTTAATTAAAGGACGCTTAAGAATAAAGGTAACCTGGTAGGCTACAAAGTCAAGTAAAGAATGAGGTAACCCGATGCGTTACCGAGCTAAGCAAAAAGAATGATAACCCCGTGGTTATATAATTAAGGAAAGGGAAAGGTAACGCAGTAGGTTACAAAATTAAGTAAAGAAAAGGGTAAAACGATAGTATACCAAGTTATGAAAAAAATGAATGAATGTTTAATGTTTATGTTATATTATCAATCGAGTAGATTGAGAATAAAGAAAGTTAACTAATAATTCGGCTGTCATTTGATCAGGACACAGAGGCCGACTAATGAAAGGAAAAAGGAACGGAATAGAGAACACTAGAGCGTAGTTCAGGTAAGTTTTGAACCCATCTACAGCATGAAGTAAATGATTTTTAATTGTTTATGTATATGTTTGTAAATGTGTTTGTCATTGTTAAGCAGGTTGATTTAAAAGAATGTTTGCATTTGTTATGCAAAAGGTTTTAAAGATTAAATCATGATTTGCAATGTATTTTTTTTAAAGCATGATTGTATTTAATATGCATAAAGTTTTTGAAGATCAAGTAAAAGTTTGCAACATAATTGTAATAATTATGTTTAAAGTATGTTTTGTATTTTGTTAATTCATAATATTTTACAGTTTAAGTTATAAGTTTTATGCTGTATTTGTTATGCAATAAGTTTTACAGTCCAAGTTATGATTTGCAAATGTGTTTGTATATAATGTTTTAGCATTTGATATGCTCATTAACGTTAAAAAGAAGGTAAAGTAAGGATAATAAAAAGAAAATATCGTACCAGCCTCCTTGTTGTGAGGTACTGAAAGTAAAGTTAAAGTTGTGACCTCCTATATGTGAGGTACACAAGTAAAGTTAAAGTTTGATCTCCTAGATGTGATGTACATGACCTCGATGTTTGATGGTCTCAAGTCTTCCACAAAGGAAGCATCATGTTTATCATCTCATGATTAAAGATGTTCGTACGAACACTAAAGGTTATAAGATAAAGAAAGTTAAGGAACAAGGATTAAGGTTAAGAAAGAAGGGAATGTTTAAGTTTAGAGAATGTTCATAAAACGCTAATCAAAATTGAGCATCATTGGAATCATGCATTATGAATTTGCTTGTATTCCTTATTATAAAGTATTGACGTTAAATGCTTATGAAAAATATTTTGAGAAATGTTTTATGTTAAGTGTTTATGAAAAACATTTTTATGTTTACAAAAAAAGGTTTATAAATGACGCTTTAAGAAAAATGTTCAAGAAATGTTTTACGAAAAACATTTATGCAAAATGTTTCAGAAATGTTTTATGAAAAACATTTTCAGAAATGTTTATGAAAAACGTTTTAAGAGAAAGGTTTTTATGAGAAAAGTTTTTAAAGCATTTTTAAATGATTTGTGAGTTTATGTTTGAATTTATTGAGCGAAAGCTGATAAAAAGTTTCTTCATGCTGTAGGTAGCCCTAAGGGTGACTAGTAGGACTTGTTTGAAGAGCTCGGTGTTGCGAAGAACAGATGTAAAGATTTGGGTATAGATACCATCACAGTTTGCTTCCGCTACACAAAGAAAAGGCTATCCACTTTTTGATATAGTGTTTTCAAGTATTAAGAAAATCATAGTTGTAAAAAATGTTTTCAAAGTTTTAAGATATATTTTACAAAATGCTTTATATAATTATAAAGTTAAGTTTTAAGCTATGTTTTACTAAATGTTTTTTATTAAGTTTTAAGAAACGATTTGAAATGGTTTTAAAGGCAAGTATTGAGCGAGGTCTCAACTTGAATGGCGACAAAGATTGTAACAGTTTTTAAGTATGATTTTCAAGGATGTTAAAATGAAAAGAAAAAAAATTAATTCAGTATTTTTCTTACTAAGTAAGTATGATTAGTAAGATTAATGTTTAAAAACGACGTTTAAGAAAATCAAGTGACTGCCCGAAAAGATAGGTCGTCACAATATGATTGGTTAAAAACTAACAAGGACACCAAGAATTAGTGGTGAAAATTTACAAAAATAAGTGGCAACACAGTTAAAATTTATTATAATATATGATAGTTTTATATTGTAATATAATTTTATTTTATACTGTAATATATGAGAACTTGACATTGTAAAGTCAGAACAACGTTGTCAAACATCCTGAAAATCCTTTTGATATTTTCCCCCAAAGCCTAGCTCATTGAACGTGGGTTTGACCATCAAACAGAACGACGCCGTTTGTTGCTCCTCTAACACTGCCAACCGTCCACGAAGAAGACTGAAAACTGCAGACATTTCGGTGAGCTCCGAAGCAAAGTGAACAGAAAGAGAGAGAAGACTTGCAAGAGAAACAGAAGGTGGAATGGCGTACGTTAGCATGGGGGAGGCGCACCGTAGAATCACGGACTACCTGAACCGTTTCTCCGACGCCGTTTCGTACCAGGATGGAGCCTCCCTGAAGAAACTCCTCTCTTTGTCCTCCAGCTCCTCCTCCCTCCTCTCCCTCGCCGACGCCCTCGCCGTCTTCCACGACTCCAATCGCCTGATCAAGCAATCGGACAAGTTCTCTCACCTCGCCGAGATTCTTCTCCCTCTCTTCCGCGCCCTCCACAGCTGCCGCATCGGAAACCTCGTCGACGCTTATCAATCCTTCGAGAAATCGGCCAAGTAGATACTCCAATCCGCTTTATCAACGAATAATTTCGTGTGTGTGTGTGTGTGTGTGTGTGTGTGTTGTTGGTGCGATTGTTTGGTGATGGAGAAATTGCAGTGCTTTTATTCCGGAGTTTCGGAATTGGGATTCGGCTTGGGCTTTGGAGGCCTTGTATGTCGTTGCTTATGAAACTAGGATTCTTGCAGAGAATGTAAGCTTCAAAATATATATATTTTTTGTTTTGTGGTTTAGGGTTTTGAATGATTTGGAAAGGAATTAAGCAATGCTGTTTTGGTTTTGGTTGTTAGGCTGATAGGGAATTGGCTTCAAATGGAAAACCACCTGAGAAATTGAAGGCTGCTGGCTCTTTCCTCATGAAAGTTTTTGGGGTTCTTGCTGTATGTTTCTCTAATGCTGCTCTGTTTTGCTTCATTTTTTTTCTAGTACAAGTTATCTGTTTATGCTTATTATAATATAAATATATGAAAAACAAGAATAGCATTATATTTTTTGTTGCGAAAGTTATAAGTTAAGCATTAAGAAGTTGAATTTTTTTAATGGTTATCGAGTTAATGGGGTGTTACATTTTAGGGAAAAGGCACAAAACGTGTTGGAGCATTGTACGTGACTTGCCAGCTCTTTAAGATATACTTTAAGGTGATATTATATATTTCCTTCTTCCTTATGTTTTTGTAATCTTTAGATATTCCTTTGTAATTAATTGCGTCTTCTCTTGGGATTTACTGAATATATATTTCCAGTGTGAAAGAAATAGAAATTTCTCTTGCGGGTTTATACTTGTCTCAGAGGAAAAAAATTCGGGAAAAAAGATTTACCTGAATCAATTGTTTAGTCATCTTTCAAGTGCAAGCAACATCAGCTACGTTATGAAAATTGAGAACTCTTTCTACTACCTTGCAGCTTGGTACCGTTCACCTTTGTCGCAGTGTGATTAGAAGTATTGAAACTGCTCGTATATTTGATTTTGAGGAATTTCCTAAAAGAGATAAGGTCAGAATTGGCGTTGCTCAAATTGGTCTTTTCATACTTTCTGTTATTTAACTGCAAGAAAGTTCACTGTTATCGGATGTTTACTCAGGTCACCTATATGTATTATACGGGCCGTCTGGAAGTTTTCAATGAAAATTTCCCTGCTGTAAGTAAACTAATTCCTTTAAGGCAATTATATAAGTTGATTTATCAGTCAGTTGTTGGTTTTTGGTTATACATAGAATGGTTGAACATTGGCTCTTGTTTATTGCTAGCATTATAGTTTCTCCATTGAAATCCAACTGTAAACTTAAATGGGGACAAAAAAATTTTGCTTGCTGATTCTAAATTTTTTTCATATTGAATATCTCATCTTTCTACTTTAACTATACAAATTTTGTTTTTTGCACATGGAAGAGTAATGTGAAATTGCCTTTCTACTAAGTCTATTGTTCATAGAATTTATTGCCATGACCTTGCAGGCTGATCACAAATTATCATATGCTTTAAAGCACTGCGATCCTCAAAGTGAAGCAAATATAAGGTTCGGTTCATGTTTTTAGCTGCATATGGTCAGCTTCTGAGGGTAGAAAATTTTGTTTGTGTATCGCATTTATTGCTTACATGTTCATTATTGGAACTGGGACAGGATGATATTGAAATACCTCATACCAGTAAAGCTTTCAATAGGCGTCTTACCACAGGATTGGCTTTTGGAGAAATACAACTTGGTTGAGGTATAGCATTTCTTTTGTTTTTCTTTTATCCTAGATCTCTGAATTATGACGTCTTTACCACTTTTCTTCCAGAACATATTATGTATTAGCTTCATTGTTATCCGCCTATCACGTTTGTAAGTTTGTAATCAAGGATCAATCAATCTTAATTTGATGTGGAAAATTTTTTTCCTTGCATCTATCTAACACACAACATTATTTTTTTTTACAGTATAGAAATGTTGTACAAGCGCTAAAAAGAGGTGATCTCCGTCTCCTTAGACATGCCCTGCAAGAGCATGAAGACAGGTATGTTTTGGAGTTATCATTCTGAATATAGAGATTTTTTTATTAGGCATTCTAAATATGGAGATTTAGTTGTAGGAATTTGCAGGAGACTGGGAACTGACTCCTGTGCCTTGTCAGGTTCTTAAGATCAGGTGTATATCTTGTCCTAGAGAAGCTCGAACTCCAAGTCTACCAACGATTGATGAAGAAAATGTAAATCTCTGCCTCTCTTTCAAAGTTAGCTAATGCGATTGATGTCTGATTATATCTTGGAAGATCTTTCCTGATTACCCACATGTTTATGATACAGTTACATTATCCAAAAGCAAAAGGATCCGAACAAAGCCCACCAGCTGAAATTGGAAATAATAGTCAAAGCATTGAAATGGCTTGAGATGGACATGGACCTGGACGAGGTGTTTGTTTTTTTCGATCTTCACGTCTTTATTTGATGTACTTGCTAACTATCTTTGTTATTGATCAAATGTGCCTTGTGATTTGCAGGTAGAGTGTATAGTTGCAATACTAATATACAAGAATCTCGTAAAAGGCTACTTTGCTCACAAGAGCAAAGTAGTGGTTTTAAGCAAGCAAGATCCTTTCCCTAAATTAAATGGAAAGCCAGTTAATGCATAGAATTTTTAACAAAAAAAGTATACTTTAGGATTGCTATTTGGATGGCTTAGGCTGGGTAGTTCGCGTTGTGTTCAGATTAGGTAAGGTGGTAAAATGGTCCTACGATCTATGGAAGGCTTCTGTTATAGTTGATGTAAAAAACTCAGGTTCATTTTTGCAGTAAATTTGAAATTTTCATTATCTTTGTATTTCTTCAAAGCTGGAACATAATTATTCAAACACTATGCACTATGTATTTTTTTGCATGTCGCTTCTTCGAATCATAGTGTTTAGTGCTTGAAGCTGGAATTGCTTGGAGCCTACCTGGTGCGGCAAGTAAATGTTTGTTAAGTGAAATGATTGATTAGTGAATGTATCATCAAAATGACAGCAAGGATTTTTTATGTTCGTTGATCAAGCGTTTAAATATGCTTCCCTATATTTTATTTCAGCAGGGGAGAATTTCTTGCGCTTTATTTTGTGTTTGGTAAGGGGTACAGGAAATAGCAAGGGTACGTAACCTTTTAAGGAAAGAGCTCCAGTCTATGGAATAGTTTCTCATGAGAGACACTAGTAAGCTTGATATAAATTTCCACGCCAACTTTCTCCAGAATTACAATTGGAATTTTTCGAAAGATTTGTGATCAATCACCCAATTTATTCTATTTTCTGTTATAACAAACATAAAAATGGACCCAACACCTTTTCAGAGAGGTTACCAAGATTCCGCCGGATATCATTACATCAAACATCTCAAGAGATCGTCCAGAATTCCACGCTTTGTCGACTTAAATCTCAAACTTTAAGCAAAATTGACATCTCAAATACATGAGAAGTTAACTTCAAACACAAGCTCAAAATACATTTACCATTAGACTAACCAAAAAAAATAAAGAGAGAGCGAGAGAGGGAGGGAGGGAGGGAGGAAGGGCGGGGCAGTGCTACTTTGTGCACCATAAAAGGGAAACAGAAAAGAAACTAAGGAAACAAAAGATAAATAGACATGCTCTCCATCATATAGAACAGAAGAAATCTGGAAGCACACGTTTGGATGTGCAGCTTTCAGGCGGTATCTGGAGGAAGCATATTTTGTATGTTTGAAGGCATTAGAATGTTAAAACCATCAGCCGCGGTGGATATGATCATGCCTGGAATCTGAGAATGCCAATGGAGCTCTTTGATGTCTTTCTGTCCCTGGCAGAAGCAACGAAGGACGAGTTAACTCGCTAATCGACAAGTAGCTTGAACTAACTGGTGCAGAAGGTAGAACAACAGTTGGTTACCTGATGAACAAAAAGAAGTTGAGGAGGTAAATCTTCTGGTGCATTTACTTGTTCTTTAGTCTTGGCCCTGAATTCTGCCTCCTCTTCCTCGTCTCTTTCCAAAGAAAGGTCCCATATTCTGGAAAACAGAAGACAATGGAAGTTATTTGATATTTCAGGTTAGAAAGACGGATCATAAAACTATAATAATTCTCGAATGAATTATCTCATAATATTGATTTGGCCTGCGTCTGTTACTTACGTCAGCTGATTATCGGCTGATGAGACTGCCAAAGTGGAAGCTTCATGTGGGCTCCACTCAATAGATGTAATAGGATGTTTATGATATGCAAAATGCGCCACTACAGTATCTCTTTCCTGCTTGCAAAAACATGAAATTTTAGTTCTAGATATATCAGCAACAAAAATGAGATTCATTTCTTACCAGGTCTTGTGCAGCATCTATCTTACCAATCTACTAACGTAGAGTATATATAATGATCACGTTAGAGTCATTACGAAACCAACATATCATATGCGTAACTCAACACACCAATTTTTTAACATCTGCTCAAAATGAGATTTCACAATCTAATGTCCAGGGTCGATAATACTTTTTTTAAAAAAACTATTTTCGCCCTTTTTGGGTATCCAAAGCAATGTTACAGAAGCAACAAAGATAAAGATGTACAAATCTTGTCTCGAGAAAAGTGAGAAATTGTAGCCTACTAATAGGACGTACCTCGCTCTTAAGTGATCTGAGATCATGAATAGAAAACGTCCCGTCATCACTTCCAGATGCCAACATACAACTTGCCAGCCTAGTTAGAGACAAGTGGATAAATAGGTCATAAAGGGAAACACAAAGACACATTGATTCCAAAGAAAAACAGAGCCTATCAGACCTGTTCCACGAAATGACGTTAACATCTGCATTATGTGCCTTGAAAGACTCTACTGGCTTCTTCCCTAAACGGACATCCCATATTGCTATATTACCATCCACAGAACAAGAGGCAAATATATCCGGTTCTGTAGGGCTCCACTGCACATATAAAAATCAGAACCGGAATGGTTAAAACATTAAATAAAACTAACGAACCCAAAACAAATAATAACCTGGAAACCATATTTAAAACCGAGAAAATATTGTCACTTCGCAAGTTCAAAGCATACTTGTAGATCTTCTACACTGGCACTGTGTCCGATAAATGGAGCAGTATCAACTTTCCAAGTTGTATCAGATGTAGGTTCCCAGAAATGAATGCAGTTCTTGCAGTCCCCTTCATTCAACAAGAACGCTAGATTATAAATTTTCCATTCACTATAGCAAAAAACTGCAAAATGATACAAATGAGAACTGAATAGATCAAATCCTATATCAGTACCAGACAAAAGCCTTCCAGGTACAAGAGGACTCCAGTCTATAGCATAGCCCTCATCTTTATGCCCATGTTTAATTAAGGAAGCCTGATTAAAAACTGAAGCAGCACCCTGGCTAAGGTCCGATTCTGATTCAGCTAAAGCATTGAGGTGAGAGCTGAAGTCCCAGATCTGCATTAAAAGAAAAAAGGTGAAATTACATCAAAAGTAGAACCTAAATAAGTCAACCAAGTGTTCTAACAACACAAAGTCTAACCTGCACATGACCTGTATCTGCCCAAGATGCACATATATGGGGCCTCTGTGACATGGCACGGATACGGTTAACACCACCTTCATGAGCTACCTTCCGCAGCTGTAGATGCAAAGAACAAAATTTAAGATCCACGTAGATAGGTAGAGAATCAGTATCAATTTTCATCAAGTAAAATCAATAAATATGGCTGAGAAGAAAATATTGCCTGCAAAATTGGTTCCCTGGATCCACCAGGGCCCTCATCTTCACTTTCTGATTCGCTGTTACTACTGTCCCCCTCCATATCAGATTCATCAGCAGTGGATATTTTAGGAACCAGCTCACGTCTTTTCCCAGAAATGTTAGATATTTTAAATATGCCTATGGAATTCCAGGCAGCTTTCTCTGCCTGAAGAACAAGATTGAACAAGTAGAAAAGTTAAAAGCAAAATTGCATTTCTAGAAGAAAACAAGCTTAAGTTCTTGTTCTCCAATAATTCAGCTTGAACAAGCATTCTAATATTTTTCACCTAGAAACAAAAATGGTGCGCCAATATTTTGCAAAGTATAACAATAATCCATTATCTAAACCTATTTCTGTGGAGAGCTAATATTACATAAACAAAAATAAATAAAAGTAAAGTTTACCTGTGTTCCTGCGACCATATATACTGCATGTGGAAACTCTGTCCGCACTAGCCCCAATGTATCACGAACAATATCAAAGCTGTCAAGAAATTCCGTACCAATTGCTAAATGAGACTTCTATAATTCTCAGTTAAAAAAAAAGAAAAAAACCAATAATAAGAACAACAAAAACTGCTCAAATTTCTTATGCTTTCCTATAAATTAAAAATAGTGTCTAGTAAACCAAATAAAATTAAAAAAAAAAAAAACCACTCCTCCTCATAGTCCCAAACAACAAATTTTATCTAAAATCCGTTAATCAATCTTAATCTCCTCGAATTTTGATCGGAATAATCAAAATTAAACTATAGACTGTAGACCAAAAAAAATAGTTTCCAAATAATTCGAAGTAAAAGTATTACACTTTTACTAAGAGAATTACGAATTAGGTCAATAAAACTCCAAAACCAGTCTCAAAATCCAAACTTGAATTCAAAAAAAAAAAAGTGAAAATTTCACAACACCTCAAACAGGGCCATCCGATGTGGAAGGCGTGAAGAGAGTTGTACGCCGAGGGATCGCACTGGAGCTCTTCGCCTTCCTCGAGCTTGTCCACACCTGGTTGCCACACTTTCGCCGGCATGGACGGCACCGTAGACGACGACGAACCATCTCCTTTCTTCGAACCCTAATAAAAAAGAAAATTCCGAGTTCATTGCCGATTCGAGGGAATTAAGAAAACGATTGATGGTCAAATAATGGAGTTGCAAACCGACCTTGTTCTTTCGCTTTGCTTTCTTAGGGTTTTTGATGCTCCGAACCATCTTTGACGTTTTGAGAGTTTGCAGTGCCGGCTTAGAGGTTTAAGGGCAAGGCTATTTCAGTGGCAGACTATTTCTACTAAAAAGCACCCGAAAAGAAATTTTTTTTTTACACTTTAGTCCCTAATTTTCACTTTTATAACCATTTGTTCGGATAACAATTCAAATGAACACAATTCTGCCCTTAGAGTTTTAGAGGTTTTATTATTGCCTCCCTATAACGTTGAAGCAAGTAAGATTGGTAATTTTGTAATCAAAATGTGAAGTATTGGACCAAAAATTGACATCTACATATGTTACATGATTATTTTTTAGGGAATTTTTACTATAAAACTTTTTAAAAGTCTTATGAATAAGAACATTTTTCTATCCATTAAATATTCTATTAAATATTCTATCCGTTAGATCAAAATTTTGCGGTTTAAAAATAAATAAGCTTACTGATAATATAATGAGTTCAAACATATCAAAGTATTTTAAAAATCCAAAAACTACAAAAACCAAAACAAAAAACTGAAAAAAAAAAAAACAAAAAAAAGAAGAAGAAGCTGCGATGGCTTCCGGCGACTGTCAGGTTGGGTGGGGATCTTCCTCGGCAACGCCAGATTGCGGTGGCCCTCCATCTCTCAGCAACGCATCTCCTTCGATGGCGGCGAAGCCCACCTCCGGCTACTCATTGTTCTCTACCACCCCTTCGGTGCACGGTGGGTCTTTCCTCCGCCAGATCAGAGTCGCGACCTGCCCAAAACAAGACGGCGAGTAGACACTTACATCGACAGTTGCGAAGTTGTTTTGCATCGTCACCCACATCACCAGGAGAAATCTCGTCGAGTCCAGATCTCTTCGACGGTGGAGACGAGGATTGAGCGCAACGCCGATGGAGAGGCGATATTGAGATCGCGATTCTCGCGAAAGAGATGGTCTTTGGGTCTTCTCTATCGTAGTTCACAACCTCGTCGCTGCTCCTCCACCGTCTCTCCATTGAAATTCCGTTCAGCTCGCACACGGTCGCAGAGTTCGTTGCTTCGTTGCTTGGGTCGCAATCATCATGGGCTCTCTTTGCCGTGGAACTTCGTCGTACGGAGATCGACAGCCTGCCGCTCCTCCACCTGCCATTTTCGTCCGGTGACTCTATGCCAACCACACCTTCGCCGAAAAACACCCCGCACCCAATAAGGACATTTTTTTTTCTTATTTTTTTAAATCTTTTTCTTTTTTATTTGTTATTTTAAATGATAGGGTTAAAATAAAAGAAATGATTGGGTGAAGGTGTGTTTATTTTTGGTTTTGTAGGATTTAGACTTTAAACTGTTGAATTTCAATCTAAGCAGCTAAAAAATAAAAACAAAAGATGTTTTTATTCACAAGAACCAAGGTCTTATAGATAAGACTTTTAGTGAGTTTTGTTACAGTGTTCTCTTATTTTTAAGGTTATTTTAGTAAAATATAAAATAAAATAAATAAAAATGTGTTTTTTAGAAAATAATTCTAACATAGACAAATTTTTATACTTATTGGGCGTCTGGTAAGTTTTCATTTTTGATTGTTTAAAATAAAAAAACATGTGCGGTAATGCCTTTTATTTATTTCCAGTATGAAGGGTTCAAGCAAGACTCAAAACAACATGAAAAGCTCTGAATGAAAGTAAAAAAGCACCTTTGACGTGCCTGTGAACCAAAGTGCGTGCACCAAAAGTAGCCCAATGCAACAATAAAACATAGCACATTCAACACCATCAGATGCATCGTGCCAGACCTCAAAAGATCAAGATGCTAGAGACGCGACGTTGGAAATGCTGTCCAAAAATAACCAACTTCCTCGCTTCAATCTCTCTTATAGGGTGTTCAAGAGCATTAGTTATAATCAATTTCGATTAAAAATATTGTAGCATATAAGAACTTTATATTATAATATATATTTTTTGACATAATAACATATGAATACTTTACACTATAATAACTAAAAGTTTTGATTCTAACTCATGTTGTCAAATACTACATTGGCACTTACTGCTTACTCACTAAACACTATTCCTAACATTATCTTGACCTTATGACTTCGAGTTTGTGCGGATATAAAAGGCCAGAAGTCCAACCGTGTGCCAAGAGACAATGCTAGTATTTCAGTGAAAATGCTCCTTTTCTTTCTCTCTCTTACTTGTCTCAACAAAAACACAATTTTCTATTCAAATGTGAGATTTCAATTCTTGTTTATTTGCTGGTTTAAATGTATGTACATAAGCACGTTGCACCCAATTTCTTGAATTTTTGACAAACGTGAGTGTAAATATTTTCTGAAAAGTTTAAGATTTGTTTGTATATATATGGTTCAAACAAAATGTTTAAATTAAAAATACTGTAATAATTTAAATTTTATAAGAGAAAATATCGTGATAAAATTGGTTAAAACTAAATTTTTTTGTTTCCATCAATAGGCATTTCAAAATATTATGGCAAAATCACAATTGGTGTAAAAAAATTTTAGAGAAATCGGGAGAGAAAAATTTAAGTGAGGACCTATTTGTGGACAATAATTTTATAGAAGAATTTATAAATGTCAGTATTAATACATTAAGAAGTAAATGAAAAACAATTATACATATGGAAAAATAATATAAGTGACAAATAAGGTAAAATATATTTAAAGAAGGAAAAGTCAAAAGAGGGTTAGGGGTTAAAAAACAAAAAGATCCAGAAAGGACCAAAAGCTATTTTTTAAAGCTTAGAAGCAAGCAGAAAAAGCTCTCAACCAAAGCGGCACAGTTTTGGCTGAAATTGGTAAACAGTGTCAGTTATTGACATATATATATATATATATGAATATGTATGTATAGGTTTATTTATTTTTATCAATCTCGGAAATGAGGTTTGTTATGACTATGTCTTGATGACCTTGTTTCAACTACGGAATTAGAACTGTTACGGACTTTTAGTTCTAAATGCGTTGTCAAACATATAAGTAACAAATAGTAAAGAAACCATAAATAGAAATCATGCGAATATTATGAAAATAATAAAGGATATTTAACTAAGCAAAAAAAAAAAAAAACATATTGGGCATGATAACAAAAACTATTACACGAATAACCATGAACCCCACTTCACCACAATTTATTTAATTTGTTTCTCATAAACAATTTTGAGAAATGGATAACAGATGGTGCAATCAACAAGAACTTTTTAACATAAGGGCGCTGTATACACTTCGCTCCTATGACTGATGACCGTAGTACTGCTTACTTTATCTGCAATATCACAAGGAGAGACAGAAAAATAGCGTTTTCAAGCACATCAACTGAGACAAAACCCTTTTTCTTAACAAAAAGTACAAAGTTACTTTATGAAATTTAGCATTTAACCAGCTTAAATAATAATAATTTTTTCCCCGCTTTCTGTTTTGAATTCTGGAAATTAATATGTAGCTTTTACCTTTCATTTCTTTTGTCTTGTAAGGAGAACAAGTACTCCAAATCCTACCATAATTGCAACTTTCATTACCTGACAAGATGACATTGATCAAGAAAAACTAAATTAGCACCATTTTATGTCCAAGTTCTCTATCTAGTTTCTAGAGACTTCTTTTAGAGAAATAACATGAACTCTTCTTCCTTCTATTGCTAATTTTTCCAATGTGAATTCTAAAATCAGAACTGAAATTCTGAGGTTAGCAAGGCTTTTCTCCATTACCAATAATAAACCATTTAGAAGATGAAATATAACCTGTCCAACTGGCCCTCTAGGAGACTCAACATCCTCACTCTCAGGCTTTGATTTTCTTGCTTTGTGAGTTTTATTGCTTCTTTTCTTGTCATTTCTTGCGCCACCGTTGTCATTGCACTGAGATAATTAGACAAACACAAGCATTGAACGTTAAATAAAAGAAATCCCATCATTGAATTACTTGAAGCAATCTTGAGTAGCCAAGAGTATGAAATGAAGATACCTTTTCTGGTATCGAAAAGCTGACCTTCTTTTGGCGAACTTCTGACTTCATAGTATCATAACCTCCCAGGAAATCCATCAACTTCTTACCACCAGTTGTTACACAGAATCGTCTCGTTTGATCGATAAATATCCATGCACCGAAGCTGTCAAAGGAATCGTGCATATCCTCATTGTGCTCCATTGGTCTCAAGTTGTGTGTTGAAGTTTCTCTTGTGGTCAAACTTTGTAAATTTTCTGGAGAATTTTTTGTTTGACTTTCAACGGAATGTCGCTTATCCCTGATCATTGGCGTTATCGTCGAATCTCTACTAGATTTCTCTTCTTCTATGTCTAGTTCCTCGTGTGTAAATTTGAGTTTACTATTTGGACAAAGTATCTTTCTCATGTTCTCTGTCTTTGCTTCCTTTGATTGAGATCCAATCTTACTCGATTGTGGTTTTGTTGATGGGGATGGTTTGATGTGAGATTTCGTATCCTGTTTAAAGAGATTATTGTGAAATATTTATTATAAAAGAGAAGATATTCATCAGAATTTTGTTAACCAAAAAAATATGTATACCTGAGATAGATTACTTTCAAAGGCACTTATCATATTCTTGACACTGCCAGGAATCCTCTCTAGAGAGCATCTCTTCCCAGAATATGAACCCGATTTTGAACTTCCCATTGAAAATTGTGATTCTTTGAAGGAGACTTCTTTGGTAGCAACCTTAGCAGAAAGTGATTGAGCCTCAACTTTCTCATCAGATTGCTTGTTGCTAAGTCTACCTAGATGGACATGATCAGCATTTTGTGACAAAGGAATGGCTGACGATGTAGCCTCTTTGTTTTTATCTGCATCGTTCTAAAACAGATGAAATTGCCGTTAAAAAGAGTCCAACGGTACTTTTTAGTCAACTTTTTTTTCTCTCCATAAAAGAGCAAAAGTTCTGTATCACATTACATAATCTACAGAAATTTCTCCCTCCTATTTTCTTGTTATGCTGAAATCTCATTGAACTTTTTTCTTTCCATATCAAATAAGCAATATCGAACCTGAATTCTCGTGACACGCAGATGAAGCAACTTTAGAACCATCATCAGTACCAACTTCTACACTACCAATTCTGCAATCAATAAGCTCACCGTGTTTCTTTTTCATTGCAGTTTCTCTCTACGAGCAAAGTGAAAAAAAAAAAAACATATGCCAAAAATGAGAAGAAACATACATACAGCATTATCACATTTAGACAATCAAGGAAAAGGAAAAAAAAAAAAAAAAAAGGTTTTTCGTAAACCACCATCAAGCGAATTCTGTTGCGCTCGTCTTCATTGAGAACAAACTGCAGCTTCATCCGTACATGTCCTCCTCCTTCAAGGGAAAAAATGTCATCCCAAATGCCTTTCTCAACTATTAACTTGGTTTCAACACCTGCCCAAATTTGAAGAAAAAAACACTCAATTATACACATATACTTATTAATTTAAACAGATACATTTTACGTAGAAGATGTTTTGATAAACCTGTATGTGATATCTCATTGCCCTCGGAGTCCTGTATAACAACAACCAAATTGTCTCGGAGAGTGGTCAAAGGGCTGTAACATAACAGAATCTGCATATTGTTACCAAAATTGAACTTCACAGAAAGACATTACTAAAAGTCTAACAACAAGGTACAGCCTTTTGCAGTGAATCTTGAGAATTTTGATTATTACAAGGAAAATTCTCCTTTGTCCCAAGTTTGGAACTCCTTTTTCCCCATGGAAACTGCATTTGCAATGAAAGGTTCACTTGTATTAGTAGATACTTCAAAAGAAAAGCTAAGGTTAAAAAGAAGGGTTAACTGAGTACCTTTTATTGATATTGATGAAGGAGGTGATGAGAATGGAAGGTCCATGATTTCCAGAACTGGCATAGATGAAATAAATTAGTATGGTAATAATTTTCCATGTTTGAATTACAGTTGAAAACATGGCTGTTAGTACCTGAAACTAAGATAGTCCCTGGCATAGGAAAGATAATTTCTGCTCAAAAGTTGACAAGAAGAGGTAACCAAGAACTGCTTTTTGTGATTTCAGCTTGTAATTTTGGATGATTAATTCAAGAAACTGGGACAGTTTTTTCCCCAAGGAGCATTGGCTCGACTCGGAGATAGAGAGAGAGAGAGAGAGAGAGTTAAGAAATGGAAGATTGGATTGAAAATGTGGATGTGGTTGGGCAAGGGAGATAATGGGGCCCTGAAACATTCCAAAAAAATTATTAGCCACCTCACAAAAGCTGAGAAGACAAATCTCTATTTTTGTCTTACTGCTGTCTTATAGTGTTCTAAAGTCTTGACTTTTAGCCTTGAGAATTCAGTCCCTTCGAACAACTTTAACCGGGGAAAACATAAGGAATTCGGTTTCGTATATTCTTGTCTATGGTCTAAGCCGCTATCTCAGAACTTATAAGAGTATTTTTCTGTTTTTCTCTGCTAAGATTCTTTAACTTATGATCCACGGTCTTCCCCTCTTATGTTTCTTACTTTTTACCTAAGAAAATTCGTATCAGCTACTCAGTTGGGTAATATTTGAATGCATTCAGTTATTTCGACAGCACCCTTCCACCCAAATTTGCAAGCTTATGCTTTTTAGTTCCAGTTTATCTTTTCAGACCCATTTGATGCAGGGAAAAAATGACTTTCGATCTTGCTGCCCCTTCCCATGTAGCCAAACTAAACCGTTTAATGTAAGTTGTTCCCTTGTAAGGCAGGACAAGTTTTTGACTTCATCAAATCAGAATATCTTGCTCATGGAAAAAATAAAATAAAATAAAAAGAATTCGACCCCAACATGAAAATATAGCCAAGTATTTGAAGAAGAATAAGAACTCATTGGCATTCAACTTGGACTTAAAAATGTCCATCTCGAAGCAGATGAGCACAAAAATATAGGTATTTCTCTAAAGAAATTTCCTGAACTGAAAGAAAGAACGGAAAAACTAGAATTTAGGTATAGTTTTTGCACGGATGAACTGTTTGAGTATGGCCTTATCCTCTTCGATACACCTTTTCTCTTCCAGATCTTTTGGTTTAATTTTCCTTTTCTCTTGCAACATCTACTTGAAAAGTTAACGCTGCTGATCCTCAGGAATTGGCTCACGAACCTTCACATGTTCCAAGGCTTGTGGAGGGAGTGTTGGCGTCTCATAAATTGGCATTGTTTCGATATCCAAGAGATCAACTTCCTTGTCGGCTTTGCTTTCTTTAACGCGCTTTTCTGAAGATTTTTTGCGATTATTCTCTACATCGGCATCTTTCTTTCTAGGCCCTGCAAACATGTAAGCTGCAAAGAATGCAAGTGCAAGCAAGTGAGCTCCTTCAAATGAACTTGAGTGTCTCTAATAAAATGCTACCCTAACTAATCATCATTAATTCATCATAAACACCAACTAATAAAATGTTACTCTAACTAACCAACATTCCAAGAAACATAGAAATAATGCAAATATGGACTCAAATGGCAGGATTGTGGACCTAGATACATAGTCAGAAGAAGGTTTACTTGTCACTTTCCTATAGGAAATGAAAACAAAAGACACTTAATAAGGCATATCAGGACCATCACACAAAAACACACACACATACCAAGGAAGGGTCAAGAACCATAATATCTCAGCAACATTTTTGCTAAAGGAAAGGCCTAATCAAGAAGCAAACAAAGTACATAAAACTGTTAAAGAGACTCACAAATAGGTTATTTCTCTAATTGTAGCCAAACAATCAAAAACCAAAACTCTCCAGTCCTTGCAGATGAATCTTTCAAATATGCAGCACAATGGCTAAAATATGATCGTAAGGTGGAACATCAAGACCTCCCTTTCTATAAAAGGGGAAATTTTTGATCCACTCTATTCCCCCTTTGGATCTTAATGATCCTAAGTTTGCAATAAAAAAGCTATGTTGGGCAAGTGCTACACAAATATTTAGGCCAGTATGAGGTGTTTATACAATCCCTTTTAGCACAAATAAGACTAATAGAGCGTTTGACAAATCAGTTTAAACCGAAAAAATGAGTTAAGTACTGTAGCATACGAGAGCTTTTACTATAACTGCTTTTTGCTTTACAATATAACTACCGATAGTTTTACACCGTGGATGGTTTGAACTAAGGTAAAAAAAATACTCATGAACACTTTGTATCTATCATACTATCTTAGCTTAGAAAAACATTACATTTGTTCATTTAATAGCAGCTATTTATTGTTAAACATTTCAAGGTCAAATGGGCACCACAAGGTTGAAAGTTTCCCGGAAACGACGTTCTCTTTGTAAAGTAGGCCTGGCATATTACCAAATCACGCTTCTATTGCCACAGCCGTAGATATCGGCATTTTGAATACGCCATTCTCCCAATAACTAAAAAGTATATTATGCCTGAATCTAACTGAGGTTCGCGATGGTAGAGGAACTGGCTTGGAAAAAAGAGAGATTTTAGTTGTAAGATATCCGTCACTGGAATTCAGATCTCATTCAAAGATAAAGATATCAAATACCTGGGTTGGACAAATTATCCGAAGAAGATGCTCCAAGACCCAAAACTCAAAAAGCCAATAAACCCATTAGTCAGGGTAAGTAAAAAAAACATCAACTTTAACAACCACATTTAAGGGGGAAAAAAGTGAAAATTGATGAAGTGAAAATGAATATAGTAGGAAAGGCACAGTAAACAACACAAAAAAGTTAGTGAAAATTGATGAAGTGAAAATGAATATAGTAGGAAAGGCACAGTAAACAACACCACAAAAAAGATTACCTCCTAGAGCGAGATTGAAGACCAAAAGAAGTCGCCAAATGGGCTTGAAGCGCCTCGTTTGTGACTCTTTCGGAGGCAAAGACGGTGGTACGGACGAATGTTGCTCCGCCATTGATGAATGTCAGCGAGTATTGGTTTTCTTTTTTTTTTTTTAATTGCTTTTGTGGGTTTCAGTGGGATTTTTGAAATGGCCTGTTCGAGAAATTTTTAGTATAATGAAAAAAAAAAAAAAATCAGTTATTTCTTTCCAATTTCCAGTGTCTTCTGGTCCTCGTTAGTCAACTGAACACTGATGACTGCCTTACCAATTTTTCCAGTTGTGGAGGTCAAACCGGCTTTTTAGGGCGTTGAATTGGAACACAGTAGACGACGTCGTGTTTGATTTAATTCTTTTTACTCTGCTTTGCCGGAAATTAGAGGGATTTTTTTCCCTCTCTTTTTTTGTACCTTCCATTTTCAGGTTTTTAGAAAATCATAACATATAGTTTAGATCGTATATGTGTATTTTTTGAAAGGTTAGACTGCGATCATATTTATATTTTTAACATTTTAAATTCATGCTAAATTTTTATATTTTTTAATCAAAATTGATTTTAAGTATGAAAAAAATTGTCCCTCATACATTTTTTTTTTGTTATGTTTTTATTTATTTTTAAATCCTTAAGGTCTTCTTTTCGTCAAAAATATGAGAATTGAGTATTAATTTAAAATTTAAAAGTAAAAATATGACAGACAAAAAGACAAAATATAATCCTTAATAAATCTAAAATGTAGGCGGTAAAAATGAAAATATTCTAACTAGAAATAGTAATTTTCATGGTCAGACAATGGGGTACTGCAGGAGGAAAGGGAAAATTTTTCAATTTGCAATTTTACAACGAGAGATCCAACTTTTCGTGCCATTGAGGCATGTTTTTTTAGGCATTGCACATGCATCTAACAGTGCAAATTAAACATGCTCGGTGCAAATTAAACGGGCTTATACACTCTAGTATTATTAAAAACTCAAAAATTGAAAAATCCAAAGGGAAAGGCATATTCTTATATGCTCCTCCTCCAACATAGGAGGAGGTCACCAGAAACCCCAGATTGCGACCACCATGGATGTCGCAACTGTTGGTGGTAAAACACCCTAGCGTCGTATCCCCATTGTGGCAGATGTTGCGATTTTGTCATAACTCGTCGCAAACATCATTGGTTGTGACTTCATGAGGTAGGATAGTCTCAGTAGCACTGCCACCTACCTTGGGTATCAATAGTTTCATAGGTAGGGGTGAACATCTGGTCGGTTGGGTGGGTTTTTTCAAAAATCTTAACCCACCCAATCAAAGTTTGGGTGAGTTGATTTTAAATAGAACCCACTCAATCAACCAAGAATTTAAAAACAACAAAAAGTTTGGGTAGGTTTTGCAGGTTGATCAAGTTAAGTAATATAAAAAGGAAAAAAATCAAAACTAATAATTTAACTAAAAATGAATCAGAAGCTAAAATTTCAAATTCAAAATTGTCTTAATAAATTAAAACTAACATAAATATATAGGCTTTGCAATGCAAATTCAAATCAAATATATTACGTCATAAACTAATAAATGAACTATAATAGACCAGTATAACAAAAATACTAAGAAACATCAACCGATATAATGCATAATTGCTAATCTCCAATTTCAAACATCTCTACTAAAACATCCTCTAACACAAAACATAATAAGCTTTCATTTATTAATATATATATAACAAACAATAGACTTATATTTCTTGTGAAAATGCATTTGTCAAATTCTCATGAGTGCAAGAAATAACACTAACTAAAAAATAATAAGTAGAAGAACCAAAATAATGCACGGATGCTAGAAATAAAACATATCAAAATATATTTTTCAGTTTTGTATATGTGTAACCTTCATATTAAAATTATAAATATATAATACAAACACGTTATGTATCTATATAAAAATAGATTGAATGAGTTTGAGTTAAGATGAGTTGGAAAAATCCTAACCCAAACCACCCAATGAAACCTAAGGTTGGGTTGGGTTGGGTTGAATTATTCTTCAGGTTTGGGTTATTTCGGTTTAGGTTGGATAGGTTAAGCGTTTTCGTTAGGTTGTCCGGTTTTTTGTTCACCCTTAATCACAAGTTTGTTGCAAACATGGTAATCTATTTTGACCCTCGCGAACTTGTCGATGATTCACGATTTTTTCTTCGTCGCAACGGTGTGCCCGATGAAATCCATCAAGTCCCTCACGACCTTAGTCACGATTTTGTCGCAACATAATCTATTGCAACCATCGTGGTTGCGATCTATCCTTGCCACCCATCTATTTGCGGAGGGAGATCTCAACCCCTCATCATTTTGTCTACAAGTTGCCTCCTTAATTTTTTTTATTTTTTTTCATTATTTTCCGTAATTGTTGAATTAAAAAAATGTTAAAATCAAATATAGAGGTGCATATTTTTGTTTTAATGGGGAAGCAACTTTAGAATTTAGACTTGTCGTCCCATGGCTAAGAAAAGAGTGCCTCATCAATGAGGAATTTTGGCATTCCTCGATCCTCATGGTAGTCTTGTCCTTTTAAATTTTCAGTCGTTTAGAAGATATCAAACATATGTTGTATCAAATTAACATATGACGACGCGTTGCTTTATGTTTTCAAGCTTTCGTTTCCTTCTTTCTTTCTCTCTTCTTCTTTTTTTTTTTTTTTTTTTTTTTATAGGAAGCAATGTTTGCAAGTGTGAACTGCGGATATTACTACTTGTCTGAAGTTTACTAAAATTTATCCTTTTGAATAATAATAATAATACACAATAAAACGTTTATTTCGTCCACGTAAAAACGACATTTGGTTGTAAACTAATAGTTTACTGTCGTTTAATCTAAATACGACATGTAGTTTTTATTTTAGAACTTTGGTACTTAGCGTCAGTCCCCACAAAATGAGGCGTCGTTTTGTATGTCAAAAGTTATCGTGCTTTATTTTAAAGCGAATATGTCGTTTTTATCAGAAATATTATTGGTCTCTTCTAAACGACATTTTTTTGGGTAGAATGTTCGCTTTTAAAAAAAAAATTAAAAAAAAACGTAATTACGTGGTTATTTAACCTGAAAAACTACATGTTGCTATGCTTTACTTTCGCCTTTTGAACTTTGTTATTCACTGCCTTTCCAAAAAAGATAATAACAATAAAATAAATGTTCTCTTTTTTTCATTTTTTTTTTAACAAGAAAATGTCGCCTATGACTAAAATATTACCGTTTACAGAAAGATGCTCCAATTACAAATTAGTTATTTATTAGTTTTTTGTCTTTGCGACAAAAAATACATTTCAGGAGAAAAAGACATCTTTGTTAAGATTTAAAAGTTGTTTTCGTTTAATTTTTAAAAAAGGACATCCCTTTTCATCTTAACTAGTGTTAAAGGAAAAAACAAAAAACAAAACGCAAAAAAAAAAAAAAAAAGTCGAAACCATACATCAAATGCACTTACTTACTTTTATATATTTTAAAGATTAGAGAAAAAAGGAAAACCAAAACATGACATAAAAAACGAAAGAAAGAGGGCATGTGAGACCATGCATCAAGAGCACTTTCTCCCATATTTATATGTTATTGAAAGATAATGATACCATTTCCGTAGTAAAATGACATGTTGGTTGTTACTTTATATTTTGCCGTCGTTTTTACTGGAAAACGACATCTAGCTTGCATTAAAACTTTGTTCTCGTTTATATTAAAGAACGACATGTCGACGTTTTAAAATTTTGTGATTCTTTTTGTTCTTTTAGAGTACAAATTGAACCTGTTTATTAACTAGAAAAATCCAATACAATTTGAGATTCACTAGAAGGTGGAGTCTCAAATAAGTTCACTATATCTATTATCTAGGATGAGAGAGAATTTGACCAATTTATGAGGAGCCATATTAGCCTCTCTGTAAATATAACTTATCCTAACACTTGGAAATACAGATAATGCACCATTCCTATAGGCAGCTACCAAAGTCATTGCTCTCTCTATGTTGCTCTGACAAAACTCATTGTTATACAAGGCCTTCGCAATTTTAGTTGGAACTATAAATATAGTTCTAACTAACTTTTGTTACTGTATTTTTCTCATAAAATTTGATTTAAAAATTGGTTGAAACTGTATTTATTTCAACACTAATAATTTGAATATGTTGCAGAGCTTGAACCATAAAAAGGGCATCTAGTTCTACATAACTAAGAGGAAGCCCAACATCTTTTGCCACCGAAGACTAAACAATAAATCCATAAGTTCAGCATTTTTAGATTGAAAGCGCCTCTAAAGTTCTTAGCCAATGCAACCAAAACTTGCCCTTTGGAACTCTAATTACAATCCCAATACCATCTTGTGTCATGTTACTAGAAAAGGAAGCATCTACATTAATATCTAGGAACCAGCATCCGTTGAACTCCATTTCAGCACTTCATTGGCAAAAGCCTTTATATAATACTAGTTTGTATCGTGCCAACGGCACTGTTGTCATGTGTTATTTCTTAATTTTTAAAATGGAAAATTTCTTATATGAATAAAGAAAAAAAAAACCTTTCTAAAAGAATATATTTAAAAAAGATTTATAAGTATAAAAATGTACAAATAGTTCATGTAAGCAAAGGTCTAGAATAGGAAACATTCTTCAGAGAATATATTTTGTGATTATGTTCATTTAAAAAAACAATATCATACTATAGTAAATAATTGTAAATACTATAGTAAATAACATAGATTAGAATGAAATGTAATTCACCAGATGCGTATAGTAATAGCACATCATTACAACTTAGTAATAGACATGGCAAAACTAAACTCAAAAATTAGAATGTGAAAATCCACCAACAAAAATTCATTTAATCAAATCAATGACCCGAAAATAAAAACCTAAAATTTTATATGAAAGAATAATAAGACAAAGTAGAAAAGTAAATGGGTTGTTTGTTTCATAAGTTTGAACCATAATTAAGCCATATTGGTTTCAATATTTTTTCTCATAAAGTTTAAATTTATGTTTAAATCTATAAACGAAGCAAAATAAATTGTAACGAAGAAATAAACAATTATAAATATAGGGTATGAAATGTTAGATAATCAAAATCAGTCATGTAGTCTAATTCTGAATACTATTAATGTTCATTTACCTGTATTTCTGCAGTATGCTCAGTGCCTAAATTATGAATTCAAAGTAATAGTTATGTTTTACAAGTAAAACTGTTATTTAAAATGAATATATTATGTTTCAAAAAATGAACATAACCTAATATATTATTTGTACTGGACTTTGATAAAGATATGAAAGGGTTTATAATTACATGAAAAGTTAAAGTAAAAAAAAAACCAATTATATATATATATATATGAAATTAAAATAAAACAAAAATGAACTGGAAATAAACATTGAAGTAACAAAAGTCTTTATAATAAAAACAAGAAAGCATGTGAAAATTAGTTGGATGACAATTGAAGTGCAAGATGCTAAAGCATACATAAATCAAGTAAATAAATCTTGATCTTTACATTTAAATAAAAAAAGTTTTATTTGAACCATTGGATGCCTTGGTTGAAGTATAAAAGTTAACAAGACGATTCCCTCTTCTATTATAACTAATAAATAACAGAACTTAAACAATAATCTTATTATCAAGATCAATAATGCCATTATACATCTATACAAAATATTCACAACCTATACCCATATTTTAAATCTACAAATATAATTAAGTCATTTGTCACGTTAATATTTTCAAAGTTCTAATTATTATGTCCTTGCATTAATGATAATTTTCGGCGAGGGTAAATATGGAAATCCGTTTCATCTTCCCTCTTCGGCAATGAGTCTTGGATTTTATATAGTACCGTACTACGAATGACTATTTTCAACAATTTGCTACCTAAATACCAATGTACAATTTCTTTTTTTCCCATTTTTAAAAGGCCTATCTTAGAGATTTGTGTGTGAAATTCAGCAGATTGGCAATGCAATAATTGACAGTACAAAGTCTTTTCCATGTTGGGCTGTGTTGACCTCTTTTTTCTGTTTTACTCAATATCTCATGTTTTGACTTGTATAGTGTACGTAGAGCAATTTTAGCAAAAGGCTATATATATATATATATATATATATAGCACATACCACGTGTCTCCGCACATACCCATAGTACCGTTGATTATCTCTTCAATAAACCCGCCATGAACAAACAAGTTACAACACTCCTAATCAGTTTACATTAAATGTTCCCTCTAAATGTTACGAATCAAAAATGCTAATTCTATCGAATACCAAAAAAAAAAAAAAAACCATGAATGAAAAAAAAGTAGAAAAATAAATACACAAAATTTATAATGAAAAGGTTTCATTATGATAAAGAAAAAATTTATAAGATAAAATCGTATATAATTTAACTTTTTCACTCCTTTGTATATAAAAAACATAAGGCAACTTAATTTTTTAAATGTGAAATTCTAATCATTGTAATCTTTTATGTAGAGCAATAATCTGTCAGGCATTTGAATTAGGTTCTACAATTTAACATTAAAAAGAGTTAAAAAATAGAAACCTAGCTAACAATGCTTACACTATACATTAAACAACATCTAAACTATCACTCATGAATATATACATAATTTTTTTTGGTAACTACCATAAATATAAATAATTATCAGGGAAAAAAGTACAAAGTGAGCGAGAGAAAGAGATCATTCGATCAGTAACCCAAGAAATACAAATTGTATTAGAAGTTCTATGTCAAAATTTAAGTTAGAGAACATGGGTCCACCTACTTTATATTATGCTAGCAAGTAACATATACCAGTTTGTATATATTAAATCATATACAATTTTATACGCCAACACAACCCAGCTGGCAAGCTAGGGTTTCTAGTTTCCACAATCTACAAGTCTAACACTGCCATGGTTATATAAGTCAGTTAAAAAAAGTTGTCCGTCATCATCTTTTAACATAGAAAAAAGTTACCTCTTTTTATCCAAGTGTTTCACAGATCGCCAATATTTTGTGTGTGTGTGTGTGTGTGTTTGTGTGTGATCAACATTTTTTTTTAATTTTTATCTTAATTCACATTTTATTTTTATTTTATTTTATTTTTATGTGGGCCTGGTCTTTTAGTACTGCATGCAATTAGGTCAAGTCGTTCTCTTATATTACTGCTATTTCGAATTTTCCAGCTTTCTGACCTGCTTTGTGCAAATACAGACAATGTCTGAGACAAAAGTACAATCCTCTAGGGGCGATCTATCATAACACCAAAAGCTGCAACTCTTAATCTGAATCATCACCTCCATCACATACGCGTCTCTCGTTTAGTCTTTGTTTTGCTTTCTCGATCCTAAAGCCCAGCTATACGTATTAGCCTAATTAATTAACATTAATTCTCCTTTTAATTAAACCCCACCAGTAAAAAAATAATCACAATTTGCTTTCTAGAGTTTTAAGCTGCCTCATTGTAGGAAGATATCCATTTTACCGTGTGTTTGAGAGCACTGTTCTAATCAAATTTTTTTACATTATTTTTTGTTTTAACATGTAGTTACAATTACGTTTTTAAATGTCCTATTAAATTTATTGCCAATATTTCTTTGAATAATTTTTAGGTCTTTTATGATTTAAGCTTGTAAGGTCTTTCTTTTTATTTATTTTTTCAATATTTTTTTGCTTAAAAAAGTACCATCTTCAAAAAAAAAAAAAAAAAAAAAAAGAAAGGCACCCTCGAGTAAAACTTACTAACTACAATTTACTTTCTAGAGATTTAAGCTGCCTCATTGTAGGAAGATTTTAACTCGCTACTTCCTTGAACAATTTTTAAGTCTTTATAATTTTGGCTTACATGATCCTTCATTTTCTTTTCCTTTCCAATTCATTGTTGTTTATTACAAAAAGTGCCCTTAAATAATCAAGATCATAGCAATATAATGAATGACAAAAAAAAAAAAAAAGACGGAAAACAACAACAAATTAATAAAAAACCTATGAGATTTTTATTAATTATGAAGTATGACAACACAATGAGCTAAAGCAGAAACCAAGGAACAAGAGACCCATCATGATTTGGTTATCAACTTGTCAACTTTCACCATAGCTATCCTCTAATATCACAAGTACAACTACTACATAATTTATTCTACTTTGTTTTCCCCCTCTCCTTTCTTTTCTTATTCAATTTTGATTTCCTCCAACAGCTTAATTATCTAATTCTCTCTTTCATAAACATACTCACTCTCACACATGGATATGCCTTAGGTCTAAACTACATATAGAAAACTGATATGGAAAAAGAGGAATCTAATAATACTTTTGATGATGAAGAAGATTTCTCTCATCCATGAACAAGTCCATAAGATAGGGCCATTAGCAGGATAGCGGCGTCTTTCTCATCTTGGGGGAAAACTCGTTGGAAGGCCGAGTTCTTGCTGATGCTTATCGCGAGATCCTCGAAACAAATCTTTTTCGTGCCTCTAGATGGAGAGGCCGTGAGTTTGCATCTTTTCTTGAATTGTGGAACAACCGCAGCACCATTGCCATTTTTTGATTTCTTCTCTTTGCGTTGAACTTTAGCACTACTACTCTTCAGAGAGGCTGCATCGGTCGCAAGAATTGTAGCGTTTGCCGCTGCTGCAGCTGCTGCCATTGCTCTTCTCGCCTTTCTTTGTCGAATCCCGCAAGCATTGCAGAGTGACTGCACCAGCAAATGTAATTAGTGATCAACTTTTGTCTTAACATCCATGGTATAATTATTTACACAAGAAAAGTATGCTGGAATCTTTAGTTCTTTAATTATGGCTTGCTCGGTTAATAGATTTAAATAGAAAGATTGAATAAAAATTTCATATTTGTTTAAATTTTTGTGACAGAAAATACCGAAACAAAACAAAATAAAGTTTGAACTAAAATGTTTTTGTTTAAACCTATAAAGCAAGTAAACAATTAATATGAAAAAAAAAAAAAGAATTAGCCATGAAGAAAAGACACATAATTTATACCTTGGGACCTCTTGGTCCACTCCTCCAAAGAGGGGTCTTGGTGGTGTTACAATCAGCACAAACCCTAATTGCGTTATTGTTGATGTTGTTTGAGGAAGAACTGCTGCTGTGATCCATACCTAAAGGCGATGTCGGATTCTTGTTCACGGCTTGATCAAACTTGTGAGCGAAATTTATCGGTGTATGATCATCAGTGCTTGTTTGATCTGGGTTCATGATCATCTTCCTCATCATCCTCATCTTTGAAGACATCCACTTAACCGAGTCCATGTTTTCAGTACTCACGTGACTGCTTTTGTCATGATCATAATTTGTGTCTTCACGAGTAGTACTTTTCCAAATGCTCAGTTTCAAATCATTTTGGCGATGATGATCAGATTCACTCTCTTCAGCTGTTGGTGGATGATGATCACATGATCCGCCAGATGAAACAATATTTATTTTGTGATGATCAGCCTAAAAAGATCAACAAAAAAATGAAAAAAAGATATGAGAAAAATCTTAATAATTAACATAGCTAGCATGCATAAATAATATAAATCACAAGTATACTAATACACAAGATAAAAGTTGGTATGGTTGCAAGCATGGCCTAGCGGTAATTCCATATCCGACTTCACTATAAGATTAAAAGTTCAAATCCTCTTTTCAAATGTAATAGAAAAAAAATTAAAATTGATATATTATATATATATATATATATCATGATTGATACCTCTTGCACTTGATTTATTTGTGGTTCTCTAAAATAAAATCGCCCTTGATCCTGGGATGGAATATTGATGAAATTAGATGAAAAAGTTTGATCAAGGTTTAGATTGAATAAGTGATGGTGGCCATGATCCTCAATGTTGAGGTCAAGAAAAGAGGTAGGTGGTAAATTATGGTAAGGTGGTTCCATTAGGCAAGAGAGAGAAAGTTAGAGAAAGAAAGAAGAAGAACAATCTTCTTTCTTGTGTTGTGTCCAGCAAAAGTGGAAAACTAGAGATTTGAGATCATAGCAAAATGGGCCTAAGCTTTAGAGTGGTAAAACTCTTTTAAAGAATCGAGATCAGGCGCAGCAGAGAAGGAAGAGAGAGAAGATGTGAAGCTGTAAGGCGTTCACGTGAGTTGACGACACCCAAACAAACAAGGTTAAAAAGACAAAAGAAAAGGAGATAAACCTAAAGGAGATGTGTGGAATGCTACTACAGAGACCCCATTGACAAAAACCCTATCTCCAATAAACTCTCAGTACCACCCTCCCGAATATAAGCCCTGGTAGTAGTGTTCATGAATTAATCAAACAAGCCCAACCTTGAATCTTAGCCACACAAAATAGAATCATACTCGTTTCCACACATCTAATTAATTAAATCCGTCGTCCTATTAGCTACCTATAGTGATATATATCACACTATTTTTGAGGTGTGTGTACCAACTATATATATATATATTTATATATGTATAGCCTCATCATTATTTCTTAATTACACTCTCAAGCAAAATAACTACAATTCATTTGTTTCAACTTCAACAACGTAAAGTTCTTACATGCTATAGTGTAAAGTAAAAATATATTACAGTGTAAAACTCTCACATAGTATAGTACTTTTAATTCAAACTCTCAGTTTTAACTCATTTTTTAAACACCCAGTAATATTAATTGTGCTAATATCAACATGTTTAGCAAATAATTACATGCATATGTGGTAAAATATCAGTACTGGCGTGCGAGGGGATAATGGGCCTGGAGGGTTTTGGGTGGGAGACTATGGGTTCCATTATGCTCGTAATTTTTGTTTCTTATAGAATGATACACATGCAAAAACATGTTTTTTATAATAGTTCTGTCATGTCATGAAGTGATATTGGCACACAACAATTTGAGTGATAAACATGATGATCATAATTAATTTTGTGGCAGTAATTAATGTGTATTTATACATGATCTTCAAAGACCATGATGGATCGGAGGATAATACCTGGGTGTCTGTCCCTTTCTTTTTGCTAGCTGGAGAACGTTTGTCCTTGTTAATTAATTAATATATACATAATTTGATCAATTTGCTGGAGAAATGCTGAAAACTAGCATTGTGCAGAAGTGGAAAGAAGAAAGGTGATAGATCATATAGATTAGAATTGCATGGGAACATGCTCTCTTCACCTTATAGTATATTTCCAAAAGGCATTGAATACCATGTGCAGGCAAGAGACAAACTTGGCAGCCTAAGCCTCCCCACACCTTATTTCAAAATAAATAAATAAAAGTAAAAAAAAAAAAAAAACCATCCTCTCATAAAATTAGTTTCTTTCTTTTATATTGCATGTTTTGATCTAAGATCATTTTATTATCTTAGTAGTACTGTTCCTTGGTTTTGTTCCCACACATGTAACATTGCTTTTCATTCTGTTTTATACTATTTATGTGGTCTTATCAGTATATATATGCTTAGGCTCAGCTAACAACTGTTTGGCAATAGTTTCCACCATACAGTTCCTACCACAAACTCAGTTATGAACAGTGTAAAGCTCTCACATACTACAGTAACAATTAAAAAAATTGCTACAGTGTAAAGCTTAGGCTCAGCTAATAGCCTGTTTGGCAATAGTTCCCACCACACAGTTCCTACCACAAACTTAGTTATGAATAGTATAAAGCTCTCACATGCTACAGTATACAATTAAAAAAATTGGTACAGTATAAAGCTCTCATATATTACAGTAAAAATAGTTCTAACCAACGGTTCCACTATCCTTCAAAACACCCTATTATAGGAAACAAAAATGGGTTTTGGACAATATTGCTCATAATTCTCGGACACCTACAAAAGAAGCCCAGCAATAACAGTCTTTTAGACGTTGTACTGCATGGTAACAAAAAATGTTATAACCAATTAAGTTGAAGCTTCCTATACGAGACATCTACGGGTACTTTGAAATATACCTCTTTTTTGGTATAGTTTTTCGATTTCATCATTTCTTGAGAAAGTCTCAAACATATCACTTCCAAAGATTATAAAGACATAGTTCATCACAAGTATTTTCGATTAGGGTTAAGCAAACAAGTGACATCTAAGGGTATTTTGACCTTTTTAGTTAGGAGGAGTCAAAGAAAAAAAACACAGTAGAACATAATAAGAATAGTAAAAAAATGGTTTACTACCTAATTTACTCAATATCTACATTGATAATTCACCTTAAGGTATATCCATGGTAAAGTAGTGTTTTTTTCTGTTGTGTTTGGAAAAGTAGTTTATATGTTTTGAACTGTAAACGGTGTAAAGCTCTCACATGCTACAATTTTCAAACCCAAACTAATAATTTTAACTACTTTCCTAAACATCCTACTCATGTAAGAAACGAGGGTAGTATACGAGACGTACTGCATGCATGTAACAAAAATAATTCACATGGATGGGTAATAGTAGTGTTATTAGTATCGTTTTGTTTTGATCCTCCAAGCTATTTCTTTGAAGATTATTGTATGAACTTTTTTTTAAAGCAGTTTCAGTCCATAAAACCAAAATTAATAAATGATTTGTGAAATTTCATAGAAATAGGCACTTATAAATCACAACTGAAATTTTTACATAAATAATTATGTTTAGAAAGACCTTTGGAAAGACTAGAACATTTTGTATATTATGTAAACTATGTCTCTAAAAAATTCAATTACGTACTATGTAATATTTGGGATGTGGTTATTTCTTTGAAATTTTAGAAGCCACTCACTAATTTTAATGTCAATGGACTAAAATTATCAAAAAATAAAATCAAAGTTCAGGCAGTATTCTATTAAGAGAAAAAGTTCAGATAGCAGAGTGGCACAATTCTTAAAAGTTTAGAAGTAACGATGCAAATTACTCTAATACTAAACAAGCATCTCTCCTCGTATACATCAATATGATATACATAAACGTGTTTGTACATTTCTGATTTAATATTATCCATTACCCATATGCACTAAATGGAGCCATTTGATGGCATAATTATTTGAAGGTGCAAATTGTCTTAAGTACGAGACATTACAATCTCATTCAACCTTCATTGGATTTTCTTTCCCACATCTCTACCAAAATCTCCATCGGCTTTGTCGTTTAAGATAAGGCTTCTGTCGTTCCATTTTGATGTTGGGTTCACAAGTGGGCTTTTGGTCCACACGGTTTTATTTTGTTCTCCCACACTGCCATTCATGATGAAAAGTGTATGCCATCTTATCATTTGCAGTTATTTCATTTTTCTTTAAATTATTGCTCCGGTGAAATTTAGATCATAGATAACCACAAATTTCGCTATATGGTTTGAATCAATTGTAGTTCAAATCATATAAGAGCTTTATACTGTAATTTATTTTTTTTGTATTTTTTTCTGGACATTATAGCATATAAAAGCTTTGCATTGTAACAACTAAAAGCTTCGGTTGGCAGTGAGGTTGTTAAGTACGTTATAAAATAAAAACTATATGTTGGTCAATGAAATCGCTAGGTAAATAAAAACTATATATCAAATATTCTTATGAATACATAGAAGAGAGATTTACCTCCTGTTTGGCATTGTGGTGGGAACAACTCAGTTATAAACAGTGTAAAGCTCTCACATGCTACAGTAACAATTTAAAAAATTGCTACAGTGTAAAGCTTTCACATGCTACAGTAAAAGCGGTTCCTACTACCGGTTCCCACCACCTTCCAAACACCCCCTTAGGCTGAGGAGTACAAATGATGCTGTGATTCATGGTAAATTACCTCATAATTGTTAGATCATGCATGCTTAATATATCTTCCAATTAGTTGTCTTATTCGTATGTGAAATTTTCACTTGGAATTGTCTTTACATGAAGTGACTTTGGTTATTTGTACCATTTGGGGTGAAAAAAATTAATGCCGTAAATTCACATGCTAACAGTACCATTTGTCCGTACGTAGCTGGGATTGTATGCCAGTTACCAAAAAGGAAAAAAAAAGGTGGACAGAGTTAAAAACAAAATATCCATCAAAAGAAATACATAAAAGTCTATTTGGATAAAGATAGAGAGGTATAATCTATTGTTTAGTTGAAAGGATCAATAGAGATTGGGAATAAAAAAAAGAGATGGAAGGATAATATATCCCTTTAATTTTATAATAAAAATTAATCAGATCTAAGAAATCTATTAGATTCGAATTGAAAAAAGATAATTTTAGTTCTCCAAAAAATTATTTACAAATAGTATATGGCCAATGTTAGAATCAGATAAATTGCTATTTGTTCATCTTTTTTAGTGATCTTTTTCCTTCTTAAATCAAACAATATGAGTATAATCCTCTTCATCTTGCTTTTTTTTTTAATAAGCAAAAACTTTATTATAAACAAAAGAAACAAAATCTTACAAAACTAAAAACAAGAGAATTGCAAAGTAAAACAAAAACCGAACCAAACAAAATGAAAATAAAATAAATAAATAAAAACAACAAACAAGCAATTTATGAGAAAAAACGTAAAATTTTCTTTTCCATTTAAAAACTCGTCCCATTGTGAGTTCGAAGCTTGTAATATGACTTCTTCTTCTTCTTCTCTGTATTTTGTTCTTTTTTTTTTTTTTTTACAAATATCAGGATCTGCTATTTTTTTTTTTATCAAATAACCCGCAGCAGCAATTTTTTGCCTCTCTTGAAGCTATATAATTTCAATCTTCACATTCTAAACCTTCCCAACTTTCTTGTTTAATAATCCATCCTATTTTCTCTCCATTCTACCAAACATACCCTAAAGAATGATAACTGGCCAACACTCTCTTGATCGCTAGAGAAACTGAGAAAGAGATAGAATTATCTTAAAATCCACACATAAAAAAGCCCGGAAATCATATATTTTTCATGGCTTCATTTTTTTCCCTCTAAATTTCCCAACTATTTGGTTGCTTACTATATATGTACTTATCTATACACAAAATATACGTATAAATAAAAGTCTCTCTCATAAGCTTTGAATTCTTGAAACTAGCTAGATGGGTGATCAGAAAACCACCAGCAGTAGTACTGATCTACGACGTATGTCCTAAATTTTATTCTGCAATAAAATTTCAAAAAAAAAAAAAAAAGACAAGAGCAAAAGTATCCTACCAACAAAAAGAAATAACAGCTTGTATATCTTGAATATATTTGAAACCAAACATGTAGACCAAAGAAGACCAGGTTTGTACCACATATATGAAACTGACGATAATATCCTTTTCTGGGTGAAAATAACAAAAAACAAATTATAAAATGAATGAACATATTAAAAAGAAAATATAAAACTTATTTTATAAATTAATTTTTTTCCGATCACGAGACAGGCTACGTAGTCGAGTTATTGTTCACTCCTGTAAATGGTAGGGGCTGGGCTAGAGACGTCGATGGGGACGTGGAGGAAAATTATTAATGCAAATTGTTTTTGTCACTACTCAGTAATATAACGTACACGTCCAAACACAGGTAGTTTTCAAACCAATGCTCTCAATATGAAGGGCCATATATATCGCTTCTGCTAATACATGACAGTCTCGCGTTATGGCATGTAATAGCATAACGGTCCAATTATATTGTTATATCCTCTCTCTCTCTTCTCTCTCTCTCTCTTTCTCTCTCTCTACGTTATGGGTCATGTGAAAATTTTGATGGGGAAGGACAAGATATTGTATGGGCTAAGTATATCATAATTCGAAGATATGACTGCCATTGTGACAGTAATATATTTGATGCCCTGCGGTTGTAGGTATAATGTAGAAGTAAATTTACATTGATCAGCTCTGACTTGGAGATGTATAGAGTGTAAATTCTTCCCCTACAATTCAAAAGAATATAGAATATACATGTTGTTTTGATCAGTCAATTTGATCATTCACTAATTGATTTGTGTTTCTCTAGGATATATATAAATGATGAGTAGTTTCCTTTTTTTTCTGTTTTTTTTTTTATAGTGTAATAAAATGTGTGATTAGATTAAACCAGCAGCTGCCAGCTTCGTTAATAAAGGTGAGGTGAGTCAAAGGGCAAATCCTCGTTTTAAATACTGAGAACCGGTAGCATTGTATTTGAAAATATATATATATGATAAGATTAAATGTGAAACCAAACCAAATTCTCTTCCCCACTCTAGAAAAGTCAATCGGACGTGATAACTACTTACAACCATATATATTTCAAAGGTGTTTAACAGTTCAGTTGGAACTAAATATTAAAGTTCTCAAAAAGTACAATAAAAAATAAAAAAAATTAAGATAATATAAAGCTTTCACATGTTACATGTTACAGTTGTTCAACAAAATTTTCAGTTTCAATCAATTTACCAAATGTTTTGTTAACAACTTTTTTTATTTTTGGATTAACCCGGATCCTAAAACACCCAAGCCATTGTCTCTCCACTTAAAACATGGTCAAAATGGTAGGTACCTTTCCGGTGGAAGACTTTGACGAAAGGGCAAAAAAAATTTTCAAATTGAGTAAAAGTCATCTTTTTTTTTAACCAAAAAAATACACTTTTTGTGCAGATAAACTGTCTTTGTTTTTTTCAAAAAAAGAAAGAAAATGACTGTAGCAAGATAAGGAACCTCAACAGGATGAAAAAAAAAATAGAACCGTTTTGATGTCTAAAAAGTTTTTTTTTTATGGTAAAAACTATCCAAAAAAAAATCATTGACCAAAAATTTTTTTTTCAAAAGGTTATTTTTAAAAACCCCCCTTTCCGGTGGAAGAAGACAAACGTGATCAACAAGGTGGACAAGTTGGGCCAATATCCGCTAAGCTTATCGCTAAAGTGAAGAGGCTTAGCGCAAACAAATATTATGATCAAGGCCTGTTTTTTATTTCCATGAACTCCAAGTCCTGTTAGGCCTGTGTTCTCTAGAGTCCGGTGAGAATTTATGGGGCCTAGGCTAGCCCCAAATACCTTGAATTCAAAGCCGGATGACAGTCTTTTCTCACCAGCTATATTATACTCCATGATCAACTCTTTCTTGAACTTTGTTTTGTTTTTGTACTTTTTGAGAGTTAGAATTAAAATACTTTAATATATGAGAAATTTTTTACACAATAAATTTTAAAATAAGATTAATTATGTTAAATTTAATTATTAAGTGTACCAAGTGATTGATGTTAATTTCAGTTATTTAAAAATTTGTTGCATTTGTTAAATTTAAAAATTTGATTTTTGGTTTTAAAATACTAAATGACATTTTTACACTATATTTTCTCATATTTACAAAAATGCCCTTGAGCTCTTTTATTTTTTCTCATTTCACTCTCTCTCTCTCGTGACTCTCTCTTCCCTCTCTTCTTCTCTGAATTTCTCGCTGATTTGGGGTGAGGAATCGAAGTTCAAGCCACAAAATATTCTTCAAAAATGTCGATTGAGGTTAGCTTTTTCTTTCTTTCTTTTTCAAAACTTCAAGCTTTATCTTCAAATTTTCAATTTTTCCGTGAATGTTGAATCCGAACCTTCTTGAGCTCAAATAATGTTCAATTTAAGTTAAGGAATCTGTTTCATAGTGAATCTAAGCTTTGTTTGAGCAGAAATCAATTTAACTAAGTTTTTATATTTTTCTTTGATTTTTAAATCAAAGGTAAAATTGTGTTTAAATTTAAGGATTTTGTTTCTAAAAAGTTCAGAGTTGTTTTCCTATGTTTTTTGCATGTGTTTTTGGGCTTGAAATGGTGAGAAACATGTTTAAATTTGAGTTTTGAGCCTGTGGAAGCCGAGGCTTGAAACCTAAAATTTTTCAGATTTCGACAGATCAACAAGCTGAACTTGAGTTTCAGCAGGCCGGGTTCAAGCAGTTCGGCAAGTCAGACTCAAGTGATCGATAGGCCGAACCTGAATATTTGGCAGGCCGACTGAGCACTACGAAATGATATTTTTACTCCTAGTTTTTAACGTTTAATGATCTAGAAATGTTTTAAAAGTATTATGATTTTGAGTCATGATTATTTTGAGTCAAAAAGACATACTGATAATTAAATTAACATAATGATATTTGACGAGCAAAATTTCTGATTTTAAATGCAATTTTTAAGGTTTGAACGCTGATGGAGCTTAAGTTAAATTTCGTTTGGAGCTCACGGTATTGAATTTCAAAATGAGGTAGGATATTATCTATCCCTTTTTTGGTAGCCCCTTTTATGAATTGTTTGGCTAGAGTTTAATTCTTAAATGGTTTTGAGAATAATTTCTATCTTTGATCTTGAAGTAATTGTGTATTGATATTCTTTTCAAATTTTCAAAAACCTATACGGAGATGTTTTATTAAGCTTCTTACAAGTAAGTATTTATTGATTTCATTAAGATCTTGAGGCTCATTTTTAGTAAGGATGATTTGTGAATAATTCTTTTCTCTATAACTGTGAGTTTTAAATAATATGTTTTAATTGATTATTCTACTGAGCCTTCTGCTCACATTTGACTGTTTTTCAAACCTTTTGTAACGCCCACTGTTTTCTTCTACAGACACTTATGTTAGTTTAACATTAAAATGTGATCTTTTAAGTGCCATTATTATTTATATTAAGTAAATTAGTTTTTTTTGTTTAGCAATGTTACAGGTGACAGCTACAGATGATTGATGTGCTAGAGATGTTCATGTCAAAATGATGATAAGCATAAAGTATTTTTTTATTTTTTTAAAAGTTTCAACTTGCCCTAAATTTATGATTTATAATACTCTAGAGTTATGTATGCTCTAGAGTTATGTTCTTAATGATGACATGAATTTTGTTGTATATTTTCTTATTTTTATGACATTTATGATATCATGAAGATGAACATTAATTTTATGTATTATACAAATGATTGACATGAATACTCCAAAAGACGAGCACACCGATAACCGCTACAACGTCACCCAAGTTAAGGTTTGGTAAACAAGTAAGACAAGTAAGTAGATTATCACCTGTAACATGATAAAAGTTTACGAAAAAGTTTTAGGAAAATGTTCTATAATAATTTTTAAGTTTGTTTTTATATATTGTTTTCTCATGAAAACTCTTGTTGCAATAAGAAATTTTAACGAATGTTTTAATGACGATGTATATTAAAAGTATATCTATATATATGTATCACTTAATTAAGTGTTGCACACCCTATTTTTATGTTCATGTTTATGATGTCCCAAAGGTTGGACTTGTCATGTTTGATTTGGAACTAGCTACCCCACTCCTCTCATGATGGCGCACCGATGATGTTTATGTTTATAGTGCAATGCTTGAGCCCTTAAAGATAAAATGAATGATGTTTTAATATGAAAGTTTAAATGAAAAGATATGTTCGATATAAACTTGTGTCTCGTGCACTATTATGATTATGATTATGATTTTATGTAATAATTTTTATGAAATGTTTTATGTTTGAGATAGGAATATGTACTTACTAAGCTTATGCTTACTTAGTTTATATCATGTTGTAGATAAAGATATGATGCACGTTGACTAGGATGGAGGACAAGGATAGGCGTGTGTGTAAGGAGTGTTGGATTAAAAATAGAGTCACCTCATGAAAGGAATTTAAACTCAAACAAAATTTAATATATTATGTTTCGTATTTTTATTTGTTTGAAATTCAATTCTATTTGTGATATGTTCTTTTGAACTTATGTTTTATTAAATAGAATTTGTATTTTAGATTTTTAATTTCTTAGGTTATTTATTAAAGAATACGCTATGTAGTTTGTTTATTCGTAATTAGTCTTAATTAGTTGTTTTTGTAAACTAAGTTTTTTGCAGGTGGTTGGTTAGCCGAATGCCTTAGGTGTTCCATCAAGCTAACCGTGGTAAGAGAAGCAAATAAGGTAAATAGTTAAAAAAATTTATGCAAGTGTTCCTAAGATATTTCTCTGAGTATTGTTGATTGTTTCAAACTTTTTATCGATAATTATTAAGTTTAACGGTAAAAGCAACGTCTCCTGTGGCGCCCGTAAGGGGGCCTTACACCTTTTCTCTAGGTTTAAAAAAGGAGCATGAGTAGAAATGATACTTTCTCCAAAATTGTTGTATGATACATGGATTGTTTGACTGTTCCAGATGTCTATATCGTCTTTGTCAGTTGCACAGCTTAATTTATTTTAAAGACAACGATTTTTAGTAGTTTTATATTATTATTATTTACAGTTTAATTGCCTATTCATCTTTATGGTAAGCACCTATATAATAGTAATTGCCGATGAGATTTCGGCTGAACAATTTAATTTATATTTATTTACTTTATATTCATTTATTTTGTTTAGTTACCGCATTTAATTTAATTTAACGATCTTTCTTTTACAGGTCGGCACTGAGAGCTCCTTATGAATGTAAGGTAGAGTATTGCCATGGGTAAAAGAATATCATTTCACGAAATGGAAACTCTTCTACGATTTTAAAATTATCGTATATTACGTCAATCAAAATAACTACAATTGGGCAAAATAATTAAGAAAAACGTAGACAATGGTTTTTCAGCGCTAGTTGCACAAGTGGACCATGATGCCCCCGTAAATCATGAACAAGCAAACACCTTTGGATCTTTGAGATGGACACGTCAATTCATATGAAATTTCTTACGATTCAGCTATTCTCCACTTCGAGAAATAATTATCACCTCATTTATTTCAACCAAATTCTTTATCAATTATACCTGTCTAATAATATGCAGCTGCACATTCATTTAATGATCATAGTTATTCTCTAAATTTAAGGTTCGAGGCAGTTCTGCCATGAAGGAAAAAAGTGCAGTACTTGGTTAATGAACATGACATATGAACACATAATTATCTGAATATCACTATTTTTGTATTATTGCAATCAAATTTTATGAACACATAGCTTTCCTTTTTCTTTGGTACCCCTGTTGTTTGTTTGTTTGCCTTTTTTTTTTCTTTTTTTTTTTAAGGGTAAAGGGAGACTGAGAAAGGAGAAATAATGTGCTAATCAAGAAGAGTCAAGTAGGTCAGACTTAGAAGCAAAATATAAAACTAACTCCTACGGTTTTCCTTTCTACACTTGTAAACTTTCATATATATATATATATATGTGTGTGTGTGTGTAATTAGTTGCTATTGATAAAGAACTTTCAATCGTAATCAGAAAACTTTCACAAATCTCATGACCTGTGCGGCTGCTGTTTCCAAGTCTTTATGATCAATTGGGTCCCAGAAGATAGGATTTTTGGCACTGCAGCAAAGGATTATGATCACTAAATTGCTAACCTTACGTATATCATATATATATATATATATATATATATATATATTTGCATGCCAGCCTAACCATATGAAAGAAGATTAAGTTTGGACATGATTTTTAAGGCAAATGAAAGGCCCAAAAGTGTTGCATGTCAAATCCATTGTATTAGACACAAAGATAAGGAACCTAATACTTATTTGCAAGGACACTATATTGGAAAAAGAAAGATGTCTTTTTCTTATTAATTCTTATCCCGTGAAAACCATCAACAATGTTTTCTGTTAAAGAGAAGATATGTTTATCGTATATAACGGCTGCCAGCTTGTTTTGTCTTCTTGCCCAGTTAATAAGCAAGATATAGTTGTTCAACATTGCTTCCAAAGTGATAAGACAACGATTATAGACATAATCGAAAGTTATTGCTTTCTTAATTACTGCTACGCTTTAATTTATATGCGATGGCAAAGTCATGAAATTTTTTCAGAACATAAATTAAACTAAAATTTTTAATGAAAACACCTTATTACTATTTCAATAGAGTAATTTTTATTTAACTAAAACACCTTATTACTATTTTAGTAGAGTGAAATTTTTAAAAATTACGATTCATAAAATTATGAATTTATATAATATTGTGGCTAAGTCGTCGTTTATTTAGTATTTTAAAATTAAAATATAATAGGTTGTTTAAAAACTTTAGTTTAAATCAAAACTTTTGGTTCAAAACAAGGTTATTATAGTATTTTTGTTACAGAATTTGAGTTACAGCAGTGTTTTAAACCAAGGTTTCTAAATATTTTAAAAATTTGAAAGATAAAATTAAGAGCATAATTGAAACTTTTTAAAATGTTTTAACATAAATATTATAAAAAAAGAAGTTTTAGTAGGGCAAAACAAAAGGAAAAGTGCAAAAAAAGTAATATTCGGCTTATATCATAAAGGAGTCACTTGAGCAGCCGCCTCTATTGGGCCTAATATGGTTCTGTCATTGTTTGTATGTAAAAGATAAATACTAATTAATGAGTATAATTGTAGATATTTGAATTTAAAAGAATAATTTGTCTCGAGTGCAATCATGACAATTTAAATTTAGAAAATGACCACTAGTTGTTGCTCAATTTAAATCGCTACAATTGCAGAAGTTACATAAACATAACACTAATTTGGTGTAAGTTTATCTCACTTTTAAAGTCTAATTATTTAGTTGTAAACGTTAATTTTTTTTTTTAAAAAAGTGATATTTTTGAATTTAAACTCTTTAAAAGAGGCATTCTTCTAGTTCATCCACTAACATACCACCCGAGTACATGTAAATTTTTTATCTTGTCTGCGCACAAACTTGAATTCAAAAGTACGTCTTTTTTCTCTAAATGCTTAATCTGTTAAGAAATAGGCAAATGAATTTTGGTGAATAATTTTAAAGGATTTTAAAAAGAGAGAGAGAGAGAGAGAGAGAGAGAAACTAGACTTAAGAGCTACTCTTTTAAGCTATGATTCATGTAACTGCAAGGGTTAAGAAGCCGTGACTAAATTTGGTTACTAGTCAATGTAAACTGTAAAGTCACTAGTGCTCAGAACTTTTTAACCAACCTGAAATCTTTACGCAACAGAAGCACATAAGATCGTCATAAATGGCTAACACGTCCAATTGGTTCCACCCAAGGAGAAAAAAAAAAATTGATAAAACATGTATTTTGATTCTACCAGTAGGTTCTATCATTTTAATTTTTTAATTAACTTTTCAATGTTTTGATGACTGAAAAAATTTTGCAATATGCATTAGTAAATTTTTAACATGTACAGTCATAGATCAAACCAGATCAAACCGTTAAAAAATCAATGTAATGATTAAAATTAAAAGACTAATAACTAATGCATGTTTTACCATAAAAGCCAACGGGAGGTAACTCTGGATCCATTGCCAACTACATGTTCTAGTACAAACTTTGGACTCAAATAAAGACATGGGTTCTGGTCCCAACTCAACTAACGAAAGAATCATATTTGGGCCTAATATGGAGAGCTTGATTTTAGCCAACTTCTGAGGGAAGGAAAAATTATACATTTTGGTTATGACAGCGGTAGGTGGTAGACTGCAATAAAATTGAGTAACTTGTTGTCAATTGAAACAAGAAAAAAAAATAAAAAAATTGGTGTGGACCAATGGAAAAAAGAGCACATTGTGGTTTGGTGGTTGTTGAACGAATGAAATTGTAGTTTCAATGTCAAGGAAATTAAGCTAGCTGGTGATGCCGGTCAAGTGCCCAAATATATATATATATATATATATATATATAACACCAAGAAATTAATGGAAGGAAAAAAATAAATTTTGATAATTGTAATAATGATGGAGGTTGGGCTTGGTAGCTAGCTGTATATGACGTTCGATTACCTAAGAAAACAAGAAAATTCGTTGGAATTTCAATTAGTAAACCTAATACCGATTAATAATAGCAGACAAGTCAAATGATTTTGTCATTCAGTACGTTAGGACTCTTTTGTTAGCACATTATTATCACTAAGATACTGTTTCTGCTGAACTAAGCCCCTACCAATATAGTAAACATTATACCTTGAAAATGACGAATACATAATTCTAAGGGGGTTTGTTTCTTATAAAGTACTTGAATTAGATAGATAACATTGATTTTGATTATATTCTTTTTTACCTGAGGAAAATTTCGGTTTACCACGAATTATTATTGTGCATAGTCGTAGTAAGACGTAAGGATGATAGTTTTATTACAAAGCCATTTACCTCCCGGGACTCGCATTAATTAGGGCAGAGAAAACCTTTTTTAAATGGGTTAGGATTGCAAGCGGGTTAAATATTTAACCCTTCACAAGTTACAAGGACCCTTTTTTCCTTTTACATGTCCCATTAAATTATATCATATTCTTTTAATTTAAATATATTATATATTTTGTGCATAATATCAAATTACATAGTATTTATAAAATTCAAAAGTATATATTTATTAATCTTTAACTTAGAGTATTATATAGGGTGTATTATTTATTTGTTTTATCATAAAAATAACTAATCAGATAAACAGGGTATTGTGAGTACCCCCAAATCCATGATGGGAAACCCACACCATTCCCACCAGTTTGCATGAGTTGATGGGTGGGGATGGTTTTTCCTTCTTTTGTAGGACGGGTTCACGAAAAGACTAATGATGTTGTTTGGAAATTATAATAATGACTTATGATAATTTCTATTAAAAATCAAATAGAGTTTTTCATGATAAATTTCTTATTGCCATAGAAAAATTGGCCCTAATTTTATTACATGTATGTGAGTGTGTGAACTTTGGATCAATAAAGGCAACAAGAAGAGCGTATTATTATTGACCAAGATTGCAGTTAGGCAGCTGCAAGCTAGGAAAGGGACATCATGCAATTTGAATTTGATAATCAAAGAAAAGGGTACTAAAATTCCAAACTCATTTGGTTCCACGCATTAATGGATAAGCTTTTGGCCTATCTTTTATCTATATGAACGTAGGCAAACCTTCATTGATGTCTATATGCAAAGATAGGGATAACAATAAATATATATGTATATATATCGATCCATTGATCCTTTTCAAAACTAGAATCTCATGCAAGAAACGTGAGTTGGGAAAATGATAAATGCTATAATTTTCTATGGCTTGTAGTGATAAGAAAGTTTAGTTTTTGGTTCTAAGTGATTAAGACATCTAAGACAAATTTCAGATTAGATGACTCAAATTATTGACAACATGACTATTGGGCGGTCCTCTAGTCAATCAAAATAATATTTTTCTTTTTTTTTTTTTGGTAAATAAGATATATATGCAATTTTCTTTAGTACTTTTACATATTTTATTCTCATCCAAGCTTTGAATGAATATTACACGCAATACTCATAATTGTTTAAAGTATTGATCGTTGAAGATATGTCAATGATCATTTCCTTGGTGAAGCAATTAACAATATTGGTCCATCAATTAAACAGCTTCATTAAAAGTTTCAATTTTGTTATTTTTCTTGCAAAGTATTCGTAAACCATTTATTTGATAACAAGACCTTAAATTGATTTTTTTATTATTATTATAAGCAATAACATTGTAACATAAGAAAAACTAAAGGTCTATTTGATAATAGAGGATGAAGGGTGAAGCTTGAAAGTAACACCTTGACGGGTAGCTTTGCTTCTGTTGGGTGACCAATTGAGATGGTTAACTAGAGATCATGTGTCCCCACGTTAATTTTCATTGTCAAGTGAAGGGCCACTAAATTTGTAAGATTCGGACCCCACTAAAACAAGGAGTTTTTGGACATGTTATTCATATCAGTGGCCTTGTGCATGGCTAGCGTGGCAATCTCATCCTAATTACAAGAAGAATTTAGAACATGCACGACCAAGTTTTATTTGGTTACCTTATCATGAAAACTTATCCTATTATATTGGTGTATATTCATCGCTAAATGTATGCTTTAAACAAAACAGTCCAATATGTATAAGATATTCTTTGTTGTTTAACAAATTGAAAAAAAAAAAACAAAAAAAAAAAAAACAAGAAAGTGAATTGACATTCATGGACGAGAGAAGTGATCTCTATAGATGTTTGTATGATATTGTCCGCTTTAGGGCTAAACATTCACGATTTTGCTCTTGGGCTTCATCCTAAAAGAGATCATACCATTAAAGGTGGTGTCGTTATTTATGAACTACTACATGTGATAATTCTTAAGAGGTAGTGTTATTACTTATGAACCGCTACCTGTTACAATTCTTAAGCAATGTGGGACTATACAACCCTCCTTTTATTGGCCTTCTTCACCTCAAAGGAAAAATGGTTGTCACATGTACATTTTGTTCATGGCCCCATATACACCAAAGTACCAAGCACTATTTATGCCATTAGAAGGACAGTTGCTTTGATATTTTTGCTTTTGGTTCTCGTTTGAAGTGCCGAAATTGATGACATTCATCCAAAGTTGATCAAAGTCATAGAGTGATTTTGTCTATGGAATTAATGAAAGGTGAACCACTTCCTTCGTGTACATTTTGGGCAAGAACCAGAAAGAGAAATATATATTGAAACAAAATGAAAACTTTAGCACATTTTTCAAGCCACTTGTGTGGCTGTAAGGAAGGTTTTTTTTTTTTTTTTTTTTTTTAATAATGGCAAAGTTTTTGTTTTCATTTTTTCCTGTTAATATTTTTATTTCGATTTTTTTGTTTGAGAAGATATTGATGAATTAATCCTCAAGGAATAGTCATATATTTTGATAATAAAACAAAAAATAATTCTAACAAAAGAAAAATTGTATCGGCAACTTACTCAATTCAGTGAAAATAATTTTTCATTCGGTTGGTTAATTATATTTATTGGGGTCCCTAAATTTGTTTATCAAAATTAATTAATTTTCAATCCACACAACAACTTTGTAGTAATGCAAGTTTTCCAAGTGGATTAGAAAGCTTTCACATTAATTAAAAATAGTATTTGATAAATAATTAATTTTGCTATTTTAATATTACTCTAAAAGAGGCTTTGTCAAAATGTATATAGGCTTTTTAGTTGGAACTTAGCAATCTATATAGGGTTTTCTTAATCAGGTTTTTTATTAAATTTGTGTTATTGTGTCCGAAGCACGATTAGGGAGCTAGAGAGCTTAATACGTTTTTTTTTTTTTATAAAGAAATAAGCTTAATACGTGTACGGTTTATATTTGCTGCTTCTTAATCATATATTAAAAAAAATTGAGATCATCATGGCCGTTTGTATTGTTTCGAAACTTGCATTATTAAATAAATAATAATAATAATAATGTAAACTTGCACTAGAATAAGATTCTATATCTCTTTCTTTCTTTCCTTTTTCCCTTTTTTCCCCGAAAGAGTCTATTTTTCTTGGATAATCAAGACTAGGGTATATGAATGAATTGCAAAATAAATAATAATAATAATAATAATAATAATAATAATAATAATAATAAATAAATAAATAAAAGAGATACAAAAGCCAAAAGAACCATTAGGAGCTTTCATTTCTCTCTCTATCTCTTCTTCTTCTTCTTCTTCTTCTTCTTATTTTTAATTTCTCACGACATTGGACAACGTAACAAGATGTTGGCACTTATCATCACTTTCGGAGCACTAGTTTCTATCATTCATTTTTTTATGATTTAGTTAGTGCTTTGCTATTCAAAATTAGGTGCAACAAGAAGACAAACAGAAAAATTCTCTCTTTTTATTTATTTTTTTCCTTGAACATGCAAAATGAAAACGTTAAACATGCATACTTAGCCAGCGTTCTCGTCACGCAACTCAAAAATAAAAGTAACTAAGAACCTAACCTTTTAAATAGAATAATCTTATTTAATCATATGGGCTTTTAACCTTACTATTAAAATGACCCAATCTAAAAAATATACTATAGATTAGATTAGGCCTCACAATTTTATAAGTAGTGAAGTTATAACCTTATGGGAATAAAAATAATTTCCTTTTAAGAAATAAAGTGAGAACTCTACGAAGAACTTAAAGATTAGTACTTTTCTTTACTTTCTATGTCAATAAAATAACTACATATATCACATAATATATGTTATGGGTTAATTATATGACTATATCTCTTATTTTCATTATTTCTCAATTTATCTCTCTGTCTTTAGTAACTACATGTGTAATCTTTGAATTTGTAAAACTTGTTTCAATTTTATCCTTTGCAAAAAAAATTTGGCATAGAGATGAGATAAAAATACCCTTGACTTAACTTAATTTGTTTATGAAATATATGTTTCTTCTTGAAGAAAATATAAAAAAAATATACTCTAAAATTAAAAAAGTCATAAAACTTAAGATCTTTTTTTTTAATTTGATGTTTTGTTTTAGGATTTTTTTATGTTCTTAATACATAAAATATTTATCATAACTATTTAAGAATAGTCATGTTGTTTTCCTAATTTTTTCTATTTATAGGATAAAATTGAGATAAGTTTTTAAAATTTTAAGGACATTTTTGTAGTTTATAAAAACAAAAGAACAAATTGAAAAATGGTTAAAACTATGAGGTACAATAATATAATTTACCCTACATACCTTATTCCATGATATTTATTATAGTTTAAGTGGAGAAAATTAGCCAGAGAAAATTAAACGAAAAATTAATAAGAAAGGTTTTTTTTTTTTTTTTGGGACTTATAGTGAGGATTCTGTACACTACGCTTTGTGGTGAAGACAAGTATAAAATAATAGGGTGGTTATGCTTGTCAAGTGTAGAAAGAAGATAAATGAGTTAGATTTGTCGGTATGTTTTAGCAGGAAAATAAAAAACTAAAGAAAAATGAATATATATATTTGTATATAAGTATATGCATATACCTAACATGGTTTGTTAACTAATTTCCATAAGGTCAAGCAATAATAAACTAAAACAAGTTCAAAAAAAATAAAAAGAATATTAAATTAAATATATGAAGTGGGGCCGACACACATATATACACACACACTCACACACACTTTGCATTTCGTTTGGTTGAGACTTTGAGATGGTAATTAAAGCAAACTATTTTATGGATAATACTATTGGAAAGGTTCGAACTCAGTCAAGCTTTGTGTATATTAATTAATATCAATTACTTGAAGCTGCGGTTTGCCTAAATTTGTCCTTAACATGTATTTAAAAGTGTATACACATTAATGTCATTTTATGGAAGACGTGGTAATTTGCTTAAATTTATCTCAAAGTTGAATTGGGGATTCTTTGTTTTTTTTTTTTTTTTTAATTTATTTGCCCATTGATTCTTTCCTCGAATGCATGATTGATTTGTGTTCAATTGCATTCTGGACTTAGAGATAAATTTACCATAAAATTATTTTTATATGCACTGTAAATGATGCATATCTATTTATATATATATATTATAGATTTTTTCTAGATAAATTAGAAACAAATAGATGATTTAAGAAAAAAAAAAAAAAAAAACTAAGAATCCCGACTCCACGTTCAAAAGAAGTTTGAGAGATTTGGTCTTATCTGAATTGTGCAAATATTTAATTTCCGTAAAGCTGTTTCATGGCTTTGATTCTTTTACTAATAAGTCGATATTAAAATAATTTTTTTCCCACAAATTTCATATATAATAAGCACTATAATAATAATTTGCATACTCTATTGACTTGGGAAATGGATTTGATAAGTTGCTCAAGATAATAAACTTAAAAAGTTAGGGCGATCGATTCAAATACCATGCATGATGAAGTACGTGGGATTAAATTAATTTCAATATCAGCATGTAATCTTCTATTTAAAAAAAATTATATGAAATCTTCAATGATTTATTCCAATCAATATGGAAACCTTTCTATTCGAACATTGACTTTAATAATCATCATTTTCTTAATCTTGAACTTAAGTGTGGGCCATTAGTCACCTAAACATATATATATATATATATATATATATGGCAATATTGCCTCCATAATTACTTTTACCTGCAATTCCTTTTTGCTTGGACTTGACTCCTTCTGGATGCTAAATGAAGCTAGCCATTTAGAGGAAAACCCGACAAAGGCCTAATGCAGTTTTCATTTTATTTTTAGGAATAATTCCCTTGTTTTTCAAGTTATGATTCTTTTATGAGTAGCACCATTATTTTTTAATTAAACAGCATCATATACAACTCACTGAAATTCATGTGTCACGGCCAATATATATATTGTTTTGAAAAAAAAAAATCGTTTTGGTTTTCATTACTGTTAATGACAGTTCTCCTAGTTCATAAGCTTATATGATGCCTCCACGTAAATTTAGTACACTAATTTGATTTTTTTTTATTCCACGTTAATTTGATTATGTTTTATCGTGATATGATGATAATTTTCCTTGCAAAAGATACAGAGTATATTCTTTTTTAATTTTTTAAAATATATCCTGTTTATTAAAGGAGCTAAATTATTTAGAGGGTCAAAATTTATAGAAAAATTACATGTTATGCATCGCTTTTGAAAAATGTAATTATTTATATCGTACTTAAAAAAATTGTATTACATTATTACTTATATTATATTTTTAAGTTATGCTACACTTGAACATATAACATTTATAAAAATTAAGTTTCAAAAGACAATGTTTATGAAAATTTCTCCAATTTATATCACAATTTAAAGTCCAAACTACACGATTCATACCGCGTGTAATGTCAAATAGTTATATAGTTAATTCTTTTGACGCGGTTAATAAAACTTAAATAGTTGCACTTGTAGTTATGACTACCCGTAAATAGTTATGAAAAATATTTTATATATTAAAAATATAAAAAATCTTAAAATAAAACATCAAATTTCAAAAAAAAAAAAGTTTTATGACCTTTTAAAGTTTAAAAATTTTATTAGAAAGAAATATTTATTTCATAAACAAATTACATTTAATTAAGGACATTTTTATTTACCTTTATATTTTTAGCTGAAAAGATTTGCAAAAAATAAAATTAAAATAAGTTTTTTAAATTCTAATATTATTTTTCTAGTTTTTCAAAACAAAATCACAAATTTGAGAAATCGAGAAATCTTGATATCATATGGGAAATTTTTTTCTCCTCCTTTTAGTAACCACGTGGACAGAGAGTGCAAAAAACCATTCTATTCTTGAAAACGGAAAACATGAAAAAAAAAAAAAAAAAAAAGAAAAGAAAAGAAAAGAAAAACAACAACAACAACAACATTTTTAAGTGTTGATGGTGACGTGCATCCACGTGGCATTCATAGATTGGTTCTCGACAGGACAGCGTTGGTATCAATGGGAGTATGTAGTCAGCTGCGTCACGGACGCGGCAACTTGCTATTTTAATCTGCAGCCAATATGACCAAATTCACATTATCTAAAAAGAATTGCTAATTTAGGATTCCAAAAAGCAAAAAACAAAAGCAAAAAACAAAAACAAAAAACAAAAGGAAAAAGCATACTGTAGACATACATAAAAGTTTTTTTTTTTTTTTTTTTCCTTGCAATGAAAATTTCACTTCTTGTTATAGAAGCATTTATTGGTGTGTTTGGTTCACTAGTTTATTCAATGCCACCACAATTTTGAACTTAAAATCATCTCCCTTTTAACATTTCAAACTAATATTATGTAGTGATTCACTCCTATTTTTTTATTTTTAATTTAACATGATTATTTGATAGTCATTTTTCAATTAAATACACTCTTTCTAAATACTGCATATTTTGTTTTAATTAAATAATTTTATTATATTTTAAACTATAATTTTCAATACTTGTCTAAATATAAATTTAGTTTGGATTTTTTATTCATATTAATACTTTAACTGTAGATCTAAATACTAGTTCAAATCGTAATTTAAACTATATAATTTAGATTTTTCTATTTAAATAAAAAAAACTCTGATTAACACAACTCGAACCAACTCGAACCGACGAATCAAATGAGGTATAAAGTTTAAGGAATTCAGTTGTAAACAATAAAAAATCTTTTAACTCTTAATTAATGTTCACGCATGTATGGTTCAAGTGTTATACTTCATTTTTCCCAAGTCAAAATCAGCTGTGTACGTCATCATTTAAAGGCCGAAGGCCTCAAGTTCATTAAATTCTTTTAGTTCAAAGAGCCTTCAATAGGTAGTCCCAAAGCTAAAATAGCCTTAACTAAATAGCTAGTATTAGTTAAGTATTACTGTATAGGTAGTGCCAACTTATGCTTCTTTTGAAGAGCACGCTAGAAAAATAAAGTTCAGTTTGTCACAGTGTAAAGTTTTCACATGCTATAATAAAAAGCAAAAGTTTACTACAGTGTAAATCTCTTACATACTATAATTTTTAAGTTTCAACTTTAAGTTCAAAATGATTTCTCAAATACACTCTCAAATGACCTCAGAATAACAAGTTGACAAGTCAAAGCCAAACAAGGCACAAGTTCCAAGGATGCTTTCTATGCGAGCAAGCCTCATGCCTCAAACACCTTTAGCAAAGGCTTTGTACCTCAAGGCTCAGTGGTTACTTGCTACACAAGCATCCCCACAACTTTGCAGGGCAATCTCGGCTTTGCTTGACAATATCGTTAGAACTTAGTTATAACTATTATAGTGTAAAACTCTTATATGTTATAGTATAAAGTAAAAGTATGTTACAGTGTAAAGCTCTAGTATACTTATAACATTTTAGTTTCAACTTCAACTACTTCTCAATCATGCTCCTCATCAAATGGCGTCATCCTCGAAAACCTCCAAATTGCTCACTTTCTCTTGAATTTCAAACAACATGCGAAGTAGAATCGAGGAACAGGGAATTAAGATCAAGAAAGAGACTCTAGAACAATAATGGGCAATTGCTAGTAAATAGGGACCTTCTTGGCAAGAACAAGTTTCATAGCAACCTCAAAGTCTCTCTCAAGTCGCATAACAAACTTAGGCCATGTAGCAAATAGCTTGATATGTTGCAACAAAAGAACTTAACTCTTTTCTACGACTCTCGAAATGGAAGATTCTTGCCTTAATCATGACCCAATAACGTCCGAAATTCCAGAGTAACCTTCAACACAACCATGAGGATACGAGACTCCCGAATACCTAGGCAATGGCAAGGGATTGTTGGATAAGAGGCCTAAAGATCAGTGGTAGAGCCAGAAGTTTTTCTCAGTAGTGGCGCTATAAAGAAAATTAGAAATAATATTTTATTGAAGGAAGATATATTTATATATTTCAAAATGATTGACTAGGACATAAATATAATTTTTTTGTAAAGTAAAAGCATAACAACATATTTAAATTATTTTATGTAGACATAACAATATATTTCAACATTTCATAGAAACATAACAACATTTTTCTATTATTATGTGGGGGTATGATTGTAAATTTTTTAAATAGAGGCATAACTAAAATTTTAAACTATAAAATTAGGGTGAAAATATAAATATTTTTTTAAAAAAAAAAGTAGGGGCACGTGCTCCCACTCATCACAACCTAGCTCAACCGTGCTTAAGATAGAGGATGGGTGATAAATCATGTTAAACGCTTTTCAACAGTTTGATCTTGAGCACCGACTGTGTCTTTTTACATTTCTTATGAGAGCTTGTAAAAGAGTATTGCTAGATAGTAGATAAAATTTTAGCGACCACAGTTAATATGGAGGGATATAAATATTACTTTTTTCCTTTTTCCTATTTAGTAATCACAGATTTTTTGTCTTCTATATGTATAATTAACAAATGACTTTTAAAGTAAAAGGTAATTAAAATAAAAATAAAACGAGGAAATACAATTGTGGAAGAAAAGTAAGACAAGAGCAAAGTAAAATATATATATATATATATATATATATATATATATTTTGTTGTCTCCTAATCTTGAAACTAAATTCCAGAATCTCTCTTTTTTTACCCTAAGATATATTCTCTCAATAAAAGAAAATGACAATCCTTATCTTCAATGGGATTATACATTATTAGACTCATTTTCTATTTTTTTTTATTATTTTTTTGAGGAACATCAAATGCGAAATCTTATGTCACCACTATTCTCTTTCTTGGTTTCAAAATAAAACAATCACCTTAGGTACCACATTGTTCAAAGTTACAAATACCAACAACCTCATTCTCTTTTAAGCAACATTCTAACCATTCTTCAAGAATAATGAGTATTGCATTCTGAGGTTTTGGACCCACATGATTTGCATCCTTTTGGACATAATGATAACTTTTATAAGAAGGATCTACTAGACGTGTTTATTAGCTTTTCTTTTTTCTTTTTTTTTTTCCATTTCCTCGAAGGATGAGACAAAATGGAAAATGGAAAACTTTTTAATACAACATACTAGCCCATAATGCATATTTTCAGACGTTAAATTAGGTAAATATCATATCAAAATTAGACAAATAGAAATAAAAATATGAGAGAACATTATTGAAATTTCATGTTTTAAAAAAGTGTACTATATGTCAAAATTCTCCTAAAGAAATCCCAATCGTCCTTTTCAATTGTTTTGAGTGAAGTAAAAAGATTCCCGTATAAAATTACGGACGTATTTTTGGGTCGTAGGGAATCTTTGTCCAAGAAGAAGCTAAGGTACAAGTACAATATATGCAGGTGACTTCCACCTAAAGAAAAAACATATGCAAGTTAAAAAAAAAAAAGGAACACTATTACTTAGTACGTTTTGGGAAGAAGAGTTCAAATTGTAAAATTAGAATCGCACCAAATTTTTTTTTTATATTGTTGTACACGAAAGCTTTATATAATTTATAGTTTTAACTTGTAATCCAAATACCCTAACTAATTTGGTCACTTTTTTAAGCTTGAATAGAAGGGCCAAAAGGCAGCACTAATTTGTTCACTTTTTTTAGACGCTCAAATATGGCGGGACTGCATAGTATTATTTTTAAAATAAATAAAAATATTTTTATTTTAAAAAATAATTTTAAAAAAAATTATATTAAAAATATTTTTAAAATTTTTATCTAAAAAAAACATTAAAAAAAACATGTAAAGCTGGCCGTAAACGCCTTTATTTACTAAAAAGACATACCAGCAAGTAAACCAAAGCCCAAAGAGGCATACTTGGATCATAATATATGGAAGGTGCAAGTTTCGTGTCATATTGAGATAGGTCACATAGGTCCCACGTAAGAAAAAGGCCCGAGAGTAGGGCCCACAAACCCTTAATCTTCCCTCCCTCCGTTTCTCCAAACCAAATGTTTATAAAGCAGTTAGGGGAGGAAGAGGCTCCCCAAGCTCTCAGCAACAAAACTCTCTCTTCCATCAAGATTAAAAAACAAAAAAACCGTCAAACAAGAGAGAAAACTTATAAAGTGATAGCGCGTAAAACTACCAAATCCAAATCTCATCCAATATTTCTCTCTCTCTCTCGGATGAGATAAAACAAAATAAGCACAACAAAGAAAAGAAAGAGGGAAAAGAAAGAAAGAGAGAAAGAAAGAAAGAAAGAAAGAAATGTGGAGCATGTTAAGAGTCAAGAACATGAGCATGGTGTTCATGTTGTTGGTGTTCTTTTCATGGCTTTGTTCCTCAGCCACAGCCACTGTGACTTATGACCACAGAGCTATAATCATTAATGGCAAGAGAAGGATTCTGATTTCTGGGTCAATTCATTATCCCAGAAGCACTCCTCAGGTAACTTACTAATTATTTTAATAATGCCAATGCTGTTTCACGGGTTACTTCTTTTTGCCCATGTGTTTCTTTTGCATATATGTTTTTTTTTTTAAAAAAAATAAAATTAGTACTTGTGAAGTCAAAAGTTTCTATCTTTAATAAATTTTTTTGGTGGGTTTTTTTTTTTAATTGCAGATGTGGCCGGAACTTATACAGAAGGCAAAAGAAGGAGGCTTGGATGTTATACAGACATATGTGTTCTGGAATGGGCATGAGCCTTCTCAAGGCAAAGTAAATGCAAAATGCTCATTTATTTATTTATTTATTTGATTTTTTATCTCCAAGAGTTGAAAGATACTAACTTGAAAGTTTCAATTGGTTTCTTTCTTTTTTCCCAATTTGCAGTATTATTTTGACGATAGATACGATTTGGTGAGGTTCATCAAGCTGGTTCAACAAGCTGGCTTATATGTTCATCTCCGAATTGGTCCTTATATTTGTGCTGAATGGAACTTTGGGTAAGAGAACATGAATTCATAAATTGAAAAAAAGAAAAGAAAAGAAAAGAAAATAAATATATTTTTTGTTTGTCATTGGTTGATCACAAATAATTCATGTACTCTGTTTTTCTTTTTTTGCTCTGTTTCATGTTTCAGAGGATTCCCAGTTTGGCTAAAGTATGTTCCAGGAATTTCTTTTAGAACGGACAATGGACCTTTCAAGGTAAGCAAGCTAGAATCTTTCAATAACCTGATATACCCTTTTTCTCAAAATCCATTCCTTTCTGTCTCATAATTACTTAACATTTTTGAAATAATTTTTATCTAACTGCTGAATTTTTTTCATTCCTAATATTAATTGTTGTGAAGGCGGCAATGCAAAGATTCACAGAGAAGATTGTCAACTTAATGAAAGCAGAAAAATTGTTTGAAACACAAGGGGGTCCCATTATTCTTTCACAGGTATGGAAAAATATAAAGATGAAATAAAGTCATGTTTCTAGAAGTAGCAAGTAATGTATTATAGTTCTATTAGTCTTAATTCTCCTAGAAAAAAGTAAGCCGCCGTTGAATTATTTTTTTTTTTTTAATCTTGTTTTCTTTTTTGGGTTTGTCAATATAAAGTTGCTTAAACTTCAAATTTACCCTTTTCTTCTTTTTTTTTTTTCCCACACTTGAAACATGACAGATAGAAAATGAATATGGACCAGTGGAATGGGAAATTGGCGCCCCAGGAAAGGCTTACACCAAATGGGCAGCTCAAATGGCCGTTGGTCTAAACACAGGAGTCCCATGGGTTATGTGCAAACAAGAAGATGCCCCTGACCCAGTTGTATGCAATCTATTTCCAATATATATATATTTTTTGTTCTACAAACCTCCCACGTTTTCTTTGACTTTTTTTTTTTTTTTACAAGGTCATTCTCAATCTGGCACTGCATAGGTGCACTCATTTATTGCCTCTCTCTTGTTTTGTTTTTGTTTCTTTGTTGGTGGGGCTTTAATAAAACCTTCTCATTGTTTTGCTTGGTTGGTCTTTCAGTTGTACATTCTCAATTCATGCCCTCATGGGGCATGTCATTGATTGCTAATGCTTCCCATTTCCCTATGATTATTCAGGGTCCTACCTGGTTTGTATGTCTGTCTTTTTCTTCATTTCTTGTGGTTATTTGTTTTTGTGCAACAGAATTGAGGATTGGTATTAAACTAGAAAAAGAATATGAAAATTCAACTCCTTTTTGGTAAAAACAAAAAGGCCCTTTTTTTTTTTTTTTACTGTCAAGTTTCAAAAAGGGTATATTATTCTCTCAGAACAGTTCTGAATTTTTGATTGCAAATAAACACAGTTAAAAGTCTCTTTTCTCAAAGCTACATCATTTATTGTGTGACAGATTGATGCCTGCAATGGCTTTTATTGTGAAGGCTATAAACCAAACCAAGTCTACAAGCCCAAAATGTGGACGGAAGCATGGACTGGCTGGTAAGTCACACAAGTGGACTGTATAGAGCATAGACCATGACTTTCTTGTCTTCTCTTTGAAACTTATGCAATTATCTTAAATGTTGCAAGTTCTTCGTTAGGTGATTTGAAAAAAAAAAAAAAAAAATCCATTAAAACTTCATCTTTGTAACCGTCTCACAGGTACACAGAGTTTGGCGGGCCGGTTCCTCATAGACCTGTTGAAGACATGGCATTTGCAGTTGCAAGGTTTATACAAAATGGTGGTGCTTTCTTCAACTATTACATGGCAAGTCAAAGTCTTTTATTCTATTCTATAGTAAATTTTATTTAATTTTTGTATTTTGTCATCTAGAATGTAATTTTCACCTCTTTTTCTTTTTACCCCTTCTGTTGTACCAGTATCATGGAGGAACAAATTTTGGCCATACAGCTGGTGGTCCATTCATTGCAACTAGCTATGATTATGATGCTCCATTAGATGAATATGGTATGCAAAATATGGTCATCTGTCTTGTATTAGGTTGTGTGTCAAAGTTGTTTACTTGTCTCGTGATCCTTACTTAATCTATTTATATTTTAATTTCCTTGTACTCCTATGGAACCTAACAACATATTGGAGAAAGTCTACTAATCACTTTCTTTCTAGCACGTGCAAACATAACATGTTTTTCATGTGGATCTCAATGAGGTTTTGCCTATTCCCGTGCTAGGACTAACAAGAGACCCAAAATGGGGACATTTGAGAGATTTGCATAGAGCCATCAAGTTAGCCGAGTCGGCTTTAGTGTCCTCCGATCCCACAGTTACAAAACTCGGAAATAATCAGGAGGTACGGTTCATTGGGTGACCACTGTGATCATTATTCTATTTGTAGGCTTTGTTACTGTGCTTATTCTCATAATCACTGTTATTGTATTTCTAGGCTCATGTCTTCAGGTCAAATACGGGTGCTTGTGCTGCTTTCCTCGCAAATTACGATACTAACTACAACGTAAAAGTGAGCTTTGGAAACGGGCGATACGACCTGCCACCTTGGTCCATCAGCATTCTCCCTGACTGCAAAACTGCTGTTTACAACACTGCAAGGGTAAGGAGATGAACTTTCATTGTGTTGGCTTGATGACGAAGTTGTTTTCTTACAACTTACAAGACATTTATAGTTATAAACATCTACATATTTGAAATTTGAAGCTCAGCATTGATTGACATGAGATTGCCATTTCTGTATAGCTTGGTGCTCAAAGCTCAGTGATGTGGATGACCCCTGTCTATAAGGGATTCTCTTGGCAATCACACAACGAAGAAACTGCTTCTGCTTTTAGCGGTGACACAACTACGTTAAATGGGTTGTGGGAGCAAGTCAGTATCACAAGGGATAACACAGACTATTTGTGGTACTTGGCAGAGTAAGTATTGGAAAAATATGTTCTTTTTCATACAGTTAATCCATAAATGCATGCATTAAAAAAATCCAAATTGCAATCGTGTTCCTTTTTTTTCCTCACTTTTTTTTTTTTTTGTTTGCATTTACTGTTATGCAGTATCACAATAGGCGCTGATGAAGGATTTTTGAAGACCGGAAATTATCCTCTTCTAACTATTTACTCAGCAGGCCATGCCTTGCATGTTTTTGTCAATGGCCAACTAACAGGTACTTGTAGTAGCACCACTTTTTACTTGGAATTTCAAGTTGTTACTCCAAATGAAAAATTCCAATTCATACCTCTCTTTTTTGCAGGAAGCGCATACGGCAGTTTGGATAATCCTAAATTGACTTTTACTCAGAATATAAAGCTCAGAGCTGGCGTTAACAAGCTTGCTTTACTGAGTGTTGCTGTGGGTCTGCCGGTTAGTTACCTAACTCTTAAGCATGGATATGACATTTGGTGTATCATTTTCAAAAGATCACATTTAACTTTCTTTTCTATATTTTGTGAATATCAGAATGTTGGTCTGCATTTCGAGACATGGAATACCGGGGTTCTCGGTCCAGTAACACTGAAGGGTCTCAACACGGGAACATGGGACATGACTAAGTGGAAATGGTCCTACAAGGTTTGTTGGCTTTCATTTTTTTTTTTTTCCTTTTCTGTTTAGCCCCCACCATCAAACTTTTTTTGAATTTGGAAGATCATTTGCTAACCAATGAAAATGTTGTCATGGCAATCATAAAAAGCTAGAGAGGCTAACCTGATTTTCTTGTTTCTGAGCAGATTGGTCTGAAAGGAGAGGGATTAGGCCTCCACACTTTTAGTGGAAGTTCTTCTGTTCAATGGGCACAAGGATCCGTATTGGCTAAAAACCAGCCAATGACATGGTACAAGGTGAGAATAATTGATTCTGAGCTCGGAAAAAACGTGTACGCCTCTTTTCTAGAGCGACATTAAAGATAAGCAACTCATTTTATTGCCGTGATTTTTTCAGACAACTTTCAATGCACCAGGAGGTAATGATCCATTAGCTTTGGATATGAACAGCATGGGAAAGGGAGAGATATGGATAAACGGACGAAGCATTGGACGCCACTGGCCAGGATACAAAGCACGCGGTGGCTGTGGGCCTTGTAACTATGCTGGAATTTTCACCGACAAGAAATGCAGATCCGATTGTGGGCAGCCCTCTCAAAGATGGTCAATGACAAAGAACTTATGCTTAGATTATATTTTTGGTTCTCCAATTGGAAAAAATGTAATGAGAAGCTGTTATTTTTTCAGGTACCATGTTCCACGCTCGTGGCTGAACCCAACAGGGAATTTATTGGTTATATTCGAAGAATGGGGTGGAGACCCAAGTTGGATATCTTTGGTCCAAAGAACAACAGGAACCGTCTGTGCTTATATACATGAAGGGCAACCCACAATGGAAAACTGGGGTACTATAAGCTCTGGCAAACAAACTGTAGCAAAAGCCCATTTATGGTGTCCAGCTGGCCGCAAAATCTCTCAAATTAAGTTCGCTAGCTATGGAGTACCACAGGGAAGCTGTGGAAACTACCGACAAGGAAGTTGCCATGCCCACAAGTCATATGATGTCCCACAAAAGGTATTCTTACAAATTTTTGCAAACATTTATTCCCACTTACACGAACCATTGAATTTAAGCACTAAATGCAAAAGTTGTTCCATTGGTATTTTCTATCAGTTACTCAATGGTTAATGGTTTCTTGTTTGAATTCTATGTAGACATTTGAAAGTTCACTTACCCTTTTCTTGCAGAATTGTGTTGGACAACAATCCTGTTCGGTAATCGTAGCACCTGAATTTTTCGGAGGAGATCCATGCCCAGGTGTTGCAAAGAATCTCGCACTTGAGGCTATATGCAGCTAGGATCCAGCAACACCTGTTATTTACCAAATAAAAGAAGCCCCACGTCAATTCATCATACAACATACAGTTTAATTGTTGCCAATAATAGATTCTTCATAGCAAGTGTAAGCATACAAGATTCAAGAATGCCTTTCAGTCTGATTCGACATGAGGGCCATGTTCAGATACATACCTAATACCATTAGCGGATGCCAAATGTAGATAGTGAAGATGGTTGCATTTGTAGGTATACAATATGTCATGTGTCAAGAATAGCTTTATACTCACACCTAGGGCTCATTATTAGCAAATTTAATGGTATTCATTTGGCGAGCCTTTAACTTTGCTGGGTCTCAATGGCTGTAAGTTGTGACATTATGGGAAAAAGCAACTAAATGCTTTTTTGTTGCAATAATAAATTCAATAATAAAAATAATCTCATTCATGAAATTTGCACAAATATTGTCGCGTTAATATATATGTTGTCAAAAAATGATGCCATTGTATTCCCAATCTTTGTAATGTACATAAAAGAACAATTTTAGTCGGTTCTACGCCTCTCATCTTCAACAAATGTTCACAAAAGAAGAGAAAGAGGTACATATTCTCACAATTCTCTCTTGTGATCTCTTTCTATGTCGGTGTGAAAAACATTAGGACCAACTAAAAAGATTACAGAACATCCAGTGCTGAAATGAGGGGCAAGATCTCTACAAAATCTCCTCAAAGAGAAGATCATCTATGGCTAAGAACATTTATAAGACCATCAAGTTCTTTATGAATATCTAGTGCTCTCTGCCCTTGGTGTCTCCACTGCTTCAGTCTTTGGCAAAGATCCCTCACAAACAGATTTCCATCTTCGTCAATTTTTAGTCGAATTTGCCTCTGGATGCATTTTATCAAGTATTTACCGACCTTCATTTTCAATTTGCAAATAAAATCTAATCCAGCCTCTTCCGTCTCAAATAATGAAGCAGACATACTTTCAACAATATCAGTTAAACAAAATACAAGACTGGCACCTGCTATGGCCTCCTCCTTATTATATTCATCAATCCATGCAATTATATTTTTCTTCCCTTCACGATTAAATTTCATCTTTTTCAAACTTGAAGCCTTGGTTTCTCTTGAGTGGCTTACTCTATCAGTTGTGGCATACTGCAGCAGCAACTCACATGCATCTTCATCTATATAATTGAGGCGTCCAAGCAATATGCCTAATGTTATTCTCCTGAATAATGCATTTTGTTGCATGCTATAATCACAGGAGAATGTGGTGTCACATGATACATGAGTTTTGGCAGTTTTGTTCCAGTACACTGTGTACACGCTTTTGAATTCCTTAAGCCAGAGATCTATGATTTGACAATCATAGCATTCTGAATGAGCCTTATACTCCTTGTCACATAGTTTGTGTTTCTTGAGCACTTTCCTGTCAAAGGCTGTCTTCTTCTCATGTAAGCTTGAGCCAAATTTTTTAGAAGCCAGAAGTTTTGATATCTTAACCAAATAATCAGCCAATAAGTCCTGATTTGATTTACTAAGAGGGTTCAGAATCCAGGCAATGTACCTTGCAGCAACAAAAGCTGATTCTTCATAATATGCCTTTCCAATTGTAGATGCCTCAGATTCACACTTTGAATAAATATCATCCTGAAAGCTATTCTCAAAGAAGAGCAAAGCAGAAGCAAAATAGAACCAATTTGGGAAGTTGATTGCCAGAGCCCTGCTATGCACATTTTGAAAATTAGTGTTAGGAGGAAGGATTGCTATTGTGTTAATGCCATCTGTTTTTGTGTGGACATAAGAAGTAAGGACCTTTACCAGCTAGATTTGTGGTCGATTTTTTCAGCCTTCATTGCAGGTAACTTAATAATTTGGTCCAATTGTTTACCAGTGCAAGAAACCGATTCACTTGTAATGCGAACTAAATGTAGAAGACTGACATGAGAGAGGGGTCCAACCAAAATCCTCAATAAGTGGTGATGGTAGGGAAAATAAGCATTGGAGAATGGCAGTTTTGCTCCCAATTCTGAAGAGATGTCCCACCATGTTGGTCTGGCAATTACGTCTAGTACCACCAAACATAATGCAATTAAAAGCTCTAGCACAGAAGCTAGACCCCTGTTGATCAAGTTGAGCAAATATTACATAAGATATGCTTGTTCAATCCTTTAAGATCAGTTCAACCATACGAATATACTGTTGAATAAGAATGAATAAAAAAAATGCACTCACGTCAGTAGGAACCACTTGTGCAACAGAGCTCTTGTCTCAATAAACATAACAGGAGAAAGTACCAGGCATAAGATGATAGAATGCCAATCCGTCCTCTCATGAAACTCCTTATACCGACAAATGAAAGGTCTCTCCATCGACTCGTGCAAAATGTTCTCAATGTCATGCTTCAAAGTTGGCGGGTCAAGAAACCATGACAACAGTCTGCAGAGAGATAAGAACGAAGTGTTGGAGCATCAAGAACACTAAACGAGCTCCTATGAAGAACTTAAAGGGAATATTTTTCAAGCATGTAAAAATAATAGCCTAACCAGACCGACCTAAATGGGATTTTGTTGCTGTCAAAGGAAAACCTCTCAGGAAAATTACTGAGGAACTTTGAAACTGTCTTTTGTCTTGCATCAATTGATCTCAAGTCAAGCATAGGACTTGACGGATATAGATACCGATAGGAAGATGATGAAATTGCAACCCTTAAAACAGCAGATAGTATATCTTCATATTGCTCACCTGCAACATACCTACATTATGCTTACAAGATTTAAGATGATCCAAAACAATTTGAAGTTAAAGTAAACAAAAAAGTGTTTATTGGAAAAAAAATCTCAAAAAGTAAAATAAAGTCTTTGAACAAATATTTTCACACACACAGCGTGAGGTAAGACTATCCCAAGTCGAACTTTTTTCTAATCCAACTTTGTAATAACATATATCATAAAATAGTTTTCCAAAATTTCCTTTTTGCAACCGAGTCTTAAACTCCGGAGCTGAAAATCCATAAACGATAAAAGAACCTGAGATTGCGATTTCAAAGTCCAATTTTGCCGAGACCGGTATATCAAAAACTGCAGAAAATTAAGGGGAAAAAAACCGTACGGTGTCCTTCAAGCTTTCGAAGAACATCGGAGCAGGCCTCGATCAAATCCCCGAAATCGCGGCCAGAAATCGAGCTGCCGATCAGCAAGACCTCGTCTTTCTGAAACCGCAACACCTTGCAGCCAATCGAAGACGACACAACGCTGACGATTGTTTGCGCCGAGTATTTCACCACCGAATCGAAAACCTAGAGACAATACAGAACAACAACATAACGACATGAACAGAAAAAGCATTATCGAAGAAGGCTCAAACTCGGAGGAGGAGACAAACCTGTGGCGCCTGGAAGCACATCAGCGACAGGGCCGTGTTAAGAAACCTAACACTAGTATCATCGTCGAGGCTCAGAGACCGGATGAGATTCGAGACGGAGAGTTGCAGAGCTCGGTCGTCGTCCTGTGGGGGATTGTGATGAGGAGACGAAGAAGAGCCGTCGAGGTGGGAAGCGAGCCTCGCGAAGAGGTCGGTTAAGTCTGGAACGGTGGTCATCGACCGGAGAATGCGCGGCGGAGGGAGGAAGAATCGGAGACAACGATGTTCAGTGGATTTTCGCGCCAAAATGTTGCAAGGTGCAACGCTTTTAAGCCAAAAACCTAAAGGTCGTTTGGGTCCGTCCTCTTATGGTGTTTCACTGTACAAGTTAGAACCAAAATTTTGATTTGGTTTAAGCTCCCCAAACTACAGTGTTAAAAAAAGAACGTTAAAGTATAAAATTTTTATATATTCAATATTTTTAACTAAAATTAATTTTAACCAATAGTCTTAAATTATTTAGGTTCAAACGGTTAAAGTCAACAGTTTTAACTAACAAACAATGTAAAACTCTCAATAAATACAGTAAAAAAAAAAAAAAAACTAATACAATATAATTCTTTCATATACAATAGTTTTTGAGTCAATATTTTCAATTTCATCTGCTCTCTCAAATGCTTTATAAATGGGAGAACATTCTATAAACATACAAATAATATGATTTTCTCAAAATTTTTAACAATTCAGGAGCCTGCTTCTTAGAAAAAAAAATTACAGAATTTTTCCTTTTTTGCTAAAAATAATAGAGGCTAGGATGAGAGTAGATGACATTGTAATTTTATTATTATTATTTATTTGTTTGTTTTTGAGAATTCATCGATAGAATAAAAGGGGGGGGGGAGAATAAAACTCATTCTGCAAATATATAATTATGAATAGTTAATTGGATCACAATACAATTCATAATAGAATAAAAAAATCTGACAAAATTAAAGGAATTGTCCCGTGCATTTTTTTAATAAATTATATTATAATAATATCGTGATAAAAATTTCTTGCTTTGATCAAATTTTACTCAATTTTTTGAGAATTTAGTGCTGAACAGTGGCTATGAGAATTTGTTAACCCTATTTTCGGTGAAAAAAGAGATTAGACCACAAAAAAAAAAAAAAAAAGTTGAGTCATAAGTGCATAGTAGAGTAAACGACATGTCGGTTTTTATTAAAATTTTTTGTTGTTATGTCCAAAACAACACTTCGTTTTCGCTGTCTAATACGGTGTTAGCATTTTTTTTTTTTTTTTGATGAATGTGTTAGCTAAAATTATGTGTTTAACCTTCAAAAAATATATATGTGTTTAGGATATAGGGCTGAATCTGGTCCACGCTAGAAAAACGACACTCTGTTGGTTAGGCTTGTCTTTTAACTTGAAAACGACATTTGTAATTATAATTTGCTGATGTGTGAGAAATTAAACGACATTTCGTTCATTAGTCAGAAGTTCATACTTGTGAAAGTAAAGCGCAAGTGTCTAGCCGTTTATTGTTGTAACGAACATGCTGTACATATTGCATAATTTAATGTCGTTTCCACGACGATGATTTGTCGTTGCTTTTCAAAAGTTTGATACCCATCTCTAGGAAAGCGTGTTTATTATATATATATATATATATATATGAAATTTTGTTGTCGTTCTTGGTAAATGTGATTGTTTTATGTACAAAACGGAATGTCGTTCTACTTGCACAGGTTGATGTCGTTTGAATAAAAACGGCACGATAAGAATCAATGTCGTTTTTTTGTAAACAACACATTTCCTTGTCTTCATTCTTTTAAAAAAATAATAATAAACGAACAACCATGTCCTTATCTTTGAGGAGTTGCTTTTCTGCCACAGACATTTGTCGTTTTTAGTAAAAATCCTCAGTGTTTTACCTGTCGTTTGTTCAGCAAATGGGCAACTTTTAGATTTTAAAACAACACGCAGCTCGTGTTGTATATTGAATGTCGTTCAAAGGAACGATTTTCGTTCATATCTAACCATGCGTTTTGTCGTTTTACCTGATTAAACGACGACAATTTTCTAAAATTTCCTGTCGTTTAATTTTGAACGACACTCCTTTTATTTCAAGCCAACGATGTCGTTCAAACTTACTACGACAAAAATTAGTATCAGGTTATTCTTTTCAAAATGTTCTACCGTTATAAAAAAAATTATTATTATTATTATTTTTTTCTGTGAAATAATAAGAAATAGATTTTCCATAATATATCACGTCATATTATTATTAGTAAAATCTAGTTCAAATGTCCCTTCTCTCGTATTCTCTTGTATTTGGAAGGTGGAAAAGAACATAAAACAATAGGTGGGTAGGCATCGGTATCTGGGATTTAATATTTCGCCAGAAACATTTCTAATTTAGCATAAGTTTTGTTACTTGAAGGATTAAATGACTGAGTTAAAAGACAAAACATCCTAGGCGGGTAGAAGTCTAGGCTCAGTGTTTATGAGGAAAAAAGAAAAGCGTCTTAGCTCATTTCTTACAAATTTTAGTTGAACACATTTTTTTTTTTCAAAATTTTTGGTCAAAAGAAGGAATAAAGAGATATTGGCGGCATCTCAATAACTCTTTTAAAAGCCGTTAAGGGTTCAACAGCACATAAGAAAGAACAGAAAACTGAAGGGCAAAAAAAAAAAAAAATTTTTCTGATGGGAAACTCGGATATGGCTTCAGGATTAAGAGAGAAGATAATGTTTTTGTTGGTAATTATCTGTTTGTCATGGGTGGTTTTGGAAGTAGCAGCCACAGTGTCTTATGACCATAGAGCTATTATCATCAATGGCAAAAGGAGAATCCTTATCTCTGGTTCTATTCACTACCCAAGAAGCACTCCTGAGGTATGTACATATATGTGTATAAACACACACACACATATATGAAAATTCCAGATTGAAGCTTCCGCTGAGAAGCTTTTTTTGATAAATGGGTTCCTCTCTTTATTTTTATTTTTTTACTATGTTCTTCACCTTTCATTGTTTATATTAAGTTATTCTTGTTCTTATTATTAATGTGTGTTCTTTGTTGGGTTCAGATGTGGCCTGGCCTTATTGAGAAGGCCAAAAATGGAGGATTGGATGTAATACAGACCTATGTGTTTTGGAATGGACATGAGCCTTCTCCAGGAGAAGTGATTCACCTGCATTTTTCTTTTTCTTTCTAGTAATTAATTAATTTCACTTACTGGTTTTTTCCTGTTTTAACAATACCCCTAATATTTGTCTTTTTTTTTTTTTTTTGGTTTCTTAAGTATTATTTTGAGGAAAGGTATGATCTAGTTCAGTTCATCAAATTGGTACAAAAAGCGGGTCTTTATGTTCATCTTCGCATAGGGCCTTATGTGTGTGCTGAATGGAACTTTGGGTAATCACTACAATATTCAAATTTTATAGGCTTTGATTTATATATATATGTATATGTATGTATGTATGTATTTTATCTGAGCTATCCAATTTTGCAATCAGGGGTTTTCCTACATGGCTCAAGTATGTTCCTGGTATTGTGTTTAGAACAGACAATGGGCCTTTTAAGGTAGATTACTCTCAGTTTTTTTTTCACGTCTTTAATTAACCATTTTGTTGAGAATTGATTAAATCTTAAGTATATTGCAGGCTGCAATGGCAAGGTTCACAGCAAAGATTGTAAATATGATGAAGTCAGAAAACCTGTTTGAACCTCAAGGAGGTCCCATAATTCTGACTCAGGTACAAAAATCAGATTATTTCAGTGCTTAATTGAGTTTCTTTTTTCTGTTTTAGAGATATTGTTGTTATGATTCTCACAAAAAAACGAAGTCCAAAATTTATGTTTTTCAATTCTGTGACAGATAGAGAATGAATATGAAATAGTGGAATTTTCACTTGGTGATGCTGGTAAAGCTTATGCAAGATGGTCAGCAAACATGGCTGTGGAGCTCAAAACTGAAGTACCATGGGTCATGTGCAAGCAAGGGGATGCTCTTGATCCAATAGTAATAAACTCTATCAATTTCTTTATAAAAAAAAAAAAAAAATCAACTCTCTTTATTTTAAGAAAAAGAAAGCAAGTCTCAATTTTATTCTCTTTAGTTTCTGACCAACAACGTCTGGTCTAATTTACTATACAACCGTAAAAAGTGGTTGCCCCTTTAAAGCTCATTATTATTACATTATTGGTTTGCAGATAAATTCCTGCAATGGTTTCTATTGTGAGAACTTCCTACCTAACCGGAACTATAAACCCAAGATGTGGACAGAAGCATGGACTGGCTGGTACTATATGGATTCAAATCCTCTGTCCAATTTTAACGTCTTAAATGGTGTCTAACCAATCTCTTTCTAACACATCATTTAAAAAATTTAACATAATGTCTGATTAATTTTTATATGTTTTTAATTAAATGATGTATCATAATACGATTAGTTGGACACCATTTGAAAGACCAAAAATTAGATAGAGCATTTGAGTCAGTGAAATATGGATTGTTTTTAACTAGTACAGATCAACAACTTCTCTCTATCTTTTTTTTTTTTTGAATTTTGCATTTATTAGCTTTATATTGTCTACATCCAGGCTATTGAAGTTTGGTGGTCCTGCACCTTATAGACCTGTAGAAGACTTGGCATTTGCAGTGACAAGGTTCATACAGAACAAGGGTTCATATATAAACTATTATATGGTAACTTGATCTTTCCAGTTATTCAAAAGGCTCAAAACTTATTCAATTGATGTTTTTTGCAACGTATATGCAAGGTTTCGATTTTTTTATCTCTTTCTCATTTTCAGTTTCATGGAGGAACCAATTTTGGTAGGACAGCTGGTGGTCCATTCATTGCCACTAGCTATGATTATGATGCTCCAATTGATGAATATGGTTGGTGCTGATTGATAACAATCTACTTTTGTACTTGTTATTTGTCTAAGGGTCTATATTACAATTAGATCTGACGGGAAAAATGAAAAGTTTGTTTTTCATTTCATATTTGACCTAGTTGCATATGGATGTGAATTATATGATACCTAGAGCAAGAGCTATGCTATATAGCCCATTGGGCTGAATGATTCTTTTAAATTTTATAGGTGTTCAACAACTATTTTATCACAAACCATTAGTAAAAGTAGGGCTTATGTTTGAGACTTGTCAAATGAAATTATATAGATGTTGGTGTGCACACTAGGCCTAATGCCGTTTATGAAGTCTAGTTATTTAGTTGTACCCCTTCATGTGTAAATTAGGCTTGAATCTTTCTAGGAAAATAGTATATTTAAATATCAACTCTTTAAAAGTGGTATCTTTAGTCCAATCAATTTACTTAAATGTTTTGTAGAGCAATGCTATATGTCACCCACGGCGATCATCGCTACAACTCTTCAACAAATCACAAATTCAAATGTCAAGTTTGATACTCACTAATTATGTCACAAGATTCCGCCAATCTTACGTGTCAATTTCTAACTGATTAAAAAATAGTAGGAATAATTATCACGAGTGATAACTAGCATTTTTCATAATTTTGTGATGGACAACAAATTTAAGGCACACCCAAGTAAACAAATACTGTAAACTACCCGTAGCAGACACAATATCTGCTAATTGTAAGTGTTGTAGACTCGAAATTGTATCTCTGCACTTGACAATTTCTGTAATTGTGATAATTTTAGGACGCCTCATATAATGTATATATTGTTACTATCATGAAGTGTATATTTCTTTATTTAATGTCAGGACTAACAAGGGAACCAAAGTACAGTCATTTAAGAGACTTGCACACAGCCATTAAGCTATCTGAACCAGCCTTAGTCTCTGCAAATCCTGTTAGAATGTCCTTTGGGAAATACCAAGAGGTATTCTAACTATTTAGTTTTCTAACTTAAGAATGACTAAACTGTTAAAAAAATTAAAAAAGGGAGATCTTTGTAGTCATTTATTTAAATCTGTATATCTTATTATACTCAATTTAAGGAAATCCTTTTCTTTTGTGTTTCCTTCAATTGCAAGGCTCATGTTTTTGATACAAGATCCAGGACTTGTGCTGCATTCCTGGCGAACTACGACCTTCAATATTTCGCCAACGTGACCTTCAGGAGAAGGCAATACATCCTTCCTCCTTGGTCCATCAGCATTCTTCCTCACTGCCAAGAAGCAACTTTCAACACTGCAATAGTAAGGAAAAGACAAAATTGCTTGCGACTAGTTTCTTTTGGAAATTTATTGTTTATTTTAGGGCTTACCTGGGCTAAAAACAATGTTGTTTAGACATGAATTCTTTGGCTATAATTTGAAAGGTGTAATATATATTAAATGATTGACCACTTAGACACAGATTCCAGATATGAGAATTTTCTTGCCCCATATAAACCAGTAATACATTCTACTTCTCTCTCAATGTGAAGAAACAACAATAATAGCACAAACAAGTTTAGCGGACCATAAGTTTAGTTTGGATTTATGTATTATAGGTTAGTGCTGAAAGCTTAGATGTGAAGATGGAGTTTGCACAGAAATTCTCTTGGCAATCATACACTGAAGAAGTTCCCTCCAGAGATGAAAAGAATTCATTTATTTCTCATGGATTGTTGGAGCATCTAAATGTCACTAGAGATGCCACAGATTACTTGTGGTACACAACACAGTAAGCAACTTAGCAGCCATAAAATTTTCTTCGAGCGCTCTTGTAATAGTAAATAACAGGATTCTTAGAGCATCCTTTTTTGTTATTTATTTATATTTTTCATGCCAATCAATTAAGACTAATATCTTGCTGCAACAGAATCAATATAAGGGAAGATGAGGATTTTCTAAAGAATGGAGAGTTTCCTATCCTTAAAGTTTCATCAGCAGGCCATGCTTTGCAAGTTTTTGTCAATGGCAAATTATCTGGTAGTACATCTATGATAAAGCAATTAAGCAATATTTTTTATTTATTTTATTTTTTGCTTATCAGTTTCTGTTCTATTTGCAGGGATTGCTTATGGGAGTCTTGTAAATCCTAAGTTAACCTTTGGCGGCAAGGTGGCTCTGAGAGCTGGTATTAACAAGATCTCCTTGTTAAGTGTTGCTGTTGGTCTCCCGGTAGGTTTACACATCTTTGATATGCTTATTCTTTTTAGTATTCTATTCAATGACAATGATAGTTTTCATATCATATCTCAGTCTTCTCTAGTCAAACTGTCATAATTGATTAATTTCAGAATGTTGGCTTGCATTTTGAGAAATGGAATGTCGGTGTTCTTGGGCCAGTAAGATTGGAGGGTCTAAGCGGGAGAACATTGGACCTCTCTGGACGGGAGTGGTCCTATAAGGTTTGTCACCTTATCATTCTGCTGATACATCGCCTGTTAGATAATAAAGAAGTTTAAGTAGAAAGTGGTTTCTGCTTTGTATTTTCCTTTTGATCATGAAAGCACATTGATTAGTATGAAAGTTTTCTGCATTGTGTGAGCTAACGCAAATAATCCAAGAGCATAGAATTGCAAAAGCACACACAAGATTTATGGCACTTTAACCCCTAATGTGATGGTTACGTGTCTTGTAAACGATTACAACATAGTTGTGCACCTTTCGCCTTTTAGAAAATAGGCTTCACATGCTCACCAAAAAATACATATCTAAATATAATGCGTGTATGAATTGTGATAGTACATTATCTACATTAATAAAGAATTTGGGAATCAAAGCATGCAAATTAATCACTTGTTTTTGGCTCTGACCACTGCACAGACTGGTCTAGAAGGCGAAATGTTGAGCCTGAATTCATTCAGGGGAAGCTCCTCTGTCAATTGGGCTAAAGGATCATCAGTGCCTAAAAAGCAACCCTTAACATGGTACAAGGTGAAAACCATATCAATACTCAGCTAACTAATGCCTCTTAATCACCCGAAAAATCGTAATTCCCAAATTCCAAGTTCTAATAAGGAATCTTTAACTTACAATGTTATGTTTCTAGACCACGTTTGATGCACCAGAAAGGGAAAGATCCGCTAGCTTTAGATATGAGTGGCATGGGGAAAGGTCAAACATGGATTAATGGTCAAAGCATCGGACGGCACTGGCCTGCACACAAGGCATCTGGTGACTGCAGTAGATGTAGTTACACCGGAACCTTTCATGAAAACAAATGCCTACGTGGTTGTGGAGAGTCCACTCAGAAATGGTACAACTACACATCTTTCATCTTCTTATCAATCAATATGTCTTGCACCAAAATTAAATCATATTGCATTAGATGATTATGCAAATGCAATTTTTTACAACGTGCCGAAGAAAATGTTACATGAAACAAGTTTAACGGGCCTCGTAACATCAGGTACCACGTCCCCCGCTCATGGCTGCGCCCGGAAGGCAACCTATTGGTTGTGTTTGAAGAACAAGGTGGAGATCCATCTGGGATTTCTTTGGTGAGAAGGACAATACAAAGGAATTGATGGATTTTTGTTGGAAAAAAAGATCATGTGAAAATATCCCAGGGGCACACAAATTTTGACCACAGCTGAGGTGAGGGACAAACATGAATTGATGATTGCTAAAGGTTTCAATTTTTTTTCAAAGTTGATGGGGACACTGAGTAGAAGGGAATGGTTCTTTTCTTGCGCTGTAATAATAACAAATAAGGGGAAGCGAGGAAAAGAAAAAAAAGGTAAACATATAATGTCTGCCATTACAATCAATCTTACAGACAAAATCATTCTAGTATTTTAACTATAAAGAACTTTCACCCTCCATTGTGTTTGTTGGACAAAAATTCTTCTTACAACTTTTCATTTTGGGGACATCTAACACTTTTTTCCTTCAATTATTCAAGCATCCTAAGAAATCAAGGTTGGAAAATGAGTAAAATTTGAGGAGAATCACTAGTAAATGGTGAATCTATAGTAATTCTGAGAAAATTCATTTCGAGTGCAGATCCAATAACCATCCTAAAAAATGCTCATGGATTTGTAGGATTCTGTTCAGAGAGTGTCCCCTTTCAAGTTCCAAAAGTCTTGTTCTTGTCTAAACAAATCTGGGTCTAGATCATCATGTTGCCATATGCCATGTTAGATTAAAGTTCCCTTTGAAATTTATGCTACTTAAAACTAGGTCTATACTTGGTGATTTTTATATTCTACCAATTATCTCTTTTTCGTTAAAATAAATTAGGAATACATCTTAATCAGTAGATAATTCTGCGTTATATGAAATTAGTGACAATATGCAACCCCCAATTTATGAACAGGCGCACATAAATATGTAATTACATAAATACTTATAGATGAATATACTATTTTGTACTATAGTAAGATAAAATGTTGAGGTGTTTATGTACTTGTACATAACAACTTCATTAATGTAATCTTGAGTTCTCTAAAACCAATTAAGAAAACCTTGATTTTTTATTTTATATGTCCCTGTCAAGTTTGGTTGGCAAAATGGTTCCAAAAACACCGCCACAAAACACATTTGGACTAGGACTAAAACTAAACGTTGCTTAACTTCTCTTTGTGCCTGCCTACTCATTGAGTTGATATTCTGTTTAGCTCGAGTCTAAGAACTTGGGTCAAATCACCACCAAGCTCATAGTCTAGTTGCGTTGGACATACTTTCGAATGGTTTCGTAGAGAGAGGTCTGAAGTCGAGTCCTCTGAGAAGCGCTTGAAACTATTTTTAAGCTTGCAGCTCAATGTTGAAGACGTGTATTTCGTTTCACGGCTCAAATAGCTATATTCTATGCAAATATTTCTTAAAGCATAGAGGGCCATGTTATCACGTCTAATATCATCTCTAGTTTGTTGTCAAAATTAATGTGAGTGCCAAATTTTGACATTTAAATAGGCATAAATTACATATATTATATTGTTAACCAATAAAATGCTATTTTTATTGTTAAATTAGGCATATATTATACTTACAGCAAGATTTGAGGTCAACTATGGCATATATTAAATTTTGACATTTTTATTGTTATTAGTTGATACGTTGACTTTCATTTCATGATACAAAATTGTGGTATTTTCAGATTATTTGAAAATTAAACTATCACAAGTTCTAAAACTTAAGAAATTGTGGGGAGAGAGAGATAGGGAATAAAAAATTTAAAAAAAAAAAAAAAAACAATGCAGAAAAAATTAAAGGGAAGGAAAAAGAAGAGAGAGAAACTACTAACCAAAGGGTAAAAGGAGAAGCAAAAACAAACAAGAGAGGTGCAAAAGGAATAGGCGTTTTCGAAGAAGGGGAAACACAAAAGGATGGTGAATTGTACGACACTAATAGACCAATCATCCAATAGCCTTGTCTGATGCGATTCCCAAGTTACCTGCACCCCCCTCTAACTTATTATTAGTTATTACTTGCGTCTTTATTTCACATGACAATTACATGAAACTACACAAAGCCAAATGTGACTTCAGGTAATAAATTTTTGTTTTCTACTGGTAGTTTTTCTGACCTGGTTCAGTGCTGCTGGACCATTTGTATTTTGTACCGACAGGACAAATCCAAGGACTATATTGTTGTTGCTCTTGCATTATTTGTCTATATTATATATATATATATATATATATATATGTATGTATGTATGTATAAAGTAAAAAAAAAGCTTGCGTGGCGTTTTGAAGAAGCTTGAAACTTAAAATATTTTTGTCTTTTTTTTTGCAAATTTTTTTTTTATTTTCTAGCCAAAACTTTTTTTCCCTTGTTTTTCAAAACGTTTTTTCTTTTAAGAGTGTTTGGAATGTGGTAGACATTTATGCCTTAAGGAGTAAAAATATAATATGTTTTTAGAGATATTTTATCAATAAAGAATTTATTTATTATTAATATACCAAATTTTGTCCTTTTACGTTCATATCTAAACCTTTAAGAATTGGACATATGATAGACAGATTATGAGGAAGACACGATTCTTAAGGTGATGGTCTAAATCATAAAATCAGCAATTGAGGAAATAAAGTTGGGCATTTTATTCATGTAAAGATTGTTATGTTGTCTATATACCTATTAGAAGATGGTTTGTCATTGGCACGTTGTCATAGATGACGATATGTTGGATCGAGACATAAAGTGAATTGATTTGGATTAATAATTCTGTCTCAGCAAATCGATTCACTTTAAACAATCATTTGTATTGTATCTTAATCCTGAGATGAATAGTAGGCTCACTGTATTGACTTGTGTCTTTTGATGTACCAAAGAGTGACACCCATATTTTAATAGTGATATGCATGCCAGTACGTTGGAGACATGACTCTTGATAGCGTAGACCTTTTATTTATAGATATGGAGTCCATAGTTCCTCTTTAGGAGTAGCGATATCCTCTTTTATGCGTTATCTTGTAATTGAAAAACTAAAGCACTCAACCATTTGGATACATAGGTGTAATAGAATGGTATACTGTTTTTAGATTGTAAGTTTTTCGATGGTGACATAATAGAACGTAAGATAAAAATAATCGGAAAGGTAAGACATAACTTTGCCTTAAGCCGGTTATGGATAATCCAATGGGGATATGATACACTATGATATGTCATGGAGACTTAGCTATACGGGCTTCGTAATTCTATATAGTTCGAGAGTGCAGCTTCAAGCTTTTAGTGGAGTAGCTTTGGAGTTGATAATTATGAAATGTATATCTGGGATATTGGGTTTCATAATTATCGGGAGCTTGAACTATATATGTGACACCCGTTATTCTCCTAACGGGTATTGAGGTAATTAAATTAATTTTTAATGTATAAAAAAAAATTGCTTCATTTAAATTTATTTTATAATATTTATTTTTATCTATTTTTAAGTTTTCTAAAATTCTCCTATATTTATTTAGTATGATTACTAAAAAGCCTTAGAACTTCTAATAAATCTCAAAAATGTCATATTGGCATTATGTGTGTTAAAGTTTTTAGATGAGACATAAGGATATCTTTTCCAACTACTCTTGACCCTCATTTTCTTTATTTCCTCCGTGACATGCTTCAACATGTCTCCTCTATAATTGTTTCTATCACTTCTTTTCAAAGACTTCATCTTTTCTTCCTTTCTCTTCCACGGTTCCCACACTCTTCTTCTCATTTCTTTGCTGAAGCAAAATACTTAGAGAACTTCTTCAAGGCAGCCATAAAAATCAGCCACCATCACCTCCATTTGAGCAAGAATTTCAGTCATACCGAAGTAAAGGAACCTGTTTTGAAGCCATTTCAAGCTTCCAACTAACCATAATCCGAGGTTAGAATCTTATGAACAAATTTAGTCTTTCATTTATAAATTTTCTTTTATACTAAAGGATTATTCAAATTTGCGTTCTTAAACCTAAGTATATGTTTGTTGCTATTTTAGAGCATATGTATGAAGTCTAAGTGTATATGCCGTAGACAGAAAATTTATATTGTTAAACTTTGTAATACCTCTATGGGCAGTGGTTATTTCTTGAAATTCTAAGATTAAATTAAAATGAATTTTATGAATTGGTTTGCATATTTGAAAAGTAGCATCCTAGGCTTTCTAACGAGCTATCATAAACCTAAATCGGAGTTGTATTTTATTTTCTAAGAATTATTTAATTTTTGTATTGGAAACTAGTAAATCTGCCAGTTTGTTATGGTATACCAGCTGCTAACCTGAACCAAGAACCCATCTTTGCTCACCACCTAATTCTTTAATGTCTTGCAACCTTTCCAATATTATCCTAAGTGATTGATGAATCTTATTAGGGACTAAAACATATAGATTACTTGTTCACATTTTATATTGTGTTAAGACAAAAATTGTTTACTGTGGTATTCGAAAGAGATTTATATAAAAGCTTTAATGGCATACTAGTAAGATAGGTTTACACATGATTTATTTATGAATGTAGTTGTATGTTGTGCTTTAGTTTTAATTGTCCTTATGCACGCCTTAGGATCAAGGGAGTATGGAGCTAACGTTAACTGATTCCAGGATTAAAAGATTGTTGATAAGCTTGAAAGGTAGGGATTCTATTACTCATCTTTTGTGAGGTTTTTATAGAATTAAAATTGATTGTTTTGCCGCAATATATATATATCTATGTTGAACTGATATTATATGATTATCACATATGAAACTATGACATGGACTCGTCTTGTATTGTACGGCGAGGAACATAATGAATTGACACATGTTATAAATTGAGAAGCATGGTTAGGAAAACTAACTCTATTGATAATGATTCAATATAGAGAAATTGTGAGACATGAAGAGGGCGACGGTTACGTCCTTGGGCATGAATACCCTAAAAGGTAAAATAGGGGGAAGGCGATGACGCTTCCTTGGGTTGAAAGTCCCAGAACACACTGTACAGGAATCGATTTGGTGAGGACTCGGGGCTTGATGTCCCCTCACCGGAACACCCTTGGAATGTTTATAGGGTGATCAAGTGCGCCCATTTGGGTTTCGATGAGTTGAGTGATACTCAATTTAACATGGATACCTAGGAACAATGATGATTGGTAATATTTGTATAAATGTGTAATTATGACACTTGGTAATGATTAACTACGGTATCCATAAGATGTGATCATAATAAACCTCATAATCTGGAATATGATGTAACTTATTAACCATGCAGGTTTTAATGTGGTAATGATAAAAACCTAAAGGTGAGTAATGGTTTTCTCTACTGAGCATAGTGTTGCTCATACCCTTATGTTTATATCTTTTCAGGACTCACTAAGTGTGAGGTGGCTACGAGAAATATAGTTGAGGAAGTGATGTAACTATATTACATTGGGACTGCTTCAATTGTTGAGAATGTTCTTCATGATAATGTAAGCATCAATTGTTACTTTCTGTGGCTGTATTACAATGTGTTGAGGGATAAAATGATGATGACAACAGTTTATATTATTAAATTTAAGGTGCTACATTAAAACTGTGGTTTAATTGTCGTTTATATTTTTATTTTTGAGTTGAGAGTTTTCATTTAAGTCCCGGGCAAATTTTATTTTTAAGGTTTTACTTTTACTATTTATTTTTATTTTATCTCATTAAAAACTGTTAACCCCCATATAGGGGCGTTACAGAATTTTTGGTATCAGAGCCTAGGTTCGGTTAACCTAGGGAGTGTAGCACCACTTTAAAAAAATATATTTTTGAGATGGTTTTGAAGCTGAATTTTCATTGTCATCATCAAAATGAACCTTCACATTGATTTATACAGTCTAGAAGGATGTAACATGGAAAGGCCATAGAATGAAAATATTAATAGTTATATGAGTACAATAATTATATAGAAGGAAAGTATTAATAGTTATGAGGGAATGATAATTATATGGAATGAGTTTATAAGTAGAATGCTTATGAGAGATTCGTATAATATTTGGATCTATAAGCATATTTAATTCGTATAAACGATGAGAAATTCGTATAGATACGAGGATTTAAGAGCCTTTTGTCTCGTGAAAAACAATAAGAAATATAAGGCTTGATTTATTGATTTTAAAGTTTGGCATAGATATGCCAAATTTTTCGTAATTGATTCAAACCTAAGTAATGATTATGTGTGGATTCGATGGAGCACATAAGTGTTAATGTCTTTTCTTAAAAGTTCTATATATTTGAGGAATATGATATAAGTTGGGAATCATGGTATTGAATCTTGAGAGAGATAAATGTTAGACTTTTGGTCTGTTGAGACTGTGTAAAGTCTAGAATGCATGAATCTCAAAATTGAAATATTTTGTTACGTACATTGTATTTAAGTGTATCAGTGAATCTTTATATATAGATGCAATAGAAAAATGATCAATAGGAGTTTCCTTAAGTAAATCATAATACTTAAGGCACTTATAATAATTTTGGATAATTACAATAAAATGTTTAAGTTTTAGATGTTTAGATGTGAATCTTTTGGTTACCTACGGTTTTGTTATATGAGAAAATTATATATTGTATAAGTAGAATTGTGGGGATTGTAGATGTTCTTAAGTAGTAACATCAAGTGTCTTTGTTCATTGATATGGTTTACGTTGGAAGACGTAAATCGTATTGATTTCAAGGTTAGTCACATTCTAAACCCTTGGTAGCAATGATGATGAATCCATTGATAGATGTTAAGTATTATGAATAACATATGGGTGTATGTATTGTTCAATAAGGTTTTGATTAAAACAAAATTATTTGAGTTGCTGGAGGATTATGTTGTTATGAAATGATTTTAAATATCATTCAGGAAGATCCTTGTTGTCGTTAAATTAGATTTGTTGTTTATAGTTAACTTTATCTATAGTGGACTTTGAATTGGGTTTAAGATTTATACAAATTGGTTTTCAATTTTATGTTTGTTTTTTAACTCGTTCCAAATGTGTTAAGGCCCGAAACAACCTGACCATTTTCAACTAAGAACATTTGGGCCTAGTTCAAATCTTAAATCAGTTTGATTCACACTGTCTCTCCCACGTGGTCTCTATACGTGTCATATACAGTGGTTTAATCATTGTTTACATATACGTTTACTGTGCATAGGAGCTTATTTCTCCGAGTTCACTTTTTCTCTCTTAATTTGTTATTTTCTCTTTAAATCGCAAATCCTCTTCTTTTTCATTAAAAATTCTTCTTTTCCTCTAAAAGAAGAAGGAATTCTAGGATTCTGCAATTTACTATCTTAATTTTTCCTTTCTATTTACTCTTCTTTCATCTCATCATGGACCCAAGGTACCAACACCTGAGAAAGTATTTCCCATCACTCTCCCAAAAGATTCTCAGAAAGAAATACAAAGCTAGAATTACTCGGTTGTGGATTCTTATGCATTTTGGCATCCCTTGTGATGTGAGAATGTTAATAGAGGGGAAAATCCGTCCGAGTGACTTTAGTCAAGATGTCGGTTTACCAGGAACAGGTACCAGTCGTAGTGCAATGAAAAGAAGAGCTCGTGCCATCGTGGTCACTTGTAACAAATGTGGAAGACAAAATTGTAACGGTAAATGTACTTCACCTGGTTATATGTCTACGAATAGAGAGGATAAAATAAGGTTTTGTAGGAATGGACTTTCAAAGGAGAACTTGGATAGTATCCATCCTCCTCTCCACGGTCACCCTAGTGGATATGTTCAAGGAGCTATTTTTAAACTCTGGCCTAAATTTTATACAGAAAGACAACGCCTCAGGAATATGGTATTTCTAGATCCTGTTTGCCAAGCCATAAGAAAACTGGATGGGGAATAAGTCATCGCTCTATAAAGGTTATTTAGTCTTTACTTATTTGAAGCAGTTTTAGCTGATGTTCAACAGTTTGTGTTTTGCTTTTACTCAGAATATTTGCTTTTGTGTTTGAAATAATTGTGATTATTAGATTGATACAGTAAATGTTAATATCTTATTTAATTTATGATTTTCTTAAATATATATATAATAAAATATATTATCTTATCAGACACGTTACATACGGTATAGTAATATGTTTGAATTTTGAAAAGCTTATCCAGATATTTCAAGATTTGTGTCTCAAATTTCAAAAGTTCTACAGTATTTGTCGTTTATATTAAATTTCTAGACATGGTGTATATTTGTCAAAAAGTCTACAGTTGTGTCATGAGGGTCTTCTGTCAAATTGTTCTCAATTGTCAAAAGTTATACAATTAGAGTCTAATCTTTTTCAAAAAAGTGAATCAGATTTTCTGTAAACTATCAATCACCTTATCTTACTTTCTTATCCGCACAAGATTTTGTTTAAATCTTTGGATTACCTTTTCATTACCTACTCGTCTATCTCTTTAGCCCTTTTTGTATATTTCTCATCTTTAAAATCTCATGTAGAACCCGAAGTCTAAGTGGAGCAGACATTAAGCAACCACTTCTATAAACCAAATATGTCTACCTCCCAGTCCACGAAGAAAATAAAGAATGTCTGTGTCTTTTGTGGTTCCAGCCTTGGAAAAGATAAAGCTTATTTAGAAGCTGCAAATCACTTAGGGCAAGTCCTAGCACGCAAGAAGATTAACATAATCTATGGGGGTGGTAGTATAAAAATGATGGTAAATATGGCACTAGCAGCTAGGTCTAGCGACGCTACTGATGTAAGAATTTGGCCTCATATTCCAGTTGAAGGAAACCTTTGTAAGGAAGCCATAGGTAAGGGAGAAGGAGTCAGGAGTATCCCTAAAAATTTTAAAGACATAATCTATAATTCTGATGCTTTTATAGCATTACCTGGTAGTCTAGGTACTCTTGAGGAAATATTTATAGTTGCTTGTGGGCAATTGTTGGGCTTTTATTCCAAACCTTTGGGACTGTTGAATGTAAATGGTTTTTATGACGGTCTTTTGAAATTTCTAGATTACGCTGTGGAAGAAAACATCACTACAGAATCGGAGAGACAAATCTTTGTCACTGCTTCAACAGCTGAGGAATTGATAGATAAAATGCAAATCATACATCCAGAATCCGACACTGCAACATCCAAGCTTGAATGGGAAAGGGAAAGCCGGGAGCGGCCAATTGATTTGAATCTCCATCTGTAATCTTTTTGTTTTATCTTTGGCATGTAGGCATGTGTGTCCGTATTTCGTGTGTTACGAATAACCGTTTGTCCTGTATTCTGTGTTTCTTGTGGTACGTTGTTGTTCAATCTTTTAGATTCATTGAGCCTAATGCCGGGATGGCTGGATACGGAGTACTTGATGCTCTCGAAACGCATCCTTCTTAAGGTCCGATCTTTTGTTTATCGATGTTTTTGTATTCTATAAGCATGCATGATATGGATAGCTGGTATACGGAGTGCCTTGTACTCTCGAAACGTATCCGTATTATGTTTGTAATGTGTAATATTCTGTTAATATTATGTGGAAGTACCAGAGTCAGTTATGGGGATATTCCATATGAAATATGAGTATATTATTTGGATTGAATGTTTGTGTCATGAGGATAGCTGTTTAATGAAAAATATGTCGGGTATGTTTACAACTCTGAGATTCCGTTTAATATCTCTATGAGTAAGTTTAATGTATAGTTTTGAATAAAAGTGTTTGTGATATATGTTTTATGATTATGTTTTAGTTTATTAGTTGAGGTATGAAATCAAATATATTTGACTTTTCCTTACTCAAAAAGGAAAAGGAACCTAAAGATGAAGTATATAAAATTTCTCTGGTAATCTCCTTAAATGTGATTGTAAATCACAGTCCATGGACAATGAAGGACTGGAATCATGATATGGTCAATATGTATGCCTGATCAGATTCTTAGACTATTATACGGTGTTATAAGTTGAAACTTGTCAGAAATACTCTCATTGAGGGATTTAGGAGTAAGATTTATTATGCAAGTAAATAAGTGGAGATACGATAACTTAACTTTGGAAGATAAACAACATTAACGGTTTAGACTCGGAATTGGAATCATAATGGAATCAAAATTTTTACTAGTATTGCTAGAATTGAAATTTCGAGGACGAAATTTCTTTAAGGGGGGTAGAGCTGTGACACCCGTTATTCTCCTAACGGGTATTGAGGTAATTAAATTAATTTTTAATGTATAAAAAAAAAATTGCTTCATTTAAATTTATTTTATAATATTTATTTTTATCTATTTTTAAGTTTTCTAAAATTCTCCTATATTTATTTAGTATGATTACTAAAAAGCCTTAGAACTTCTAATAAATCTCAAAAATGTCATATTGGCATTATGTGTGTTAAAGTTTTTAGATGAGACATAAGGATATCTTTTCCAACTACTCTTGACCCTCATTTTCTTTATTTCCTCCGTGACATGCTTCAACATGTCTCCTCTATAATTGTTTCTATCACTTCTTTTCAAAGACTTCATCTTTTCTTCCTTTCTCTTCCACGGTTCCCACACTCTTCTTCTCATTTCTTTGCTGAAGCAAAATACTTAGAGAACTTCTTCAAGGCAGCCATAAAAATCAGCCACCATCACCTCCATTTGAGCAAGAATTTCAGTCATACCGAAGTAAAGGAACCTGTTTTGAAGCCATTTCAAGCTTCCAACTAACCATAATCCGAGGTTAGAATCTTATGAACAAATTTAGTCTTTCATTTATAAATTTTCTTTTATACTAAAGGATTATTCAAATTTGCGTTCTTAAACCTAAGTATATGTTTGTTGCTATTTTAGAGCATATGTATGAAGTCTAAGTGTATATGCCGTAGACAGAAAATTTATATTGTTAAACTTTGTAATACCTCTATGGGCAGTGGTTATTTCTTGAAATTCTAAGATTAAATTAAAATGAATTTTATGAATTGGTTTGCATATTTGAAAAGTAGCATCCTAGGCTTTCTAACGAGCTATCATAAACCTAAATCGGAGTTGTATTTTATTTTCTAAGAATTATTTAATTTTTGTATTGGAAACTAGTAAATCTGCCAGTTTGTTATGGTATACCAGCTGCTAACCTGAACCAAGAACCCATCTTTGCTCACCACCTAATTCTTTAATGTCTTGCAACCTTTCCAATATTATCCTAAGTGATTGATGAATCTTATTAGGGACTAAAACATATAGATTACTTGTTCACATTTTATATTGTGTTAAGACAAAAATTGTTTACTGTGGTATTCGAAAGAGATTTATATAAAAGCTTTAATGGCATACTAGTAAGATAGGTTTACACATGATTTATTTATGAATGTAGTTGTATGTTGTGCTTTAGTTTTAATTGTCCTTATGCACGCCTTAGGATCAAGGGAGTATGGAGCTAACGTTAACTGATTCCAGGATTAAAAGATTGTTGATAAGCTTGAAAGGTAGGGATTCTATTACTCATCTTTTGTGAGGTTTTTATAGAATTAAAATTGATTGTTTTGCCGCAATATATATATATATCTATGTTGAACTGATATTATATGATTATCACATATGAAACTATGACATGGACTCGTCTTGTATTGTACGGCGAGGAACATAATGAATTGACACATGTTATAAATTGAGAAGCATGGTTAGGAAAACTAACTCTATTGATAATGATTCAATATAGAGAAATTGTGAGACATGAAGAGGGCGACGGTTACGTCCTTGGGCATGAATACCCTAAAAGGTAAAATAGGGGGAAGGCGATGACGCTTCCTTGGGTTGAAAGTCCCAGAACACACTGTACAGGAATCGATTTGGTGAGGACTCGGGGCTTGATGTCCCCTCACCGGAACACCCTTGGAATGTTTATAGGGTGATCAAGTGCGCCCATTTGGGTTTCGATGAGTTGAGTGATACTCAATTTAACATGGATACCTAGGAACAATGATGATTGGTAATATTTGTATAAATGTGTAATTATGACACTTGGTAATGATTAACTACGGTATCCATAAGATGTGATCATAATAAACCTCATAATCTGGAATATGATGTAACTTATTAACCATGCAGGTTTTAATGTGGTAATGATAAAAACCTAAAGGTGAGTAATGGTTTTCTCTACTGAGCATAGTGTTGCTCATACCCTTATGTTTATATCTTTTCAGGACTCACTAAGTGTGAGGTGGCTACGAGAAATATAGTTGAGGAAGTGATGTAACTATATTACATTGGGACTGCTTCAATTGTTGAGAATGTTCTTCATGATAATGTAAGCATCAATTGTTACTTTCTGTGGCTGTATTACAATGTGTTGAGGGATAAAATGATGATGACAACAGTTTATATTATTAAATTTAAGGTGCTACATTAAAACTGTGGTTTAATTGTCGTTTATATTTTTATTTTTGAGTTGAGAGTTTTCATTTAAGTCCCGGGCAAATTTTATTTTTAAGGTTTTACTTTTACTATTTATTTTTATTTTATCTCATTAAAAACTGTTAACCCCCATATAGGGGCGTTACAATATAGGTCCATTTGGTCCCCTTTGCTAGCTCACAACATCCTGTAACGATACGACATGTTTTTTCAATAATTGGCGACTTATGTCAAATTTATTATATTGATTGAAATTTGGAAGAATCAAATAATTCATGTCTGTTTATCAGTTGAATTAATTTTGTGACAAAATTAATTCAAGATAAACTTATTGAATTATTGGGATCGGACAATTCTTATCTGTTTATCAGTTGATTTAATTTTGAATGAATTAAATTAAGATAAACTTGTAGACTTATTAGGAATTCAATTATTTTCCTAGAGATTATCTAGATAAAGTTGTTTTAATTAGATAACTTATCTATTGGGTTATTTGAATTAAAACTGAGATTTTATCCTATAGAATCTCAGGTGAAAAATAAAAGATTCGCTGAGATTTTTTTTTGTAGTTTGGCATGCCGATCCTCAAGTTCGGCCTACCGATGGGGCAAGTTCGGCCTTCCTATGTGCGAAAAAAAGATCATACGTTTTCACGTGGATTTCATCAGATATTGATCCGAATTTGATTATGATTCAAATTTTTGAGACCTTATCTGATAAAGACTGACCCTAAACCCAACCTCTATAAATAGGGAGTAAGTCTCATAAGTTATTTAGATCAATTAAGAGATTAAGAGTGATACTCTACTGGTGAGAATCTGAAAACTCCCTAAGAACTCTTGTTCACAAATCACGAACACTAGCTTTTGGTTCTCTCAATTGGTTGGAAGGATAGTCACCTGGAGGAAGAGCTGTATGTGTGAGCCCGCACTCACTCCGATCATGGATAGAGAATAGCAAAGAAGACCAATTGGTTGAGGCTATTATGGAACGTTACTTCTCTTTACGGATTACGGGAGCTCTTCGGCATTCAAAGGTTAGTAAGATCTAGTTTATTTATGCATATAGCATGTCAAACTTGTGTTTTAGAAAATACTCTGACATAAAATTTTTAAAATTCCGCTGAGTACTATTTTTCCAATAAAATGGGTGGTAACCATTGGTTAGAACCATTTTTACTGTAGTATATGAGAGCTTTACACTATAACGATTTTTTCCCGCCATTTTTTCAATTATAAATAGTGTAAAGCTCTCAATGCTACAGTAACAATAAAAAAAATTGGTAAAGCTCTCACATGCTACAGTAATAATAAAAAAAAAAAACTGCTATAATGTAAAGCTCTCACAGGCTACAATAAAAGTGATTCTAACCAACAGTTATCACAACTTTTTCAAACATCTTGTTTAAAATAACAGCCTAGTGACGTATCTAATTATTTTTTGGCAAGGGAATCTAGGTGCAATCCAGGCTCTTTGAAGGCTTTTACTTTTTGATCGAGAAACTGATTGAATACCACTTAATGCCCCAAATGAAATACAATCTTGTGGCCAAGTCCAATAATGACATTTTACAATAATACTAGTTGAAAAGCATTTTTTATGCGTGAGTATATTAAACATGTTAATAAAAAAATAAAAATATATTTTTTAGACGAAAAAAACGTTTCAGGTAGTGTTAAATTCTAATAAACCGTCAAGTCATTTAGGGTGTTAAAGCTACTCGTTCTCCTCAATAAGATTCTGAATCTGAGCCATCTTCTTGTAGCAAGCAAGGTATATGGGCAATTCACTTTACGACCGATGCATATGTTACATGAAAATATATTACCTCTAGAGAGAGAGAGGATGCCATGTTAATTATCTGGTTACGCCATCTTCTAGCGTATATAGCACCTAAACAACAAAAGTAAAAGGCTATAAAAATATCCTAGATATTGTTCCCCTACCCTTTTAAAGCAAAGCATTAGATACCAATGTGATAACTTACTTAAATCAGCCATCTTCTCTTTGGACATCATTGGTTCTCTAGAGATGGAAAAAGCTACTTTCATTTAGAAAGAAAAAAGCAGAGAATACAGTAACACACCTAATCCAAGATTTGCAAAAGAGATAAGCACAAATCGTTATGTCAACAAAAGCAGACATGTAAAGATAAAGAAGTGTTATTCAAAGGTGGAAGACAACGAGATTCACATTAGGAAGAGAAAAAAGGGTGATTAAGTTGATCTAAACTGAATAAACAGAAAGTGATGCAAATTAAAATTGGCTTAATGAGATCCTCTCAAGTCTCATAGGTTAGACTTTGAGCTAGATTTGGGCCAGTTTAAAGGCTACAACTTCCAACCTTTAGCTTGCTTTCGATAATCAGAGTAAAGAATTAATAAACCAATAATTCACTCATCCTTAATAAAGTTATATGAGTAATGATGATTAGAGGCAAAAGATGGTCAAGGTGAGTAATTAACATGTTGGATTAGCCGGTGGGTGGGGTTGGAAGGTGTTAGGATATGGAGATTCTTATTTGTTTGTTTATGAATGAGACAATGACTTGCTGACAGATGGTTCTGTGATATGCAATTTCATCAAAGGGGAAATTGAAGCCTACAAGAGGCAAAAAGAGACAGCAAGTGGGCCCTTCTAATTCCTTTCTTCTTTTTTTTAAGAGGAGAGACTGGCCAACGTTTACAATAATGGAGTCTCTATGAGTAGCTCCTGATTTGACCATACAGTGGTTGCAAACTAGATAGCCTGGAAAACAACCCAAGCCAAAAACCAAAAAAAAAAAAAAAAAATCAAGCAGATTTTAGAAGAGAGTTATTAGATGATCATCATATGATTATATGATCTTCTCTGTTCTTCTAATCATGGTTATGAAAGATCCAGCAGTAGTCAATTATTAAGGTTTGTGGATCCTCTTGAAGGTCATCTTAAACCACTGATTAGTTCCATGATCTCTGATCCGACGGCTGGGACTGGATTAATGTGGTGGATAAACATGTTTGGACAGGAGTATCTGTTATATACATAGGTTGTTAATGTTGATTGTGGGCAATCATTTTCTGTCTCCACTAGAGCGTATGGTTTTGCACTGTAGAGAGATCAATGCCCCTCTCGGGTATGCGTCAGGCACATGACATCTACCTAATTTCCAAAGATATTGGGGTATGGTCTTAACGGCTCAGGTCAAGAGGGATTTTTAAGATAGGCACTAGCATAGTTCTGTCTACAAGTTGATGATATATTTTATTTGGCTCTAAAACAAAAGTCGTGGATGTTATTTTATCCCGTCTTTTTTATTCATAAAGAAAATCCTGAAACCTACTAACAAAACAGAAAAAAATCTGATTCAATTTTAATAATGGGCTAAAATTTGATCCTATCACTACAAAAGCGCAACACAATCTATCAATCGAAAAGGGACCTCAAAGTGGAGCTCTAAGAATCAAATCTTAAAACCCACCTTGAGAGGAGAAAAAGGGAAGGCTTTATGCACCACCATTAGCATTTGGTTACTGTTTAGTGTTCTGATTGACCCCCCCCCCTCTTTAGCCCAGTAAAGCACAAATGATGGGACCCAGGAATTGGGTGGTATATTCCAACTCCAAGGGGAATTACAATACCTAGGCCAGCTCACTGATTGTCCCAATTTGTCTCAAGGCCTAGGCTCTCCATCAAAAGGGTGCCTTGGAATTCTCTGTGGTATATTCCAACTCCAAGGGGAATTACAATACCTAGGCCAGCTCACTGATTGTCCCAATTTGTCTCAAGGCCTAGGCTCTCCATCAAAAGGGTGCCTTGGAATTCTCTATTAGGAGTGCTTAGGGGGCTCTGTTTGGATACGAGAGCACAAATTGCCATGGGCTGGAAAGGAACTAGAGAGGAGACTCCTAGCTGGAAATATCCGGGTTTGGTGGATCCTGTCCTTTTGGTTAAAACCAAAACAAGAACACCTGGTAAAGAGAGAGAAGGTGGTATCCAAAGCTTTCTTGGGTTTGTTTGTACTTTCCTATAACTTTGAAACGGTTCAATGTCAAAACACAATCTTTAGTGTGTTTTTGTTGGCTTGAGCATTAATAACGTGAGATCAATAAGAAAAGAAAACTACACCGCTACTCTCAAACAAAGAGAAGGGCAATAGAAATAATTTATAAGAAAAATTGGAGAAAAAAACGAAAGAAAAGAAAGAAAGGAATGAAACTTAGGTTTCTTCATCATGACATTGGATCTAAAAATGTCCCCAATTTCTCTTGTCTCATCCTTCCTTCCTAACTTTACTTCCTTCTTTTTCCCCTCTCACTCTCACCAGCTTCACAGAGAAAGAGAGAGACACAGAAATTGTAGATGGAAATAATAATAATAATAATAATAATCATAGCAATAAATTTGCCCCAAAAAGAAAGAAAGAAAGAAAGAAAGAAAAAAATTAAAAACAAAAAAAGGCCTAAAAATTCACTGAAATCCATCACAGTGGTAGTAATGTTGGAGAAGCCTGTTGGCTTCTCTAAGCCCACTAAAGTAAGCTCCATGAGTGGTGGAATAGTGTGTTCTGTGGGTTGCTTCCCCTGCAAACAGAAGCTGAAGTGGAGGTGAATTAGCAGACTCATGACTCCCAATTCTCGGCAATGGCTCGGCCATTCTGTCCAAGTCATCTCCACTTGATCCAACTGCAACGTAGCTATAAGACCCCAAGAAGAGAGGGTCACTACCCCATTGGCTCTTCAAAACCTTTTTCACTTTCACTTCTTCACACTTGCTCTTCTTTAAGTTCTCCTGCTCCTCGGAACTCCCATTCCCATTGCACAACAACTTGTGGCGTGGTTTGGCCAAGAAGCTAGAAATCGTCGCGGAAACCCCGCTTATGATCTCCTCATCTTTCAATGACTCAAGCTCAAGAGCCTCTTTGCCTGCAAACCATGACAAGAGCACGTTGGAATTCTCATAGATTGGGAACATAGAAGCCGTCTTCCTCATCCACCATGGCACCTTCTCTTCCCTTATTTCCGAATCCGCCTTATGAAACACCATTTGCAAAAATGGAAACTTGTCGCCGTCGCCGTCATTGTTGTCAAAATCTCCTCCTTTTCGATCACAACTCGGGCTCAGTTCCACAAACAGCTTGTTGACAACACCAAAACCAAGCCTTTGTATTGCCTCAGTCTTGAAAGAAGGCAAAGGAGGGTTGAACAAATTACCCGAACCGCTCTCTTGGACGCCAGCTTTAAGAACACCCAATGAAACCGTCACAATAACATGATCAGCCACCATAGTAGACCCATCACAAAAGTGTATCTTCACAGGCCTACAACTATTATCATCAATATTATTATCACTACTTGCGTAGCCATTTTCCATGCCAAACTCCTGAATCTGCCACTCAATTTGCTTGACCTTTTTCCGCAGCTGAATCAGGCCAGGTGGTAGAACTGAAGCCAAGGACTCAATTATGCGCAAATACCCTTTTGCTATAGTGATCTCGTCACCTGAGCACATCCGATACTCGCTCTCAGCAACGTAGTCCAAAGTCGACAAATCTCCGGCCGAAGTGTACGTTCTCTGCGTGTTCTCCTGCACTTGGAAAACCCCTTCTTCTAATAATTTTTGGTTCCAATTTCCATACCTGAGAACTTCATCTTCTTCTCCCTTAGAACCCCAGTAAATCTCGAGACCTTTTCTCAAGAAAGAGCCCACGCTGAGACTTCCATTAGCGGAAGAAGAAAAAGAGGTGAAAGACTTATGTGCAACTTTATGGTAGTCATTGTGCTCCACCGGTTTCCTCTGGGCGTAGTCCATGAGGGACTTGAAGAGGTTCGAGACCGGCTCGACGACGGACCGGTCGAGCACGAAGCCGCCCTCGGCGACGGTCGTGAACCGGGCCGGGTCCTCAGACGAGCCGTCCATGCACTCCCACGGCTGGTCGGAGCTCAGCGCGTGGATTTCACGGGCAATTTCGTGGACCGGGCTCCCGCCAATGCCGTGGATCCACGTGGCGCCCATCTCGATCCTGTCGCCGCCAAACTCCGACGTGTTTATCCTGCCACCGATCCGGGAGCCTCCCTCCACCACCACGACCTCGAGCTCCGCCGCCGCCGGAGAACGAGAGGTGTGAAGCTTGTTCGCCGCCGTCAGACCCGCCATTCCCGCCCCTATAATAACGATTCTCGGCTTCTTCGCCACCATTCTTACAGGTAAGAAATATTAGAGAACCAAGAAAGGAACAAAACAGTTGTAGTGGTAGTGGTAGTAGAAGTAGAAAGTAGTAGCAGTAGGAGTAAAAGAGAGTGGACTTGCTAATGAGGTGAGATTTTCAAGTTACTGATGAGGAATTTATAAGACGGTCCATGTGTATTATTATAGATTTTTTTTAAGGCTTAAAAATATCAATAAATAAAAGATAATAATTTGTCTAATAAAGACAGGGGTCTACTTTTATATGACTCTCACATACCCAAATCCCGAATCACCATTTCCTCTAAGCTTGAAAAAGAAGGATTAGCATTGAAGCTAATAAAAAGTTGAGCAAAGGCCAAAAGAGGGTCAGGGGACTCATTTTCTGAGTCTTTAAAGAAGGATTTCTTCTTCTTTTTTTTTTTTAATATGATAACGCCTTTCACCAAACTTCCACATATCATATACAAAATTGGGTAGGGGACGCCCCACCAACTGAGCAATTCAATGGTCCTGATCAGTTGATGGGCCGTCGTTGGGTGGGGACGCGATGCTTGACACGTGGCGGTCTTGCTCTCCAACAATCTTTAACCACTTGCTCGACAGTCTTAGCGTGAGGTCATTAACATGACTGTGGGTGTTTGGAACATATTAGAACAGAACCCCTTTTTTTTTCTTTTTTTTTTTTCTTTCTTTTATGTGGACATTTTTCCTTTCGTTTTATTGTCATCAGTTTTTGCTTTTTTTGGTACAATGTGTGTCCACAGACAGCAATTTTCCATTTCTTTTGGAGTCGTGCACTTGGTGCAGCTTGATAGGTACTTCAAATGTGATTACTTTAAATGGGGATAAACCGGTAAAGGGTAAACAATTAAAGGAAAATCTAGGCTTGGTCTAAGAGCAAAATTATTAACTTAAACATTTGTAGTAATCACAGGTAAGGACAACATATAGTTTCGATAATTGGTTATAAAAGTGTCTTAACTTACTACAGGCCTTTTTTTTTCTTGTAAAAATCGAAATTTCTGTTCAAATCCACTGAATAAGCCTATTTTTTTACACTCGCGCAAAGTAAATTGGAAATAATAATTAAAAAGAAGTTTGTCAATCTTTCTATAAGGGTATGTAGATCAATAATGTTACAAGTTACAACAAATGAAGTTAGAAAGTTCACATCGAGCAATATTAATGCACTACATTTTGAATGCAACATATATGGATGTTAAAATCTCATTTAGGCAAAATGTAATTATCATAAAGTTTTGTGGAGCTCACAAAGTGTACCTTGTGATGAGATTAGAAAACATTTTCTTAGGATTATAGTCAGATCTCCCAAGACTTTGTGCTTATTGGCCAATTTGATATAGTGGTCAACTTATACTTTTGGAGGGCATGCCTATGATATAAAAAAGGTTTGAGATGGATCTTGGCGGGCATAGGCACTAAGATAGCATTTATTACCGTGACCCATCGTTATTATTTTTTTTATCAATCGTACCCTTAAACAAAGATTATCGTTCAATTATTTAGGATATCAAAAGTTTCATTGAAATCTTCATCAAAGGCAGTGCGGATATGAAAGTAGCCTCAGAGGTAAATTTAAAAACACAAAAGGATGAGGGGGAATAAATGGAGTAGGGATTTTCCTTTAAGAAACTTTGAGGTGGAACAAAAGTTGACTAGATGTATTCTTTACAACGCTTTTGATCGACGTTAATCAATTGTTTGTTCTTATTACGAAAAAAAAATGCAATAGAAACAAAAAAACTAGAATATATAGATTTATGTGGGAACCCATGACAGAAAAATCCACAAGTAAAAGAGAAAAAAATTACTAAACTTGAAAAAAATTACAAGATATTAGTGAATAGGGCGGTTAAAAGTCGATAATACTAAATCCTAATGCAATATATAATATATATAGGCATAAATAAAACCTTAATATGTGATATAACCTAATAGGCCTAAAACATAAGCTATACAGCTCAAAATGCAAAGGAATCCTATATTTATTCTTCCATCATAGTTTTCACACCATTAGCCTTTCGAATCGGGTCAAACTGAGTTCGAATCACCATACACTAACAGTTCTACTTTTCTTTTTCCTTCTTTTTCCTCAAAGATTGAAAGTACTATAAGTTTTACTTAAGATGGAAAACAAAATCGCAATTGTTTCTCTTAATGACATTTATTTTATTCGATTTTGTTTATTTGTGTAAGAAAGATTATTATCGCAATCCAATCTTACTCTGCGCATCCATGAGGTGAGAATTATTCGTCATTAGTGTTTTTTAACAATGCTTTATATTAATTGGACTCTTAAAAGCGTATTAAATTATCTTATAGCTTGATCAGTTCTGAGGGTTGAGTAAAATTTATTCATCCAAAAAACATCATTAACTAGACAATTATCATGACAGATTAATTATTATAGCTTAAGTTGATGCATCACCATCAAAGCTTAATCAAGCTAAGTCAAAGCCTTGAGTACTACCAAATATTACTCCACATCGTCTCTCGTGATAAAAGTTGATTTCTTGAGCACTGAAGCTTGGATCCAAGGAATCTGAGTAGGATCACGTGCATATCCTCAAACCTTGAGAAACGCTAGAGAGAGATTCATTTTCTAACCTATATTGAGCAAATTTTCTTTTTTTTTTTTTTTTTCCTTCAAGCTTTTTAAAATATGAATGTCAAATTACATCAATGTATAATAGATAAAGATTTTACGGTTTAAAACTGTATATAGATAAAGTCTTTTTCGTATCCTATCGTAGAATTCTTTCGTATCTTTCTACTCGTGACAAAAACAAAATGTACGTATACTGTAATTTACTTTTGGCGAGGGCGACGTTGATGATTGAGACCCCATTTTTACTCTTTCTGTTGAGAGGAGGAAGGAATTGAGTGGAGAATGATGGGATTGGAATTGGGTACAAAAGTAGCCGTGGATTTTGCATCATTGCCTAATTGTTTGTTGGCTTTCACTTTTTCTTTTCTGATCGCCATTTTGTAATTTTTTTAACCTTGCATATGGTTGTGAAGATCGATACATTTACATCATGCAGCGTCTGAGTGTCTGGCTTTCCTCTTTTTTTGCTTTTATGATTTGACTGGTTCCAATGGCACTGGTAGGATAACAGGCAACTTACCTCTTGCAAAGAAAAAGCCACATCCTATTTATCACTCGTTTCATTGCTTCACCTGTGTGACTGTGAAATATAGGTAAGAATATTGTGTGGAAAAATATGAAAGGCAAAGACTCTAAAGACTAGGGGTATAAGCCAAAAGATTAGGGTTCTTGAGCCACAAATTACCCCATAGGCTTTGTTTTGTAGGAAAGATGTGAAATTGAAAGGATTGAGAAAATAAAAGGAAGAAATAATGCAAAGGATGAAGAGAATTATATAAAAAAAATTTATGTTGTTTGGTAAAAGGGAAAAAAAATTGAAAAAATTGATGATAGTTGTAGGCTTAAAAACTAAACTATCTATTTTATTATGTGATAATATTTTCTTTTAGAAAGTAACATGGTCTTTTTAGTTTGAGTTAGATGGATTCGTTGGATCCTTCAATAGACCATAAGGAGACCCTCTCCTTTTATCTCTCCCCTCTCTCCTCTCTTCCTTCCAATCAAAAAATAAATTGAGGCTCTCCCCCCACCCCTTTCCCTAGGGGTGTTTACGGAAGTCGCTAATCTTTGTAATCCATTTAATCTAATCCAATTCATCGGATTAGATTATAAAAAATACAAATTGGTTTTTAGATTGGGATTTTCTCAATTCGATAGATATGGATTGGACTACAAATTGAGTATCCCTTAATTTGTGTAATCTGTGAATTTTATATATATACAATACTTAAATTTTATATATTAATATATATGTATATATAAATTTCTAAACTAATATATATTTCTAAATTAATATATATATATATGTTAGCCATGGTAGAATTTTTTATAGTTTTATTAAGTTAAAAAAATAAAAACAAGCCCAAATCCACCCCGTTTAAGTTGATATATATATATATATATATAGTTTTATTAAGTTTGTTTGCTGTAATCCGGCAATTTCGTTTATTATGACTTACATTCAATTGGAACGTAACTTGTTGGATTTTAATGAATTATGTCATGTTAGATTATGCTTTTTTATTCTTGATTTTTTAATTAATTTAAACCCCAATCCGTAATCCGTAGAATATGTTGTTCACAGATCGGATTGGATTAGGACTCTCAATGATTGATTCTAGATTAGAAAAATCCCAATTCAAGATTACGAATTGACCCTTAATCCGTAGATTCTAACCCGTAAACACCCTACGTCTCCCTTCTTTCATCTCTCCCTCATACCAAATACTCTTTGAAAAGATTGTTGCATGTAAATTTTTTATTTATTATTTTTGTAAATACAGTTATTCATCGTGATTGGTTTGTGTTGGTAAAAGAGAGATGATATTCATTACATGACAAAAACCAAAAAAAATAAAAAAGAATGAAATTTCATGTTTTGTGGCAATTTTAATGTATCACATATTGATAATAGTATATATTTATTATAACCAAAATATTGAAAAGAGAGAGAGAGAGAGAGATTCTTTATTCTAAAATGTTTTGATCATATGAGATATGAATCTATTATCTAGATTTGTTACTTGTTTTGCGTCTGAATTGATTTAAGTGGATTTACATTCATACAATAGAATATATGGACAAAAACTATTTTGCTTTTAATTGGCCTGTGTACCTTTGCTTCTTCTTCTTTTTTTTTCAATAAAAGTTCAGCAAAAACTTCAATCAAGAAATGCTATTAAAAAAAGTGAAAAAGAATTCTTGAGTTATGGTTTTTTCCCTTTTCTTTTGCCAAGAAGAAGAAAGCATTCTCAAAATATTTCAATTGATACATGTAAGAAGTAGACAAATTCAACAGTTTTCTGTAGAGGCAGATTCTCGTCAGGACGAGTCAAAGGAATGAATTCCTGGCCCCTAATTCCCATATAAAGGACATGATGAGCATAAATACCCTTTATATATTTCAATTATTTCATAAGAAAAATATAGAAATAGAACTAAAAGAAGTTGGGGAACCGTTATAAAGGAGCTCAGGGAGTTTGAGCCCCTAATACTTGTAATTTTTTTGGTGAATCAATCATGTGTAACTTAGGGTTTGTTTGGTGTGCAATTTCAGAATGGTATGGTTTAGAACTTTATAGTTTAATCTATAAATTGTGTGGTTTAAACAATAATTTTAAATTAGCGTTTGAAATGTAAAGGTTTAAAACGAGAATAATAAAATGAGACTTGTATTTAGAAAACGATGATTTATGAAGAAGAACAAAAATGAAAATGATTTTACTGTAGAAAATAGTTCAAAACTGTATGAACTTAAAGAGGGAGACAAAGTTTCGATTTTGGGTATTTTTGGCTAGTTAATAACTCTCTATGGTTTAAAGTTGCTTTAATTATTACTTCATCAAACATCAATTTATACCACCTTCCTAACTTAAAAGCCTCCCTACCAACGGCCCATTAAGATGGTGCATGTGTGACGTTAGCAATTGAGAGCAAAGCAGGAAGAGAGATGGCTATTACTGGGCCAATATCAAAAAATGGTGAAGACAAATGGGCCTTTTAAGTAAAACACCAGCCTTCCGATTTGTCGTTTCAAGGAGCCTTTTTCTGGCCCATAGTGTCGCTTAGTCTTCTAAACAACGATCTTTTAAACTGAAAATCCTCTTTCATTGTGGGTTGTTTGACTCTAGAAAGACACGATTGGTCCGGGTCAGTTGGGTGAGAATTAAATGCATTAACAATAAAGGTAAACATTAGGGAAGATTGCACATTCGTTGAACGTATAAAGGACAATGCTGCAAATTTTTATGGAAAAGGATAAATTACCAATGCTGCAATAGTTTGGAAAAAGCAGGGCGAGAGAAAATATCACTGTTAGATCCCACCTACCATATACCAAAGATTAGCCTTAACATTAAACGCATGGACTGGGATGCTAGCCAACAACTATTGTACTAGTTTTGCAATAACTGTTATTTGTACACAACTATTGTTGTTTGAAAATATCACAATTGATGTGGAAAAATAAGCACCATTTATACTTGTTGGTAAACCAACTAGTGCACATATTATTTGATAATATTATATAGGCGGTTAGGGAAATAGGTTTGAATCGAGAAACACGCTTCAAAACTGTGTTTGAACCGTGAACCACGATTTGAACCATAGCTCCAAAACAATCTAATAGTTTGGATCTAGAACGCAACGGGCCTTCATTACAAATATGATCGGACATAAAAAATGCACACGACTTGCATAAGTGTCTGATAATTTCATTGAGAAAGAAAATCTCCACCTCTTGCGAGCTAAAAAGACCAAAAGAAAAAAAAAAAAAAAAAAAAAAAAAAAAAAGAAAAAAGTGCGCGGACGTTCCCAAAGCAGGGCCTATTTTCCATTAATGAACAGACGGAGGGCTAGCAATTGCAGGCTCTGAAAAGTGAAACAACGCATTGGAGGGTGGAGAAGGGCAGTGATGATGGGTTTTCTTTCCAATGCATTTGCTTTTCTCGATTTCTATTGGGCGATTCTAGGACATTTTGGGCCGTTTAGTTAGATATTTAAATCATAGTTTGAATCATTTTGTTACAGTATTTTTTAATTTGTATTTAAATACTCTACTCAAATATACGAACCAAACGGACACTCTTTGATTGACCCTATTTCTTTTTTTTTTTTCATATATTAACAAAATAGGCAACATTGCCACTAGCCCCTGCTTGCCCAACCCCTCTTCCACTCCAAGAAAATATTTGTTTGCTTGCCACACATTTTTTAATTAAAAATACATTACACGTGTTTTAAAGGGGTCCTTGGAAGATTCAACGAGTCATCTTAGGCCAAGTACATAGTCTTTGTCAAAAACAAAAAATAAGTGAAAAAAAAAAAAAAAACCATTTCTATCAATTCGCCGTTTAAATGTTTTAACTCATTGGCTAAACCCAACTGCACTCTTTTTGCGTGCCAACTTTTAAAAGATACATTGTCGTATAGATCCAAAAGAAACGGAAAAGAAAACGACAAATAATAACAATAAATAAAGACTTTGTTGAGAACAAAAAAATAATAAATAAATAAATAAAGATTTGGTTAGGCTAATAAAAATGTGGAAAAACTACGGCATGGTTAGTGCCTGCTATGAGTTTCTTTTGCCTTTTTGCAGTGAAATGAGAATGGAACGATGGACACAAACAAAAGGAGGAGTAAAGACAAGTTTTTTTTTTTTTTTTTTTTTAAATAAAGTTGCCCATTTCTTTTTTCCTTAACATGCACGCTCAATTACCATAGAAAGACAAAAAACAGCAGCTAAGCAAATTGCTTTCCTCTCTTACTTATTGTATTATTTTTAAAATAAGTGAATATTTTTATTTTAAAAAATAATCTTTTTAAAAAAATTATGCTAAAAGTATTTGTAAAATTCTTATCTTAAAAAATATGTAAAATTTTTTAAAAAATTTTAAAAACAAAACCAAACGGTACGTATTTCTTTTAATATTCACAATTTTAAACAAAACAAAATCCCATCACTAGTCCACTTTTGCTTGCTTCTAATCACTTATTTGTGTCACCTAATCACCATTGACAAACCTCCCTAGTCCACACCCATTAAACCTAAGATTAAAAAAAAAAAAAAAACTGGCCAAATGTCCAAAATGTCCCTACGCCACTGACTGCCCTGGAAAGATCTCACCCAAAACCCCGGCCAGCGAATCGTCGTCCCAGTCCAGCCCACCCCACTCGCCACCGAAGTCCAGCTCCGCGCGTCCTACCCACGCTCGGTCCATCTCCAACGCAAACCCGCTCCCGACCGCCTCAAGCCCCATCCCAAACAGCTCGGAACCTGTGGTTGCGGCGGCGGCGAAACCGGCCATGTCGACGCTGGCCATGACGGAGGAGTCCCAGTCGGAAAACGACGAGCCGCAGCTCTCCTCGTTCCCGTTGATGGTGACGTACGAGGACGGCGTCGTTTGAAACACGCTCGCCACCGACGACCGGTGGTACGGGTTTGCGAACCTCACCTTGTTCGCCTCCGCCGCCGCGGAGCTCTTCTCCGCCTCCAGAAGCTCCAATACCAACCGATCATCATCGTCATCTTGTCCTCCTCCTCCTTCTTCCTCTTTCTCGTACTCCATCGACAGCCACGCTATAATGTCCTCTCCGACGTCGTCTCGCTCGTCCTCTCGCTGCTGCCTCTCAACCGCCGGTGACGTCTCTCTCTCCTCTTCTTCCCCGCTTCCCGGAGATCCCTTCCCTCTGTCCTCCATTTGAGCAGAAATGTAGAGAGAGAAACAAGATAGAGAGAGAGAGAGAGAGAGAGTGCTATTTCAAGTGTTGCATTTTCGATTGTGCGTGTGTGTGTATATATATGGTATTTCAACGATATGTACAGCACAGTATGTTAGGTTCCGAGGGAATGCCCAGAAGAAAGAGGGATCTCGGCTGTGGGCCCATCTTTTGCGGTGGGTCCTACTTGTAGCATCGCCTTTTCGAATAGGGGCCGTTGGATTGGAGGATTAGTGTTCCTTGCGGAATCGGACGGTGAGGGTTAGGAGGTTGGTGCCAACGAGGCAAGAAAAGTCTGCCACGTGTGAAACTGTTACTTGTCGAGACAGAAATAGATGGCTAGAAATCGTGGACGGAAAATTAAAAGACGAAAATGCCAGCAAGGTTCCTTAATCCTTTGCAGCCGCGTGTTCGTACACGAGGAAAGCACTGGGATTTCTCATGTCGAATTTCCTATTATACCCTCGTGCTGATTAGGAAACAAGGACTTAATTGGAAAAAGAAAAAAAATCCTGAAAAGGAGATAACAAAAGACAAGCTTGTAGCTTGCAAGGAAGGGTAATCTGGATTTGGCGTCTTTTCGAATAGGTTTTTTTTTTTTTTTTCCAATTTAAATTAATTCAGTAAAAAAAGGAAAACACGTTGTCTATGAAATGGTGAAAGACGCGGAGATGTTTGTACGTGGATTGACCAACATTTTTTTTTTTTGTCTTAAATAGTATCTAAAGGTTTATATCATGATTTGTCATCTAATGAAAGGTATTTAATGATCAACGGAATATTATTTTAGTTTTTTAAATAATATATTATAATAAAATTGGTTAAATGTTTAAAAGGCTAAGATTGAACAAAAAGTTTAAATGCATATTAAACCAAACTGATTTTTTTGAAAAATAACCAAATGTTATTTTGATTAATCTGTAATGGTTAAAAAATAATTTTAAAAAACGAAAAAAATATTTTTAAAAATTATAGAAAGACTAAAGCAGTTATTTGGCATCTTGGTTAGCATTATTCGTAGTGTAAAGTTCTTATATACTACTTTGAAACCAACATTTTTATTGCAATTGCTCCTCCAAGCACTCTAAAGATTCTTGATATGCCTTATTTGGACATTTGATAATGAGAAATAAACAAGTTTTAAATACTCTTTAATTTTGACTAAAAGAAAATATTCTTTTATATTTATTTTGGTGGTCATATTACTTTACAATTAACTTGTGCGTTAAAAAGTAAATGTTACTCATACTCCTTGTAGTTTGTGATGGAAGTTTCATATGGAGAGTTTTAACTTATGCGACATATATATATATATATATGTATATATGCATATTAAATTTCTTGTCTCCGAGGCGACATTTTAATTATAAAAATCTAATAAAGTATTCGACATAGTGGTTAGAATTATTAGTTAAAACTGTAAATATTATAGTATATGAGAGCTTTATATTAAAATAATTTTTTTATTTTATTATAACATATGTAAATTTTAAACAATTTTTAATTAAAAAATTAGTTAAACCAATTAATATCAAACGTACTATAACTATAAGATTATTAATTGGGTACTTAGTTCTTCCAATAACTATTTTTGGTTTTGCATTTTAATAAAAAAGAAAACAACGATTTATGACAAGGGTATAAATGTCATTATGAAGAATACGGAGACTTCAGTCTGGTGCTATAAGTCTACGAGGTCAAGCTAAAAATATATATAAATAAATAGATAAGTCAAAAAGGCTTCGAATACATTGATTTCTTTTTAGTTTTTTTTTGGAAAAGGACGAATACGATTGATGGTGACGCTAGGAAATAAGATAAGAGAGGAGGTTATTTAAAAAAAAAAAAAAAGAAAAGAAAAAAGGAGAGCGTAGAGATGGGGCGCGTGAGGTAAGACAAATGTGAGGAAGGGAGAGACAGAGCTGGGGGTGCGGCGATCGTGGGCTGCGACCGCGCTGCGAACCGCACTCAGACTGGTTTTGGATTTGTAGGGACTAAATAGGCCGGCGGATATAGGCAAGAAAAACTTCTTTTAGTCCGGTTGGACTGAGCTCTGACCCCTCACAAGGGATGAATAGAAATGCTCTAAACGCAACCCCAACACTACGGTCGATGGCTACTCCATGTGGGCCCACATTTGACACTTAACGGCCAATCAAAATCCAAGTTCACAAAACAGTCTTCTTCCCTCGCGCGAAAATATACATACATATATATATATATACATACATATATATATATATATAGTGGAGATGTCTGTGGTCTTAACCCACAACATGTAAGCACCGTCCACTCCGTTTAATTTGGGCCGTTGTGTGATGGATGATTAAGGGTTGGTGCGGTAAAGAATTCGAATTGTATTGATTTAGATTATTTTTTTATTTAAATTGTATAATTTAAATTGTGTGATTTAAATTACTGTTCGAACTAACGTTTAAATGCGTATTTAAAGTGTTAATCTGAATAAAAAATAATATATAAATTTGTGTTTGAATAGATAGTAGAAAAGTTTTCAATTTGTTAACAAACCTAACAAAATATTAATGTTTATAATATTAAAAAAGATGCAATATGGATCTTGATTTATTCAATTTTTCATTGGAAATGTAATGAAAGAAAAATTGTCTCAATCGGATATCAAATGAATATGTTATAATATTTTTTCCTTAAATAGAAGAGAGAGAAAAAACAACTTTTCCTGTTGAATATTGATCTTGAGAGAATGAGAATTTTTATAAATGTTATCTTTTAAGATTTATTTTTTATAAATGCTACATATATTTATTTATGGTACAATTTAAAATGAAATATAAATAATAGTGTGGCGTAACTATTTTAAGCATGACATAAATAAATATAACTTTTAAAAGTATAGAATAACATGTAATTTTTCTCTAGAGAGAATTTAGGAGGGAGGCGAACTCTAAAATATGGTCTTAGAATCATGTTGATTTGATTCCATTAATTTAAATTTTTTCTATACTAAACTCATAATCGGGCTATTATGTACACTCTGAATCCAATAAATCAATAACGTTCATGAAACAAATGGGGTATATTATTATTTGGGATGTTTAATTAGGTGAGTTGACTCGACTTGTCACCTAGTCGGTTACTACCTATTTAATGTAGTGCGGAAACAACTTCTAGTTTTACAAATTTTATATTTATTTTAATTGTTTATTTTCGTCTTCTTTTCAGTGAGATACGAGGGGATACAATTGACAGACAATAAATGGGAAAATCAAAAAGGGTTTTTCGACAACTCATTGACAAAAAATATACTAGGGTTAAATAAACAATTTATTTAAGATGTGCTTCTCTAAGTAGTAACATGCAGGAGATGTACTCACTGGTATCACACTTAATCAGTATTGAAGTATAGAAAATTTATCTTTTTAATTATGGCATTTCAATAAATATATTTCAAGTACATTAGTCTTGCCTATGCTTAAATTGGTGGGAATGTAACAATAAATTGTCTAATGTTTTAGCACAATTGATAGAGTTTTCTCAACTATAATACAAGTATTAATAATTTTGGACGATTCACATTTTGGTCCAAAACGGCCGTTTAGAATAATAGACAGTTGTTAAAAAAATCTTTAAAAAAAGTGATGAAAAAAATCTTTAAAAATTCAAATTGTGCCACCAATGTCAGTTTTTGTTCCTTTTGTTGTCGAATTAAGATATTTATGATATTTGAATTTGACTAGTAAAGAAAATGAGTTACACATTAAAGATAAAGAGATATCAGCGAAGATTATCGACTAATTGAATAAGAATTAAGCGTTAAAGATGATAAGAAATATGCATGCAAACGCTTTATAAATGGGAGTTCAGATTAAAAGATTAAATAAAAAAGGAAACCATAAGTGGCAGTATAAACGTAAAACAAAACTTTGGAGTGATAAAATCTCATTTTTTGTCCTTACAAGTGACCCATGTGCGAATTATATAGGCTTAATTTCGTCTATTTGAATGAAAAGTTAAAGGTTTAAGTAGCAAAGTGAGGAGCTTTAAAATTCAGAGGGAAAAGTGATGAATCTTAAAATTCAAGGAGCAAAATAAGAAGTTTTGAAAGTTTAAGAAGTAAAGTGATGATTTTCAAAGTTTATGGCGTAAAGTGAAAGAGACCCAAAAAAAAATATTAAGCTATAGAGGTAGCCAATATAGTTGCAATACTTTCTTTGGTGGATTGGGTCGGGGAAGCACAAAGAACTTTCACATTCGTAAAAATCGAGAAAATAATATAATAATAAGCCATAGAGTAGCAGTATGTGTAGGGTCAAAGAGATCGAGGAGGTTCCGTACAAGAACGTTAAGCTAGGAGATAAAAATATTAAGTGTTCACTTGGTCAGAAAAGAAAAGGAAATAGTGGTTTTAGGTCTTGATGTAAATTAACAAAACTCAGTAATTTGCGATAACATGTAACTAGTGATTTTGAAAAGAAAAATACTTATACTCTTCGTGTTCCAAAGGAAAAATGTCTTAGATGCTTAAATATAAGTAGTCTGTTTATCTCTGGTTGTTTTCATTTGCGGAATCCATAGGATTGTTGTTCACTATATTTTTCTTTTTGTTTAGTTTAGCATTTTGACTGGATTTTGAATTGTTTTGTTTTTGTTTTTGTTTTTATTTTTTTTTTAACAATTTAGAGTGGAGGCATATTTGAGTTGTTAAATAAATATCAACAAAAAAAATAAGTTGTCAACCTAATTGAAATATAAAATATGCTATGTATCTTTAATCCTCTATTTATTAAAGAAAAAAAAAAACCGTCTTGGTATTATTTTGATCAAGAATTAAAATGTTGGAGAAGGAATTTTTTTCACTAATTGATCAAAGTGTTTTAGTTATCAGATTAAAATTTTAACAGTCTAATATATAACTACTTACATTAAAAAATTAATAGTACGATATACATAATTTATTTCAATCACGAATTAAAGTATCAAAAAGTTGATAATTACTAAAACATCATTACCTTACTAGTAAAAGAAAATTACATATCTACCGTAAGAATTCTATTATTGGTCAGTGCCACGGATTCCGCACGAATAACGTGTCCTGGTCACTCTATGACTTGAACATCTTTCATGCCTGCATGGCCGTAACTCACTCAGTCCTTCCGTCCATCGACTTTTCACTTTTCTAGTCATCCCTTTGCTTGCCTTTCACCAGACTCATGCAGGAAAATTCTGCAATATTATTGTTTTTGGCCAAGCTGGGTGAAAGGACTGTGTACTATTATGACCCACCATGTGGGTCTCACATTAATTCTTATAAAATGACATCTGTCGATTACAGGAAACGGGGACAACAGAGAATGTTGCCCTCTCAACAACAACGACAATAAGGACTCGTGCCTCAGTTGAATATATCGAATTTTGCAGGGTAACGACAATAAAGATTCGTCGATTGAAAATTGTCAGCATGCCATCCGAAAGATCGGTGAAAGGACATGCGACTGAAAACGACTTGATTGTTCTATTACCAACCACCATTTGATTAATTAGTAGGATTTTTTAAAATTATTAGTTAAAATTATTTTTATTATAACATATAAAATTATTTTTTATAATATATAAAAATTTTATACTGTAGTAATTTTTTTATTATTACTATAATATATAAGAGCTTTATATTATTTATAATTGAGTTTGTAATAAAAACTTTTTAGTTGAACAGCCGGTAAAAAAAAATTTAATACAACCCATATGAAACTTTGTTGTTTTCAGTCAAGACAAGAGAGATAAAACCTGTACTTTTCGTGTTTGGAATTTTTAAGAGCTTATTAGGTCCAAATGATTTTAAAATTTTTTAAACAAAAAACATGTAAGAATGAGCTTTTTTAAAGGCCACGTTTAATTGATTTTGGCTGAAATTTTTTCTAAACAGATCATTTAAACACTCCTAAAAACAACTTTTTAAGATTTTAGAAAACTATGCTAATCCAGTCCTAAACCCTGCAACTGTTAACAACCCAAAGAAAGGCACCCGCCATAACTGCCATAGCGTAAATTAAACCCAATACTATTTGCAAAATTAATTCACCTACACCACTTAGAGCTTGCTTGGAAACTTAAGTCCGCGCTAAAAAAATTTACTTCAAACCAATTTTATTATAATATTTTTTCATAAAATTTAAATTGCTACAGTATTTTAAACTAAACCTTTAATTCGAAATTATATTTTCAAACCGGCTGGTAAATTATGTCAAATCTTTCCACGTAAATGATATACTAAATATCAAATCTCTAAAAGCAATATTCCTCTTGGAACGACATCCTCGAAAGAACATGGAAAGTGGCTAACTCCAAAATAGCTATCATTGCAGGCTCTAGCCCTTTGCGAGAACCAAACCCAGTCGGCCCAGATATAGAACAAGCATTTTAATAGGGCAAAAAGGTTTGGAATCAAAAACTCTCTTAAAACTCTTGGACGGTGGAAAATTTGTCTCCTCAATTTGCAAAACTAACAATAAAATCTACAACATTGCATCTAAACAAACACCTAAATATCTATCTATCTAAAACGTAACACCTAAATGCGTACAGAAATTGATAAAGATACGCTTTCAGCAATCTAACAAGTTGCAACTCTTTCAAGCCTTGGCAGTGCATGCAACGACATGCGACTTGAACTTCTCTAGCTCCGCCAAAACTTCCTCCTCAGGCCTGTAGATTAAATCGCTCATCCTCCATATCTGCAGGGCCAAAGCAGGGCATTATGTATTGTATTTAATCATATAAACCACGCCTATAAGCTTAGCAGGAAAAACAGATAGCATTTGAAAGTCTCTTTCAAGACTAGAGTATTTATTGATCATCCATCACACAAGTGGTTTCAAGTCGTTCTTATCCTCCATCGTGCCTATCTAGAATTTAATTCTTGCGAGTACTCAAAAAAAATAAAAAAAGGCCTTAAAGTACGAAGAAGTTGAGACATAAAAGCATTCTGGTACCTGCAACGTCCCTCCTCCGCCAGTAGTGTCACAGTCATCAGAGACACTAACAATAGTCCAAGGATCAGATGCATTCCAATGAAAATCAACAATTTTGTCCCTGTATGAAATGAAAAATGCAGTTGAGGATCAAAAATTACCTAGGAGCAAAGGAAGGTTAAACTAAAAATTTCACCAAGATGATAAATTAAAAATACATCTAAGACATGATTACAAAATCAAAATTAAAAATAACATAAGTCCCGTAATATGCCACAAAAACCAATAAGTAGACCAGCAAGGAACGACCCCATTCTGGTAGATGGAGGTACAAAGAGAATATTAGGATTTGAAACATGAGTACAACGATATCGGAGAAAAAAAAATGCCCACTTCGAGGTACATAATTAATAATCTGGCTAAAAAACTTCTGCATCTAGAACATAAATAACTAGAAAACACGTTAAAAACCAATTCCTAATTCATTAGGAGTCTTTGGGACAAAAACAAAAAAAATCCCAGACCTGTGCCCAGCATGCTGGAAAAACAAGCCTGGAGGAGAACTTGGATTTGCTCGCTCAACCTTCTTCCCAACCTGCAATAAGTTGTTTATAAAAATCATTTACAGCTAAAGAATGTATTGCACAAGCAACAGACAGATGAAATCAGACACGCTACCTTCTCATAATCCCAAATATTCAAGAGACCATCTTCCGCAGAACTTCCAAAAACAGATGATCTATCGGGAGACCACTGTAACACAAAGTATTCATTGCACTAAATACGAACCTTTCCTGCAAGAATAGGAACTGAGAGAATAAAAAGTAGCTAGAAAATTACTACCTGAACACAAAGAACAGCTGCTTTGTGGCCTTCAAATTTATGAATAGGTGCCCCAACTCCATCGGAAGTTAGATTCCGCCGATCAAACATGCGAACAGAATTATCTGCCGAACTGGAGACATAATAACAAACACACTAACATTATGGCAAAGTACTAAGAAGCAGAACCCTGAATAAAGTGAGTAGGGGAGCGGGGGTGAACGGGGGAAGCAGAACATAAAGAAACCACATTAGAATATACCCAGTTAGAATAAGATTATCATTATGGGGGCTCCAATCAACACAGTGAAGATCAGCATCATGTGCTTTTTCAACCTGAAAATTAAAGGAACAGAAGCAAACTTAAGAACAAGTACCACGAGTTTTGCAAGATCAAAAGAAAAGGTGAACGAAAAATGCAACATAACCAAACATTTTGTGGACACCATGAAAAATATCTAGATTAACTTGCACTTAAATCTGCATTGATTTGTGGCAGCTTATCAACCGTGTGAAAGTTACAAAATTCTCCCACATTAAAGAATAACTATTACAATCAATATTATAAGATGCAATAGTTGAACAGCAGAAGGAAAAATCAAAGATACAGAAAACTTAAATTAAGCCAATTTTATGAAATGTTTGGGTGTTACCCACCGACGTTTGATGCCTATCTGCATGCAACTGGGTGATTGGTCTCCATAAACAATAAATAAGAAAATGATCATAGAGAGCAGCTTCTTATAAGAAAATGATCACGAGGCCAAACCTTAATAACAGGACTAGAGCCAACTCGAGCATCCCACAAGATAAGGCAAGAATCATCACCGACACTACAGAACTCCTGCGAGCTTCAATGGGGGCAACATATCATCAGAAATAAAAGGCCACAGCACAACCTCAAAAAATTAATCTACAATTTACATAAAGCTATTAAATGATAACGGCTGCTGCTAGACATGAAACGGGCAGACAGCGAGCAACAAATTCTTTACATAAAAATCAAGGCCACGTTGAAAAATTTATAAACGCAGTTTCAAGTTACCTAGATGGACAAAATGTCACGTCTTCAACTGTATCTTCATGCCCATAGTAAATTCCTCGTGGTGCAACGGTAGGGCCATTAGCAGCTCTGTCATTATTATCCCCAGCTTTGGCGTTCTTAACGATCGAGCCACCAGCTCCTGAAGACTTGGTTGCACCTGGTTCAGTGGCTGCAGCTGATATATGGTCCTGAATACTCCACAACACCACAGACTTGTCTTTCCCTGAGACAAGTCGACAATCTTTATTTTCAGGAAAAAAAAAGACTCAATAATAAGTCAATCTACAATTCAGAGAAAAAAATAATAATAACAATAACAACAAGTCAATCTATCTTAAGCTGTTAGGCACGAACTAAAAATTTTTGTTCTGCATAAAGTTGCTTGAATAATGTACGCTTCCTCAATCAGACAAGTCAAACTTGATGCAATCATCACATATAGACAAAAGCCACAAATTCTGCTGACAATAAAAGAAAATGAAAAAGATAACAAGCAGAGACTGGCAACCTCCAGAGAGGACATAGGGCTCTGTTGGGCACATTGCAAGAGCAAATTCTGCATTATCTTGATGTCCAGTCAAAATCTGCAAGAAGAAGACTTCTTAAATAAACACATACCGACGAGCATTAAAAAAAGGGTACAGAAACATAAAAAACTGAATAAAAAAGGAAAAAAAAAATTAATAGTCAACACTGGGCATATTTGACAATATGGGTCCAGAAAGAAGTTCTCCAAGTGTACATTGCTAAAACTAGCTATGCAAAGTCACAATGCAAAACTGTTGAAAACAAGACCAACAAGCCATTCCTGTGCACTTTTTTTTAATAAGACATTCCAGAGCACAACTTATCCAAAATGTAAGAACACTTGTGGTGATAATCACGTGCTCATAATTTTGAGCAAGGACCCTCCTATGATATCATGATTTTATCATTAATATGGATGTACATGAAAACTGCAAATAAGCAGAATGTCTAGAGCAGACATACCAAATCCGGACGAGAGTTCGTAGCCCCGAACACAGCATGGCGGTTAGGTTGAGCCTCAACATCCCAGATCAAAACCTGAATTTTAGGTTAAAAAAAAATCAACCAAAAATATCAAATCAGTCTAACACTGAACACAGAAAATACAAGTTCAGCGTCTCACATCAGGACTGTCCGTATGTGTAGCTACTATCTTAGTATTCTGCGGAAGTTCCCTGATTCTGTTCACCTGCCAGAAATGGTTATTGCAATGATTAATGACCACTTATCAAATGAAGAATAAACAACACTCGAGGAAACCAAATATATATATATATATATATATATATATGTATAGGTTGAGAAAAATTCAAATGAAAATTTATTTCCACCACTTTTTGGCATCAAATCATATTTCTTTATTACATCTAAACAGTATCAAAGCACGCATTTAGCCAAAAAAAAATCCTTCACGTTTTACATCAACCAAATCTACAAAGTGCAATACAATAGTGTATAATTCATACCTCTCCAGGATGTATGATGGTTTTGTACTTCTTTACAAATGGTGAGCGTGCTTCTTCATTGAACTTAAAAACAAACCAAATGATCACTCTCCAATAATTTAAAACATATAATCTGCCAACAGAAATTTACCAAACCATGCGATTAATTACCTGTGATATGTACTCGGCTGCTGCAACCCTAGGTCTGACAACTTCACAATTCGCTATTACCAGAGTATTTGGAACGCTACCATCCGTCTGTAAGGATATATATATATATATACAGAGAGAGAAATATCAATCTTCTTTCTAGGAAAGAATTATCCAATTAACATCTATTATATTATCTGATAATTATCAAATCATTTTCCTATGTACCTTGTCATTATTACGAAAAAAAAAACTATTGGTTAAAAAGGCGGAACTTTATTAAAAACATATTGAAGGACATATTTTAAAATATCGATATGAGAGAAAATCTAAACAAGAAATCAGTTTAATATATCAGAAACACTAAGTTCTTCTACGAAGCTCTTACAACGACGAATTCCAACATTTAATCCAAAAAAACTAATAAAAAAAATTGAATTTCAATGGCGACGAGCACAGTAACCTGTTCAGAAAGGTAAAGACGCTGACGATTCTTGTAAGTCGCTTGTTCAAGCTGAGGTCCCCATCTACTCAGAACAAGATCAACTCATCACCGAATCTTGCAATAAATTCTAAAACAAGCACAAACGAAAGACTCTAACTTCGATTCTAACCCTAGAATTCCCAAACTTGAGCAAACCAAACAAATTCTGAAACCCTAGAATTCCAATTCCCACGACACGAAACCCTAAAAAGGCAAAAAGAAGCTGCGAAGAGACAATGTAGAAGAACCAGAACCACGACATCACAACCCTAGAAAAGCAGCGGGTCGCAGTACCGGCAAGAGAGAGAAGGCCAAACGAGGTTGTGGTTGGAGAGCCAGTCGTAAAGGACGGGGACGACGGACTTCCACTGGGAGTACTTGTCATCGACGGAGGGCTGTTGCTGAGCCTTCTTGACCTTCACTTGTTGTTGTTGCTGCTGCTGTTGTTGCTGTTGTTGTTGTTGCTCGTCCTTCTTGTCGTCCTTGGGCTTCGGTTTTCGTCCCCGAGTCTCCTTCTTCTTCACCGTTCCTTGCTGGGATTGGGCGTCCATGGCCGATCACTGTAGCTGCTGCTCGGTTACAGCTCCGAATCGGTCGCTCCGGTACTGTACAGTACTATACTGGACCCTCGCTACCGCACCGAGGGATAGGAGTAGCTTAGTCAAGTCACTCTCCCCTATCGGTGAGTGTGTTGTGTCGAAGGAAGCTCTGTGGGGAAAATGAAATGGCGGGTGGGCCATGCCGGTCCCACTTTGCTTATGTTGACTTCGGTCGTAAATTTTGGTGAATAATGTCATGGGAAAAAAAAAAAAAAAAAGATTTACTATAGCTTAAATTTTTATTTCTTTTTTTTAATAGTTTCGCTATGAATTTATGTAATTTAACAAAAATAATTGTGTGTTTATCTCCTGATAATTTGAAGTTTTACCTAAATGGTTACATTATTTTTTGAGGGGAAAAAATAATGCTTGTATTTTGATGGTATAAATAGTTACATTATGCTTTAAAAAATGAAAAATATTTTCATTACTACAGTTAAAAAAACCCATTGAAAATTATACCATTTCTCATTTATTATAACTATTTATATAAGATTTTCAATTATTATATCATAAAAATATAATTAATTGCGTTAAATTTTAAAAATCAATTGTCAATTTTAGTATTAGTATTAAGAATTAAAGCATTAAAAATGAAAGCCCATGAAGTTATTTTCGGGGACTAAACTGTTATTATGTTTATATATATAAACTAACAATACTAATAATATAAAAATGGCTTTTTTAATTTCTTTTGGGTTTTTTTATCATTATTGGTCAAATCAAGTTATTCCGTTGTTTCATATTATTTAACGTTTATTTTTAAAGGTCTAGGTATCTTGTAATTATTTTAGATAAGCAATTTCGACCTCCATTTTATAAAACATCTGTTTTTGTATTAATACGTGCGTAGTACATGAGGATTTTAAAAAATAAAATAGCAAAAGAAAGTATTTAAAAATCTAATAAAGAAAAAAATCATATATGAAAATTACAAAACTTATTGGAGGACATACATATCTACTCCATTGGTAGATATTGTTATTTTAACTATTATGATTAACTTTTTAATGATCTGATTTATTATTAAAAGTAGTTTTGTATTACATATTGTAAATTTTTAACGTGAGTACATGTAAAATAGACCATTTAAAAGTTAATCAAATAGTTAAAATAACAATATCTATTGTCATGACAAAATTGTATGTTCTACCATAAGAGCTGCCATGAAATGAAAGAGAAACAAATTAAGAGGGCCTAATTCATATATGATTCCATTATTTCTAGAATTTTTTTCCTCACATCAGATTTCTTTTTAATCCTTATTAAAATACTCATGTGTTATTCTCCCTGTAAATTTTGTCTAAAAAATGTAGTAAGAAAAGGCCTAGATAGTTAAATCTCTAAAAATAAATGTTAAAGATTAAAACAAAACAAATCTAGATATTTTTAAAGACCGTTAATGAAAATATCTTTAAAGGTCTTTAGTGAATAGACCCTTTTGTTTCCTTATTATTTATTCTATTTAAAAAATATATTTATACACGTAAATGAAAGACAGTTTTTTTTTTATTTTTTTCTTTCAATTTTATCCATATTTTCCTATTTGTGAAAATAATTTCCCCTAATTTATTGAAGTATAAACTATTTATAAGAATCCGTTTTACATTACCATGAACTATGGACCAATTATATATTATAGGTTGTTTCGAAAATATAGTTAAAACTGAAATTTTTAAAGTAAAAACTGTAACATGTGAGAGCTTCACACTATAACTATTTATTCTTATCACTATAGCACATTAGAGCTTTACACTATCGCAATCAAAATTTTTTGTTAGAACTGATTTTGCCAAACGCTTTTCTAATATGTGTAGCTGATCATTTTTTTATGTTTAAGAGGAGTTCAAACCAATGATTTAAGTTAATTATTAGGAGTTTTATACTATAACTGTCTTTTTGTTTTATATTATAGCTACTAAGAACTTACACAATAGACAGGAGTTTAAATCAGTGTGCCAAATAGAAAATTAGGTGAATTTTAATCACATGTTATAATTCCAATTAAATTAAATTTATATAGAAGCTGGATGGTACAAACCTTGCACCCAAAAGCAGGTTGGGTACACATTGATTTCACCTGCCAAACAATTTGGTTGCGGCTTCCAAAGAGCTTGGTTCAGGTGCAATATTAGTCAAAAACCATCCAAACAGAACAAAGATCACCCTGTCACCAAGTTGCTCAGGAGAACTATACTAGCCCATGAAAGAAGAAATAGGTATGCTCTTTTATACCTTATACTAGTATATGTCCATACTCCTGTAACCCAATACTTTTATACCCGAGACAAGATTGACTTTTTAGAGAGAGAGAAAACAAGAAAAAGGACGGTAGAGAGAGTGTGTACGTTGGGGCCAGCGGGTCAGCGCGCTGTCAGTCTGCTAGCCTCTGATCTTCTACCGTAGGGTCGTCACCGACTGATCTTCATGGTGCTGAGATTCATGTCGCTAAGGAAGAGAAGCTTGGCTTGGGTTAGAAGACAAAAGCGAAGCTGGGAGAGAGATGATCTCCGTCGTTGATCTGGGCTCGAGATTAGGAAGAGAGGAGGCGATGTCATCCTCAGAGGTTATGGGAGGCTCGGATCTCCTCAGGATCAGGCTGGGTCGGTTGGGTGAGGAGGTTGGCTTGGCAGCTTGGGTTTGCCATGGGTAGGGCGGTATAGGCCATTGTCCACCTAACACCGGCGTTGAAGGGCCTCCCCTTGGCTGGGGGAGGGTTCATGCCACTGAGTAAAGGTGGGCAACGGTTGTTCAAGTCTCGCCATGGGGTTGGTCAAAGAGGGGCCATGGGAGCTTTCCCATGGGCAGGTGGCTAGAGTTAGGTGGTTGAGTCTTTTGGGTGTCTAGAGTCGGCTGGCTGAGTCTTTTAAGTGTATGGCGTTGAGGGACCTCGGATCCATGGATCACGGTACAGATAGCGCTTAGGTTTTATCTTTGGAGTTGTTTTTGTGTTTTGGGTCTATTGTAATAAAGGCAACGGTTTCCCCACCGGCCCTTAGTTGTATTTGTTGCTTTTGTGTTGCTATGGGCTGTCTATTGTGTCGGGTTTTAAATGATGGTGTCCCCATGCCTCTTGGTTTGTTAGGTGGTGTCCTGAGTTGAGATAAGGTTAAGGTGTGGCTCTTCTTTATGGTTGTTGGGACCACCATTAGTAGGCATATAACTCCGACGATCGGACCACAAATTCCCAAGTAGATTTATTAAGTTTGCTTGTAAACCTTGTTCTTGGTCTTCGAACCTTTGGTTTTACCTTGGTCTATTTCGACTTTTTTTCATAAATTGCTTTTCTCCAATTGGAGGCCTTATCTAAACAAAAAAAAAGAAAAGAAAACCTTGGCCTATTTTGGCTCTTCTTCATAAATTGCTTTTCTCCTATTGAAGGCCTTATGTAAAATAAAAAAAATAAATAAAAAAAAGGAGCATGGGACGACGAGCATCCAACTTGCACGAACACAAGGAGGTCCACTGTAGGGAATAAATAAAAACGGATTCAAGAACAACGCCATAAAGGCTCTTTAACGCTTTAGCAATCCATCATTCCTTCCTGACGAAGGCAAAAAAATTTTCGACAGGGGCTTCAATTAAATTGCAATTTCAAGCTAAAATAATTGCATAATAAAGTATGATTAGAAGAAACATTTTAGAATTAAAAAGAAACTTTTTAATTTAGGAGGACATTATGCATAAATTTTAGAATTAAAAAGAAATTTAGGAGGACAAATTGATAAATTTTAGATCTATTTAAGGATATGAATAAAATATTGCAAAGCATTCAGGATAAAATTTGGAATCAAACAATTTTAAAGAGGGCTAAATAAGAAAAAATGGGAATAAGAAAGAAATATCAAAAAAAAAAAAAAAAAAGAAATAGTAGGCTCCAAGGAGCCAATTGGGCTACAGCCCCCTCTGGGCCTCAATTGGTTCCGTCGCTGATCTCTTCTCTGACAAAAATATTTTGGTAGCACGATCATGGAGAACCGTTATCAAGAAATTCTGTGCTGGAAGTAAGGCTAAGAATAACAATGCAGATCCATCATTAAAAGCTAAACTAAAAATCATTCAGCATATCATAATCTATCCATTTGCCACATGACGATAAATCACTTGCTATTAATGGAGAAAGGAGATCGTTCCCACATAAGAAATCCGAACAATATGTTTAACTGCAACAAAAGTCTCAAAGTATCATTTCTCTATGTAATCTCCACATGGCTCAACAAAATTTCATGAGTTACAGTCCACGAATCAGACATAAACACCGCAAGAGAGTAGCAAGAACAAGGAGCCGAAACCCTGCATACCAGTAAAAGAGATGTAAGCACAAGCAAAATCGATAATTCTTTAAGCGGAAACATAATGCAGAGCGCAGACTTACCAAGAATACAGATGCCACCGCTCCCGTTGTCAGCTCCTTGGTAAGACTGCGGTTTCGCCTGGATGAAGTAGCTTCATAGCTGCAAACAGAATGCGCTAATGTTAGGCCCCCCAATAAATGTACCTTGTACATGTCGGAAAGAGCACTTGGAAAATAATCAGAATCGAGCGCAAGTGATGAAAAGTTCTCAAATTCTTGTCGAATTCTTGTGTTTCAGAAAAGTCATCCACAGTAATTCCTAATTGTCAATACAAGGACCTATATTTCAAATTCAGCTAAAAAGCAATTTTACATGCGTACGTGTGAACCTTTGTTGTTTCAGCATACGGGGGAGGGGCAGCAGACAGCAGAATGACAAATTTAAGTAGAAGCATAGCGAATAATTTGAGTAAGACTTATTCTACAGGCCAAAAAGATAATGGAAACGAAAGGGGAGAAGAAAACAAGAAAGTGGGTTAGTTCACCACATTCTAGAAGTAATATCTCCTCTCACAAAATTTTCCTCCTGCAATTCTCCATCCATCCCCACCTCTTGGGAGAAGTTCTTACCCAGGTATGAAATTATCAATTATGCTGATGTGTGTTTGCCCACATCTTTCTTTATTCCTTCATCGTACAACTAAATTTCACAACCATTAACATATTCCTTCCGGCCATTAGCCATCTGTCATTTTTTGACCAAAAAAGGAAGCCACAGTCTTTAATCGACGGTACTGAGCTCCAGCTTTGCTTCCTTCACGGTATTGCGTGAAGGTGCTTGGGCACACACCGAGGTATAAGGGCGGTGGGTTTTATTTGGCATTATGAAACAGGTGTAAGGAATATTTCAAATTCTCTCAAAAAGCTGTATGATAAGTATTAGGAAAATTCGGAATTCTTACTAATAAAATAATTATTTCGTCATGCAATTCATGCAGAAGTCACAACCGAAGATTCAAGGCCTCGTATAGATGTAATATACTACGAAATAAAAACCAAGAGAGGATGACGTTCACACAAGATCCCATCATATAATTCTTTTCTTGCAGACAGACACCTTTAAGACTACTTCTCAAGTTTCACTACACTAGACGGGTGGACACCTTGCCAGCTACAAAATGGTCAACAAGCAATTTGAACCTAGAAATCAAACTATCAAGAACACAAATTTCTTTGTATTTAGCTTCTTTGATTTCTTGATGATGCAGGGGCCTTCTTGATCTAGGAAAAACACAAACAAAACTTGTAGAATTTTCTAAGTTTTCTGCTCTTGTTTATTCTTTCAAAAGAAGAAGACTATACATTTCTGTCTAAACATTTTTTATTACTTGATCAAGGAAAAACATGAAGAAAACTCGTAGAATTTTCCAACTTTTTTTATTACTTGATTAGCAATTTGACTATGTCTATCTCACACATATTATAACCCCAGCAGCAGTGCCGCATGTCTCTAAATGAGGGGTGTGCACGTCAAGCCCATCTAAATGAGAGAGGTGATATTCAATCCCACTAAATGAGAGGGTGTGTGTCATCCACCTTTTCATGCAAAGGTGGTGTAAGTCCAACTCACCAAAATGTGAGATTAATTACCAAGCTAAAAAAAATAATTCTTTCATTTCCCGTCTCTGATGGAACATAAATTAAAAGGTAGTTGTGTTAATTTTGAAAAGTTACCAAACAATAACTACTAATTAAAATAAATTTTACATAATCTCTATCAGACAGACAAGATATGGAGATAGTTTCATTCATAGAAGTAGATATGGGGATCTCTATTGGATAATATTAGGGGATTTTATTAGAAAAGATTACACATACACATATATTGGGGGGGAGGGATGGCCTTTTTTGGGATTTTACCGATTTAGACTAGAGAGAAACAATGTGAGCCTGAGTGGTGGGGGTGAATGATTCCCTTGTAACCTTTCTTCTCATCATATTAAAGACTTGTTATGATTGGAAGTAGACGTAATTCTCAAATTGAGGGCGAACTACTATAAATCTTGTGTGTGTTTGCTGTGCATGAATTGAATAGTGAAATATCTTTTACATTGATAAAAATTCCAAAATTTTATACTTTCGTTCATACAATCTTTGAAAAAAAAATAAAATAAAATTCCCTATAAAACATGTTCTTAATTTCACCGCAGTAGATACAAAGCTGAACTCAAGCTACTATGAAAGCTTTTTGTGACGCTAAATCATAAGTGTATAAAAGCCCGCCAAGGCTTCCATTCCACTGCAAGTCTAAAAGTACATTGAATACAACAATGAAAACAGTTTTGGCTATGAATGAAGACCATCAGAACCAAGGCTTTGATGCCCAATTGACTCTCCATAAACCAAATGGAAAGATACTTGCTCAAAACAACTTCTTTTACTTAAGAGAAACCCAAGTTTAACCACAAAATAAATAAACATAATTCTTCTCCTATTTGAGCCTAACCTATTTTTTCTGCACACATTTTTCTCAATTTTTAACATAGTTCTCTTTTTAAATTTCACTTTCCACAAATTACACTCATAATTTGAGAAAGAAACCACATTTTTCTCAATACATTCGTATCTAAAAACAAAAAGATACACAATTTGCACAAATCAACTTAAATTACCTAAATTTTAGTTCAGCGACAAAGAAAGAATGAAAGAAAGCACCAATTTTCTCTCACCGATCAGATCTACCGAGCAAAACAAAAACCTTAAGATCGTGATTCGTACAATAACAACTGCTTAATATATACATATATATGTATAATATATATAGTGAACGGAAGGATCTGGCTTACATGAAGAAGGAGGCGGTGACAATGAGGCCGATCGCGAGCATCACGAGCGAAAGAGTTGGGTACCATGCATCTGGCACTGGACTCGTAATTGGTTTCGGAGCCTTCCAAATAAATAAATAAAATAAAAAAAGAAACAGAAAAAATGAGAAACAAGGAAAAATTGTTTGCAGAGAAACCCTAACGAAAATATCCGATTGCGTACCATCACAGGCGGCGACGAAGCGAAGAAGAAGAGATTTTGATTTTTTTTTGTTCCTCCTCTGCGTTTTGATCTGTGAGACCGAGTGAATTCGACTCCGAAGTGTTTGGTCAGCTAATGCTTTTTTGGGGGTGATTTCTTATTAAATACATAACGTTGAATTTCGTCCGTTGGATCAGTTGACAACAGAAGAGAGTGGATCTAACGGTCAAACGGCAGTGTCAAATAATCTTCGCCGTTCAATTTAGGGTGGGTATTACTTTAAGCCTACTTATTTACCCCTCTCACTTTCTTCATAATTTTTTTTTTTTGTGATTGATAAAATCAACTATACCTAAAATTTTTATTTGCTATAATATATAATGATCATAAAAAAATAAACTATAGTATAAAACTAAAACTCTAATATGTTACAATTTTCAGTTCAAATTTTAAATTTTAAGTTCTAATCATACTCCTTAAACCCTCTATTATCTTTACCTAACTTCTTCTTTTTTTTTCTTTTACAAAAGTAACATATTTGAATATCAAATTTTCTTAAAATAATACCCTAATTCACTTGTTCTTCTTCCCTTCAATTGATATACCCTTTGTGTCCATCTACGTCTACTACTTTGAAGCTGGGTGTTACTTTTCAAGTCTAGACATTTATTCATACTTTTTTTATGTGCAAATTAAGCTAAAATTCTTCAATGAATTTGATGTTGGTATTTGCATCAGTCGCTCACTAAAATCATATTCCTGACCTACTCCATGGGTATTTCATTACAAAATTTAAAAATTTCGTCTGCCTTTTTTTTTTTTTTTTCAATAGCCTTCCTAATTTTTTTTAAAAAAATAATAATTCAAAGTGAATTAAATGTTTCAAAATCTATCAAAGGTTCATTCATAATCACATGCAAGTTAGATAAAATTGGAGATAACTGCAATTCATACGTTGATAAAAAAAACGACAACAATTCAGAAAACAATTAGGAACTAACAACAGAAACGACAGTAAAATAAAAACACCCCATAACACATGGAAAACGACAATGTCTGAATGAAAATGAATAAATCATGGGAAACGGCAAATGCATGAAACGACAAAGATTTTGACAACGACAATAGCCGAAAGATGAAGGCGCGACGATACCCTGTAACAACAAACGACGAAATTTCGCATTTTGTCAAAGGGACGTTCACATATTTTATTGAATTGAATCGTATAGTTTGCCTCTTGTTCTCTCTCTAATCCAAAAGAATGAATTTATAACCTTTCTATTGAAAGAATTGAGAGGGAATAAAAGGAAATTTGAGACTATTTTCAGTTGAAAACAGTTGCCCATGTAATTATTGGGTAAAAAATTGAAAAGCAACAAGGAATACAAATAGCAATAGTTATTTTTTTTCTTCTTTTAACTTGAAGTGAAAATGGTTATTTCTTCTTTTTTTTTAATCATATGAAAAGAACATATTAGTACTATGATTTTTTTATTACTGCATTATTAGTGGGAGCAACAAAATCTTCTGTACAAATCCGTAACAAGAGTTTAAACTTCTTCTCTCTACATTCATTCATTGGATTTACATGCAAACGTTTTCTAGCAGCCTCAGTCCAAACTTATTCCCCTATGCAAACGCCAGCAATTTCGATCGTTGTTTCAATCGTCGTCCGAAGCAGATGGCCGAGACTAGTTCTTGTTGATCATCTTAAATTTATTAAAGGTTGGTCCAAACTGGATTTCCAAATCCATCCCATATAAGCCTTTAATTTGAAGAACCTCATGTCAGCAGGAAATTCACCCCTCTTTCTCCGCGGGGAAATATCACAATGCATGGTTGTGCTCGGAACTTCGAGAACCAGAAAATCGAAAAGAAATTCCGAGTATTTCAATGGGAACCTGGCCATAACTTGAATGTGAACCCGTGTTCACTCACACTGCCTCCAGATAGTCCCCTTACTCTTTGCCAGAAATGCTTGCTTCTCCTACTTCCCAATGGACCAGAACTAGAGTGCCTCCTAAACGACTCGGATTGTTCCGTGCCTAATCTTGCAGATGTACCGATCAACTCCGAGGCTGACATTCCTCTCCCAAAATCAAGCTCAGACTCGTAGCTGTGGACTGAGTATTGGCTTTGCAACTGTTCCGAGGCATCCAAGTCGATACATAAATCCTCCCTACTTGAGGTCCTTGAACCAGGTTCTTTTGCTTCCTCAATCTCGTTACACACCAACTTTAAGGCCTGAACAACCTCGCCCATGAAAGGGCGGTTCGATACCTCTGGTTGTACGCACATGGATGCAATTGCTGCTACTTTGGCCACGTTATCAAATGGAACATCAGGCCCCAGAGAAGGATCTATAATTATTTCCAAACCTTCTTTACTAGTGAGGCGCAGACGGGCCCATGAAACTAGATTTTCTTGACCAGGCGGCTGTGACATGTCTACTGGTTTCCTTCCAGTCAAAAGTTCAAGAAGGACAACTCCATAACTGTAAACATCGCTCTTTACAAGAAGATGTCCAGTCATTGCATATTCGGGAGCCACATATCTGGAAATCAATGATGATTATGTAAAAATGTCAAACATGTGAAACACACAACCAAAGTGATAAAGAAAAATTGGAAGCCACAAGGGAATGTCGTACCCAAATGTCCCCATGACTCGTGTTGAAATGTGCCGGTTCTCCTCATCCAAAGCAGTCCGAGCTAAACCGAAGTCGGAGACTTTTGGTGTAAAATCATCTTCCAACAAGATATTGCTCGACTTAAAATCCCTATGTATAACACGGGGGCTTGAATCCTCGTGTAGATATGCCAGTCCCCGAGCAGCACCTAATGCAATCTTCATTCTGGCACCCCAATTTAGCGGAGCAGTTTCCTTGTCCACACCTAACCATAAACACAATAGCCCCAAAGAAAATGACAATGACCAAAACTTAAAGCAAACAGAAAACAAAGAATATATTAGAATCAGTTCAAGTACCATGCAAATGCGATTCCACACTGCCATTTGGGATCAACTCGTAAACCAAGCAGCGGGTGCGCTCCTCTATACATATACCAATCAACTTGACCAAATTCCGGTGATGAAGGCGGCTAAGCATCTCAACTTCAGCCAAGAATTCACGGCCACCCTGTTGATCATCTCTCTTCAAAACTTTGACAGCAACTTTGGTTCCATCTTCGAGAACACCACTGTAAACACGCCCAAAGCCTCCTTCCCCAAGTACTTTAGAAGCATTGAAATAATCGGTTGCTCTCTCTATATCACTTGCGCTGAAAGTCTTGGCGGATCCTGTATAAGTTGCAATGCTAGATCCAAATGATAAAGAAGCAAAACTGTCCCTGCTTCCTATATGAGACCCAGGAGGTCCTGCAAAATATATGCACCCTTTCTTACATTCTTAATAGAGAAAAAAATTTTATAGACTCCACTCTCAGTATGTTATTCAAAATATATTATTAGGACTCAATTAGGACGTGCACATAGTTGGTAACCAGCTTCATACTTTGTCTTCTCATTGAAAGGACAGACAAACCAAAATATTGCCCACATAAATCCATTTATTCGGCTTATTATTGAGCTTTACCAGAGAATTTTGTTCCAGTAACAACTTGAGACAACAAATATGTCTATACAAGCAAGAGTGAACCAGAAAACTTGATTGACTATGGCTTTGTTTAGGAAGCACCCTAGAAAAACAAAGTTCAGTTTGCTACAGTGTAAGATTCTCACATGCTACAGTGAAAAGCACAAGTTTGCTACAATGTAAAACTCTCGTATACAACAATTTTTAAGTTCCAACTGATTTTCCAAACACACTCTAAGTTGTTGAATTGAATTACCTGATGGTTTGGAGATGATAGGCTGCAAAACCTTTGGAGTTGGTCCTTGTTGAGAAACTTTGTCCCTACGTTTAAAAAGAAAAAACCAAGCTACTGCGGAGCACAAAATCACTGCTAGAAAGGATGATAGAACAATAATAGCAATTATGCCACTACTAAGCCCCTTTTTATGATGCTTTTTTGGCACATCAGCCCCGAAGGGCTTTATCGTCCTCGCATTACTGTCAATGCCAGGATACGGCCCGTCATCTATTGTACCTCCTGCTGAAGGTGGAGATGGGGGTAAACCTACAAGTGCAAAGATTTAGTGTAAGGAGAAAATTATTTACAACAAGGGAGGGGGATGAAGGGAGAAATAGAAGAAATTAGAGCATCAAAATTGCACCTGGATACCGCACGTATAGCACTTCATAGTCGCCAAAGTAGGATGCTTGGATGGTAACTTGCTTATTCCAGAATCTTTGATAAGTCAGAAAAGCAGTGGTGTTATCAAACCTCGCCCCTAGAGGTACTAAATCAACGAGGACTACTGTCTTATCTGGTTGCTGGTTAGCTGCATTAGCTCCGATGATGCGGACCTGACTTTGTTTTATGAAAACACCGGCAGCAATTTCCTGGGCAAGCTCTGAGACCAAGGGGAAGAATGTATATAAAGCAACGCTAAGGCGTAATCCAATTTGGATGGGCAAAACACACGCACAAGATGTTCCAGGAGGACTGTTTGTATAGGGTTCTGTGCAAATGGTTGCTGAACAATCTGTGAGAAGGAAGAGTCTGCCAGTCAAAACTTAGTATGACGAGAAATACTTTACGCTCTGCAAAGATAGAATGATGCTGGCAAGAGAAACTGTAAGCCTTTTTTTTTACCTTCATTGGGAGGTGGAGGAGGGAATGCCCGAAGCGGTGGTGGGTGTGATACCTTGGGGCTTTCTGATGGACATAAAACTTCAGGTGAGAGAAATGCCATATAAAGTGTTTATACAATCTTATGGTAAACTGTTTGGTTACGATGAATTGAATGAGAATACCAATAATCGTACAAAATATTAGGAATAAAAGAAAATGAAGCGGCATATATATTTTTTCTTACTTTTGGGGTTGCTTGGCACAGCTTGCTGAGATGAAGTAGGTGCAGGTGAAACATGCCTTAATGGTCGATAAAAAGGGCTACGGGATGGTGAAACTGGAGAATCTGCCACCCAGAATGAGTTAAAAAAAGGGTCCCCAACTTAAGACCATTTCTGAGACAGAACACAAAACTGAAGAATAACAAACATGAAAGTAAAGTACCTTGTTTTGAGGGGGGAGAAGCATAATGTCTCTCTCTATGCGTTTGAAGTGGTGCTGGTGGGACAGCAGGGCCTACATAGAATTTTAAAGGGATAAAATCCCAATTAAAAAAAAACATTTTTTTAAGGAGGTGGGGAAGAAAAGTCCAGGTAAAGTAGGAAACTTGCCTTGCTGTTTCAAAGGGGGAGGATGAATTGGAGATAACGGTGCAGAAGCAGGATTGGTGATTTTGTTTCTTGCATGATGATGCTTATAAAATGAGGTTGCAGGTGAAGATGCCGGAGGACTGTTTCCTTTATTATGAGAATCGGGAAGCAACAATGGTGGAGGAGCAGCATAAAAATGTTGGGGAGGTTCATGCTCCGAAGGAGCACCAGCAGCAGAACCTACAAAAATAATGTTCACAGGAATAATATTATCCTGATAACATATTCTGCAGATTAAAAACCAACTGAAATTTGGATTTATAGTGTACCATTTGCTCGGATTTGGCCTACAGGCGGAGATGGCTGGGGTTTTGTATATGACGGTGCAACAACAGGTATTCCCTCCCTTTTCCGGTCAATGATTGGGGGAGGTGATGACACAGGAGAGATTTCAAGGTCTGCAATATGGGGAGACAATTTGGTAACATGCCCTTTACAACCAAAATGGAGATACTGTGTGTTCAATTGATGTAGCTTGCATGACAACACAGAAAATGAGCTGTTGACATGAGTTTGGAGACCATTTTAATGAAACTAAATTCTAAGTAGGAAAATAAAATGCTACAGGGCAAACCACTAACCAACACAGGTTCATCGGGTGCTTTTGTCAAAAAATTTTTTTTTGGTTATTTTTGTCAAATCCCTGATCCATATAGTTTGACTACAACTCAGTATAAAACAATGGAAGGTTCTTCACATTTCTGTGTTCCCGAGCCAAGTGATTTCAGCTCAAACAAGAAAGAAATAGAGAATATGAAAGAAAGATGCTTCGAAGAAGTACATAAGTTCCAAAAAAGATCCTACTTTCTTTGAAGAATAGATTTCAGAAATTACTACCAAACTAAAAGTTAACAAGATGATCCAGTTAAGTTGGCTAGTTGAATACAAACTTAAAACAACGCTTCTTTTTGGGAGGGAGGGAGCGGGGGGTGGGGTATGTGGGGGGGTGTGGAATACCAGGTATCAATGGAGACCCTCTAGGCGCAGTTGGACGGATGAACGGTAAACTTTGTGGTGCTTGACTTGGTGGTGATACAATGGTAACTGCATCTTCAGAAAAAAGCACTGATAAGGTGTTTTTTTTTTTAAAAACTACGTTTAAGGATAAGGAAAAAGATTAGATAAGGTGTACCAGGTGGATTTAGTCCCGATGTTCTTGGGGGTGAAGCGACAGATACTGTAAATAACAGAAAGATGTTACCCCAAAACCATTATAACAAAAATTCTAGTATGGAATAAAAAACCCCTCATCATGTACCTGGGGTAATTGGCTCCGAGATGGGACCCTCAATATTTGTAGAATTTCTTTGGTCACGACTTATTGGTGGAATTTCAGGTGTACTTGGATGTATAGTTGGCGAAACCTGTGGCGTGATCCTTGAAGGCGTTTCAACCGGAACTGTAAATCATAGCACAATATAGAAGCCATTTTCTACCAGTTTTAGCTGAAAAGTTTTCTTGAAACAAGAAAACACACACGGTACATATGCTCTTAAAACCCAAATGGATCATGTACCTGGAGCAACAAGCGACTCGGTAACAGTTTCCTTTCCTTGAGAAGCAGTTGGTTGTACGGCAGGTACATGAACCATAACGGGTGGAGGGGCTGTATTATAACGATCACATCACTATTACGACATTTGGTGAGCTAAACTAAGGGAAATAATGGTAAATATGCTCTTAAAGCCTAAATGGATCATGTACTTGGAGCAACAGGCAATGAGACAGGCGACTCGGTAACTGGTTCCTTTCCTTGAGAAGCAATTGGTGGTACGGCAGGTACATGAACCGTAATGGGTGGAGGGGCTGTATTATAATGATCAAATCACTATTATGACATTTGGTGAGGTAAACTAAGGGAAATAATGGTACATATTCTCTTAAAACCCAAATGGATCATGCACCTGGAGCAATAGGCAATAAGACAGGCGACTCGGTAACTGGTTCCTTTCCTTGAGAAGCAGTTGATGGTACGGCATGTACATGAACCGTAACGGGTGGAGAGGCTGTATTATAATGACCACATCACTATTATGACATTAGGTGAGGTAAACTAAGGGAAATAATTGTACATATGCTCTTAAAACCCAAATGGATCATGTACCTGGAGCAATAGGCAATGAGACAGGCGACTCGGTAACTGGTTCCTTTCCTTGAGAAGCAATTCGTGGTACAGAAGGTGCATGAACCGTAATGGGTGGAGGGCCTGTATTATAATGATCATATCACTATTATGACATTTGGTGAGGTAAACTAAGGGAAATAATGGTACATAAGCTCTTAAAACCCAAATGGATCATGTACCTGGAGCAACAGGCAATGAGACAGGCGACTCGGTAACCGGTTCCTTTCCTTGAGAAGCAGCTGGTGGTACGGTAGTTACATGAACCGTAATGGGTGGAGGGGCTGCATTATAATGATCACAACACTATTATGACATTTAGTGAGGTAAAGTAAGGGAAATAATGCTACATATGCTCTTAAAACCCAAATGGATCATGTACCTGGAGCAACAGGCAATGAGACAGGCGACTCAGTAACTGGTTCCTTTCCTTGAGAAGCAGATGGTGGTACGATAGGTACATGAACCGTAATGGCTGGAGGGGCTGTATTATAATGATCACATCACTATTATGACATTTGGTGAGATAAACTAAGGGAAATAATGGTACATATTCTCTTAAAACCCAAATGGATCACGTACCTAGAGCAACAGGCAATGAGAAAGGCGACGCAATAACTGGTTCCTTTCCTTCAGAAGTAGTTGGTGGTACGACAGGTACATGAACCGCAATGGGTGGAGGGGCTGTATTATAATGACCACATCACTATTATGACATTTGGTGAGGTAAACTAAGGGAAATAATGGTACATGTGCTCTTAAAACCCAAATGGATCATGTACCTGGAGCAACAGGCAATGAGACAGGCGACTCGTTAACTGGTTCCTTTCCTTGAGAAGTAATTGGTGGTACAGCAGGCACATGAACCGTAATGGTTGGAGGGGCTGTATTATAACGATCACATCACAATTATGATATTTGGTGAGGTAAACTAAGGGAAATAATGGTACATACTCTCTTAAAACCCAAATGTATCATGTACCTAGAGCAACAGGCAATGAGACAGGCGACTCGGCAATTGGTTCCATTCGTCGAGAAGCAGTTGGTGGTATGATAGGTACATGAACCGTAATGGCTGGAGGGGCTATATTATAATGACCACATCACTATTATGACATTTGGTGAGGAAAACTAAGGGAAATAATGGTACATGTGCTCTTAAAACCCAAATGAATCATGTACCTCGAGCAACAGGCAATGAGACAGGCGATTCGGTAACTGGTTCCTTTCCTTGAGAAGCAGTTGGTGGTACAGCAGGTACATGAGCCGTAATGAGTGCAGGGGCTGTGTTATAATGATCAAATCACTATTATGACATTTGGTGAGGTAAACTAAGGGAAATAATGGTACATATGCTCTTAAAACCCAAATGGATCATGTACCTGGAGCAACAGGTAATGAGGCAGGCGACTCGATAACTAGCCCCTTTCCTTGAGAAGTAGTTGGTGGCACGGCAGGTACATGAACCGTAATGGGAGGAGGGGCTGCATTATAATCATCACATCACTATTATGACATTTGGTGAGGAAAACCAAGGGAAATAATGGTACATATTCTCTAAAAACCCAAATGGATCATGTACCTAGAGCAATAGGCAATGAGACAGGCGACTTGGTAACTGGCTCCTTTCCTTGAGAAGTAGTTGGTGGTACGGCAGGTACATGAATCGTAATGGGTGGAGGGGCTGTATTATAATGACCACATCACTATTATGACATTTGGTGAGGTAAACTATGGGAAATAATGGTACATATGCTCTTAAAACCCAAATGGATCATGTACTTGGAGCAATAGGCAATGAGACAGGCGACTCGGTAACTGGTTCCTTTCCTTGAGAAGCAGTTGGTGGTACGGCAGATACATGAACAGTAATGGGTGGAGGGGCTGTATGATGACGATCACATCACTATTATGACATTTGGTGAGGTAAAGCAAGAGAAATAATGGTACATATGCTCTTCAAATTCAAATGGATCGTGTACCTGGAGCAACAGGCAATGAGACAGGCGACTCGATAACAGGTTCCTTTCCTTGAGAAGCAGTTGGTTGTACGGCAGGTACATGAACTGTAATGGGTGGAGGGGTTGTATTATAATGATCACATCACTATTATGGCATTTGGTGAGGTGAACTAAGGGAAATAATGGCACATATGCTCTTAAAACCCAAATGGATCATGTACCTGGAGCAACAGGCAATGAGACAGGCAACTCGGTAACTGGTTCCTTTCCTTGAGAAGCCGTTGGTGGTATGGTAGGTACATGAACCGTAATGGGTGGAGGGGCTGTATTATAACGATCACATCACTATTATGACATTTGGTGAGGTAAACTAAGGGAAATAATGGTACATAGCTCTTAAAACCCAAATGGATCATTTACCTAGAGCAACAGGCAATGAGACAGGTGACTCGTTAACTGGTTCCTTTCCTCGAGAAGCAGTTGGTGGTACAACAGGTACATGAACCGTAATGGGTGGAGGGGCTATGTTATAACGATCACATCACTATTATGACATTTGGTGAGGTAAACTAAGTGAAATAATGGAAAAAAAAAAAAAAAAATCCTAATAACAGGCTGTCTACCTGGAGCAACTGGCAAGGAAACAGGAGCTTCAGCAATTGGTTCCTTTCCTCGAGTATCAGCTGGTGGAATTGCCGGTTCATGCCCTTGATCAGTTACGGGTGGAGGAGCTGTATTAAATGGTGGAAAAACTTCTGTGATGATTGGCAGCGAGGATGGTATAAGCCCCTCTTGTGTTTGAGGTTCTGGCGGGGAGAAAACAGGCGGTGATGCAAGTTCGGAGGGTGAAGATGACCCTGCATTATCATATCAACATTTTGATAAGATAAGCTCGTCTCAGATTGTTACCATTTTATAGTCCAAGGATTATGAGAGCTACCAATTGGCTGAGACACCGGGCTCCGTGCGTTGTTGCTAAATGAATTCCCATTTTGGACAGGACCTAATGATCCTTGTATGGGAGCAATGTCAGAAGAAGTTGCTGGTGATGGGAATGTTGTAAGCCCTGAAACAAGATAACAGATCATGATCATAGTCCATGACCTTATAGAATAACTAGTTATGTTCCAAAGCGAATTTAGACGGAAAAGCAAAAACAAAATTGATACAAGGGAAGAAGATGAAGCCAGGTCTAGTATAAATATTGCTAATGACAGTACTTAAGATTAAAAGTTTTCCCAGAAAGTAGTTTATTCAACATTAGCTTTTGGCACAAAGCTATAAGCTATAAGCTTCAGTTGTAAAGCTAAGTACAAATTTCAGTCCACCATTCTAAAATGTTCAGATCCAGAAGGATATTAAAAAAAGGAAAAAGATTTCAATTAGACTCAAAATTCTTATCACAGCAAAAATGGCAGGTGTCAAGGTACTGTAGATTACTGTTCACATAGATCATATCGGCAACACAAAATTTCAGACCCAGATCACAATGTTGCTAAATCACAAAACTTTTCCAAATACCAATGAAATTTGACAAGCTAATCTAACAGTTTTAAACCATACCAAAGTGATAATTTTAGCTGAAAAAAAATGTGGAAATGTAGAACTTTACCTGTAGATCCTTGGAGAGCCAAAACAAAGCTAATAGCACAAAGATAATAAACCAGCTGTATTAGTTTCATCCCCATCCCATACAACACCAAATGTCAACAATCTCTAATCTCAGCCTTTCTCAACGATGGAGAAGAAATTAATTAAACAACAAAAACAAACAAAAGAAAAAATAAAGACAACAAATGAATAAATTATTGGAGTAGAAAGTTGATGACTTAAAGCAAGAAGAAAAAGGACAATAGATTAAAGAAGGTCCACAAACAGTGAGAGCCAAGCAATTAGAAGGGAGTTTATTGAAAAACCCGGAACTGGGTTTGGTGAGAAAACCCAAAACATATAAGAAAGCAATCACTGTTTGAGAAGATATTAAGCTCTGGGATAATATGATGCAGAGCCATGAGATCACCATGGAAGGAAGGACTTTTTTCACTGGCATGAGGAATCGGACACGAGCAAAACTAAGCCCATAGATAAGGAAAAACAAAAGTAAAAATATATAAATATTATGTATATACACTATTGACACAACAGAATCATGGGACAAAGCAATGAGGAGAGAGAAAGTGAGAGGTGTATAGTTGGGTGGCCAGGTGGGGAAGAGAGAGAGAGAGAGAGAGAGATTCTGAATAATATTTTAATGGGAAAGTTGGATTTGAGTGATGTGTAACCAAACTTTTTACTTGGGAGTTGAAACTCGTTGCTTATTTAATGGAAGTTTGGTTGACTCATTTTCTTTCTCGTTTGGTTTTTAGCGTATAAAAAAACATATTGATAAAACATACTTTTAAATTTTCTCTCTCCTTTAGTGGGTTTTTCCTTTCTTCTGAAACTATATATTTAAATTTGTGTATAAAAAGCACATTTAATTAAATTAAATAAAACTTTTAAACTCTTGTCAAACTTTATCAAATTTAAATTGCCGTAGTTTTGTTAAGATTTTTAAAAACATAATGAAACCCGTATTTAGAACTTAAAATACTGTAAAATATAAATATATATATATATATAAACTTTGTTAAAACGATTGCGGTTTTGAACTATCTTTTAAACATGTAAAATTATAGTGCTTTTGTATTCTACATAAAAATTCTCATTTTCTTTTTCTTTACTTCTTTATTTTTTTTCTTTTGCTTAAACTCTTTTTTTTTTTAATGTTGGTTAGTCATTCATGAGATGGTGATCACCACAAACGGTGGGCAGTGTATTTCTCAGTTTGACGCATCACCCTTGATTACTTTCATGATCTCGGTTAGGACAAATTAACAGACCAAATTAAAAAGGTCTGTGGTGAACCATAGGTATATTCTAATGAAAATAGTTTAGCAATCAGCGTCCTAATGTTATACAAGTGTTGTTTATTTGGGGATTTGCTATATTTGATAGATTCTACTTAAAGTTAGAGCTAATTTATATATTAATTGTTTTCTTAAAAAAATAAAGAGGGACAAAAAAAACATCATTTGATTGGAAAAAAGAAAACCCATGGTGGTTTGGACGTTTTTGGGATTAAACAAAAATCTTAAGACAGACCCACCACAACAATGTTTTTAGAGGACCCTTTTTCAATTAGATTCATAAAGGGAATTGATGGATCACTTTTTCAGCTGATTATAGCAAATTTATTGTTAAATAAAGGGTTAATTATAATATTATACCTTCTACTTTTAATTATTTTATAATTTTTTTCTCTATTTTTAAAAACTATAAATTCATTATTTGAGTTTGAAAAACTTGTTTCAATTTTATTCTTTGCAAACTTTTTTGACAAAGATAAAAATGCTCTTGATTAAACGGAATTTGTTTATGAAATATATTTTTCTTCTTGAAAATTTTTTAAAAAATATTTTTACATTTAAAAGCTATGAAATTTAAGGTTTTTTAATTTTTTCTAAAATAAGATGTTTTATTTTAAGATTTTTTATGTTCTTAAATTTATAAAATATCTTTCATAACTGTTTAAATGTAGCTATATTGTTTTGTCTAATTTTTTTCATTTACAAAGATGAAATTGAAACTAATTTTTTAAATTCAAAAGGTATTTTTTTAGCTTTTAAAAACAATAAATAAAATAAAAAATAATTAAAATATAAGATAGAATTGTGTAATTAATACAATAAATACATAAACAGCTGTAATTATAACCCAACTAAGGCTTTCATTCACTTTCCCTTCTCCCTTGGGCGGCTGAGCTGACGTGAGTATTTAATTACTGGGTCCATTCCTTCAATGGAGTGGACTTTCCACGCTATATAATTCATTTACTTTTCAAAAAAAATTTGGTTTAGACTAGTCGTCTTTCATTTTGTTCATAAATTTTCTTCGGTGCTTGTCCTACCATTTCTTGCAGTGGACAAATGCATTTGAGATTTATGTGTTAAGATATTTTTTAAAAAAATCAAAATACTCGACCAGTATACATGAATTCTCATTGAGTACCATTGTATGTCATTTTTTTTTATATTTATAGGAGATTTTAAAATGATTTGACAGTTGAAAACTGTGTTATATATATAAAGTAATTATTCATAGCTTACCGTATAAATCTCCTGATGTATTTGTTATTTTTTTAAGATGGTAGAAACTGTTGGTTAGAACTATTTTTACTATAGCATGTGAAAGCTTTATATTGTAGCAATTTTTTTTATTATTATTATAACATATAAAAACTTTATATTGTTTATAATTAAGTTTGTAATAGAAACGGTTTTCACCACTTAATCAAACAGCTGGTTATAAACATGGACAACCAAAAACGAGAAAAGCATAAAGAAGAGAGAGAGAGAGGGAGAGAGAGTTGTTTGAGGCGTATGCCAACCAAACTCGCCTTCTCTTTTACGGAGTGTGCGTCTGTTCTATTGATCATGCAAGGTTAAATCAAACATGCCTTAATATTATTTTATTATTATCCAAGATGTCCTCGGATTCCTCTAATCCCTCTATCCACAATTGTCAATCACTTTTATTTCATTCTCTTCACCCTTCTTCAATTAATATATTTGAGAGAAGATGAAACTAAAATCTCGTGTAGCCTTTCCAATGAAGGGGCATTTGTCTAAGATTATTTTTTCAACCTATACACATTAAGGTCCGTTTGATACATGAGTCTAAATTAGTGTGATTTTAAACTTTATAATTTCAACTCATGATTTTAAACCTATGTAAATTAAAGGGTGGTTTTAAACTAACGTTTAAAATGTACCTATTCAAACGAAAAATAAAACATCACATCAAAAAACTAGTATTTAAAAATATCAATTTAATTTATGCTTATAAAAAAAATAAATGTGGGATTACTTTAAAGAATGGTTTTAAAAGGTTAGAATTTAAGACAGAATTAAGTTCTCAAAATTGATATTTTAACTCATTTTAAACTATTATAATTGTTTTAAGTCATTGCTCTATTTTGTTTACCAAGTGGTTATTTAAAGTGAGGCCATAAGTTGAAGTAGTAAGAATCTATACCCGCAAGGTCACATTAAAAAGAGCTTGAATATAAAACTGTCGTTCGACTGCCTCTTTTTAAAGAATCGTTGAGTAACAAACATCTTTTTTATTTTCATTTTTTGATTTCTTTGTAATGGCACCATGGCAGCTTTCAGAATTGCATAAATGGGGACAAAAATTAATGGGGTTGCCACTCAAACAAACCGACAACACAACTTGGAGCTGGCTTGTCGTCATGCTTCACAAGATGCACAAAAAAATAAAAAAAAATAAAAGCCTTTAAAAGTTTCTCTTAGATGTCATAGAAAAATATGGCTTGGTTAACCTTGTAATGATAACTGCAATTGGATGAAAAAATAGTGTAAAGAAAGCATCTGAATTAAGTTAAGGGCCGACAAACCTTGCCTAAAATGGAGGACTAGGAAACACTTTAATTATCACCTCTCTCAATCCACCACTCTTTTATAGTGTGTGTATATATAGGTGTATATTTTTACGATATAAAAACTATTTCTTCTCATTTGTTTCCTTATTCATTATAGAAAACATTCCTTTGACATTCTTACATAATGAAGCCAAAAAAAAAAGAAAAAAAGCATATCCCACTAACATACATTCTTTGTACCTAACTGTTTTTGCCTCTTTGGGACAAATTTACACTATTTCCTCCGTGACCAAATATTTTACATACATAAATTCATAAAAAAAAAAAAAACATATCATTTTTTTTGTGGGCCAAACGACGAGTTTAGTTCTCTTATTTCTAAGGATTTAAAAGAGTGAAATTCTTCATACGTAGATCCCACATCAATCCCCACCTTTTATCAGACAAATACAACATTTTCAGATGTGTACAACTCATTGAAATTCCAACCCCAAGTAAAAGATTTTCAAGGGACCACTTTGAAATCTAGTGTACAGAAAAGAGAGTTGAGTTAGAGCACCCACCAATATTTGTCACAACATTTTTCTTTATTTATATATATATATATATATATTCTTTCCTTTTGCCTTTACCTGCATACATACATATATATATATTTACAGGGGTACAACTTACAAGCCCCACATAATGAGAAGAATTATTGTCATAGAAAATTCACAATGTGATCCATGGCATTCTTGTCCAACACTCCTCACTTCTCCCTCAATTCTTTGCTTCCTGGCACTGTTACTTTTGGGATTGTATTTTTTCTTTTCCTTTAGGGAAAACTATTATCTTAGCATCCTTTAGTTTTTGACTTTATCAAATTAATGTCAGAATTAATCCAATATATGGGCTAATATATTAAATAAATGTGTATTAAAGACTATTAAATAAGGTTGCCTAATTAAAAGTGATCAATTTGAGTTTTTGGGCTTTTAATGCATCATTTAGTATGGGCCTCCTATATGTAGAGACCAAAATAAAATTACTGATTTTATGATGGACTAAATTGGCAATTAAAGATAACTGTTAGGGCTTAGCAGTTATATAAAGGAGTTGTGGTTCCCAAGTCAGTACGTACGTTATTTTTCTATTCCCTATTGATAGAGAAATTACTGAGGCAAACTTTGAAGGAGGATTTCCGTACTAGGCTTGGAAGATCCTCAACCTACAGACTCAATAATCACAATTCAATCAATGGATTCATGTTAACTTTTGATCTTATTAATTTTTTTGATGATTTGGCATGAATAATCCTAGGTGATGATAGTTTTCATCACAATGTTTTGTTCTAACAATTAATGCGTACATGTTTCGTTGATGTCATTGAGGTATTATAGGGTTCAAAAACTATCAATTGGTCACTTAAGGAGATATTTTGGATAGATAACATCTTTATGTAGCTTTAGTGAAGAACATATTGACAAGAGCATTAAATTCGAAAGAAAAAAAAGAAAACAAAAGGTGATTTTTAGATCTGGATTTTAGATATTTTATGTTTTTTGATCATGTTTGTAGACTAAAGGGAGAAATTTTATTTCTTTAAAAGCAGCGTTAGAGTACTTAAAACCTTAGGGCCATAGTGCACAAGTCTAACGCCTATGGTCGGGAGGGTTTGAATAGAAGATATGTCGGTTGGTCTTAAAGTTCTTATAAGGGGCGGGCGCTCTTGGACCAACAACCATGTGGCAGGCGTCAAGGGGGCACTTGTTGGCCTATTGGTGGGCCAGTGCTTGAGTCTTAGGGCCTCAACATGTGGATGCAAACATGATGCTTGTATGCGAGACTTGGTTGTGAGCAACGTTCGGGGGCATGAAACGAGATGCATGCACGCAAGAGTGCATAAGCTAGCTAAAAAGGGCTTCGTTGTTGAGAAGATTGATCGTGACTCAAGAAGTCTAGGCACCGTACAATCTTATTCCGTACAATAGAAATCTCGGATGGTGATGACAAATGATATTATATGAACTCATACCCAAACGGGATTATTGAAATACGGATTATATATTTTTATGATGAAGTCAAACACTACAGAATACCGTATTGTTAATTTCCATTCTTTTAATTGCAAAAAGAAAAAACATAATTGACAAATTTCAACAAGGCTACTATTAGCATCCCAAGACATGATTTTCTTTTCAACGAAACTTTTTCAACAAAATCCCATTGAAGCAACGAGTAAGCTAGTATGGTTGGGAGTTGGGGCCATTTCCAAAGGATCACTGGTTTCAAGCACTTTTTCTTTCTATCCACCATGTGCAATATACAACTACACCTTACCCCACAATCTCAGTCCCTCTTTTGTTTTAGTTCACATATTCAATCCCTTCTTTTTCTTTGTTTCCCTTTGTTAAGACTGAAAAGCGAAGTCCTTTAGACGGATATTTCTTCACATGAGTTAGGTTGGCTCTCACCTTGAGCCAAGTCTCAAGGAACCATTTGATATATACAATATAAGAACTGTTAGGAACCGAGGAACCGTTTAATGAGACATATGGCATAATTCTGATTGTAGAATTAGAATATAACTTCAATTTATGAATTGTTTACATATGATTTAAAATAATATCATTAAAATAATTATTATAGCACAAAATGTATCGTATCGTTATTATGATAATTATTTTGTAATTATGATTATTTTTAAAATACTTTAAAAAATTGGGCTCCACTACAAAAGCCGGCAGGTGTGTAATTTTGTCCTTGCAATTTCCTGGGCCCTCCCAGTTCTTGTGGGCCCGTAAGGCAGTCCAATAATCACAGCTCTAGTCTACAGTTTACGACGACGGGAAGGGGTTTAGTAGTCGGGCAAGACTTTAGTCTAAGCCTTATTGTGAATACTCTCGTTGAGAAGAGTTTGGCTTTAGTCGTCGGGTCTCTTTGTCGACCACCATAAGCTCTAGAAATAAGCTTTGTGCAAACTCTTTTGTTTGTATCTAGTGGGCTTTTCTCCTCTAAATTTCAATAACCGTTTTAAGGGAAGTCGAAGTCTTCCAGCCTGCATAGTTGTTTAAATCTGGCTATATATTTTTCTTAGTCTTAATGAAAGTTAGCCCTTAAATAATAAAAAAAAAAGAATGAAGAGACATCCTTTCAAAAGCATGCAGGTCAGACCCACAGCTCTTTCCTACCGAATCAGTTCTTGCTTCCTTTCTCGAATTGCAAAATTGAAAAGAAAAAGAAAAAAGATATATATATATATATGCACAAAGAAAATTTAAATGGACGTACCGTGCAATTCAATTATTAAAATCTAACAGCCAAAAAACCAAAGAAGAGTCACACAAATAGCAATTATAAACAAAAGCCACCTGCAACAAGCACGTTCCTAGTTTAGTTAGTGCAAGCTGTCTTCTAACATCAATCAATAAAATAATTAAAAAAGTCACCATCTCCAACATGTAATAACGTTCTCGCCTGATTTTTTAGTTGGCACAGGATTACAAGGCCTACTATACTGATCTATACAAAATGCTGAACTCAAAATGCAAAAATATTCAATACGTATTCTTATAATCAGGATTTAAGTTCAACATTCTATTGGTGTCATCATTAGCTTTACTCGCACCAATGCACGGAAAAGTTGCAATTTGCAAAGAGGGCTCCACGTCAGCAGGCAATGGGCGACCTCGTTGATGCTAAAAAGACTGCTGTGACTTTGTAGAGGCGTTGGAGACCGAGACCAATTGAGGATGGTCGTCGTCTAAATAGAGAGTGAAGTCTATATTCTTGGACCCTGCACTTTCAAATAGCAAAACAGTGTCACAAACTAAGTGAAGGGTACCAAGCCAACAATAAAACAAGAAGTTAAGTGCATGTAGAACGATAAAGATCAAACAGTCCAGCAGAAAAGCACGATTTGGACCAAAACAAGACCTTCCATGAGAAATCATTCGTTTGGATCAAATTCTTGGAATTGATTTTTTAAGTCACTGGCCATCTTTGTTTCTTCTTCTTTGCTGTGAGAACAATTCCTCCAATCAGCTCTATCTGCCATCTTTAGCAAGCCTGCCAAAACCTACAAAGGTTTCGTATGCATGACATTTCAATGCCATTACTATTATACGTACTTTTTCTAGGGAAAAAAAACATTTGTAGTTTGCAGTTGAGTGGAAAGGACCTTTACTAAAACAAAAGAGGGGAAAAAAAGGGGAAGAGAGAGAGAGAGAGAGAACACATGATTATTATATGACCATCGATCATGTTTTGTCATCACGAAAATCCAAAAAACTCGGGCAAGAACTATGGTGCTCGTGAAGATTAAGAATAAAGACAAGTAGTGACCATCCATAACTGGGTTATATTGTCATATCTTCAGATTCTGTGGCTAGAATTACTACAAAACGCTTTGGTGCGGTACAGCTTCCAAGACATAAACAATCTCGCCAGGACCCACCTAAATATTTCACTTGAGGCAGCTATTGAGCAGACAGGAAAGCATATGGTTCACTATTCGTAATGCAGGTTATTTGTAATTTAAAAAGGACAAGCCTCCCACTTATGTCATCATGCACGTGATAAACCATGCATAAAATGGCAATATGTGAGAAAACCAGCACATATATTTCTTCCAACATGATTATATATATATGTACATATATCTATATTTAAAAAAAAGGTTATATATTAATAGAACAATAATCTACAACTCTGTTCAGTGAAGACTTGTGCTAGCTTACAACCAGGCCATTCATTTCTTACCCACGAGGTAGAAAAGGAGAGAGATGATTACGTCCACAGATGCCAGGTTCAAATCAATACTTACCAAACTATCAAATAAGTTTTCTACAGCTTACCGCACACCCAAATTGAGCAGGGAATTTCTCGTTTTCCTTGACCACATGTGATAAAATAGTACCCTCAGGGAGTTCGACGTAGAAGAAACTAAAATCCCTATCAAACTGAGTCTTCAAATAAGTTCTTCCATCAGAATTGTTATTGACTGCAATCAAGAGATAAATTAGAATAAATTTATAAAGGAACTTTTAAATTTAGGTCGTACACAAAAGCAATACCAGCAAAAACAACGTTTATTTGGGACTAATTCACGGAAGGATGCTAAGTGGGAAATGAATAAATGCTTATAGCCGAACTTGAATAATGGACAAGAAGATACATGACATTGACATGGAAAGCCAACCTAGAAATGATATGAGGCTACCTTGAGAAAGCCACGGACGCCCACAAACGTATGTAAATTTTCATATATTTTTTAATGGAAGACAAGGTTATGCAAGAACCTAGTAATAGAAGGAATCTGCAGGGGCCGATACTGTATTCACCAATTAGAACAACTAGGCACCAATCACTTACGTTTCTTGATCACAAATTTGAAGCTGAGCTTTTCAGCAGCTAAATTAAATATATTCTGCAGAGCTGCTGCCTTGGATGATGGAACAGGAATAGCCTACAGAATTGAACACGAATTAAGTAAAAAATTAGAGAAAATCTTAAGGACTATTCTACAAACCATGACTTCATATGTGTATGTGTGAATATAAAATGTTGTGTAACACTTCTGATTAATCACAGCTTAAATTTTGGCTCAAGTAGATTTTCAAGAAAAGCAAAAAAAACAACATTTACTACTCAATGTTGCATATTGAATGAATTATTACAAAGTGGACATGTTTCAGCTGATTTCGTATGTACCTGTCAAGAAATAGATAATGTACAAAAAGTAAAAATCCTAGCACAACAAAGGACGGTTAAAGACTGTCCAATTTGAACGTAAACTTCTAGAAAAGAAATATAACTTCATGTGTTTGTGTGTATGTTGCGACACAATCAGCACACACTTCAGGCAGCTTGTTATACAAAGAACAGCAAAAATTCCCCAGATCTAATAGACATGCTTCCAACTTTGCAAATTCGCTTTACCTGGAGATTAGAGTGAGTACTTCTTTTAGACACCCACTCAAAGAAAACAACTTCTTTCCCTTGGCTCTTACAATACTTCCTGAGGCTATTCTAGAATCTATCAAGCTCAATTACAGATTTTTGTGGTCGAGAGAGGGTATTAGGCAAATGCTCCACAGGAATTACCAACACGTGGTCTTTTACAAGCGGGCCTTTAGGCAATGCACAGTAGAATTTTCTCGTATGCTGATGATTAAATGCGACTCAACATTGGGGCTTGAGAGACAAAACCAGCACTCTTTTGATCTAGAAGTTCATTACACGGCATGTAGTTCACATAATAGCACAGAATCCATATAGATATAAATTACTTGTCAAGCAAGTGAACATGGTTGCTAGCTTGCAAAGAAAGTAATCACAGTAAAAATGAAATTATCTTGAACCAAGCTTAAAATGAAATCTAAGAAAAGATAGATAGCATGTTGACATTAAAATCAACCTGTTAGCTGAAGCACTTTCAGATCCACATCTTCTGTGAGAATTGCCCTCACCTTCTTCTTGTAATCTGTGCTTGAAGTTGCAATCCGGACCCCTTTCACATTTTCCCTTGTTGAGAAAGTCAAAACAAGCGCCCCTCATAGATTGTTCCCTTGCATCCATATCATGTTGGAAGTGACATTTTTCCCCCTGTGGACAAGAGCCAGAGGACACAAATTTAAAACAAAGCTTATCACCACCTCCAGCTCCATGCCTCTGTCATTTTTGTGAGACATCATATCTCCAGTACTGTGAATCAGAAACACTGCCGTTAGATCTCTTTGCAGCTTCTTTTCCATCTGCCATTTCCTGTACGGTATATGGAGATAAGGTAGTGGCTGTTGGCTTTCCACTAATCTCAGAAGCAGACAAAATTGATGCTGGAGTAGGAGAAATTGCATGAATAAATTTCTGAAAAGAAGGCATGAAACAAAGAGTTATTAATAAAGCAATAAACAAGGGTGAACCTAAAAAGTCCAGGGATAGAAGGACAACTATGATGTGAGGGAAGCACAAGTATGAAAAAAAAAAAAGAAAAAAAAGAGAGAGAGAGAAGAAGAAGAAGAAGAAGATGCAATTAGGTCACTTTTCAAGAAGCAAAATTTGATGAATGAAGAAACCTGTTTATCTTTCTTTCCAACCGGAGCCATACCCAAGAAGCGGGTCACATGCACAGCGTCGACATTGGAGTAAGGTTCACGGTCATAGAACACACCTTTGGTGCCTGCAATGTGATAGCTAGAACACCAGCCAAACTTCAATCGAAAGAATAACTTATAACTCATAGAATAACTTATAACTCATACGGGCATAAAGCACTAATTTAAGGCTGGACTATGCAAGTCCGAGAGCAGTTAGTAAGAATCAAACTTAGTAAAACACACAACAACATCATAAATACATAAGAAGAACAAAAAAGTGATAAACTCAACATTTACGCACGTTCAATTTCCATAAATTAATCTTGAAGAGTCCCTTACCGAGGCTTGATCTCGGCAACTAACTCTGCTACTGTGGAATCACTCCCTAAAGATTCTGATATTCCAGGGAGAACACTAGGCGTCGATGCTCTATTTGTGAACCCGCTGGGCCATTCATTAGTGATAATCAATCAAGGAAGTCACCAAAAAACTGATGGCATACCAAAATTTTCAGAAAGAAACACAATTAATGCATAAAGCATTGCCACAAAAGAACTACTAAAAAGTTGTTTTCTTGACAGAGTCAAAGGACATGTAAGGAACAAATCAACAACTCCAGTTTCCTCTGCAATAGCGCGCAATGTGTCAACGTCATCTTGATTATACGTCCCAAACTGTTGACCATCCGAGTACCAGATAAATACGCCACACATAATCCTATAAAAAATTGCAGAACTAAATCAGCATAATCCAGTTGCTTCACGTGTAAATGTTCATGGCTTAAAAAGATTATCATAATTTATAATCACAAGCAACAATGCCACCATAAATTCTCTCAACTATACTTATTTTGTAACTATAAACATAAGATTCTTAGTCTTACAAGCACTAAAAATTATAGGCATAATTACATTTAACTAAAATGTGGCATTCTTTATTAAGTTTTCACTTCGAACTCTAATTTTCTCAGTAAATAAACAACTAGTAAAGAGCATATACCGTGGAGTGTAAACTTGCCACTGCCTTTCAACCAGAAGACATTGTGGCGAATCTTCAAGCCGTCCATCTTGAATCCCTGGCTCGCAGAAGCGGCAAAAAGGAATTTAGCAGCGCCAACGCCATAGTCGCCGATGAAGTAAGTTGGGAGAGGGATTACGAACCGGCCTTTGAGGTAGTCCGCGAACTCTGCAAATCGGTCCGGCGAGTCAGGGAAGAACTGGCCCACGCATAGTAGGGCATCGAATGGGCCTGCCGATTTATTGACCTGGAACGAGTTAACACAGTTGAGATTGAAGAAACGCACATTCCGAGCTGAAAAACCTAGGGAGAGACAGAGAGAGGAAGAGAGGGGAAGAAGAAGATACCGAAGCGACTCATTTGAAGCGCTGGTTGAGGCGGCCAAAGACGTCACCGCAGAGGAGAATTCGCGGAGGAGCCATGGGAGGGAAAGAGGCGAGCTAAGGTTGAAAATGGCGTAGGGGAAAGGAACTCAATTAGAGATTTTGGGCTGGATGGGCTTGTAATCTCGACATTAAGCCCAGTAATTAGTTTCATAAAAAAACGACAACAGCAAAGGGACGACAATAACTATAACACGGCCATGGCAAAACCATCCCTCAAAAACGACAGCGAAGAAGAAACAACACAAAACGGAAAACTACGAACTAAATAAAGACAACAATATAATAAACCGCAAATAAAACGAAACATTGTGACACAAGAAATAAAAACGACAATAAATTAAAAAAAAAGGGCAATGACATTAAAAAATAAAAAGGAAACGACTACCATCCGTTGCCCAAAAAACAACTAAATGGAGCGCGACAATAACTACTGCGAATAAGGAACTCTAGCAACCCAGAAAATGACGGCTTTGATTGGTAGACTCGTTAAAACTAGGAGCGTGCTCAGAAACACGTAGAACTTGTTGTTAGGAATTTAAAATTGTAACACGTAAAAGTTATATATTGTAACAAATTTTTACTTTTTATTGTAAGAGTTTTATGCTATAACAATCGAAACTTTTTAGTTTGGAAAATCAGTTCGCATTAAAGAATTTCAACTACAACAATATAAAGCTCTCACGTGCTACAATAAACAGCAAAAGTTTGCAACAGTATAAAGCTCTCATATGTTACAATTTTTAGATTCCAACTACAAATTCTAACATTATTACCAAACACACTCGATAATAAAACAAAACACGGTGATAAGTAAAAACGACAAAAAAAGACAATGACAAAAAACAAGAACAAAACATGTACAACCCGTTTGGTATTGTTTTCAAAATATGTGAAAATGTTTTTGTTTTAGAAAATTAAAATTTTTTAGAATTATACTGAGAGCATTTTTAAAATTTTTTCCTCAAAAAGTATGCAAAAATATTTTCAAAAATTTTCAAAACAACACCAAACGAAGTCGCGTTCAAGAATAAACAACGACAAAAAAGGAAAACGACAAGCATAACAATGAAACAAAAAAACACCATTACCAAAAAATGACTGAAGCATTAAGAACAACAACAACTAAAATAAACCAAAGCGAAAAAGAAAATCTAAGACTTCTTTTTGCAAATCTAGTTAGAACTATTAAGTTCTAACTGCTATAATATAAAACAAAAGTATATTTACAATGATAGAGTCAGCCTTTCCTTTCAGTAAGGATAGTAGCGTACACTGTTTTTCTAAGAATAAATGACATAAAATGGCATCATAATATATTTTTAAGAACTACTAGCTACATATTGAGAGTTTTATACTATATAAAATACCCTACCGGTAGAGTTTTTTCATGAAGTATTTGATTTTTATTAAGGTATTTGATATTCTCAGTTTTAACTAAAACTTTTAGTTGCTACATTATAAAGCTCTCACTGTCAATAAAAAGTGAGCTACAATGTAAAAGTCTCATACACTATAGTGATTTTAAGCCAAATTCCAAACATCCTATAGATCTATAAAAAAATATTTGTTTTGCACATCTTTTTTACTTTGATATGATTTTAAACATACATAGTGTTCGGAAACCTGCACCAATGATAAGGATATTCTCACTAGAGTTTTTTTTTTTTTTTCATTTGCATACCTTATAATTTTGAGCATATAAAAACCTATCAAGTTTGGCACATGACAAATTTCTCATGAGAAATGACATCGCATTGGAGGATATTTTATATACTCACGTGTCCATACCTGACATTGGCATAACATTATAATATTTATATTAGAGATGCTCTAAAAGTCAATGGGGATATTTATGAAAATATCAAATCTCAATAGGGGCATAATATAAAAGTTATAAAATTTAAAGGGCCAAATTTTAATTTTCAAAAAGTGAGTGGGGGCAGTAGCCCCTATTCGCCCTTATCTAGTGCTGCCACTATTTGTTTATTATATAAAGCTCTCATGTGTTATAATGTTTTAGTTCCAACATGTAAGTCCAACTATTTTAACAAACACTCTCTAAAGCGTAAAGAAAAAATTGAAAACAAATGGAAATCTACTAAAAAATTTAAACCAAGGGTGAGAATACTAAGCAAAATCAATTGAAATAGAAACAAATTTTAAAATGATATTATTTACGCTTTTGCATCTCTATATATCTCTGACTTTCTCAATCCTTTTAATTCTAGGTGCTTTTTATTTTTTCTAGAACTTTCTATTAAAAAAGTATCTTTATAAATAGTTTTGACTTATTTATATTTAATTTTATATTAAGAAATGTATTGATTTTAGTTTTACATATCTTATTAGTTTATGTAATTGTTACTGTGTATGTACATGGAGCCAATCTATAGTGCTTCTTTCTATTAAACATTCTTCTTTTTCTAGTCCGTGAATATAGGTGTAATGTCGAACTATGCTAATTCTTTTTGTTCTCTTCTTTCTTTTATTTTCTTATTTGATTTTTCTATTATGGTATTAAAGCTTCATACTTAAACAAGTCTTTGATCCTCCACAACTAAAGTTACTCTTTTCTCTCCACACGTTTCTGCGCTATACGCCTTTTACCCCTTATTTTTTTCTTTAATTCTTACTATGATACCTATGTTTTCTCCTTCTTTCTTTATAATTAAAGGTTGTGTGTTTCTTAACCCTAGACCACGAGCCTCCAATCCACACGACATGTTCTTTCATTTCTCAAGGTTGTGCACCTCATATCCACAGGACATGTTCCTTGAAATCTGTAGCACCATTGTGGATATTTTGGTTCAAGATTTGCATAAGCTTTGTTAGCCTCCATACCATAAGTCGAGCGCCTCCATATCCCAAGGCCACATGCTTTCAAACCTCTAGGCCATGAGTCTCGAATTCTCAAGACATGTATCTTCAGCAATATTTCCACTTGATCCTTTCCTTGTGCCGGTGCACCATCGACAATTGTCATTCTTATGCTTATATTTTTCTTTGTCTATATTTTGTTTAAAAAGAAAAAATTAAATAAAAGAAAATTAAATTAAAAAAAGATTAAATTTAGATATTAGATTGAGCTTCATGGCAAAGGGTATTTTAAGAAAAACATATTTATTAGTAGTTTTGACTTTATTATGAAATATTTTTATTTTACTTTTACGTTACTCACTCGTTTATGTGATTTGTAATATATACTAGTGAACATTCTCACCTTTTCTTAGTCCATAGATATACACATAGTGTTGAACCACTCTAAATCTATTTGTTCTCTTCTCCCTAAGTCGTCTTATTAACAAAATAAAGAGGCATATATATATATATATATATATATATATATATATAATATTATTTTGGATAAATTACCACATTAGTTCTTAACTTTTCACAAAAGTATGATTTTAGTTTTCAACTTTTATTTTTGATTTATCAATCCAAACTTTTATTTTAATCGCTAATGGGTCAATTTAAAGGTTAAAATCATTAATTTTGAAGACTAATTTGTCACTTTTTTAATAACTTTAGGAACCACTTTGTTATCTTTTTTCATCCAAAATTATCTGTTTGCTGTTAAATTAGTCCTTTAACAATTAAAATAAAAGGTTGGGAATTGATAAATTAAAAATAAGAGGTTAGAGACCAAATGTTCACTTTCGTGAAAGGTTAGGGACTACTGAAGCAATTTATCCTATTATTTTTCACATGTGTGTACAATCATGCGCACTGTATAGCAAGTGTCAAAAATTCAAATCTGCGTCATTAAAAAAAAAAAAGATTCAAATTTGGAAATGTATATATTGACCGTTTAATTTAGTTTTATGTTTATGTGCCCAACAAGGTCTTCCTTTAATCATTGTTAGTTTCTCTAGTCTACTAATTAATTCGTATGTCCCAAATAAAAATCTGCCCGTGTTTTTGTTTCTTTACCTAGGACTTGGTCCACCAAGTACACACCTTTAATTCAAATAAGAATTTTTAAAGGGTTCATACACTCGTAGAATACCAAAGTAAACTTTGCAATCATCTCTTTCACAATCCTTTTTCTTTTGCTTTATTTTTTTTAATAACAACTGTCTATGAATTCTTTAAACTCTTTTATTCTTTCAGTAAAACAATTTTTAAATCCTATCAATCATTAATCTGCCCTTTTAGTAAATTAAATATTGTGGACCACTTGAGCAGGTGTGAAAGGGTAATATTTTCCTTAGACAGGGTTAGGAAAAGAGCAGTCTTTATCTGCATAAGCTGGATGTTTACATATAAATATATAATTTATGTGATTCACCACGAAATCTGCAACACAAGCGAGCTAGTCCGTACGGGAGCTAGAATCACGTGGTTTCATTATTATTATTATTATTAATCTTGATGTTTTTCGTACACCTTTTGAATTGAACACAAATTTGGAACATATGTAAAAGTAGCAGCCATAGGGGGACTCCAAATCAAGCCAATACGTGGAGAAGACAAATTTACTATAACAGTTAAAACATGAGTGTTTTAACAGTTAGATTAATTTTTTAATGGTTAATCTACTATTGGAAGTAACTTTGTATAGCTAATTATTATAAATTTTTAACATAGATCGTTACAAATTAAGAGTGTGTTTGGTTTGGTTTTCAAATCACGGTTCGAATCATTTAGCTACAGTATTTTCTCTTACAAAAATTTAAATCTTTATTCAAATACTTGTACCAAACGCACCCTAAATTTTTAAAATCCTAATCAGATAGTTAACCCATTATCCTTTATTGGTGAAGCAAAATTTTCCTTTTTGTTGTAAGAATTTTCAAAATTAATTATGAGGGTATAATATCAGCAAAATAAAACGTTAAGAAGAAAAAAAAGAAAAAAGTGTCTGTTTAACACTTCAATTTAAACTTATTAATTTAAATTATAAATAACATAAAAATTTTAATAATTATAATAATAAAATAAAAAATTATAATATTATCAAGTTTTTAAATGTTATTATTTTTAAATTTAAAACTTCACTAAAAAAAATCCAAGTCAAGATGATTTGATTGGTGTTGGAAAACAAGAAGTCTAATCTATGATGATTGGTGCAAAATACGAAGATTGAAGGCACAAGGACAAGAAAATTTAGTTTTGGAATCTTTTTTGTTGCTGATATCGACAACCTCAGTTTCCTGACACTCATCTTTTACTTGCAGTCATTTTTTTTTTTTGCGGTTTTCAAACTTAGGTCGATAACCATTAACAACATTATTAGAGTATTTAAAAAAAGGGTAAAAATTATTAATAGAAATTATTTTTATTGTAGCATATAAGAGTTTTATATTGTAGTATATTTTTTTTATTGTTATTGTAGCATATAAAAGCTTTATACTATTTATAACTAAAATTATGATAAAACTAAATAATTCTCACTACTGTCAAATACCTCTATGTCTCTTTTCTTACACAATCTATTTTGCAAAGTCTTTTAAGCTTAAAACAAAGAAAAATTTATAGAAACTTGCTGTTTACCATGACAGTCACCGGATGTAACTTTGGACCTCATTACTTACAAGGTATTGTCGTCCATTTAAAATAAAATTATTGTAATAATTTAATTTTATTTTTCAACCTAAAATACTGAAATAGAATCGGTTCGAACTAAAAATGTTTTTGAATCAAATATTATTATGATGTACTTATTAAGAAAGGAATTTATGAATTTATGATAACCTAACTGAAACTCACGCTGCTAGTCTTCTACTTATATTTCGTTATTTAATAACAATCGGTGCTAATTATCTTTAATAAATTTTGTTACATATCATATATATATATTATATCTATATATATGTCAATACTACCTTCGTGCTCATTTCGCCTTGCCTTCGTGCTCATTTCGTCTTACCTTCGTGCTCATTTCGCCTTTGTCGTTTTTACAGTCTACGGTCCTTAATTCTAAAGTTTGAAATTTCCAGTCAATTTTTAACCAACTCATAATCTTCGGTTTACTTGAGTCTATTTCTTGACCCTGAAATATTTTTAAACCAACTTTGAACGTGGACTAGTCGATTCAAGTTCAAACATAGTCTAATAATATAGATACCAATCAAATCAAGAAAGAAGTGTATAGATCAACACGATAATTATATTTATATATATGGATCTTATATTACTTGTTTTGTATATTAATTGAAAAAAATCTCATTCAACTTATAAAAAAACAAATTTAATCATGTTGAATCAAGAGTCACTATACCTGCAGTAAAACTATAGTTTTATATATATATATATATATATATATATATATATATATATATCCCACCCACCAAACTTGTGAGTAATATAATATATACAAAAGAAAAAAAGAAAAGATGGTGTGTATCTAATTATTTTAAAATTTAAAACAAAAGAAAAAGCAAAGCAGTAAAGTTTTCAAAGTTTTAATAAATTATAGGGCAGTGTCCTACAACATAGCACATGTTAAGATGACTTCTTGTGGCATAACGCACTCCATTTGATAGAACCGCGCTTTTTTTTTTTTTTTAGTCCTTCTCTGCTTTTCTTTCTGGGCATAAGCAAGAACCATGCCTTAATAATGCCCTTTCCCCCCTCTATTTTGAACTAAGAATGGGATAAAATCAAGTGCAACAAATAATACGACAAATAAGAAACAGTAAAACGTTGGATCACTTTTAGGTTGGACAAATGGTCGTCCTTAAATGACAAAACTAGCCACCGAAATGTCAGTTATTATCCAAATACGGCAGATGTTTCATTCGCTAATGTTTTTAAAAATAAATAAAAATAGTTTTATTTTAAAAAATAAAAATTTTGTGAGAATTTTATTTAAAATATTTTTAAAATTTTTACCTCAAAAAACGTACAAAAAGATTTATAAAAATTTTCAAAACGACGTCAAATGGGACCTTAGTTTTAAAAGAAAAATATTGTTTGTTTTAACCAAATAAGCTTGGAATGCATCAGTTATCAAAAATAAGAAGCGTAATGTAACATTTTCATAACATTAACATTGTAAGACATAATAATAGTGGTGGTTAAATTTATTGATTTTATGCTTTTTAACATCAGTATTATCTTAACTAAATACCATAATATGTTTTTTTTCTTTTACTTCTATGTATTAAATAAAAGTACAATGCATTAAAAATTTATTATAATTTGAATTATTTTAATTACATTATACTACTAGACCATTTAAGAATGTAATTTGAATCAACAACTCGAATTAAAAACACTATAAACATATAAATTGTATATAAAAGGTAACAAAACTAATTTGAACTAGTTTTAATTTTTAGTTTGAACTATGTTCTAGGCAAGCTTTGTCGGTGAATTTATGGGTAGAACAAGAAAATAAAGGTTAAGAAAATCTAGAAACAAAAAATGGGTTTGAGGTGTATTAAGAATACTTTTCTTAAAGTTTTTATTTGCCATCACTACTAAGTTTGCTAATAGAATTTGATGGCAAATTGCCCTCATGATACAACAAACCATGAATACAATATCTAACAATAAATATTGTGATCCGTAACAACATACAAAACCTATAAATTTTTGAAGATTTAATAATACGCATGGGTGTTTTTTCATAAAATAGTGCAATTGTGACAACTAATACAACTTTTTACGTTAAGGTATTATTTTGTGAATTAACACATTTATTACAACAAACATGTCATTAGAACGTATTTTGTATAAAACTAAACAACTTAACAGTTGAAAATAACTCAAAAGACACGGCATATCAACATCAATAAATTCGAATTAAGCATTGTGACGCCAGTTGTAGCACCAAAAGTCAGCAAGCAGGCACAGGGGCGCCATCTACCTGGCATTAGGGTGCGAGTTCTTAGCAAACTGGCGTTGGAGCACCATTGACTTGACGCTAGTCGCTAGTTCTTAGTAAGCTAGCGCTGCAATACGACCTAAGTGATCTGACAATACCTGTTTGCTGCCTCAGCGCCTAAATGCTATAAAGTGCAATACCGCGGCTATGACATTCTAATGCCGTGGTGTTAACAGCTGATACCAAATTATTTAAATAGACACATTTTTCTTACTTATATGCTTGTCTTTTAACTTAAACATTAACCTTGTGTTTGACAACGGTAGTTTGTATTATTTTTTCAGTTATAAATAGTATAAAGCTCTTATTTTTTACAGTAATATTAAAAAAAATCACTACATTGTAAAACTTATATATGCTACAGTAAAAATAATTTTAACCAACAGTTTCCACCATAATACCAAACACTCTATAAAAAAAATATCAAAATCTCTCATACAAGCTTTTACGTATTTTTTTTAGTCAAGTACGATTTTAACATTATCCTACTTTTGGAGTAGTCAATAGAGTTTCATGCTCCATCAAAGAGCAAAAAAAAAAAGGGAAAACACAAGTAGATTCTTCTTTCACTGTCACCGTACGAAAAGAATATCGCAAGCATTGTGATCAGAGTCACACAGGATCGGGAATCGTCACTTTCGCGGGATGTCAAACCGAACGTGTCGTTTAATTGTTTTTCCTGGAAGTAAGTTAAACCCAGAAAAGCACGTGCCAAATTCGGATTAGTCTCATTTCTTTCCCCTTCTTTTTAATTTTTTCGTTTTCTCCTTTAAATGTTGTTTTCACACAAAACAGAGCCCATCACTAACAAACAAAAAATAATAAAAACAAAGTAAAACAGTGGCCCCTTCTGTACCTGCTTAAATACCCCCACGTATTTTCCATTACTCTTCATTTCCACTTTCTTTTTTACTTCCTCATCTCTCTCTCTCTACAATTTCTGCGACACAGAACAATTCCACAACAATGGCAGTCTCTGTCTCTGTGTGGGCATCTTCTTTTGCGGCGAGCTGGTCCAGCCCCGGCTCTCTCTTCATCTTGCTCAACCTTACCATCGGAACCATCTTTCTCATGACCCGGTTCGGAGCCCGGAAAGCTCCAGAACATCATCACGTGTACTCCCACCAACTCGCCCGAGCCCCCAGCTCCATCCTTGACCGAGTCAAGTCTATCAACTTCTCTCTCTACAATTTCGAACAGCCCAGTGCCGCCCAAACCGAGCTCCACCAAGAGCCTGATCACGCGACTGAATACCCGCACCAGCTCGTCCCGACTCCGTCTTTGCTAGAGCGCCTGAAGTCCATCAAGCTGTACAGGTCCGAACCGGAAATTGTTCACCGGGTTCCAAGTCCAGAAGTTTACGATCACGGTCACGCGGCTGAGTATCCGAGTCACCCGGTTAACCCGACTCCGCTCGTCCGCACTCCGTCCTTGCTCGAGCGTGTGAAGTCCATCAATCTCTACAGATTCGAACCGGAAATAATTCAACCGAACCCAAGTCGGGAAGTCCATGATAGCGGTCACGTGACCGAATATCCGAGTCACCCGGATAATAGGACTGAGTTCGTCCGAACTCCGTCTTTGCTTGAGCGTCTGAAGTCCATCAAGCTGGACAGAGCCGAACAGCCTGATCAGAAACGCGAACCGGAGTTCCACGACCACGGCGTGAAAAGGAGCGAATCCGAGTCGGAAAGCAAGGTTAAGAGGAGAGCGGAGAAGATGACGAAGTCGGCCAGCGAGAAATCGGCGGCGGCCAGAGAAGAGGAGGAGGACGGAGGCGAAGAGGAGAACGCCGTGGTGGAGAGGCGGAGGCCGGCGACAACGAGTGTGGAGAAGAGTAGCAGAGGCGTGGACCAAACGGCGCCGTCTTGGGAGGACGATGGGGTGGATGCGAAAGCCGACGACTTCATAAACAGGTTTAAGCAGCAGCTGAGGTTGCAGAGGCTCGAGTCATTGAAGCGATTCAGGGAAATGTGGAAAGGAAAGTAATTATTAATTTTCTTAATTATTATTACAATTATTCCGTTTTCTTTTGTTGTTGTTGTTGTGTTTTTTGTTTTTGTTTTTTGTTTTTTTTTTCAGTTCGCATGTAAATTTTCTTTCTTCGTTCTAGCACTGCACTGCAAGAATGAAAATAAGGGTGTATTTTGTTGATATGTTTGTATTTTGAAGTGCCAATATAGAAATAAGGGTGTCCAATTTTTTTCACAGAATATTTAATAATTTTATTGAAAATTTTCATAGATATTAATATTTTGACAAAAACATCGATTTTTGTAAAAAATGTTGTATAAAATGATAAAATATATGAAAATTTTATAGAAATTTTCATAAAAATATTGGCAAAAAATTAAAAAATATATGAATTTTATATGTAAGTTTTTAAATTTCTTTGAAATATAAAATTCAATACTACAAATTCAATTTTTATTTAATTTCGTGCAATGAGAAGTGTGATTCAAAATATCAATTTTAATCTTTGAATCATTAGCAATTACATCTATGGTTATCCTTATAGTGAACATGACTGATACGAGATCTTCAACAATGTATTGTACAGTTTTCACATAAAGTTTAAAGCTTGCGCGATTAGGCTAATTTACAATTCGCTATACATAAAGAGGTAGTGGGTAGAGATCATCAAGAGACATATGCATGACTTATTCAAAATTATATAAAAAACCATTCAAATTTTATGTCTTAGTATTAATATTGTTTGAACTAAGAAGATATTCTAAATACCTTTAAACCTCCTAAAAGGATATTGATATTTTTATGTTATATGAAACTATAGGTATAAAGTAATTAAATTACTTGACTTTTAATTAATTTACTCAATTTGAGATCGTATGCTTATTATTTATCATATTATGATTTTTTTTACTATTTAAATTCATCATATACTTAGTAATTTGGTTAAAAAATTCATCTAAACTATGTATTATTAATAATTTTAGAGTTTCTAAAAGTCTCATTTAATAATAAAATTGTTTAAGATGACTTTTCGTACTTTACTTGTACTATTTAAATTCATCATATACTTAGTAATTTGGTTTAAAAATTCATCTAAATTATGTATTATTTATAATTTTAGAGTTTCTAAAAGTCTCATTTAATAATAAAGTAGTTTAAGATGACTTTTCATATTTTACTTTGTACTATTTAAATTCATCATATACTTAGTAATTTGATTAAAAAATTCATCTAAACTATGTATTATTAATAATTTTAGAGTTTCTAAAAGCCTCATTTAATAATAAAATAGTTTTAAATAACTTTTTATATTTTACGTCAATTTTTATCAATATTTACATTTTTATCGATATTTTTGTAAAATTTAATAACTAATATTTTTGTTAATATTGATATTTTCATCCTTACCGATGAGAACCAGTGGGCGACCGGATAATGCAGACTAGAGAAGGGATGGAAAATGGAGGTGGGGAGATGGAAACAGAATGGGGCAAGTGAAATGACCAGGATGGTCATTGACTTGGTCATTTGTATTGATTTTTTTTTTTTTTGGGTGATTTTGTTCAATTTTCTGAAATGTTATCAACTTTTGATGCCAATTGGAATCAGGGAAAGGGAAAGGAATCATTAGAACAAGAAACGTAACATGTGGTATGGCATTGATAAGGTATAAAAAAAAAAATTTTTTTTTTACCCTATCAAGGACTTTGATCATAAATTATAGATTGCATTTAAAACAAGAACTTTGTTGGCGGAAAAAAAAAATTGCAATATGGTGTAGTATTAATCCACCACGTAAGACTCCTAAAAGTTGAAAGGGAATATACAACTTTTATGGAAAGTATGATCAATGACGGAGACCCCCTCACTCCTAGCTTTTTTTTAATAAAATAGTTTTAATTTTAATATAATAGGTACGTGTATAAGTTAGATTTAAACTCTTCTACGTTTGATTGAGTTGACCATTTAGATTTTAAAAAAATAAAATATTTAATTTTATTAAGTCCATAAACATTATTATAATCTTGATAAAAAAATTAGCCTTTTTACCAATAAATCTTAACTCGGTCGCTGAATATATCAGATGGAAAAGTGAGGTAATTGGGTTATATATATATATATATATATATATTATATAAGCAAATACTTTGATGTTACAAGGAAAATTCTGTTTCTTTCTCGTTTGTCTAATAGTAAACGAATTGATATGTTGACAGCTACCAACGGTACCTGTTCGTAATGCATACTTACAAGTTACACAATCATGTAATAATTAAAATCATATCATAATAACAATAAATTAAGACACAATTAACTAAAAATCCATAACAAATTTAAAGGATTATCACAAGAAAACTTTACTAACTAACTAAAAGAACGTTGTATCTTTTTAAGATATGTTTATTGCATACGTATCAATTTGGGTCAGGCTAAACCAACAGGCTTGTGTTCCGTCTCTTTTGACTGAGGCTTAGGCCGCCCAACCTTTAGCCAGCTTTTCAACAGGTGATTGAACAAAACAGCCAACAATATAAAAATTTAGATGACCTTATTGAGTCATTCGCGGGCCAAATTCTCACAAATTAAATCGTGAAGGAAATTAGTGCCAATGATAGGGCAGTTACCAGTCATCAGTCAGCTAAACTATAATGCAATCTTTTAATTATCTTTAATACTATAACCTGAAAAAGGTCTGTGGGAAGGAAGAAAAAACAAGAGAGAGAGAGTCAACGATATTATCCACTTAAGAGCAAAATTGTTTTTAATTTGGCTCAGTTTCGATTGGAAAATATATTCCAGAGATGCCACATTTTCCAAATCATTCATGATGACGGATTTGTGACAATTGAATATACAAACAACACAATTTAAACCTTAAAAAAAAACGCAATTTAAAATGTAAATAAAGTACCTACAACCTATTTGTTTAAACGAAAGCAAAAGCATGAATATTGGTCCAAATATAGTGGACGGCAGCAATTATATTATTTTTAAACAATTATTTTATGGCATATATGATGTGTATAAATTTTATAATACTTAAATTGTTGTCGTATAATGTCACTAAGAAGCACTTGCTTACCTACGTACTTATTAAACATGTATCAATGGGTATGTTTATATTAAAGAGATTAAGAAAATGTGTTTAAACTGAAAAGAGAGGGAGCTTTAAGCTTATACTTTTAATTTTGGTGGAGGCTTTAAGCTTATACTTTAATTGCAGATATTATAATCCATGCATCTTAATTACTTGTTTATATCATGCATGAAAGGGTGACAACGGGCCATGTGTGATTGATCAATGATATAATGTTGTGTTGACTAAAACAAAGATAGCAATTGCTTGCGACTATGAAATTAATGGGCTCAATGTAACATATCATCCACATCAGGGTGGTCCTATTTTAATATCTGAAAGGGGGGTGGAGAAAGCGTCTGGCTGCCATGTAGTTATGCTCGGAAACATTTACAATAATCAGTAACAAAACAACAACAACAACAACAACGTCAATTGTGTTAAGAAGTGTGAAGTTAAATTTAACACTTTTTAGAATCTTACCATACGCAGGGTTTTTAGAAATCGACCTTTTGCAATTTTTGATGTTTGTTACTTATTTTTTTGTAAACATATAAATAGATAGGTGTTATGTTATTTGTAGAGTGAAATTCAAACAAATTAAGTGGTTGAGAGGCTAGGGAAAATTTTTGAGAGAGTAAGTGTAATTTTTTCTTTTGTAATATAACTTCTTTATCATCATAGTAAATTATTCTACAATAGCTGAAAATAGATATAGCCCTCACATCGAGAGTGAACTACTATAAATTTTATATGTTCTTATTTATTTTTTGTTCACATGTTTTCATTTTTGCTAGAATTAAGGCTTCTAATTCGTAACATATTGCACAAATATTGTAATTTCAACGGCGATGGATCTAGATATTTGTGCTGTAACGCCCAGCCTTTTCAGGCCTTCACTTAGCTTGCTTAAACGTTATTTTCTTTACTTTAATCTTGCTTACTAGTAAGAAAAATGCTGGATAAAATTTTTTCTTTAAAAATACTTAAAATTTTTTTTGAAACTGTTGTGACTTCCATGACAATGTAAACTAAAACATAGCTTAAAACTTAACTTTATTATTATTTAAAACATTTCGTAAATATATCTTTTACAATGCTCTTCGTAAAACATTCCTTTTAAAACATTACTTTTGTCACAACCTGCCTTTTCGGGCTGTGATAAAGACTCTTTCTTACTTACTTTAGAGTAAAAATTTAGGAATTTTTTTTTAATAAATACTGTACATATATTGGTTCAACAACTTTTGAAATACAAACATATACTTATGTTTACATAATCACCCTTCTTTTACAATGTAGCTTATCAAACATTACTTTCAAAATATCTTCAAACACCATACAGCGGAAAACATACTGTGGCGGAAACCATACCCAGTCTACACACATCATCTGTCCGCCAGCTCATCATTACGATTTATTTTGACCTTTTCGTTGGAATACCTACAGCATGAAATACTTAGTGAGCCTACGCTCAATAAGTCCCATATAAATCCACATGTACATTCAATAAAATGCATGATCTCATTACGCTTTCTTATAGTCCTTCTTTATCATTATCATTTCTTATCTTTAACTAGGGCCCAAGTGTTCGTACCATTGCCCACTTAGGTCTACGTAACACCGTGACCATCCTGTAATCCTTAAACTCCCCTCGAGTCAAGAGTCAGTACGACACTTTTCTTAACTTTTGGTGATTCGTTTACCAATTCACTTATTACGGTTATCATGCTATGCATGAAGTGATGATTACATGTTATACATAACATAATCTACATAAATGCTCTTATACGATATAGTACACACAGGTACATACTTTATATACACACTGGTACATATTAATATACGCACAGGTATGTAGCATAATGTTCTCACAGGTACTTAACATAAAATATACACACTGGTACATATTAATATACGCACAGGTATGTAACATAATGTACTCACAGGTACTTAACATAAAATATACACACAGATACAGATCATCATATACACTCAGGTACATGTCATAATATACTCTCAGGTATATACATATATATTCTGTATATTCACAAGTATATCCTTTTATTATTATAAATACTCATGTTATTGCATACATATAAGTATACACCTTGTTATACACGCAGGTGTACATATATATATTTTGCACTCTAAGCCTACAATTTCATACTGTAGGTGGGATGGGTACCTACTTGATGCGATCTCGGGCAACTTAATCTCGATTTCCCTTCTCCTAGACTCCTAGGATCCTGTTGGCCAATTACAAAGCCATTAGCCAAATTTCACTATGTTTCGATACAAAACGTCCGTTAGTTAATAAATCGAGCTGCATTACTATATACAACTCTAAAAACCACTATTTTTTTCTTATTTCTATCTAACTCTATCCTATCGTTTCTAACGAAGGGCAGGAACCTTTCTAGTCATTTTCTTATCCCATTGGAAACATTTCAAAACGGTTGGGGTTATTTGAGCAAAATGAGGATTTTGCCCTCCGTGAGTCCACTAACCTACCCGAGCTTGATTTCGTTATTCTTATGAAAATAACCATATACTAATTTTAAAATAACACCCTAGTGGGTCAAATCTCTTTATTTCTCAATTATGCCCCATTTGTATAAAACTTTACGGTTTAGACCCTGAACTGAAAATTTTGACGATTTTGCCCCCGGGACTAAAATTTACTTCTTTGCATCAAAATTTCCTATTTTTCTCAATGATCCTTTTTGCTCAAAGTACCATATTCAAAATCCTTTGAGAAATGACGTTTTTGCCCTTTTAAAATTTTTTCACAATTTTCACAAATTCTTTGAAAAATCAAAACCTCACAAACGATTCAGTTTTTTGACAAACCGTCAACAATGCCTAATAGTTTCATCGAGATCTACAACTTTTATGTTTTAACTTTTTCTAAAATCTCACTATACAGGGGTGTTTTTGGCCCTTTTTTAATTTTATCGATAGAAATCTTTTCCTTTCAATTTAGTCCCTACAACATTTTTACAAAAATCTATTTCATAATTGCAATTCAACCCCTGCAGAAACCATTTCATGCCTTAATCAACACATTCTCGTGCTCAAACATCACTTTTGCAAAATCAAACATCAAAATTACAAAAATAAAACTTTTTCCAAAAATTACCAATTTGCACTAAAAACCAAAGTTTCACAACTTAAACTTACCATTCATCACATATGCATGAAATTCCATCAAATACATGCTCAAGAACCCACATGGTTTTGAAAGAATGGAAATCAAAATGAAATCCATAAAATTTCAAAACTTTAAAACTTAAAACTTACCAAAATAACACCCTTTTGGTTACAAGCCTTCAAAATCCCTTTGAACTCCCTCCTAAGCTTCCTTTCCATACAAAAATACCATGGATTAATTTCTCTCTTCAACCCATGAAAAATCCCTTGAAAACTGATTAAAAAGTTTAAGATTTTACCTTAAAACTTATGGAAAATCCTTGTTCTTGCTTGTAAAACTTGTTTGGGGTTATTTTTGTAAAGTTTGGGGGCTGAGAAAATTTTTTTGAAGTCTCCACAATGGCTGCCGGAACTTGGAGGAAAAGAAAGGAGGGAAAAATTGTGATAACCATGCATTAAATGCTTCCTTATCACATTTGGTGACTCATGGTAACCCATGAGTATACCACTAGGTGTCACAAGGTGATTGGGCCACTTTTCTAGACATGTGGCCCAATGGAAAATCAAGGAGTATCCACTTTATGGAATTAAAAATTTATACTATGTAATTTTTCATCACACAGTATTTTTTCTATACTGTCGTGGTCAAATCGTTGTACTTTCTATCCTTAGACTGTATAAAAATATTTGACTTACTTTTCATTTACTTTTGGAGGCCAATCATAACATTTTTCGTATCTGCATTTTCATTTAGCAGTATATTCATATTGCTTCGGCCTCCTTTTTACCCCTGATTTGGGTTTGGATAACTTTTATGTCCTATTTACATTCTAATCACCCACTTATTTATATCACAATTTTATTATTAATCATGATATAAAATTCATTTTATGGATATTATTTACAAATTTCTAAGTAATTAAACTCATAAAATCTGTATTCGGTAATATCCAACATCGCATCACATTTGCCATAAAATTTACAATTAATGTCGTTTATTCATACTTTATCGTAATTTTTGCAAAAATTATAATTTTTACAAAAATTCACATTTTTAAAAGTAAATTCATTAATTAAACTCAATTAAATATTATGTTTTATTAATGAAAATTTTCTCGGTCATTGCAACTTTAAACATTGACTTTCTTAAAAATTTTAAAACACTATTTCAAAATAGTGGAAAATTCTTCTTTAAGTAGCAGAAACACACTGTTGTAGTATTTATACCCAGCCTTTGTATCTGTCTGCCACAACACAGAGCTCTTCAACCTGTCATACTGGTCTCCAGGACTACCTATAGTATGAAGGAACTTGTAACGAGCTTTCGCCTAACAAGTTCAAACACAATCTCACAATACATTTAAAACATTTATTATAACACTTTTTTCATAAATGATTCTCATAAAACATTTCCTTAATGTTTGTCACAAAACGTTCTTCGTAAAAACATTATTTAAAATGAATGCAAGCAATAACATGACGTGTAATTCCATTTATGTTTTTTTATAAACATTTTATCATTGTTCTGAACTTTCTTGAACAATGAGCTATGTGTACGTACCAAATGTGCTTGACCATCGAACATCGAGGCTGTAATATAACTTTAACGTGACACTCCTCTTGGGTCAAGAGACTGGTACGATACTTTCTTATTTTAACATAAAGGTTTCGATTACAATTTTTATAATCTTAGTGAACATAATGCATGACATAACTTAATGTAACATTTAACATAACAATCGCAAACATCTTGTAAATCATAACTTGAACTTTAAAACATATGTATTACACATACAAACATACTTTAATTACAACACACTACAAATCTTTTCTTGATCTTTAAAACTTTATGCATAACATACTTTCAAAACAACTTGCATAACAATTTCAAACACATTTGCAAACATATATAGCATTTGAAAATCATTTTCTTCATGCTATAGTAAGGTTTGAAGCTAACCTAGATATGCTTTAACGTTCTTATTTCATTTCCTTTTTCTTTCTATAAGTCGGCTTCTGTGTCATGTTCAAACCACACCTAACTATTAACTAACCTTTCTTGTTATCAATCTACTCGATTGATAACAAAACTTAAATATTAACTGTTCATTTATTTTTACTTAACTTTGTATCCTATCGGTTTACTTTTCCTTTACTTTGTATCATATTGGTTTATCTTTCTTTTGCTTAACTTGAATGTCCTTTAGTTAAATTTTCCATCGTACTTGAAAATTTCATTACTTAACATGATGAGGAACATTTTCTAGGTCATTTTGTTAATTCGGAGTGTTAGGCTCTGTTTTGATCATTTTCTTAAAGATGATGATTTTACCCTTAACGAGTTTTTTTAAAACCTCGTGACTTTACTAAACTTCTTACTTAACTTTATCGTCTTATTACTTACATGTTACGAAAAAATTCCCACTAAGAGGTTTTTTTTCTTAAATCGGGTGTTTCAGATTCGCTTTATCTTTTTTTTAATAAAAAATGACAATTTTGCCTTTGACGGGGTCTTAGAAAACTTTTGGAATCCGTTTTAAACAATACTTACATATTTTTTTATTTCTCATATCAAAGAAACGACAATTTTCCTTTGATAAAATTTATTTTATTAAAACTTTACAGTTTTGATCCATAATGCAAAAATCTATTTTTTTTTATTTCTCATATCATTATGGATATGAAAAAGAAACGACAGTTCTACTTTGATAAAATCTATTTTATTAAAACTTTATAGTTTTGATCCGTAATGTAAAAATCTTGACATTTTCGTCCTTAACATTTTTTCCTTCATTCTTTGCTTGATAAAAACTCTTAATCCTTTTAAACTTGAAACCTATGACTACTCACTGACCATAGCAGTGTAAGAAACCAACATTTTTTCAATGAAAATTCAGTTTCACAAGGATTTACGATTTTAGACCAAAACACAAAAATCTTGACATTTTTGCCCCTCAAACCAAAAACGACCGCTTTACCAAAACGTTTAGTTTTTTTTGCAAAGATTAAAACTTATAAAAGCTCCTTAGTCAATTCAAAACATTTCAAGACGTTTTCCTTTTTACAAAATTTTGTACTTAAAATCTCGTAAAATTTTTAACTTGAAATCAATGTAAAATTCTAGCAAACCATCCACAATTCCTAACCATTTTGATGAGATCTATAATTTTTGTCTTTTAACTTTTCTCAAATTCATTCATCTTCATGATGTTTTTGAAAAGGTAGAAAAGAAATCAACATTTTTCAGCTTACTCTAATCAGAATTTGTGACATTTGTTATTTTTAATGGGTAAAATTGTATATAAATTAATTATTAGTGCATCAATTTAAACCTTGTAAAATTTTAATTTGCATTTAAAATTATTCTATATTATTTATTCGACCTATTTTTTATTTTTCTAAAATTTTTCCTACTCCTATTTAACATGTCAAGGAAAATGCCCTAGGAATCATTAGTTAACTACAAAAAAATGCCACTTTGACATTTTCTTCATAACTTTCCTGTGAATTCTTCAGTACCCTCTTCTTTATTGTTTTTCACCAACAATTAGATAATATTCCATAATCAACAGGATGATCATTATCATCATTATTTTTCTTTCTTCTTTTTCTTCTTTTTTCTCTATTTAATCTTTCTTCCCCTACCTCTCTCACTTCACTTTCTTCTTCTCCTCCCTTCTTCATCTTCTTCTTTGCTTCATTTCTTATCGTACGGTAGCCACCACACCAAGAGAAACCCAATAGGCCAAACCTCAAAATCCCACCCATTTTTTCAACAGAAATCATATAAACTTTATCCTAACAACTCATTAATAAAGGAAATAAGGAGATTTTGGTAATCAAAACAACATATTAGCTTGAATTTGAGGCAAACTTTTAAACTTAAAACTTAGATTTTGATTATGTTTTGAGTATGAAAATTTATAAAAATGAGTTTATATTGTATAGAGATGGTTATATATCGTTTATACATTGTTTTTATGTTTAGAAAGCTGTTAGAAATCAAGATTTAAAAAAAAAACTTAAAAACTTGAATTTCAAGTTCTTTATATGAGTTTTTCTAGGTGAAAAACAATGTGTCGTTTTTTAGAAACTACATGTCGCTTCTTCCATAAATTACATGTCAGTTTTTCAAACAGAAATTCATACAGAAATTTAGGATTCGAACCCCCAATCTCAAGAACAATAAAGAGGAGTCCAACCACTAGGACCAGGGTAGTTATTTAATAATTTATGTTTCGAAAATCATAAATAGTTTTCTATAAATTTTGCTATTTCAAATAATTTTATTTTAATAAATATCAACTTTTTAATTATTTTAATTATAAATATTTAAAATCGTATTATTTATTTTAAAAATTCATGTTCACATATTTCAAACCAAAATAAAATTCATATATTTTAATTTTATTATTATTTTATAATTTACTAAAATTAAGTTAAAAAGTGATATTCACAATTTTAGTACATTAATGATTATGGCATACTAATAAAAATAAATGATAAATCGACATAATTAAAAATTAAGATTTAAGTTAAAGTATGGTTATTTTATACGTTTTAAGACAACGGCGTAGTTGGAGCTTACGTGGTGAATTGTGTAAGTTGAAAATTATCGGTGGATATTTGTAAAGAGGTAGGGATTCTATTACTCATCTTTTATGAGGTTTTGATAAATTAAAATTTGGTTGTTTTTTGTTACAAGATATATATATGATATTTTGAATGTATATGATTATATTTATAACATGATGATGTGAAACTTGTCCTGTATTGCATAGCGAGAAACTTGTCCTGTATAACATGATGATGTTGTAAATATCAGTGGATATTTGTAAAGAGATAGGGATTCTATTACTCATCTTTTATGAGGTTTTGATAAATTAAAATTTGGTTGTTTTTTGTTACAAGATATATATATGATATTTTGAATGTATATGATTATATTTATAACATGATGATGTGAAACTTGTCCTGTATTGCATAGCGAGAAACATAATGATTTGACACATGTTGTAAATTGAGAAGCATGGTTAGGAAAACTGACTCTACAAATAACGATTGAATATAGAGGAATGATGAGACGTGAATAGGGCATCAGTTACATCCTTAGGCACGAATTCCCTAAAAGGTAAAATAGGGGGAGGTGATGACGCTCCTTTGGGTCGAAAGTCCTAGAACACACTGTACAAGAATCGACTCGGTGAGGACTCGGGGCTTGATGTCCCCTCACCGGAACACCCTTGGAATATTTGGGGGGTGGTCAAGCGCGCCCACTTGGGTTCCGATGAGTTGAGTGACACTCCACTGAATGTAGGTACCTAAGAATAATGAGGAATTGTAATATTTGTATATATGTATATGTATAAAACTCGGTAATTATTAACTATGGTGTCCACGTAATATGATCATAATAAATCTCATAATCTAAAAAATGATGAAAACTAACTAACCATACATATTTAATGTGGTAATGAATAAAACCTTAAGGTGAGTAATGGTTTTTCCTACTAGGCATATTGATGCTCATCCCTATTATATTTACATCTCTCAGGTAGAATTCAGTGCAACCTGTCTGATGAAGAATAAGCATCTACACTGTTGATTACGTGTTGGAAGAACTTTGTTTATTTGTAACTAGTCTAGACCATGTAAGATTTGTATTACTTTTGTGGTGGCTGTGTTAAATTATTTGGCAAATTGTACTATAATGATAATGATTATATTTTAATATTTGGTGCTATAGTAAAACTATGATTTATATTTAAAGTTTATTTTTATTTTCTGTTTATTTTTAAAGACCCATGGGCACTATTTTATTGTTTTGAATGATATTGAATTTAAGTTTATTTTTATATATTTAATATTGCTAACCCCCACATAGGGGTGTTAGAGAATTTGAGCTGGATTTCTTCATAAAAGTTGTCCATCTCAACGTCTTCAATAAATCATATGTTGAATCTAGAAAATAATTCGGCCTACAAGGGCCTCAAAAACTCATTTCTTTGACATTAGTTAAACTTTGCATTTCTAACAAAGTTTTTCAAACCTTCTCTTTTAAAGCTTAAAATCATATTTCCCATCATCCAATCTCATCACTACACGCTAAGAACACTAAATAATCATGTCGTAGTGTCCTTATTTCATGCTATAATCTATAAGTATTACCATAAACACTTGATTTACACATTAAAACATAAATTTTCAAGACTCGAGTTTAGAATTTTATCCAAACTTTCTCCAAGATTTTTGATCCTCTCCTTGATACCTTAAGCCTTGCAAGCCGTCACTGAAAAGGTCCATACCATTACCTATCAAAAATCCATAGTAAAAGTTTGGATTTTTACTTCCAAGCTTGCTTATTCTTGATCTTCAATACTTAAACTTTCTTCAACACAAGATTTAGAGGCTTGGAATTCATCAAACTTTTGACAGAAAATTGCCTTGGGGCGGATTTCATGGAGAGCCAAATGACTTTTTTATTTTTTATTTTTTTGTTTTGTTTTGTTTTTCCAATTTTGATGACTAAATCTTCTTATAAACCCTTTTTTGTGCTGCAAATTTGGCTTAAAAGCCATGGTAGAAATCCGGCCACCTCAAGGGGAAATGTGGCAAAATTTCATCATTTTGTGTGTCCCATAATAACTTTTTTACATAGTCCAAATTTAAACTAACAATGTTTTTTTTCTATATTGATGATATTCTTTTCTATACAATTTATAAGGTCCACAACCTCCTATACTTATTCACATCCATCATATAGTCTAATTCATATATCACATAATCTTATATAGTCTGAATTTATACTGACAGTACTTTACTTATACTATCAGTATATTCCTTATACTGTTACAAGCTAACACAACATTCTTTCCTCATCCATATCCTCCCCACAACATAATTTCTATATTGCTTAACTTTAAACTGTCTAATTTCCATACTGTATTATTTTTGCAGTATAATTTTCATACTGCATAACTTTATAAGTGTAATTCTTTATACTGTATTACTTTTATAGTATAATCTTTATATTGTATTATTTTAATGCTGTATAATTTTTATATTTTTATATAGTATTTTTCTTAAACTGTATTTTTGTTTTAACATTTGTTGTAACATATTTTGTAACAGTTTAGTTTTCCAACTTATTTTCATGTCCTTCTTTTATTGTATAAGACCATGGCATGATTTTTACCCTTAAAAATCCCCTTCTTACCTTGTGAAATTTATCATAAAAATTGGATTAAAACAATAATCCTTGTGACATATATTTTTACTTAATATAATCCTTAGATTATTGTATTCATAATGCGCTAAAGATGCTCGGGTGTTATATGTATATGCTAGCCAAATTTTTTCCATTTCCCAAACTAAACCAAGTTTACAAAAGAAAACAAGAAATGTTATCAAGGTACGGGGGTCCTTTATATAGAATTCAGAGAAGATTATGGCTCCATTCTTGTTTTGATATAGGACAAGGGAATTTTTCACTTTAGCTTTTGAAATTTAGTATATGCACATATACACTTTGGGTGTCAAATTTTTACTCACCCATTCATTATTTTGTCAATATGAATATATCATTTTGATCTCTATGTAAAGCAGAACAAGTTTCCTTCCTGACATGTCACAAACATGTAGTGGGTCCCACTCAAAATTGAACATTTAGAGATCCCGACTCTCTCTACATTGTGCTTAGTGTTGTTGTTGCACTAGAGAAGATCAAAAAAGATAGTTGCATCGTGAATTGGTCCTCGTCTCTGAATTATGTCACCACGTTGACAACTTGAGAGAAAGAAGGAAGGGAGGGGAAAAGGGTGGAGGAGAGGGGAAAATCTTGAGTTGAGAGGTTATTCTTTTTTTGAAAGGTGAAGTTATTTTTGAAATTTGACATTAGGTTTAAATCAAGATTTACACCTAAAAATGATATTTACCATATATTGGTCTATTAATTTTTATTTTTTCTTAATTTTGCTTTGTTCTCGCACAAACTTCTAAACTTAGTTTAAATTAAGATTTACACCTAAAAATGATATTTATCATATATTGGTCTATTAATTTTTATTTTTTCTTAATTTTGCCTCGTTCTCGCACAAACTTCTAAACTTAGTTTAAAAAATAAATTAAAACTTAAAGTTAAAATTTAAATATTATAGCACGAGAAAAATTTACTTTGTAGCAGAGTGAAAGCTTTACATCGAAGTTTCGGCTTGTTCCTTAAACAAAGCATGTATACAGCAAAACGACGTCATTTTATCGTTTTCCTCGGGCAGAGAAGCTGAACAACACCGTCCGTACGTCATCATCAAAAAACTGCACTTGTCCACAAACAAAAATTTCTCCAGCGCGTCGCCAAAACGTAGCGTTTCGACCTTCTCTTTCATCACTGCTAAGACTGAACGACGCAGAGACAAACCAAGCAAGGATTTTTTGTCTTTTCTCGCTAAGCCCTAACTCTTCTTCATCTTCTTACTCTTTCGATGGCGGAAAAACTCCAACCGGTTCGCGTGCTTTACTGTGCGGTGTGCAGTTTGCCCGCCGAATACTGTGAATTCGGGCCCCATTTTGAGAAGTGCAAGCCCTGGTTGATCCAGAACGCGCCGGACCTCTATCCCGATCTTGTTAAAGGTACTTCCAGAAAAACCCTAATCTTACTCTCTCATTCACAATTCACTTTTGATTTTTTCCTTTTTAGTTTGATTTGATTTGATTTGTTTAAAGTTTTGATTTTGAATTGCGTAGATTCGAACGCGAAAGAAGCTGATAAAGTCGCCGATCAGTTGCAATCTACAGGAATTTCTTCCGGAGGTAGTGATGGAGCTACTTCTTCTGGTGAGTTTATTCTTATGAAACTTTTTTTTTAATTATGCCTATTATGCATCACTTTGATGTTAATTTTGAGTTTGTTTTGTGTCAATATATGTAAGTAGTGCGTATGGATTAGGCTTGTAAATCAATGAATGATCAGTTTTTTGAAGAAATAAATGAATGATTAGTTAGTTCTAGAAGCCTTATGCTTGGTTTTATTTGTCGATATTTGATGGCCTTGTAACAATTTTTTTTCCCCAAAATAACACAATTGGAAATGGGTCTCTCTTTGTCCAGGTTATTATTAGTATTCTCAGGAATAAGATTATTTTAGACTACTAGAAGTTTTTCTAGATGTCTCCTCGTCAGCCTCTTTTGTAAGTTCATTTCAGTTTTCACTTGGTATAGAGCAGTTATCCAGAATACATAAAAAACACTTCTGAAAGCCATATGATGTTTGGCTAGGATTCAAAGGAGCCTAACTAATGTCCTAATGTGGCTGCTAAAAAGGGACACAAAATATTTTTACACGTGTGAATTCCTGTTTTATAAAACTCTGAGGCCCCATTTGGTACACCGGATTGGATTGGATTACCGAGTTAGAATTGGATTGGATTGAACTAGATAGGATTATGCTGAATCCTATCATGTGTTTGGTGCATCATCGGATTGGACTAAATTAAAAAGTTTGTTTTATAAAATTAATTTTATTAAACTAATTATTAAATTACTTAGCAAAGAAAAACTAATTAATAAATTATGTAAATTAAAAATAAACCCTGTTCTAAGTCGTTTTTGTTAAAAAAAATCACAACAAAAAAATTTTTTAAAAACTTTGAATTAGAGGAGGTCTTATTGACAATAGTGCTTAAGCTTGGATTTGGGCAAGGGATGGCTGTAGAATGGAGAGGAAACCAACATTCACAGTTTTGGTCTCTCTCTCTTTCCCTCCCTCCCTCCCTCCCTCCCTCCCTCCCTCCCTCCCAACAAGTCCGCCATATTTTGAGTTTGTTTCAGAGCTCTTGGAAACCCTTGTTAGAGCTTATTGTGAGCCATGTCATGCCTCTCTCGGCGTAGCTTCCGCTCCTCTTCTCGTATTAGGAGAAGAAAAAAATAAAAGGAAAATTGAATACAAAGGAAAGGAAAAAATAAATAAATAAAAGGGGCATTTTCTTTTCACATTTGGCCTACTATTATTTATATTTATGGATTAGAAAATACAAGGATGGTGAAAATCCATAAAACCATGGGAGCCTTATCGCCAGTACTTTTGTCAGGCAGAGAAGCAGCCACACACACCCAATTCCCTCCTCTTCTCTTGATGGCCTAACATCAAAACAAAAACAAAACTCTCTCACTTTCTCTCTCTTGTTTCTCTCTCTAACGTTAGTCGTTCCAAACCCATTATATTATCCCCAATCTGACAACCACACACCGTCTTTCGCATTTCCTTTTCACTCTCAAATTCCAATCTTTGCTGAGACTGGAGAGGTAAGCAACAATTATATTAATTTCCTCTCCTTTCCTCTGATTATTTTCTGGGGCAATTCAAATATTACTGCTTTTCTTCAATTCCCATTTCTGAATTTTGTTTTACTAGTCAGTTCCACATTTGGGAATTGTAGAGAGAGAGAGATGTATCTATAGAGGAAAAAAACAGAATATATTTTCTGCACTTTAGAAGATATAGTTTTGGTTTGTGTTCCATGCTAGTATTAGGACGAAGCATAATGCAAGGAGCAACTGTCTCCGGAGTTGTAGGGTTGCTTGCTCCATTCGCCGTCACCGGAGTTAAAGGGTCACTAGCTTTGGAGAGGCTGATACACGTTGGTGGGTGATGGGTTTGAGGGGAAAAAAAAACGTTTATCTAGACCCAGGATTATTAATCCTATGTGTTTTAGGAGGATTATTAATCCCATCAAAGTGGGACTATTTTGGCATCTTTGGATTAGTTATCCAATCCAAAGTTGTCACCAAACATAGGACTAAGATAATTGATCCTAGTCCTAGTCCCAATCCCATGTAACAAACAAGGCTTGATTGTATTGCATAAGTTTGCATGTTTTTGAGAGTCCGTTTGGGCAATGAGTTTGAACCAAAGTTGCAACATTGTAAGTTTAACTAAGGTTGCTATGTTGTTTTCTCTTACAAAATTTGAATTGCTACAATATTTTGAACTCAAAACCTTTGGTTCGAACTCAGTTCCGAAATGGGCAAATAAATCTTACCCCAACATTTTATTGTAATTGAAAATTTGTGTGTTTACGATGACATCAGATTTTGTATCTTTCAAAAAGTTTTCCTTCCACTTACAAATTTAAACTTTAGTGACATTTTCTACTTTTTGATGATACTTCAGCATCCAAGCCAGAGGAAGTGAAACGTCTTCCTGGTGGAAAGGTGAAGAAAAAGGTAAGTTTTGAATCATTAGAAACAATTGTGTAGACGTGTATGAACAATGTTTTTGGCATTCAAATGAAACTAGTGATATGGCATTCAAGTTTTGTAATAAATTCATATTGTTGAATTTCTTCTTGGGCTCTACAGGAGAAGCCCGAAGTTGTTATTGAAAAGGTTACACGTAACAAGCGAAAATGCATCACCTCTGTTAAAGGGCTGGACCTTTTCGGTGAGCAAAATGCCATTTTAATTTTGCATTCCCTTTCTTTTCTTTTCTTTTTCATTGTAAAATTGTTAATATGATTCTGCAGTGGTAAAATTGTTCCCATGATTACATTTCAGGTGTTAAACTTGGTGATGCTTCAAAGAAGCTTGGAAAAAAGTTTGCTACGGGAGCCTCAGTTGTTAAGGTTTTATTTCATTTTGTTACTTGTGTTTAGTCTGATCTGCTTTTCATTGTTACAACGTCTTACAATGTTATTCCGAATGATTGGTTTCAGGGTCCAACTGAAAAGGAACAAATTGATGTTCAAGGGGACATATCATATGATATTGTGGAGTTCATTACAGATACCTGGCCAGATGTAAGATCCTCGGTTCTATTATTTGCTCTTTAAAATATGGTGTTGGATATACAATTATACTTGTGCTATTTCTCTCTTTTTCCTACTCGTTATTTCTTATTTGGACAAAGATATACCATTTTAGTCACCACTCTTGGAAACTTGGTATACATATGTAAAACATCAGCCTAAAGTCGAGTTTCTGTGCCTTAGAATCTGAGCAGGGCAGGCAGATATTGTAACTTCGTGGACCAAACATGTTTGATCTCACTTGTCTTATCAACCGCATTCTTGCTTTTAAACATATACTTCAATAAAAGTAGAACTCTGAAACACATGAAAGTGGCGAAAAAATATGCTTTGGAGGCAAAGTTATCATTCCTCGGGTACTAGGAAGGGATATTCACATGATTAGTTGTCGCATAAAACTCTCAATTTACAGTTGAGGAGTTTCTTAAACTTCTTGTCTGTTAGATTGTTTTGGTAGAGGATTTGTCCGGTTAATTTTACTATTGTCTATGTTTGCCATCATTTTACATTTATGCTATTACACCTTATCACACCTTTTCTCTCCCTTAGGTCTACTTTTTCACAGTTAAAATTTGATGAACTTGGTTTACAATAGCTAAGCCCTTCTCTTCTCGGTTTTAAACAGGTTCCGGAAACTGCAATTTTCTTTATAGAAGATGGGAAAAAAGTCCCTGCTGCTTAACTTTGTAGTTGTGCAAAGATAAACAGAGTGAAATTTATCATAATCCTCCTCCTGTTGGCATGACCCTTTTCCCGATTCACTGTTCTCTCAAAGTATAGAGCCGTGGAGTCGTTGGTAAACCAGGAAGGCCAAGGAGACTTTTTGTTCCTATTTACAATATTTTATAATCTTCTTTTTTTTTATTTTTTTATTTTCTTTCTTTTTTTTTTTTTTTTCTTGGCAAGGAATGGTATTGTGGTTTTGCAGTTGATTTGTGCTTTAAAATAATGGATGTTTTATTGTAATCTGTACAGGGGAAATCTCTCTGTTTCTGTTTTTTTTTTGGGTGTTTTCGGTTTATGTCCAACTAAAGTAACATAAAGCAAGAAGATTTCCCCATTTCATAATATATCCTTTTCCATTGGATATTATTTTTTTTGGAGAGTTGACAAAGAGAAATTAGTTAAATATGCAGATTTCGGTGGGTGATAAAAATGATGTCATTCAAGGCGTGCTGGCTTTCGTGGGATTGCTGTTTTTTTTTTGCTCTTGAATTGGTAGATAAAACACCATAACATAATGGAAGCGCGCACATGAGCAATTTGCAAAGAAAATTGACGCCCAAACTAGGATTTTGTCGGTCGAGAAAATCCGTCATTGGGAATTTGGGAAATCCCCCAAACCCAAACTACAGGTTTTTTGTGAAATCAGAAAACACAGCTAGAAAACGATTCCCTTGTTGTCAACTCCTAGGGAATTAAAAATAAAGAAAGCAAATGGCTAATGTTTCCAACATGGAAGTGTTTTCAAAGAACATGAGATCAAGATCGGTGGGGACATTGTGATATTCTTGAACAGGTTCTTTGGAATTAAAATTAAAAGAGATAAATAGGTTAAAAGGGTTTTAAATTTTTTAATAGGCAATAGAAATATTATAATAAAGTTTACAATGTCTTAATGAGAACTTTAGTGCAAGGTTTAATGTCTACTCTAGAATAGCTTTTTTATTGAGAAACCATATTTTGTGGTTTTGATTGGAGGTTAATTTAAATAGATAAGAGTCTTCTGATATATCATCCAGACACTTCTACAAATGACTTTAAAATTTCATAATTTAAGAGCAACGTCTTTAAAAAGCTCCACCAAAAGATTGTTACTAAAGTATATAAGACCCATTTGGTAGAGTTTTTACTTGTGTTTTTAGTCAATAAAAAAATAGAATAAAAAGCTGTGGTTTTTCAATAAGAGTTTAGAACCATGTTTTTAAAAGAGGCTAAATGGATTAAAATAGTTTTAAAAGTTTTTGATAAGTAAAAAAATTGTTATATTGAAATTTACAATATATTATAAATACTCTATTTGGAGGTTTTTTTTTTTTTTTAAAAAAAGGTCATATTTTGTGGTTTTAACTGTAAAGACTTTAGATCATTTAAATACTTTTAGAAACAGTTTTTAGACTCAAAAAATAAAAGATCGTTTCTAAGAATCCCTCCCAAACAGGTCGATTGAAAGCAAAACAACATTCCTGTGGGTATACAAATATGGTAGAGTATTCGCCACCCGATCGTTGCATAATATTGGCGGTGGCTTAAGTTGAGATGTTTTGTTATAAAAATTGATTTGACTATTACATGCAACCGAAAGAAAACCAGTTAAGAGTATGCATAAAGTTCTCTTCCTTTGTTTAAACAGCAAACAAGTGAAACAACCCCGAAGTTGTGTCAGGGATCCTAAATTTTACCCTTTTTTTTTTTTTTTTTTTTTTTTCATATCGACTCATTTTATTGATAGAAGTAACCTTTTAGGAAATATTAATTAATATGATAATCTTTTAAATACCAACCTATAAAAAAGGAACAATGTAAATATGACTTAAATTTTTTGCCTAATTTTTAGTGTCCTTAGTGATGTTCAACTAATCATATTAAAACTAAATAATGAATTAAGTAAAGAATTATCAGTTCAGGTTCCAGCAAACTTATGAGAGTCCTCTTTGTAGGATCACTCTCTTTGGTCTAGAGCCGACAATTTCGAATACGATACGATGACACGATGTGAAAACAACACCAGATAAATAAGTTTAGACCGCATATTTATTAATTAGGCCGTAAATGGATCAACACAAGTAACACCAAATAAACAGGTTGGGTTCGTGTCAGTATGTGTAATACGCTTTAACACGTTTAATTAAACGGGCCGTAAAGGTACTGACACGATACGAATCCGCCTGTTTATGACATCCACTTTGGTCTAAGCTCTAAGGCTTTTTGTTTTGCATCTATTTAATTTGTTTTCATGTTGAATAAATATGCATCCACTTAAATCCCTAATCTATAGTGACGACGAGTTTGGTTCATACAAATCTCCATTAGTCGTGGTTTTTCTATTTAGGTTTCTTGTTCTTTATGTTTTACGTTGATCTTGTTATTTCTTTAAGATCTACAGTAACAACGTTTAGTTTAGTTTAGTTTAATTTAACAAATGGCGTTGCAGAACAAACAACAAGAAACCTCGAGGAATATGAGAAGTTTGATTATATAACGGCACAGAAAATTAACACCATGTTAGCAAGAAAAAAAATACAAAAATGAATAAATAAAAAGAGAGTTGAAATTTTTGAACCGCAAAAATCACAAGGAATATGAGTTAAGTTTGATTATAAAAGGTGTTGACTAGTACTGTTAAGGCTATAATTAGTTAATGGTCATTTTCCAAACTGATATGGGCGGCTGAAATCCCGAAAGACATTGAAAAAGGAATTGACTCGCATTTTATGGGGAGGATTACGTGAATTTATTATATGGAAAGCCAACAAAGCATCTGGTGATTAAGGAATTAAGAGAAGTAATGTAAGGAAAGATTTAGTGGCAACGTCAAACAAAAAAAGGTTGACTTCTTGAAACACGAGTAAAAAATATTTTAGTTGACACTTAGTCTAATATTTCTATATTTCTAATATATATACTGATTATTTGGTCATTTGCTTTGTCGCCATTTGGCTACCTTTATTTAAAAACTATACCTTCAGTTTTGATCTCATCAAATATACATTGTCATATTAAATTTAATATACAAATATATACCTTATCTTAATTAATAGTTGATTTTGATATCTTAAATAACCAAATTATCCTTAAGTAAAAGAAAAAAAATTAAAACTTAAAAAAAAAAACACATTAAACACAATTTTTAGATTATTTTATACATTTTTGAAGTCAAAACCCTTAGTATAAAGTTATTCTAAGTTTTTAAAGTTTTCTTATTTTTTCAATTTGAGAGTATTTTGAGCAATGTCTTATATTAAAATTGAAGATTAGTTGGGACAAAATATAATTTGTCTATTAAATTTGATTTGAGGATGTACATTCAATGGGATGAAAAGGTGAATTTATAATATTTGAATAAACCTAAAATGCAGGGTATAAATATGGTAAATAATCTTTTTTAAATCTTATGTAAAAACAAATTTAACATTCAATTTTTGTATAACAAATAGTGTCTAACTAATTATATTATGATACATCACTTAATAAAAAGCATGTTAAAGTTAATTAAACGTTATTTTAAAATTTTTAAACGATGTATCATGAGAAGATTGATTAGACATGAACTCAAATCTCATGTATAATATTTGAATAAACTAATGGTATTATGGTACATCTTTTTTAAGTTTGAAATAATATCTAATTAACTTTTGTATGCTTTTTTATTAAATGGCATATCATAATACGATTGCTTGACACCATTTGAGGCATTAAAAATTAAACATAGGATTTGAATCTATTAGACATCATTCAAGATGTCAAAATTAGACAGATAATTTAAATCCATAGGCATATATTTTAAGGGTTAATCGTATAACTATATTTCCTAGTTTTCATTATTTTTAAATTTGTCCTTATGTCTTTATAAACTCAAAAGGTGTGATTTGAATTTAAAAAACTTGTTTCAATTTTGTACCTTGTAGACTTTTTGACTTAAAAAACATAAAGATAAGATAAAAATACCATTGACTAATCCTAATTTGTTTATGAAATATATGTTTTTTTAAGAAAAATTTAAAAGAATATATTTTAAAATTTAAAAAGTCATAAAATTTAAGATTTTTTTTGTTGAAATTTGATGTTTTGTTTTAAGATTTTTTTTATGTTTTTAATATATAAAATATTTACCACAACTATTTAAGGGTAGTTATGTTGTTTTGTCTTTTTTTTTTTAATTCATGGGATGAAATTGAAATAAGTTTTTAAAACTTCAAAGATATTTTTATAGTTTTTAAGATAAAACTATGAGGTATAATTGTACAATAAATCTTATATTTTAAATATGACTGAGTAAATTCAAAAAAATAAAAATAAAAATAACAATGACCGAGTGAAATCCATGCATACATCATCGAATCACTGACATGATCGACTATCTTATCAACATGATCTTCAGCAAATATTTTGAGATCATAAATTAGAAGAAGAAATGAAAGAAAATCTTCATTTTAGCTGTTTTTCTTTATAGTGACTAAGATGTTTCATGCTTTTACTCTCATGTTGCAAATCCGTAAGGATCTGTCCCAGTACTAAACGTAATCTAGTAACTCGATTTCGATCTTTGACTCAAAAACAATATTTGTTTATAACCCTCATAAAGTCAACGTTTTTCCTTTATTTCCTTTATTTTTATTTTTATCTTGGTCTTTTTTGTTGAGTGAAACAAGTCATTAACTCCAAGGATTGCGTATCTTCGAGAAGGCATGCACAATGAACATCATACCTATTTCAAATTAATGCCTTGGACGTACTCATTGCGTGAATTTGGAAAAGCGTACACGTTTTTTTTTTTTTAGAGTATATACTCATACACGCACAGTCCTAAATAAATCAGATTTATGTTGATTATATGAAAAGAAAGAAATCGAAATTGCCAAGTTAATCTCTTCTCTCCTACATATCAAACGTGTATAAATACAGGCTTATTGCCTCAATACAAAACAACACTAACAAGGATATTCTCCTCTCTCTCTATCTCTCTCTATCTCTCTCTCTCTCCCCCTGCCAAAATATACCCCTTCTTGTGACTCTTTTTTCTCTGGAAAAATTAATGTCACATTACTTCTCAATTCCAATTCACTTAAACATGGCTAATTTCATCCTTGTCGTAATTACTCTTCTTCTATATTTTACCACAACCACCCAATCAGCAAATTTGATCTGGGACAAGTTCAAAAACGACACCGAATCGATCAAACTGGCCTCAACTGACTACGGCCACATATTCAACGAAACCCCATTTGCAGTTTTCCAACCCACATCCCCAAACGACATCAAAACCTTAATACAAATCGCAAACGACAACAACTTTGGTACCCCTAGTTCTCTTGGCAGCATAGCTCCAAGAGGGCAAGGCCATTCTGTGCGTGGACAGGCCATGGCTAAGGGGGGTATTGTGGTTAATATGAAATCTTTGGTGGCCAGTCATGGAAATAATATTGGGATTAAGGTTGTCTCGGAAAATCCTAAGTTTGGTCCCTATGTTGATGTCGGAGGAGAGCAGATTTGGATTGATGTTTTGCGTGAAACTCTAAAGCATGGTTTGTCGCCAGTGTCTTGGACTGATTACTTGTATCTAAGCGTCGGTGGCACGCTTTCCAATGCTGGGATTAGTGGGCAAACTTTCAGGTTTGGTCCTCAGATCAGCAATGTCTATGAAATGGATGTTATCACAGGTTTGACTTCCATACAGTAATACCTCACTATTTTTTTTTTGTGATACAATTTATTGATTCGTTGAATGATTGAGACCTGTGAATTGTTGATTTTATAAATATGTTGCGTTTTCTAGGTTTTTTTTTTTAATTTAAATTTTTATTTTGGGGGTAGAAACGAATTTTTGTAAACATGCAAGTAACAGCAGAAAACAACTTTTGTGGAAGACAAATTTAGAAACTCTCCTCTTTGAGTCCACATCTGTGTCCCTTTTTTTTTTTTGTTTTATTGTCTGTTACGTGCTATTTATTTGATACATCATTTAAACTTAACAAGTTAAACACATAGAATTTAAATGTTAAAAGTAATTAAGCAACTCATTTATAGGGTGTTTGGAAGAGTAGTTCAAACCAATAAATTGTGAACTATGTAAAGATCTCACATGCTATAGTAAAAAGCAACAATGTAAAGCTCTCAGGTTCTGCAGTTTTTAAACCAAAATGATAGTTTAAACTACTATTTTAAACATTCTATTAATTGTCAAAATTTAATTAAAGGTACAACTTAGAGGACCAAAAAAGGACAACAAATCTTGAGTCCTACTTAAATGCAAGAAAAACTTCTTAACACGAAGTCTCATTTGCCAAAAATTGTGAACTAGCACTTCCTTTTGTATGAATTTTAACCAAAATTCATGCACCAAGTTGGTGGAAGTCATTATTAGAAACCTTATGTTGTGAAATTTCTTTCCTCTATCTTATCCCCATATTTTTAAATAGTGCGACATGCTTTTTTTTTCTTTTTTCTTTTTTTTCTTTGGGTCATAGTTGTCGTAGGGGGAGAGAATTGCCATATATGAAATGATGGTTCATGGCTTGCCCTTGTCCTTCACTGCTGGTGGCCTCCAAAGATGGAAATTACTTTTTTTTTGGTAGGGAAATATAGAAATTACTTCAATAATTTGCTTATGCTAAACAACCTAAAAATGAAAACGGTGATTGATCAGTTTCAGTTTCCCCACTGTCAGGGCTATTTGGATTAGATTCATCTAGTAGGCTGGTGGGGCTATGTAAAATAGGGTGGTGTAAGCCTAAGATATAATGAATCAACCCTGTCCAAGAACCATGTGCAGCATCTACTTGCATGGCCTAAATTCATAAAAGATCACATCTGTCAGTCGTATATGGGTAAACCTTTTGGCTTTTGTTTTTGAAAGGGTGTGTCTTAGTAGTCAGCGAGGCATTAATATATGGAGAGTTCTTTGGTAGAAGCTCTTATCGATGGTATATATTTTAAAACGGTTAAATACGATCAAAATTATTTTTTTTTGTAAATTTGACAGTTAAATATTGGTAAATATCTGTCTTAATATACAAGTATTTGTGACTTTGAAGAGATTTTCATCTAAATTTTAAAAAATATCATATCATAAGGTGTGTGTATCAAAGCTTTTGAGAACATGTTTTTGACTTTTATTGTCCAAAAACTGTTTTGAATGATAGATTAAAAGTGCTTTCGGTTAAAATTATAAAATTAAACTTTCTCTAATTAGATTTGAAACTTGTAGAAGAATTTCATAAAGATAATATAAGTTTTATCGCAACAAGTTTTATTGTTTATTAGAAAGTTTAAAAAATCATTTTGGCCTAAGTGTTTTTAAAAATATCATTACAAAAAATAAAAAGAGAAATTTTTCTTCCAATGAAAAACAAAAGTAAAAACTCTGTAAAATGGTCCATAATAATATGAAATTAGAACCTTGAAAGTGAAAAGGCTATTTTTTTTTTCTAATTGAATGTTTTGATCATGTTAGAGCTTTAATTTAGTGATGACACTCGTCGAAAGTTTAGAATTATATATATTATATGGGAGGGTTAAGGATAACCTCTAATTTGGCTTGTCAATTTGAGGACATGCATGTCTAATTAGGTTTATTTTTTTAATTTTCCATTAATGTAAAAATAAATTTATTCTTTTCTTTTTGCTGGAAAGAAAAAGTAAGCATCCTGAGCAGACACATGTTTTAAAAGTTGAATATTTTACACATTCAGTTATTACTTTTTTTTTTCTCTCTTATGATGCCGTTGTGATGAAAAGTCAAGTAATTTAATTGCACTAATTCTATTATTAAGGCGAGACAAATGAAATATCAGCGACTAAAATGTTCACGTTTGCATTCATTCCACAATGTCATTTATTCAAGACAAACAAAATATAATAATATTTATTCTCACACAATCAAAGGACCATCTAAGTCTAACTATAACTAAATTTCTAATTCTTTTCTAAAATTATAATTACTCTGTATATCATGTTTCATAAAACATCAATCTTATATGAAAAAAGCTAACTAATTATGAACCAAATATATAGGACCAATTCTTCAAGTAATTTAAGGCTAAGAATACGATATTATATATGATCATGAACACACCAAGTCTTTCTATTTTATTCCTAACAGAAATAAGTGTGGAATTTGAGTCTCTTATGACGTACTTTTTTTTGGGAATATTTGTACTACATTGCGTATTTTAAGGAAAACGATTAACATATGTATTAAAAAAATGATGCTCAATCATATTAGATAAAACTTTTCTAAGCTAACTTATAACGGATTATTATCTAATTCCTTTAATTACGTGTAAAATCATTATCAATACAGTTATTATTATCTCTATTATGGCCGTGTGAAATGATGTAATGTGTTTTTTTTTTTTATTTCATTATTATCAAAGAAAACAAAGAATCGAATAAATCAGACGACAAAACCTATATTTATACGTACAACCTAGCTCCAATTTGCTCCGCTCAAACCTTTTGGCAAAACCTATATATATATATATACTAATATTGGAACTATATGTCCACATCTATCGCTTGTGTGGAATATTGTTATTGAATCAATCAACAGATTAACTTGGAATATTATGTAATAAAAACAAACACTCACACCATATTAGAGCGATGTTGCCGGTTTTAAATAACCAAGTCAAATTGTCAATATATTGGACTTTGTACATATAAAAAATTATACAATCTTAAGCATGCCGTTAGAATAGTTTATTATTCTACTTAATTAGTTAATTAATTATTTATTACGGTCGGTTTAATTAGTTATACTTGATTTTCATTGCCCTATGTTCAGGACAAGGTGATCTTGTTCCTTGCGCAAGAAACAATGCATCTGAGCTATTTTATGCAGTCCTTGGAGGCTTAGGCCAATTTGGAATAATAACTAGAGCAAGAATTGCCCTAGCTCAAGCACCAACTAGGGTATGGAATACTATCTCATCATATATATTAAAAAAAAATTCTTTTTATTTGTTCAAGCAGAGAATCTTATATATAATATGGTCTAATTATTTTGTTCCATAATTAAATTACTCACTTAATGATGTTCTATAATTTCTTTCAAGGGTATGGAATATCTCTTCACATATACTAAAAAAATTAACTTTTTTTGAGCAAATAATAATTTTTAAAATCAATAATAAATCTCTTTTATATGTGTAATAATTTTGCCCCATAAGTTTCTCACTTAATTATATGTTTTTTTTTCAAGGTTAAGTGGCTTCGGCTACTATACAATGATTTCTTAAACTTTAAGAAAGACCAAGAAAAGTTGATCTCAATGAATGGAAGAATGGAAAAAAGAGGAGTGAATTACGTAGAAGGTTTTCTTCTAATGCGACAGGGTCCTTTAGATCTTTCCTTTTATCCAGCTGCTGAACAGTTGAAAATAACTTCACTTGTTAATCAATCCGGCATCGTCTACTCTATGGAAATAGCCAAATATTATGATAATAGCACCCAGACTTCTGTGGACAAGGTATTTTCAATAACTCATAATCTCCATATTTTTATTTATTTAATTAAACATTTTCTTCATGATGTCATCAACATTATTATGGTTTTATATGTTTACATCAATTAACAACAAAATAACAAACAATGAGTCAACGCACAGAATCCTTGACTATAAAAAATTGTTATGAAAAAGTATAAATATATTGTCTAGAGAAGTTTTAGTCAGTTTTTATGATTTAAAAGAATTTCTAGTCACTAGCAATTGCATCACCGTAGATATATAATATGACGTGGACTAAAGTATACCATCGACTTGGTCCCAAATAGAATTTGTGACTAAGTTTCTTTTTCTTTATAATATCCCCGAGTATAATTGTGACCAATCAAGATATCATTAACTATAATGCCCACTAATTGTCATTGTAATTAATCTCTAACAAATGTGGTATATAAATATATATACTCATAGACAAGTTTTCAATATTATATATATATATATATATATAGATACATGCATAATGTAAATTACTTGTTATATATGTAGGATCTGCAAGTTATGCTGGATCATTTAAGCTTTGTTCCTGGATTTGCGTTCGAGAAAGATGTAGAGTATTTAGATTTTCTAAATCGAGTGCAAAGTGAAGAACAAAAGATTCCTCATCCATGGTTGAACCTCTTTGTGCCAGAGTCACAAATCATAGATTTTGATTCTGGTGTTTTTAAGGGCATCCTTCTTAAGCAAAACGTGCCTGCAGGACTCGTCATTGTTTACCCAATGAACCGAAACATGTAAGTTTATTTCTTTCTCTCTTTTTTTGAGAAGGGGGGGAGGAGATGGATTTAGCATTATTGACCCTCCCAAATTTTTTAAATTTTAGTCCCTCTAAACTTTTAATTTTGATAATTTACCCCTTAAACTTTCTAAATTATTGCAACGTACCTTGCTTTGTTGACTTTTTGTACAATTAGAGATTTAAATTTAAAATATTTGCATTAAGGTTTAAATTAAAATTGAAAATTTTTCGTTAAATGTGAGATTTTCAGATCTCATGATATAGGGTACACTTTTGAGCTTTTCATCACCAATTCAACGGGAAGTTAAATAAAATAAGACACATTACAGCAATTTAAACAGTTTAAAGGATAAATTGTCAATATTAAAAGTTCGGGAGAGAAATTGTCCAAATCTAAAAAAATTTTTAAGACAACAATGTTAAAAAGTTAAAAACCCCATTTTTTTTTTGTTCAAAAGAAAAGTACTGGTGTCACAAGAATTAATCATGTACAATATATTTTGTGTGAAAAGACAAATTGTGTGACGTTTTTGTATTATCATTATTTTGTGCAGGTGGGATGTTGACACGTCCGCGGTGATTCCTGAGGAAGATGTTTTCTACAACGTAGGTCTTTTGCATTCAAGTTCCTATAGTGAATGGAAGGCAATTGATGAAGTAAATAAGCAAATATTGCAATTTTGCCATGACGCTGGTATCAAGGCTAAGCAGTATTTTCCCCACTATGAAGCTCACCAAGATTGGATAAATCATTTTGGCACAAAGTGGGAACATTTTCAGCAGATGAAAATTAAGTTCGACCCCAAGAAACTCTTGTCCCCGGGACAGAAAATTTTCAATCATTTGTAGGCTGGGCACATAATTTTGAAGATATATAATAAGAAAAGGGAGAAAAATTATCCATCTTTCCTTAAAATATGTCTTAGTTTAATTCTCTCCTCTCTCTCTCTCTCTCTCTCTCTTAAACATAGTTATATATATGTATCCTTCATGTATTTCTTCCTTAATAAAAATCAAATGGTACACGCGTTTTCTCCTTTTTCTTTTACATCTCATCTTCATTTAAAATTCCGCCATTTTTTTTACTTTAATTTATTTTTTTTTAAGTTATGAATATAATATATATCTATTTAGATCTCAATCTATAATGTGGTGATGAATTTGATGTACATATATCTCAATCTACTAGCTACTAGCTATAGTTTTCTATTTATATTCTGATTTTTTGCCTATTTTTGTGTGTTTTTGTTGTTAGATCTATCGGTTCTAAGACTAACTCCAACAAAAATATCAGTTTTAATATGCTATATTTAGCACTATAGAGTATGAAATGATATATTTGATGTGTCAGTCTGTAATCTTTTACACTCTAATGCATAATACTGAGGATATTATATATATGTATGTATATGCATATTGTATTTAATAAAGACTTTTTAATAAACACGTAAGTTTTTAAGCCATTATTTTTTGAAAAATTTACCAAAAAACTTGAAGAATCTCCTGAGAATAATCTCATGTCAAACGAGCCCACGACAATGGTTGGAAATTCTGTATACAAATCTTTTAAGAAACATTTTTCATTCTTGCATTCTTCAGGAAAAAACTGTCAGTAGACCAGTGACTTCTTGGAATACAGGGATTGATGCCGTTAAAGGGAAACAATAGTACCACCCTTATTGGTGATATGCAAGTAAATAATGAACTGGTAGATGCACTGCATAAGAATATATATATATATATATGTATATATTGTACATATCATTTTACAGATACGTATAAAGAAAGAAAGGGACCAAAATTGATCATAAATAATGACGTAGTGATCATGATCCAGTACATGTCACTTATACCACTACCCTATAAAAAGTGCAATTAAACAACATTTTTTTATTGCTAGCTGTCTAGTAGTACTTGCCTTACCATATTTATAAAGTTGTCTTTGCATGTCACAATAACTCTGCCAATCCCCACCATAAACCTCGCCGGTACTTATCCAAACTTCATTCCACAGCGTATAAACCGGTAATTTCTCGGGTCGGCAGTAAATATCCGTTTTTCGACCGTTAAATTTAAAAAAAAAAAAAACTCACCAAAGTCCAACAATTTAAAAACATGTATTAGAATGGGTCCACCAGAAAAAGACCCCTTAATTGAATGTTGGAGTACAAATTCATTTGTAAAAGAAAAATATTACAATTAAATAATTAAAAACTAAAAATATTCTTGGTCATTTTCAGATGAGGAATGTTCGTTACGTTGTTGTAATACTAATAGTACTAGCTAGTCGTATGACATCGCATGCCATGCATAATAGTGAAATTAACAAAAACTGCGACACAATAAAGAATTTGGCTAAATCAGTCTCCTTAATAGCAACGCCTGAAAACTGATCTGATGGACTGTCACATAATTAAAAATGGGGCGTCTACTCATTTTACTCTTTACATGTCTTTTTTTTAATAAAATTTCTTGTTACCATAATACCCATTACTAAAATTATTTTAAAGGACCAAAATATTTCAAAGAACAACTTGTTACACACCACATCTAAAAAAAAATTAAAATACCTTATTTTTTTTAAAAGAGCCATATTCCAACATTCAATAACTTTCACATAAAAAATGCATGCTTTCTTTCTTCTTCAAAATTCATATTTTTTTCCTTCAATTTTGATTGTTTAATATAAAACAATTATATAAATTATTTGAATTCATTGATTTACCAAAAAAACTCACGAATTGTACCTGAAGAAGTTTTATTGTTTAATATAAATAAATTATATAAAAATTTATTTATATTAAACAATATATAAACAATTGCATCCCCCAATACTACTGATTTACCGAAATGAATTGTCTTAGTATACAAACTAAATACAGTTTGCACTTCAGGAATGTATTCTATAATCCTTTTGTAAGTATTTAAAAAGATTTGGTATAATTTGTTTAAAACGACCATCAAACTATGAGTGAAATTTGTTATATATATATATATGTATATGTATATATGCAAACTCAGTTGAAGTTTTAAAAAAGTTCGATATTTCCTTTTTTTTTTTTTTGAAAACGCTTCTTTAAAGTATCATTAAATTTGTTTGATTGAAAACAACCGTATCTAGGTGTAAGGATTTTTTTTAAATATTTTAAGAGGGGTGAAATAAGTAGAATGAGGAGTAGTTTAAAAAAAGATGTATAAAAAGTAAAATGAGAAGTGTTAAAAGACGTACCCTTAAAAATTTTAGCGTGATATTAAAAATTTTCATTTTGGTAAAACAGCTTACCTGGGTTATTATTGCTCACGTCTAAGACCTCTCTCTTGTTAATTAGATAAACTTACAAGGCCGTAAGATTTTGGCAAACAACCCTCATTTACACTTTGAATATATATACACACACATGCTCATATATGTGTATATATATATAAATATAATAGTTGAAAAGCATACACTCTGCGCGAATTATGGAGCATGTTAATAAAAAAATAACAATAAAAAAAACCAAAAATAAAAATTGGAGGAAAAAAGTGTTTCGATAGTTAAAAGGAAAAAAAACGTTTTAAAAAACAAGAAAAAAACGTTTCGGCTAGAAAGTTAAAAAAAAAAATTCCTAAAAAAAATGACAAAATGTTTCAAGTTTCAAGCATTTTAACATATCATATGAAATTTAATCTCATTATATATATATATATATACACACACACGCGTGTGCGCGTTAAAGATATATGCTAGTTTTCTTATGCAAGGTCTAACTAATAAATGCAAACTTAGGATGATGCCATGTGCCCCTATGCACGGAACTCCTCATAAGTGTACATATCCTTTCTAGTTAGGTGGGGTTGTACCGGGTCGTTAAATTCTTGGCGCATATGTATACAGACATATATGTGTTCATACATATATATATTTATGATAATGATTTGTGAGAAAACATCATAATTGTTTTACATATGACATGGCCAACACCTGGACCCCATAGACGTTCATATCTTGCTTTCCCTCTAGATTCCTAGAAGTGTGATATAATTTGTACGTTTATGTGAAATCCATAGATTTTGTTTTGGGGATCAGCCGATCTTACAAAGATTCTCTTCGTTTTTCATTCATAATGGCTGCCAACTGCAGGCCAGTCTGTACTATATTGACTCATGAATGGCGCGTGTAATTTTTCTTCTTTTTTCCTTTTTTTTACAAATAATGCCAGTGATATGGACTTTAATTTCAACTTATATACTAGTGCTCAAATTGTTATTAAATCACTAGTACATATAATGTGTTGATGTAATAAGTTTTTAAAGGACTGCCATTAAGAACAAGATAATTTATTAATAGATATACAAGTTAATATTAGAATTGGTATGTCTAGTAATATTTTTCTTTCTGTAATTCCGAAATTCAAAGTAAATGGTTTGAGATCTAAGTCCGTAATTCCGAAATTCAAAGTAGCATGGTTTGAGATCTAAGAAATACTATGTAATACTCATATTTCTTGTTTTCCATGTGTTGGGCGACCGCTTTGCAAACTACAAAAAATCTCTAGCCCTGTGACATTTTCCAAATGAGGCTAGCTCAATGTGAGTTGTTTTTAACATAATTAAGTCTTGATTCAAGTCTCAAACAATATATACATTGAAACTGTAAAGATCTATTTTTTTGTTTTCTGTCTATCTATATGTCTCCTTTATCGATCGACTAAATATTGTCACTTTGAAAGCGTGCAAAACTTGTTTTCTGTAAGGGAAATTAGCAAATAGTTGGACACATCTTTGGGAAGTACTTACGTGTCATTATCTAGATTCTGGCCAATACAAGTTGGTAGGTGGGGAAGCTTGTTTGAATTTTGCATAAGATTAATAAAGTTTATTATATGACACATAATACAAACGTAGGTGCTAGTAATAAACGCCTTTGAATCGTTAAATTAATATATGACTTCATAATTATATAATCTTTTTATAGATAATGAGAAGCTAATATTAGAAAAACTTAACATATATCGTTCATATATATGTATATATATATATAGTTAATCATTGGTCTTCTGAGCTTTACAATCGCTTTTAGTTGGTCAATTAAACTTTAAAAACTCTGATTTTATTTTTTAAATTCTTAATTAGCCTCATTTGACCCCCTCTATCCGAATTTTTATTCAAAATAGATAAAAAAAAAGGGATAGTGCAATTATGTGGTCTTTCTATTAAAAATTTTGATAAAATAAATTAAACCATGTGACCACCCTTAAACCCCTTATTTTCAATATGATTTTAACAAAAATTCTTATAAAAAAAGTCAAAATAAATTAAAATTCAAGAGCAAAGAAGGAGTTTAGAGGATAACTGTAAGGTGTATATAGTGTGTGTATATCTATATTATTTACAATATTTTATATCTATATACAAATGAATAAACAGGCAGCATAGTGTTTTTACTCATTCCCTTCATCATTTTAGAAGTCTCAAGATTCACAAAAAAACGAAAAGGATCTAACGTAATTTTACTCGAAAAATGAGTCCAATTTTCACTCCTATCGCCACTAATCCAACAACGCACAACACATTGATTAGGCAGGGGACCTATAGTGGGGCTATGGGGTACTTACAATAAGGAGGACCCTAGTACAAAGGTTTATATTTCATATAATAAGGTAAAAATCTACAAGACTAATTATGCATGTTATGATGCAGTACTACTAGTGTGGATTGTGAAGTTGATCTTATGAACACGTGTATCTAACAAAGTGAATATTTGTTTTTGTAGCCATTCCCAAAGTCAATATTGTGTTGGCATTAATAAAGGCCCAGCTCGATATCAGCCGTCTCCTGCAAGTAAAATTTTGTTCTGTCACGTTCTGTCACCCACCAAATATCTCATATGATCAATAATATTAACAACACTACTCGAAATAATTAACAGTGGTCCAGCCACACACCCCTCTATTATTGTTTTTCAAAAAAAATCTCATCTAAGATTTTCTTTGATATAGATCATGTGAATGTTGCAGGGTTTCTTTCGTTGTTGATTCCTTATATCTTTCTCTTTCAAAATTGGAATGATTTCAACTCAAGATTTTGCAGGACACGTTTTGCCCGATTCAGCTGACGTATCATGCGTGTTCACATACTTCTCACCAGAAAGTTCTTTTTCACAAGATCATCTCCAAAGATTCAGCAAAGAAAATATGGATATTTGAAACTCTAGGAATTTACTAATCATATATTGACCGTTTTATTAAAATTTTAAACAAAAAAAATGCATTTCAAAAGGGTGTCCCACAGATGAGAAGATAGAGCATGCATATGTTCCATGCAATCTTTCTTGGAGTATCGTATCAATGGGCGGATCATATCTATGATCTTTTTGTTGTCCATATCTAAACAAGGGGGAAATATATGTACTAATTAATAATTAATGTCTGGTCATGCTCTAGCTCGCAAAGACAGATATGTTGCTTCTTAGCAAGATGAAGAAGCATATTTTGGAATATCCTTGATTCATAATACTAATTACTTAACAACATAAATAATTTCAAAATAAAAAAAGATAAATGAGATTGGAAAAGTAAATAAATAAATAAAGAATGAAAAACATATTTTCTCTTTGTAGTGTCTACATTATCTATTAGATAATTTAGTTTCCTATACAGTATTACTAAACGAACATATTATTAGATGATTGAGTGATTACTTTATCTATCAAATAATCATTAACATATAACATTCAAACTTATTAAGTAAAAATACGTAATTTGGCCTTTCATCTTCTAGAAATTGAAATATATATATATATATATATATATATATATGTGCAACGATTAGGATTTCTTTTACTTAGTCCCTACATTGTGTGGTGTACACCAACTTATCATTCTTAATTTTGTAATTAAAGGTGGTATGACTAAAAGAAGAAGATTAAATGGATTATACCAAACTCGCCTCTACTGCCAGTGCACGAACAATTTATGATGGTCGCGTTTGGGTGGATTGTTGTGCACGTAAACACACCCTAAAATTTGTCACTTGGCAGTTAATTTTGCTCATTATTATGGATGGACTAATCTTTGGTTTGAATGTAATTCCACTTACAGGGTTCCTCTTTCAGAAACTCACAGTCTAAAAGTTCCATGAAAATTTAAAGCTAATCAATGATACACGGCCTTATCTCATTTGAGAAGGACGAATAGAGTCTCACATATTTTTAGGGAGGGCATCTTTGTGCCGAACAAACTTGCTTTAAAGGCGGTTCATCCTCCCATAAAAGAATGGTGGTAGATGGTTCCCAATTTTTATCAACTGTTGGTCAACAGAGACTTATTGATCTTCAAGCTTAGGATTTTCTCAATTTTGTTGAGATTGAGTACTCTTTCTCCTTTCTAGGTTTTTCCTTTTAGGTTTTACTTGAAAAGTTTTAATAAGGTTTAATCTACAGGTCATTGGCATAACTAGGTTTTTTTTTTTTTTTTTTTGTGCTTAAAAAAAATCTCTCTCGTCACTTATTAAAAATAAAAAGTCTGATCAACACATGATGATTTTTGCAAAAAAAAAAAAAAAAAAAAAAACACGAATTTGCAACGACTATTGTCGCCGTTGTTTATTAATAATTAATTGAAATTGCTCCAAAATACACACAATAATCAGAGTTTCTAAGGAAATTGCTAGCTAGCCATGGTTGTTAGAGTAAAGGATAATTTACAAGGACAGACCATAATCAAAGGTCTAATTACTGAGGTAGAAAATTCACCAAGAAATTAATAATATATGCATAGCTAATTTTGGAACCATATGTTTGATAAGATAAATCCAATTTTTTTTAATCAATGTTTCTCTCCATGCTCCAGTTGACCAGATCATATAAGTTTAAAGTCCAAGTCTCCTCAAATAATGTTCAAAATATTGTGTGTCCTTGTAATCTTGGTGATTTAATTGCAATCTTGAATTTATGTATAGTCTTCGCAGAAACTTCCCAAGAAAAAGACAATGACTATGTCAACGAAGCGAATATAAACAAATCTCTCGGACACAACATGTGCAAATTCTCTATCCACCTTGACATTAACGCTCACACACACATATCCAGCACGCTCTCTGTACTTGAACGTTTAAGAGGTACAACTCCAAATGAATCCACTGCTTTTGTTACTCTACCATATCACGTGTTTGCCTCCAAATGTTAAAACTTATGGTACAAGCCCCCCAAAAAATTGAGATGTATCGTACAATCCAAATTAAAGACACTAATATGGTGCCTGGCAAACTCAATTCTAACTCATCAGTTCTAATTCAAACAATGTAAAGTTCTCATATGTTATAAGGTAAAGCAAAGGTATACTATAGTATCAAACTCTCACATACTGCAGTACTTTCAGTTCTAACTCTCATTTCTAATTTACTTTCCAAACACCCTATAGGGAGGTTTGGATTTTTTTTTGAAACTGTTTGTTTGGATTAAAAACACTGCAATAATTTGACTTTTCTGAAAGAAAATATTATAGCAATTCAAATTTTATAAAAGAAAATATAATAGCAAAAAATCTGTTTTGAACTGGAATTTTTCTGCCTTGCACTGGCGTTGAATTAAACATATAAATGATATATAAAATAAATTGAAGAGAATGCACAACTATTGAAAAACATTGAAAAAAGTTCTAAGCTTTTAGCTGAAAAAATATTGATGGCTCTTAAAATTTCTTTTTCATCGTTCAATATTGAAATTAGGTTGCTATGCATTGTAATTCCGTTCATTCTTATATGAGCATGCCGACATGTATTTTGTGGAATAGAGAAGGAAAGAGAGAGAAAGAGAAAAGCAAGAGTACTGTCTAGTTTCTTGGATTTTATAGCCTATTTTCTTTTACTGCAAATAACTAAAATAATTTCGTTAAAATGCATCATAAGTTAGTGAAATATATTGTTGAGCACCACGAATATAAAAATAAAATTGCTAGACCCTTTGAGAAAATGAGTTAGATCTGAGACTTTGAATTGAATGTATTGTTACAGATGAGAGTTTTTACACTGTAGCTTACTTTTGTTTTATATTGTAGCATATAAGGGCATTACATTGTTCATAGTTAGAACTATGAGTTTCAACTGAAGTTATCAAACACCTAGGACAAGTCGATGGGCTCTGTGAGCTTGGAGAAAGGGGTTGGCCCCGCAAATATATAGAGGCCAACGAGCCTCATCTCACATATTTAGCAATATCCCTAATATTTAAAAAAAAAGGGAAAAAAAAACTTTTATTTGTGAGAGTTACGTACACTTCGACCTCTCAGCTCATTGAATGGGTACTTTCCATTTCTTGTAGCATCGGTTATATTGCAACGTCCAGTAGTCTTACCAATGGGTTAGCAGGTCTCAATCACTCAACATCACTTGCTAGCTAACTGGAGGAAAATTTACTAGCTATAAATATAGTCTATAGATAAAAAGAGGACTAGTTAAAGGGTTAAAAAAAAAAAAAACTGATAATCCAAAGTTTCACCGAGAAATAAGGGCATCTCTAGAACTGACATTTACATACACACGTAGGATTGACGATCTAAAATGTTAGAAGTGTTACTGCAAAGTCATTGGTAATGACTTATAATGAGAAAGACTTTTTTTTCTTTTTGATTAAAGGGAGAAAATGATAAATATGATGACAAAATCCCATGTACATCATCAAGTCGATAGAAGGGAATCTTTTCACTCTGTCCTCTTTATGTGATTGGTGGATCCCATTGTAATCTTTTCTATAGATACGCCCATGAAGAGGCTTATCTGATGGCTTTGACTGATAGACACTGTCGAGTAATTCCACTACAAACGACTGAATTCCCCTAGCACGAGTTTGACCTTTAGCCTATATATATATATATATATATTGGGTAAATAATGCATGGATCGTCATTCCATAAATATTGAAACGAGAATCGCCATCTTGGGATTTGTATAGATTTTTTTTGTAAAATTTTTTTAGGGGATTTTTGGTAACAAGTCTCTCAAATTATAAAAGTACTACAGTTCACTGTGGGTGAAACTTTATAGACAGAAAATACATTCTAGTCTTGTTGGAGGATGACTTTTTGTGTTGGCACCAAATTGATAGGAAAATATCTTTTGTAATTATATTTCAAGTGGGTTTAATTATCAAAGAAAATTTTTAGAAAATACACTTACTTGCCCCAAGGAAGGGACATCATAGAAACAAAGTACCAATTAATTAAGTACTCTCCAACAACCAATAATATTACAACCTAGGTCAAAACAAAAACAAGAAACTCTAAAAAAAGTATTAAATAAAAAAATTTGCAATGCAATATTAATACAATTCAGAAATCGTATCTAAATGAATCTCATCTGTAAATATAATAAAGATAAAGGTGGATCACTTAATGACACACACATAGTGCATGTATATGTGAAAAAGGTAACATTTTCAAAGCACATCTCTCCAAAATGTCAAAATAAAGATATTCCTAATATAAAAAGACTAAGGAACTTAGTTTTTGTTAGGAGGACAGACTGTAAATAGCTTTGTTTACATGATACGCGAATAAAGTTTTGAAAAGTTTAGCAAATTAAAGCGTAGCGCATGTGACTCATGTGAGAAGAAACAAGAAAAAGAGCCCCCTAAAACAAGGTTCGACCAAACCATTAGTACACAGAGATAATCGCTAGATACTTTTTTTTTATTAATAAAGGATATAATCAACAAGTTTTATATATCAAGGCGAGACAAGACCTCTTAACTAAGTTTGCACCAAACTAAGATTCTCATTCTATTTCGTTTTATATTATAAAAAAGAAAAATAATAAGGTTTAAAAGAGATTCAGAATAAGGGGGAAAAAAAGCCAAAATAGACAAAACTGAGAGAAAAAATAAACAAAATAACTTCTAAAAAAGACTCCAAGAGACTATATTGAAACAAGCAAGAGCTAACGCGAGAGGGCTAAGTCAAAGCTACATTTTTTTAAAATTAGCCCCTGAAAGAGGCCTCAACAAAAAGCTTTCTGCTAAAACCTAAAAGGAAAAAACCAAGAAAGAGAAAAAGAACGCTTATGCTTGAGTCAAATAGCTAGCAACCTACTAGAAACTAACCAAAAAAATAAAAATGCAAAAGGACCCTAAAACTTCAAATCCTCCTCTAGAAAATTTGAAGTTTGTAAGACCATTTATGTCTTTTTTTTTTTTTTTGGTAACACTGGACAAAAAGCCAGATTATTGAACGCATAAAAACCATCATCGACATCGAGAAACTGTATGAGAGGTCAACTTGTCTGAAATTCGTTTGTCTTCTATATTTAAGTTTAAAAATACGAAACGTGATGAAATTCAGATGGTCCCTAGCTACCTAATTTTCGTAATATATGCGCCATCCATCTGTATGTGTTTTCTTTCTTCAATTCATTGCACTCTAAAAGGAATCTAAAAAGAGAGAGAGAGAAAGAGAGAGAAAAATGTGTAGAAAAAAGTTTTTCGTTTTTGAGGGCAACATTGGAATGTGCTAACGAAAAATGAAATTTCCAAAATAATGTTGGGTTGTAGTACTACAATATATATCCATCATCACTGAGGCTGCAAATTGTCTGATTGGCACTTTTATACATATATATATATATATATATATATATATATATATATATATATATAGGTTAGAACCTTATAAGGAGGCCTTCTCCATCTTTTATCTCATCACATGTTAAAACAGTTGGATAAGGATTGTGCTATATATTAATGGAGAGATTCTGAGGGGTTCGGTTTTCTAAAGCCTCTGTATATATATATTATTTTATATAAACAATTATAATATTATAATTTTGCTATTAATAAAACTATAAATAGTAGGCTTTGACGGATGAAAAGAATTTTTCATTCATATAGTCTGTCTAATCAATGTATATGTCATGTTAAAGCAACACTTCGTACATTGCAAATACAGTATGGGAATTGTGGTAGCAATACGAGCGAAGTGGTTGCCAATAAACGGTGAAGGCGTGTTTCTATATAAATAAATAAACAAAACAAAATAAAATAAAATAACTGTGGGGTCCAATTCACTCCGTAGGAAATCTAAGAATAGCTTAAAAAAGTTCCTGTTTCGTCACGTAATTGGTGGAACACCTTCATGACCACTAAACCTCTGTCTGTCTAGTGTCCACGACAATATACCTCAAAATCTGAGCCCTCTTTCTGTGCACCGATCTCACATAATCCTACGCATGATATGCACGTACGTACTTTCTGTTTAGGGCCAGAAACAGAAAGATGATTTTGTCCTTTCCCCTTTTTTTCCATCCAATTTGTGGTGAATTTTCTTAACATTTATGTTGTATTCGTAAGCCTGGTTATATATACAAAAAAGGTTCGAGTTTCATCTACCTCACCTAAAACCTAAATTGGCACCGTTATATATAAGAAAGAATGAGATAATTAGACCATTATTTATTAGTATTAAAAATAAATAAATTAAAATATAACAATATTAAGTTAATAGTTTATTTAGATTAAAATAAAATTTATTTTGGTATCAAATGACATAAAAAACATGATATAATAGTGAGATAACAAAAAACTAAAACAAAAAGAAAGAGAAAAAGAAAAAGATGAGATAAAATTAAAAATTTAAGTGTTTAAAAAGAATATATGATTCTACAAATATTATACACTAAAAAGTGTGCTATTTGTTCACATTAAGAATTAAAACTATGCTATTTAATACAATTTTCCTATATAATTATAGTATTTTATAATTAATAAACAACGAAATACAAAATTGATCGTCAAATGATCCATATTATAAGGATCTATATATATTATTCACTAAGCTCTCTGACCTAATATTTAAGATAATTCTGTCTCTAATTAAGAAAACGCATACTCGTTTCCTTTCATGATATATATATATATATCAGTCTATTTTATTGCTAACACTATTAAAAAAAAAACCTACTCCCACATGAAATAAAATTAACATGTCCTACATATTTTTTTCTTTTAATTTAATAATATTGAGTGGCCATGAATAATCTTGGCTAGATTGTTTATTTAGTTTGGATGTTCTCGAATTTTTAGTTCTCTTTCATTAAAAAAAAAATAGTTTGATGACTGGGTCGTCTCCTAATTTATTTACAATTTTATTTTCACTAATTGTTTTTTTGAAGTGATATTTTCATTAATAATTGCATCTTGAATCTAATACAAAAAGGACCTTTATTAAAGGGTCACACTATAGTCTTTAGTGTCCCAATTCCTCATCACTTCCCCTGTCGGAATGAGTCATCCAAGTTAATCAGGACCAACAGATTATGCAAGATTGAGTACGTAAAAGGTGAAAACATATCCACAGACACTGATTTGGTTGCGTATCCGTTGCAATTTGGGTCAATCATATTCAATATATTAATTTAGACGGCTTAGTCATATCAATCCATGTAAAAAATTATAAAGGTGTCGTGTGTTCTATATTTGTCGAGAACAAATAAAAATTGCAGAAGGAAAAAATGAACAAATGAACAAATAAATTTAAAGTGATTCACCTTGAGCAAGAGAGCTATGTTAATTTTTACCCGATGTGAAAAATTCAAAATGACAAGAAGCAATTCGTAACAAAAAATTGCAGACCACTTAGCTTTTCGTGTTTTCTTTATCCTTTTTAATAAACTTGAAAATCAGCATCCCTTATATATATATATATATATATACGTATAATTAAGACAATTAAATTTACAAGTATAAAATTCTAAAATTATTTTAAAAAAATTAGCCTTCACATTGTTGAGAATTAAACTTGTTTTGGATCAATGAGCCCATTTTAATCCCATCAAGAATTCGACCTAATCAACCCCTACTCAACCCATATTCATTAAGAAGCCCAACAAATGGAATGATATAGTGAGGTTGGTAAATGATTGAAAGATTATTTAGTTGTTGTCGTGGACATGAGTTGGAGTTTGATGACTCTAGTTTAAAGAATTAGGCTACTGGATTAGATAATTAGAAGCTTAGTGTGTGGCTATTTTTATTTATAATTGTTTATTTATGTAGTCCGTATTAGTTTGCTACAACTATAAATAGCCTTCCTCATTGTAGGCTAAGGCATTGGCGAGAAGAAGAAAAACAAAGAGTGAAGAAGCAAAGCTTCTTTGAATGTTTGAGTAAAGAGAGTCTTGAGAGAGTTGTCAAAAAGAAGAGTAATAAAGTGGTGTTATGTAATTGTAAGTGTTTTTCTCTTGTAATAAAATTACAAGCTTTTATTTCCAACACACATAAGGTTAATTTATGTGATTCTTTTACACACAACAATACTTATCAGAATAATAATTAGATTCTGTAAGGCAACATCGTTTTTACAAATAACATTTTCTAACATATTTATAAATAGATAAGTCATGTTCAATTTTATATTTCCTTATATGATTAATAAACAGATCGATGTGAATTGTATAATAAAAAGATGATTGAAAAATGAATTAAAAATAAAAATGAATTAAAAGTAAAAGTTAAAATTGAAAATTTTGTAACATGTGTAAATTTTACATTACAATATACTTTTATTTTATACTATAATATATAAAAATTTTACTTTATTTAAATTAAAAATGATGTATTAAAAATGAGTTTGCTAATAGACACCCTATAAATTGGTACGGGTACGTGTGTTTTACATGTATATGGATCTTTTTTTGCTTTGGACCACGTGATCTTGTGATTTTATCTGCTTGGATCCCCAAAAAGATCTCCAATATCTTAGAATTAGTCCCCACCCACGAGCTCTCTACGGCTCTTTCTATACCCATTATATTGTTTCCTTCGGCAACACCTGTTTTGAATATCTGTCTTTTCTCTTTCTCTTTCTACGTTGGCTTAAGCAGTCTGCGCCATATGTCCTCAATAGCTCTATGTACTTGCATTTCTATAAACCCATATTCTCCACTGTAAAAAAAAAATCTTTCACCACATCTTATCAAAGTCCACTTTCCTGACAAAACCCGGCGAGATTCACATTCATATATGTGTGTATATATATATTCAAAGATTCATTAATTATGTCTTCCATAAGTAACAAGTTTATGTCTTGCAAAAAGTTACCATTATTTTCGTTGAAATTATTGATGTTGTCAGTAAATATTGGGCAACAATTCAAGCTGATTATATACATGTATACGATCACTTTCTTTTTCTCGTATGTTTGAGTTGTAAGAGAATTGGCACGTAAGAAAATTCAATGAAGCAATGTTCCATATATAGTATGTATTTTTAGGTTATATATAAATACTACATAAAATATATATATATATATATATATGAAGGAATGATATAAATTTGCTATAATAATAATTTCCCATTTGGCTTTCGTTAGGTAGAATACCTAACCACGACTCTGTAGCATGTGGAAAGGTATGCTTAGTTGTTTTCACGACGATATAAGCTAACTAGATCACAAACCTAGCCATCAATTTAGTTATAATCATAATTACTAAAAAAACAAGCCGTTAATGACTAGTTAGCATTTAGCTTCATCAGAAATATTAATTATTGTATAAAATAATATGTGCATGTTGCACATGAAGGCCAAAGACTGCACACTTGGCTATGTGTGTGTGTATATGTGTATATCATGTATATAAATATATCTATATATAAAATATACATGATATATTTACATACATGATATATATAAATATATACATACAATATATGTCATTCATGTGTAATTTTTATTTTGGATGAGCTCTATGAGCGTGTGTCTATTATATATATATATATATATATATATATATATATATATGGTGGAAGGTCCTTTTAATATCCGATAGCTCCTCCAACCGGTGAAATCTTTAGGTCAAAGATTATCTTTTGAATGGGTATATTTGTTAGTCCAATAGGCATTTCTTATCAAAATCTTTTCTTCAAACCTGAAGTTATCTTTGTCTGTATCAGAAATAGAAAATTAGAAAAAAGTACAACCCTGAGTCCCTGACTAGAAAATTTCTAGAAGTAGGAGACCATTTATAATACGGTTCATTCTCTTAGAAATTATTATATGCGTTTGTTGCAAGCACATTCAATAAAAGACATTGGAAAATATATATATTCATACAAACTACAAATATTTATAGTGAGGCCAAAATTCTAGTGATTAAATCCACAAGATTCTTGCGTATGCATAGTACTATGACATTGTTTTCTTGCTATATTTTTATATATTCATGACGAATGCCTCTATGTAATTAATTTATTAAAATTCCTTAAAAAAATTTAAGCTTCCTGATACACACAAAAAATATAATGACTTTGCGAGAAAAGTTAGCAAAATAATTACTCAGTTGCTTGTACTAATTAATATGGTCTTCCAAGATATTAAAAATTAGCAATTAATTGAATATTTTCAAAATTCAACAAAAGTGTAAGGCAACTTTTTCCTTCTCCAGTATGTATGTATATACGTATATAAATATAAAAAAAAAGAATTTTCACTTCAACCTTTTATTGGGAAACATAAAAACAATTTTGTTAAAAAGGGAAAATCAAGGCCAATCGGTATGACCAAATCTCACGTCGACAACATATATATGAGCCTGCAATTTCTTGGGCAAAGGAAAATGTGTGTGTATATATATATATATACACACAACATATATATGTGACTGCAATTTCTTGGGCAAAGGAAAATGTATATATATATATATATATATATATTGGGCTGGATTAATACTAGTCTCCCATTTGACTTTTACCAATCACATGCAGCCACATAACACATGCACGCAAAAAGAAAATCTTATATCGAAGAAAATTGTGATTGATGTCCCCTAGCTCTGATTTGTTACGAATCCATAAAACTCAAAATTGAACACAATAGCTTGCTTACGGAGAATTCCTCCCAAATCCAATAGAAAATTCCCAGAAACTATTTGATTATATTACATAAATTTGACCACTGTCCATCCTTGAAAGAGAAACCAAAGACTCTCTCTTGCTAGTACTCAATAAAATATTAAGCGCTCATGATAAACAAATGGGTGAAATGCAAATTGACCAAACTTGACGCATCTTGACCACAAGAACACGATCCGACGGCCGAGATTCTTTGGGTTTGGTACAACCGGTGGCCCCACGGATTAGGAAAATATGAACCTCTCAAAATTGGGCCATGAGTGATTGGAATTTGGAGGGGGCAGAAATCTGTGGGTACCTTTGGAATCTCAATGGTCATGATGATGCACTCAGAAATACAAACAAGACGCGTAACATAAGTTAATTTTTTTTTGTTTTTTATAATTCCCTCGCACGAGTAATTCATGAGTAAGTTGAAACAAAACAAAAAATAATAGTAAGAACAAAAGAAAAGAGGGAAACACATGAATCCAATATGTTGTCATTGCGTATCTTTGACAAGAATATAGTTTATATTTTTTTTAGGCCAAGTTAATTATATGTCCCAATATTCAAAGCTAATTAGTCATTACACCCCTCCCCAAAATAGATTTTCTTCTCTCTTTGCAAAGATTTTTCCCATGCAATTACAAACAACTTCACCCCCAAATGTCATTATATAAACCCTTACCCTCATCCTCTATCTTCTTCACAACAACCAATCAACACCTTAAAAAAAACAGCATAGTCTACTAAACCCATCTCTCTCTTTCTCTGTCCTCTCTTCTACTCTTTCTCTCTCTCTCTCCAAAAAAAAAAAATGGCCGAGAATATTCTAATCCCAACATATTTCATGCTCATCTTTGTCATAAGCCGTTTGATCCTCACCTTAGGAAAATCCAGACCATGGATTAGTAGTGTAATCCCACCAATTCTCTCACCCAAAGATATAGGATCATACAAACTTCGTGATGATCCCGAGGCGATAAAATTAGCATCAACTGACTATGGCCATATTGTTAGAGAAATCCCATTAGCAGTTTTAGACCCATCTTCCACAAACGACATTGTGGGCTTGATAAAATCAGCCAACAATCTCTCTTTCCCTTTCACGATAGCTGCTAGGGGACAAGGCCATTCTGTAGGAGGCCAGGCCATGGCCCAAAACGGCGTCGTCGTGAACATGACCGCGCTCAAGACCTACCGCAACGGGACCGGGGTAATCGTCTCCGGCGACCCTTTTTTGGGATACTATGCCGATGTGGGAGGTGAACAGCTTTGGGTGGATGTTTTGCATGCCACGCTGGAACATGGCCTTGCACCGGTGTCGTGGACCGACTACCTGTACCTCTCCGTCGGCGGGACCCTATCGAACGCCGGCATTGGCGGCCAGACGTTCCGGTACGGTCCTCAGATCAGCAATGTGTACGAACTCGATGTCATCACCGGTAAGTACTAGAAATTTACCGATAGTGCTATTTATTATTAGTGACACGTATTCATATACATTATTTTTATGTTATATGTGTGTATTTTGACTGAAATTGATGACTTTAGCAGCCCCTCACATTTTCCAATATCTATATGTGTCCAATATTTTTCACATTGTCTTACAAGTGGGAAAATGACCAAGATACGATGACCAAAACATGGTTCTGTAAAATGAATAAATAAATAAATAAATAATATCAAATTAGAGTCATTTTCGACATCCATTTAATTAGTGTTGGAATGTGCCCTGTTCACCGGGTCCCACACGTTTGGAAATTTTAGGACAAGTTCACACCAGGTGCTTCTGCTGTGTTGACAGTTTTTTTTTATTGATAGCATATGTTCCCTCCAGCTAATTATATAATTATGGTGTCTAAAGTCGTTACATGTTTTATATATATAATAAGTATACATACATATATATATATATATATATATATATATGTCAATTATTTTCCTAGAAGAATGGACCTTTGCATGCATGCAGTTATTTTTAGGGTTTACTTTCTTATTGGTTTTTTTTTTTTTTTTTTTCAGGAAAAGGGGAATTTGTGACGTGCTCTGTTCACAAGAATTCTGAGCTCTTTTACGCAGTTCTTGGGGGTTTAGGCCAGTTTGGAATTATAGTCAGAGCAAGAATTGCACTGGAGCCAGCACCAAAGAGAGTATGCATATTACACATATCGACTCAAATTTTTAAGTACTTTTGAACATTTCCCAATATTTTCGCCAGAAATTCTTATAATTTATAAGATGTTTGAGAGAATAGTTTAAATCATCGGTTTGAGTTTGAGAATTATAACATATAAAAGCTTTACACTATAGCTTTTTACTATATAATGTGAAAGCTTTATACTCTGTAATATAGAGAGATTTAATTATTTCACATTTTGTCAACCCTCTAATATTTTTTATTACTGTACGGACACATAAATAGTGATGTATCACCAATAAATAGTAATACTCTAAAATACATTGCATTTTCATGTTTTTATAATTTCGCTTGATTTTATATTCGTCATTTTTTTTGGTAGAACATTTGTCAGTTTTTTTTTTTGCGCCTTTGAACACGTTACTCCTTTTTTTTTTTTTTTTGAATTATGATCATGGATAAATTTGTGTCTACAGGTGAAATGGGTGCGGATGCTGTACAGTGACTTCTCTGCATTTTCCGGAGACCAAGAACGATTAATCACAATCAACGGCAGGAAAGACAAGAACGCACTTGATTATCTGGAAGGTTCACTTCTGATGAACCAGGGCTCTCCCAATAATTGGAGATCCTCCTTTTTCCCACCGTCCGATCACCCTAGAATAATCTCCATAGTAAAGGAGCACAAAATTATCTACTGCCTAGAAGTGGCAAAATTATACGATGACCGTTCAAAAACGACTGTTGATAAAGTACGTATACATATACATATATATATATATATATATATATATATATAATACATATATACATATTGCATGTTTCGTTGTATCAAATTATATGATTCATTATAATATATATAACATGTCAAATTAACAATTCTTATGAAAGATGTCTAATATATATTTTTTAGGTACTTGAACATTTGCTTAAAGGGTTGAGCTTTGAACCTGGATTTATGTTCGAAAAAGATGTGTCCTATGTGGACTTTCTTGATAGAGTCCGTGGCGGAGAGCTCAAGCTTCAGTCACAAGGGCTTTGGGAAGTTCCTCATCCATGGCTTAATCTCTTCATTCCAAAAAGTCGGGTTTCGGATTTCAATGCCGGTGTCTTCAAGGAAATTGTTTTAAAACGAAATATTACCACAGGGCCTGTCCTACTTTACCCCATGAACCGGAACAAGTAAGTAAATTTAATTTCCATGGATTTTTACTTTTACTACTACTAAAAATTGTTCATTGTAAAAAATGAAAATTTTGGTCATAAGAGATTTACATATTGAACACGAATTAGTACAATCTTGACTATTTATCAACACATTTTTTTTTTCCTTTAGATCTTGTTATTTTCAGGATTGATCTTGTGAAGAAAATATTTTTGAATTTTCTTGGTATATATGAAACAAAAAGTGATTTTTGAGACTGAATATTAATTTTTGCCAGATGGGATGATAGAATGTCCGCGGTTATACCCGATGAAGATGTGTTTTACACCGTCGGATTTTTGCATTCAAGCGGGTTCGATAATTGGGAATTATTTGATCAGCAGAACAAGGATATAATGCAATTTTGTGAAGATGTTGGTATTGAGGCTAAGCAGTATCTTCCTCACTATAAAACACAGGAAGACTGGATGAAGCACTTTGGCCCAAAATGGAGAACTTTCAACGAAAGAAAAGCTATGTTTGATCCAATGAAAATACTATCACCGGGACAGAAAATTTTCAATTAGCCATGAAATTCAAATTACATTATTATTATCATTATTGTCATTATTATTATGGTTTAGGTTAAATATAAAAGTAGGTGGATTCCTTTTTCTTCTTTTTTTTTCCCCTTTGTTCTCCTTATATTTTGTGAAAAGTTCTTGTAGATTTAGTCTAAGGTTCAGAGCTTTTAGATTTAATATGTCCACATCATGTATAGAAGGGGAAATTGAATGGAAATAGATGTTTCTTAGTTGTCAAGATTGAGCTTTTGACAATTTTGCATGAATGAGCAGTTTATATGCATGAATGGTATATAGTAGTTATAGATTTGATTCCAAGAGTGATATTGCAACTGTATGCTACGTACTACACGCTAACGTTTGGAAAAGAAACAGAAAAAACTACAATGAAATAAAAGATATATATAAATATATATATATATATATATATATATATATCATTAAAAAAATTAAAGAAAAACAAAGAAATAGAATACCGGATCTGCACCGGTACATTGAGCAGTTTTGAACATCAAATAGTCTACGGCTATACAATGGCAATATGTATTTTTTCTTTACACTACCATAAAATTATCTAGTGAAGAGAAGGAAAGATGCCCTTTTTTTAGAGAATAATTCTTTTAGAATTCTAAAGTAAATCAATATGAAAAAATATATGTATATCTCATTAATCGTAGGTAACATTTTCTAAACCATTAACAGGGTGTTTGGGAAAGTAGTTTAAACAATCAGTTTGAGTTTAGAAACTATAACATATGAAAGATTTATACTATAGCTTTTTACCATAACATATGAGAGTTTTATATTGTTCATAGTTCAAACCATTACTCTTCCAAACACCTTATAAAATCACATAGAAATTTCATCAAATTAAAATAATATACAAATTTAATTGATCCTAAAATGATCTGATGGACTAAAATTGCGTAACACGAATAGATCATTTTTCTGTACCAATATGAATCTTGAGAACGACATATATTGCGCATAATTTGATAAAATAGTTAAAGTACACACATTTCTTCGGTACAAAATGGTCGATATGGTACACCTTTTATGCTGTACAACTTGTAATAGCAACAAATCAGAACAAACAATAAGCGTTTCTCAATAGTACTAAATTAAATTTACGGAAGTACATAAGTTATTTTCATACCATCAATTCTAGCTTATCACTGTGAAGTGCGATACATATTTGAGTAGCAATTTTCTGGGAAATAAAAAGAAAAAAATAATCAAACTCTTGAATTTAACCATTTCAGTTTTTTTTTAATACCCATTTCAGCTTTTGCGATTTTTACTATTTGCTTGATTTTGCGAACATATGAATAATGAACCTCTTTTTGTCAAACTTGTCGGTAGGCTGGGGGCACCATGTATTCACACCTAAACAAATCAAGACTTTAACTAAACAACTTAATGTTAAAAACAATTAGGTGAGATAGTCGAATTATATGGTTGAGATTGAGCCTCTTTTTTAACTTGTATGAAATAGTAATAAATTAGAATTATCAAAAGTGACTGATCCACTAATTCCATAAGCCAAGGCAAGCTTTGGTTCCACAAGATTGGCCAAAAAAAGACAGGCCTAATTTAGAAGTATTGTAATGGCAAACAGAATGTTTGCAAATCTTATTGCAGCCTCCAGGCAATAAGGAGACCAAAAAGTAGCAGCCACCATCATAATTTTTGACTTTCTCATGGCTGCTGGGGTTTTCTTTTGCTATTAAACTTCCTTAGACCCAAAAAAAAAAAAAAACCCACTTAATCTTGTAGTGAAAATTCTACAAATCTTGACAGAAGATTAGCAAACAAGTGAAATATTAAAGCAAAGAAACATGTCAATGGGAATGGTTGCTTCATATTAATCTCTTCACTTTTTCAACATGAATACAATACACATTGCACGTGGTGATCATCTTTCAAACAAAAACTATATGGCCTATATAGCCACTTATTTCAACAAAAAAAAAAAAAAGAAGCCCTTTTTTCTCTATCTCTTTTTTTTTTTTTCATTTTCTCTTTTGCTCAATTCTTGGGATCTGAATTCCTAGAATCTATATATATAGCTAGCCCATTATTATACCTTTGTTACCCGAATAAAAACACCTAGTTAAAGCCCTAGGTGGAAATAAAAGAACAAAAGACAAGCTCACCCTTTAGCTTTGAAAATTTCTTTGGTTGGCATGCTATGATCATAACCAAAAAAAAAAGCCGGCAGACCTAGGTTTTTTATTATTGTTTTAGATAGATAGCCATTAACTAGCTACTTCCTTCATAAATTATGGGACATATATATATATATATATATATATATATATATATATGTATACACACACACATAACGTGAGGTGTAAAGAGAAAGGTAAAATATACACTTTGCGGCCTCACGGGGTGGATATAAATATAAACTTTATAATATGCACGTTTGATAAATCAATTGTCATGTTGAAGTTTGCGGGCACCTAGGAGACATGAAAGCTGGTTTTAGCCCCCACCAGAGAGACTTTCGCACTTTTTTTTCAATAATGATTAAATGTGTTTTTACTAATACTTTGTGATAAATGTTTTTAATGAGATTTTGCTGGACAGGATCCGAATATTCATGGTAGGTTTACAGGATAAGAGACATGTACTGACATTTGAAAATACTTTGTCCTTCAAATGAGTAGTACAGATGCAGGGACCACAGTAATACTCATTAGCTAGCTTCTCTTTTCTGCTACAATATGTGGTGGACAAAGCTAACATCAGGGGCGCAAAACCGAAAAGCACCACACCAGAGGAAACTTAGCATTACTGAAGCTAAATTTTGCTTGTGAGATTTTAAATGGGCTTAGGCCCACATGACCAAATGATCAGAACCTCTTTTAGATATCATGATATGTTCAGACCATTCGCAGTAAGCCTTTAGCTGAACTTCTACTTCTTTTAAGGAGCCACCTTAAGTATTCCTTGTCATTACTACTTTGAGAGTATTGAGAGTATGGATGGCAGTTTTACTCATTACCTACAGGACCCGCCTTAAATGGGTGCAACAATACCAATAGGTTCAGGTTGTAAAAAGATTACAAAATTTAACCCATTGCAGGTTACCGAATTTAGAGATCATTGATCCTAATCCCCGTTTACTAACCCCGTTTAACTGTATAATATTTTTAGATATATAGATCATGCATAATGTTCTATAAAATAGAAAACTATAGCCTTCTTTTATTTTTAATTTATAGTCTGATTAATAGGTTTTATTTATTTGTATCATAAAAATAATTTTTTGGCCAAATGGGTTACTCACAGTTGAGCTCTATGATGAGGAGACTTGTCCCATCCCAATCAACTTAAGGGAATTAAAGGGAAGAGAATGAGGATTATTTTTCTTCATGGGTGGGTTAGTGAAAAGACCATCCTGCTCGTTGCCATCCTTACTTGAGAGTTTATCTCCCTCTAAATTTCAACATGTTTCATACACTTACAGCATTTTATTATATTCAGTAATAATTACTCAAAATTAAATATAGACGATAACTTTCTAATTCGCACGTATGTATTAGCCCCTAAGTTAGGACAACTCAGAGCAGGGGCTATCTCAACCCGATATACATATGTGTGTACTGAAGGGTGAGGTGGGGTGGGGGTAGCTTGCCCCAACCCGACATGCATGTTTGTGTGTTGATGTATACGCACGTGTAATACTAAAGAGATTTTGAGGCTGACCTTTTACTTGTGATGTTTTAGAGAACTCTAGTGCTTGTTATTCACTGTTATTATTAAATTTAAAACATTGAACTAAAATTGTGGAATAAGAATTTCAAATTTGGAATTTAGATTTTGGTTTATTTTCATGAGACAATAGAGGTTACATTTGCCTAATTTTAAATTTATTTTAATAGATTTGCATCAAGTTTAAATAATTTATATTAAAAACAAAATTAACTCTTGGTAAATAAATAAATAAAGGCCAAACAGAGATCTTCTAATTTTACCATTTTTACAAGTACGTTTGAAACACATCACTTTCAAAAAATATAAAGAATCAATCACAAGTACTTTAGGATAAAGTTAGGCAAACATGTATTATTTAAGAATATTTTGGCCTTTTGGGTAAGAGAAATGATGTAAATCAAAAGAAGAAAAAGATAACAAAACACAATAGTGGTAGTAAAAAACAATGGTATACCACATTTACCCTCAATTTGAAGAAGGAAGAAGGGAGAAGGGAGAACGGATATTTATCTTTTTATGCCCTTTGTTTTAGGTGAATTTAAAAACTATATCTTCAGTTTTTTAATATCATCAATTATATACCTTCAGATTTGATTTAACATACAAATCTATATCTTAACTCAATCAATAGTTTTTTTTTACTTTTAAAATGACCAAATTATCCTTAAGTAAAAGAGAGAAATTAAAATTTTCAAAAATTAGGAACATAAACAAAAGCATACAAAACACCCATTTTGTAGGGTATTTTATACATTTTTAAAGTCAAAGACCTTAATATAAAGTTTTTTAAAGTTTTTAAAGTTCTTTTATTTTTCAATTTGAAAAGTATTTTAAGTAATTTTTAAAGTTAAAACTGAAGGTTGATTGGAAAAATATATAAATTTTTATAATAAATTTAATATGAATATATACATTTAATAATATCAAAAATTAAAATTATAATATTTAAATAAACGTAAGATTATAACTCTAGGAGAAGCATACACGCTCTTGTTATCCTTCATGCCATCCCTATTGACAGGACCGGACCCTCCCTCAAGTTCTACATTTGTCGGCGCCATAAGCAGAAGGCAAAAAGGATATCCCCCTAGCACCATTCCCATGGCGCTCACTCCATTGTCACTGAACCCATCCACTTCTTCTTCTTCTCCTTCTCCCTTTGCTTCATGCAAGTACGCTTCATCTCATTCTCTCTACTTTCTTCTTACCCACTTCCCAACCACTTCCAAAGCTCTGAAATTCAAAATCTCTTGCTCTCAGCCGCAGAGAGCCGTCCAGGTTGTCTCAGACCAACATCCCCAACGAGTCAAATTAGCTCTCGAGACCACGATTAAGCAGCAGCAGAAGAAGAGGAGGAAGCCCAGACCGAGCTTTTTCGAGCAAATTCAGGGAAAATGGTCTGCCAAAATTGGCTCCACGAGAGAGAAATTCCCATGGCAAGAGGAATTTTCACAGAACGAACAAGAAGGAGATAAAGAAGAAGAAGAAGAAGAAGAAGAAAAAGAAGAAGAAGAAGAAGAGATAGAAACAGAGGCAGAGATTGATGTAAAGAAATCGTCTGTGAGTGACTTGGTAAGTTTTAGAAGAAAAAATGGTGTGGTTTCCGCTCCTTGGGCTCGTGGCACAAAACTCATTACACCCCAAGTTGTTTCTGGACCCGAAATTCGAGAAAACAGTGATATGGAGGCTAGTGGGTTTGATGCTAAAAGTGATGAGATATCGGAGGAAGAAAGAGAGACTTCGAATGATGTGAGTGATTTTTCACTGGATGATGAAAGTTCTGATGATGGGTCTAGTGATTTGCCGTGGAAGAAGGCGGGGAAAGCGGAATCCGGGGAAGGCGAAAAGGAGGTGGTGAAGAGGAGGAGCAATGTGGCGAAGGCGGAGAAGACGTTGCCGGAGCACGAGCTGAAGAGGCTGAGGAATGTCTCTCTGAGGATGCTGGAGAGAATAAAGGTTGGAGCAACAGGTATAACGCAGGCGCTGGTGGATAGTATTCATGAGAAGTGGAAGTTGGATGAAGTGGTCAAGTTGAAGTTTGAAGAGCCTCTTTCCCTTAACATGAAAAGGACCCATGGGATTTTAGAGGTTAGTTTTAGTTTACATGGTTGCCTTTTGACTTGTTTGTTTTTTTGTATGGAGATTCCTTCATTGGGTAAGTGATAGAAATGTGTTTTTTTCGTTAAGTAATCACAATTTAGATAAAGTATGGAGATAGGTTTATATTGTTACTTATGATAGTAACTTATGAAAATTATCCTTTGTAAACTTTTTGGCTTTCCGAGGTTCGTTTCACAATGGCCATGATAACAATTTTGAGCCTCTAATAATTTGGTTGTTGACTGATGCTCAAGAGAGAGTTAAAAAAAACACAATTTGAAATTTATGTATGGTTATGCGTTGTATGAAAGCATAGGAATTTATTTAACTTATTATTTGTTGTGTGTCAGAGTAAAACTGGAGGTTTGGTTATATGGAGATCAGGCAGTTTGGTGGTTCTGTACAGGGGAATGACATACAATCTTCCTTGTGTACAATCATATATTAAGCAAAATCCGACCGAATCAACGAAGTTGCCAGCCTCAAAAGACGTCGTGCATGATAAAGAAGCGAAGGATTCAGTAAGAACTATGGAGTCTTCTACTCCCATTTCTGTAAAGAAAGTGAAAGGTCTATCCAAAGGAGAAACCATGCACTTGCACGATCTCAACCAGTTATTAGATGAGCTAGGTCCACGCTTTACAGATTGGTTAGGCCGTGAGCCATTGCCTGTTGATGCAGACTTGCTGCCTGCAGTGATTCCTGACTATAGAACTCCATTCAGAATTTTGCCTTATGGTGTAAAACATAGTGTCGGAAACAAGGAAATGACAAAACTTCGTAGAACTGCCAGAATGATGCCTCCGCATTTTGCTCTTGGTACGAAAGACTTATTGCATGTGAATATACTTGCAGTTCCTAATCATTGACATATTAAGTGTAATGTATATTCTAACTTGTCATAGGGAGGAACCGAGAACTGCAAGGTCTCGCTAGGGCTATGGTGAAGCTGTGGGAAAAGTGTGCTATTGCAAAGATAGCTGTTAAACGTGGTGTACAGAACACATGTAATGAGAGGATGGCTGAGGAACTCAAGGTGAGGAATACAACTATCTTTCTTAAGCGAATTTGTTTAGTGTGAATACTTTATTTTCACAAGGCAAAACTTTCATTCCCAGAAGCTGCTGTTTATGTCTAATATCATCACCACTATAACTGTAGCTATTAATTTGAAGACTTGGAACAATGTTTCATGACTTATTTATGTGGCAATCAGTCTGATGGTCCTTTTTGCTCATGACTGTTTCTTGTTTGTCTCAGAGGTTAACTGGGGGGACACTGCTTTCTAGAAACAAGGATTTCATTGTCTTTTACAGGGGTAATGACTTCTTGCCACCTGTTGTCATGAAGTCTTTGGAAGAAAGGAGAAAATTAAGAGACCTCCGGCAAGATGAGGAAGAAAAAGTTCGACAGATGGCCCCAGCTTTCATTGAATCAAAAAGCCAAGATTGTATCGATCAATTGGTTGCTGGAACTCTTGCCGAAACCATGGCCGCAACTGCTCACTGGGGACACCAACCAAGCACTTTAGATGTTGAAAAGATGATGAAAGATTCCACTTTGGCAAGGCATGCCTCCATAATAAGACATCTGGAGAGGAAACTAGCTCTTGTAAGTCCCAATCACTATCAACTATTTTAGAAATTCTGCAACATTTATAATTTCTGGCATATATCTAATCCTGGGTTGTCTTAGGCAAAAGGAAACCTGAAAAAGGCTGAGAAAGCTCTAGCAAAAGTGCAAGAAAACTTGGATCCATCAGATCTGCCAAATGACTTGGAAACCATAACTGATGAAGAGAGATTTTTGTTTCGTAAGATTGGTCTGAGCATGGAACCATTCTTGCTTCTGGGTAAGAAAAACCACTATGATTCTTAACAAAATTGTTTCCAGGGAAGTACTAAAACAGTTTGGTGATTTTGTCTCAGGAAGGCGGGGACTTTACAGCGGTACCATAGAGAACATGCACTTGCACTGGAAATATCGGGAGTTGGTAAAAGTCATCGTGAGCAGAAAGAGTTTTGAGCATGTAAAGCAGATTGCAATTTCTTTGGAAGCAGAGAGCGGTGGGGTGCTAGTTTCTATAGACAAAACTCCCAAAGGCCATGCAATTCTTGTCTATCGCGGGAAGAACTACCAAAGCCCACTTAAAATAAGACCTAAGAATTTATTGACAAGAAGGCAGGCATTGGCACGCTCAATTGAACTGCAGAGACGTGAGGTAACAATACAATGGAACCGTGAAGCCTATATATAAACAATTATTCTTTGTTTATAATTTTAATCTACTGGCTTACCTATCTTACCAGGCATTGCGGCATCATATCTCAGACTTACAGGAGAGAATTGGGTTGCTAAAGTCTGAATTGGTATGATCTTCCATTGCTTCAGAAGAATCTAATGATGAGTGATAATCAAATCATTTTCTTTTCCGCAAAATTTATTCTTTTTTGTTCTTAAATCCAGGAGGAATCAAGAAATGGGAGAATGGCTGATAATAAAGGGACACCGCACTTAACAGTGGAGGGCTCCTTATATGATGATGAGGCAACAGAGGTGAGTAATCAAATCCATAGATGTTATGCTCCCCTCTTAATTAATACCTAGTTTTTGTCATGTCCAAATAACAAAATTTGGCACAATCTTTATCAATTCGAGAATATTACACAGATACCAGGCATTTATATTGCCTCACGTTCACAGACACATGAAAAAGACCATAACATAGATTTTCTTAGATTGAGTGGACAAAGCTAGGCAACTTATCTTTTTTCATTATTTTATTTTTTGAACTAGGATGATAGTGAAGAGGAGTATCTTGAGAAATATGACAATGGTGACGAAGGCAATGAACATGAGGAGCTTAAACAAGTTCAGTAATTCCGCAACTCCGTGACTGTTTTAGGAGATTAAAACATTGCACATAGGCTTTGCTAAAACAGCCATGGCTCTTTGCTGCCTAGCCAATGCAAAGGCGTCGGACCATTGGTACAAAACTGAGGAACAGCGAAAAGAACTTTCTGGGGGAAGTCCATTGACAGAGATCGTTAAATCTATACCTACAGTCAAACTGACTCCAATTCTGCCGTGAGCACTAATATGGCTGTCTGATCGCCGATATTCCGAGGGAGCATGTTTTTCATGAGCATTGTGCAGATTGCGGTGTTAATTTTTGTCTTGTTAATTATTGGTCTTTTGGTTGAATGATTTACTCGTCTCACCTGAGGTTTCCCCTTTCTTTCCACACATGAGATTACTTCAGAAAAGCAAAGGACATTACAAGTTCAAATAAGTTAGAAATGAAACTCCTGTTACTGAAATATTAAAACAAGTTCTTTTTCGTTTAAGCTTTGAAGGTAGTCAACAAAACGAACGAAACTCGTCGATCAACCAGTTTATTATACAAATAGGTTTGCGTTGTGCAGTTTTGAACAGTTCCATTCCAGCCTAAAGGATCTCATCCCAGGACTGGGGGGCAGGAATACATGGAACACAATCGGAACATCAATGTTCATCATGCCCTTAGTTATTCTCCGCGCAATTATGTTCGAGTGTTGGGCAGAGAGGGCAAGTGCCTACTGCCTACGTAGAAGCAGCCTTGTCCTGCTCCAATGCTTCCTTTATGTACTCGACAACTACTGAAGCTAACTCAGCTTGATGCAAACTGTAACAATGATCAGCTCCTTCGATGATGCGCAGTTTGTGATTCGGTATTATCTTGACAAACTCGAACGCATCTTCAACAGGGATGATCTCATCTACAGATCCATGGATTGTTAACACCCTGCATTTTGCATTGTAAGGAATGAAATCTGACCCGCTTTTCTCACAATCTTGCTTGACTAGAAAAATGCTAAAAATTTTCAAAGTAGCATCAAATAAAATGAGCTCGGCCATGCAAGAAAATGCAAGGGAACAACACTTTTATAAGTAATAACCTGCAGTCTTTGTCGATCGCAAGACAAGCTGCGTGCATGTCGGTATTTAGACGTTCTGTCATACTTTCCAGGGTTACCCGATAATTGACATTCTCTGTAGAATATGATACGCAGAAAGGATGAGGAAATCAAGTAACCAAAAAAAGAGAACTACAGTATTAAAGAACTTATCAGAGTTACCTTTCTTATCTTTGACTTCAAGATAACCTTTATCCTTTAGTCTTTCCATAAAATCTTCTCCCATGCGTTGGGCAATGCCGCTTTGCAGATCATACCGCCCAGATACATTGACAACCGTACGGACATCATGATATCTAGATGCATATAGAAGAACCACATCGCCTCCTGCAAATGGGCGATTTTGGTGACAACTCTTTTTAAGACAAAATCTGTGCAGTTGTTGGGAATAGGTCTTCTACTCCAAGCAAACAGTATCAAAAGATTATTAACCAAGCTTAACAATCAACCAAGACCAAGTTGGCGTCTGATCAAACATTGCCCTGAATGTAATCTAAAGATGTTATTACCCACCAAAATCATTAATTTCAGAAAACCAGCGTAAGGTTGTTTTACTATGTGTTCAGATTACAACGTAGAAGTGCTGCACATTTGAGAATTTGAAAGCAAACCTTTACTATGTCCAAGAATTCCACTTATTACACGGTTCGCACCGGAGAAGTGCTGGATTACAGCATGTAAATCATCAGCCTCTTTGTTATAGTTTCCATACTCAAATGTTCCTTCACTTTCCCTACAAAGAAGAGACAATCACAACCAGATGAACATTGACTAAAATAGCACAAAACTAAAACAAGGACAAGGCTTCTGACCCCTGCCTTGACATAAAATTTGAACCAAAAAAGTTAATTGTAACTACAAAATATAGTTCCAACTGTCTTGTCAAACGGCCTAGTCAATATACCTCAAGTTTCATATATAGTTGTAATGCTGTATGGTTTAAACTGTAAAATCTTTTGAAAGCCATTTACCAAAAGTACATACAAGGCACCAGGTTTAAGGTAATTCTATTTATCAATCAAGAATTATTTGATATTTACTCATACTACAAACAAAAAGTCCTTAGTATTTTCAAAGCTAATCATGATCCCGAAAACTATGAAAATGTTTGGAATTTTCTTGGCTTGCATTGCAGTAAAGGTAAGATGACGATTACTTGCTCCTAGTTATAGCTAGTCATTCAGAACTTGCAATTGCGTCATGTATGATAAAACTAAAATAATTGTATTTTGTTAAATCAAAATCTTACCCATTTCCAGAGAAATCAAAACGGATGGCACTGATTCCTTCTTTTTCCAATTCAGCAGCCACGTTGGTCATTATTCTATGTTCCTGTTGGTGAAAACCAAAAAAAAAAAAAAAAAAAATCTATAATTTCTCCACAATGAATTCATTTAAGCAATTCGTTTTTCTTTCCTTTTTTTTTTTTTTTTTTTGCTATTACAAGATGATGATCAATGATTAATAGTTGAAGGTCTACTTAATCAATAAACTTGACATCAATTTCATTCCTTTGACAAAGAGAAATATCTAAAATAAGTTCTTGATTAGAAACTTCACGGAAAAATAGAAAGCAATCCTAATCTAGGGTGAAATAGACATCCGAAACATTAACCTTAGTCGCTTGAAAACCGTGGCATAAGATAACAATCTCCAGAGATCCAGTGTCGTGCAATAAGCCCACAAGCTTTTCACCGTATCTGTTTGGTACTACAAATTTCTTTTGCTGAACCACTAGATAAAGAAATTCAAAAAGCACTTAATAATCTTAGACAAATTTCTTAGAGAATCGAACCTATATATATAGACATATGTATGTATATGTGTACATGTGTATGTCTATATTCAATGAATCAAGGATTAACCAACACTCAAGAGCATATCAAGAGTGCCCACCTCTAAAAGTATTAACATTTTCATTGTAACTTGGAAAACCCACATCAAATTACAGTCGTAGAAGCTTCTACCAAAATCCACTAGAGAGTTTCACTTCTTTTTCAGATATGCATTCATTTTTACTTACCTGGGTTTCCTGCAGCCTGGGCCATCGTCAACGATTTTCTGGGGCTGTGTTTGGCTGGTGAGAAGAAGTGCACCTGGTGGAGAGGAAATCTATGTGAAGAAGCGAACTTTTTGGAAATGAATGAAGAGGTCAATGAATGAAAACTATGCACTTGTGTACTTTCCATTTCCAAGGGTAAAAGACCCCAAAAATGAGATAGGGCTTTCCCTTTCTTTTTTTTTATCCTAAAAGGAGAATTTGGGAAATTCGGAACTCCACCTTAACAATCAGCCAATTACGTTCCAGTCCATCTCGTGCACGATCTTTAGCATATCTTCTAATGTAATTGCTTAAAATTAGACTATAGCATGGGATTTTATGGCATGTTTATCTGATATATTTTGTGTATGGTTATGATGACCAAGGGCTGGGTACTAGGGGTTTATGTGCTTGAAATCAAATTTAGACAAAAACTACCCAAATTGCAATGTTTGGATAATTTTCAAAGAAATGAAATTTTGGCATGTCTAAAACATGATTTATTTTTTGAGAAAGACCTAAAAACCTATTCAAGTTGTAGGTCTCGACAAAACTATTGAGAATCGCGGACGGCTTATCAAAATTCCCTAAATTTATGAGATATGAATTTTACGAATTTTTATCATAAAAATTTCAACAAGTGTTAAATAGAAAAACGTTTTTAAATTAAAAGAATTTTGAATTGGAAAACTTGGAGAATTTTAATCCTTGCAAAAAATCGAGGCCAACGTTATAAAATGATTGTTTTAGTTTAGGGGTGAAATTGTCAAAATTTTCAATATCTAGGTTAAAATTGTAAGGTTTTTTTAAAATCGAGTTTTTATTGCAAAAATAGAATCGACACCTTGATTTCTTACAATAATGACAAGGAGAAATTCATTAATAAAATATAATATTTAATTAGGTTTAATTAATGAATTTACACTTAAAAATTGTAATTTTTATGAAATTGTGATAATGTATAAATAAGCAGTATTAATTGAAAATTTCACTGCGAATGTGATGCAATGTTGGATATTGTTAATACAAATTTTATGAGTTTAATTACTCAAGAATTTGTAAATAATATCCATAAAATGAATTTTATATCATAATTAATTGTAAAATTGTGATACAAACGAATAGGTAATTAGACTACAAATAAGACATAGAGTCCACCAAAACCCCAACCCAATATGAAAAGGAGGCTGAAGCAGTATAAGTATACTGCAAAGTGAAAATGCAAATATGAAAAATGTTATGTTTGGCCTCCCAAAGTACACCAAAGGTAAGTAAAATATTTTACACAATCAAATGATAGGTTGTGCATTAATTTTACCACGACAGTGTAAGAAAAATACTGTCTGGTGAAAAAATTACACAGTGTAAATTTTTGGGCCCCATTAAGTGGACACTCAATTGAATTTTGTTGGGTCACCATCCCTTGAAAGGTGGCCCAATCCCATGGAGACACCTAGTAACTTAGTGGGTTACTTGATGAGTCACCCATATGGATAAGCATGCATTAAATGTAGAATTTAGCCAAAAAAATTTCTTCTTCCTCCTCAAAAAACCCACGGCCACCATTAAAGAGTTCTTCCAAGAATTTTTCAACTTCACATCTTAGCAAAAACAGCACCAATTAAGTTCAAGAGGCAAAGTTCAAGGAATTTCAACAAGTTTTAAGGTAAAAACCTAAAGTTTTTTCAAGTTTTTAAGGGATTTTCATGGGTTAAGGGAGAAGTGGATTCATGGTGTTTTTCAATGAAAAATATCTGGGAAAAAGGATTCAAAGGAGCCTTGGAAGGCTAGAAGCTCAAAGTTTCCATTTGGGGTAAGTTTTGATTTTTCAAAGTTTTGAAATTTTGTGATTTTGGTTTTGATTTTTATTCTCTCAAAAGTATGTGGGTTCTTGAGCAAATTTTTAGTTAAATTTCATAGAAATATGAACTATGGTATGTTGATGTTGTGAAAATTAAGGGCTGAATGTTGAAAACGGTAATTTATGTAAAAAGCGTATTTTTGTAATTTTAGTATTAGTTTTTAAAACATGGTGGTTGGGGATGAAAATGACCTAGGAAAGGTTGAATCTGCTTATACATTGGCTGGGAGGCAGTTTTAAAATAGATTTTTACAAAAATAACCCAAGGACTAAATTGTAAGAAAAAGTTTTCTCTCGGTAGAATTGAAAAATGCCCAAAAACACCCTTGTGCAGTGAGAATTTGAAAAAATTTAAAACACAAAAGTTGTAGATCTCGATGAAACTGTTAGGCAATTAAGGCAGTTTGTCAAAAATCTCAACCATTTGTGAGATTTTAATTTTTCAAGAATTTCTTAAAATTGAAAAAAAAAGTTAAAGGGCAAAAACGTTATTTTGTAAAATGATTTAAGGTATGGTACTTTGAGTAAAGATGTTCCTTTTGAAAAATAAAAAATTTTGGTTTAAAGAGATACATGTTAGCCCTGGGGCTAAAATTGTCAAAATTTTTAGTTTATGGGCTAAACTGTAAAGTTTTACCGAAATAGGGCATAGATGTGAGATAAAGAGACTCGACACCCCAAGATATTGTTTTAAAGTTAGTACGTGACTATTTTTGTTAGAATAACAAAATCAAGCTTGGCAAAGTTAGTAGGCCCACTGAGGGTAAAATTGTCATTTTGCCCAAATAACCCGAACTACTCCGAAATGTTTCAAATGAAAAAAAAGAGGAATGATTAGAAAGATTTTTGCCCTTCATTAGAGACGATAGGATAGAATTAGATAGAAGTAAGAAAAACAGTGGTTTTTAGAGTTGTATATAGTTATACAATTCAATTTATTAATTAACGATCATCTTGTAACGAAACATAGTGGAATTTGGCTATTAGCTTTGTAATTGGCCAACAAGATCCTAGAAGTCTAGGAAAGAGGAAACCGAGGTTGATTTGCACAGTATTCGAACCAAGTAAGTTCCCATCCTACCTACAGTATGAAATTGTAGGTATAGCATGTGATGCATATATATATGTATACCTATGTGTATATCAAGGTGTATACCGGTGTGTATGCTATAGTATGAATACCTATAAGTACATTAGTGTATATTTGTGAATATACAAAATAAATACCTATGTGTATATTACGACAAGTACCTGTGTGTATATTAGGACAAGTACCTATATGTATATTACGACATGTACCTGTGCGTATATTATGACATGTACCTATGTGTACATTATGCCAAATACTTATGTGAATATTAATGTGTACCTGTGTATATATAAAATATGTACCTATGTATACTATGTCGTACAAGAGCATTTATGTTTGTGTATAACATGTGATTATCACTTTATGCATGGTATGATAACCATAATAAGTAGACTGGTAAATATATCACTAGAAGTTAAGAAAAGTGTCGCACCGAATTTTGACTCAATAAGAGTTTAAGGATATAGTATGGTCTCAGTGTTACGAAGACCTATGTGCGCAATGGTACGAACGCTTGGGCCCTAGTAAGAGATAAGATATGAAAAGGATAAAGAATGATCATAAGAAAGCATAATCGGATCACGCATTATATTGAATGTGCATGTGGGACTTACTGGGCTTAAACTCATTAAGTGTTTCATGCTATAGGTATCTTAACAGGAAGGTCAGAATAATTTCATAGTTAAGCTGGCAGAGGGATGAGGAATGTGTAGAATAGGTATAGATACCGCCATGGTTTTTGTTTTCGTTGTAAGATATTTTATGTTATTTTAAAAGTAATGTTTGGAAAACAATATTATAAAGGAAAGGTTTTTGTATAAATACAAGTATATGTCTGTATTTTGAAAGTTACTAAAACCAGTATATGTACAAAGAAGTATGTTAAGTAAATTTATGTATATATTTGTGTTTCCAAAGATGTTAATTTCTGTATGTAAAATATTTAAAAAAAAATTCCTAAGTTTTCGCCTATATGTAAGTAAGAAAAAGGTTTATCACAGCCCGAAAAAGGCGGATTGTGACAGTTGGTATCCGAGCGAAAATCCTGCCACCCTACTACACATTGCCATTTACTCCACCGCTATGGCTCAAGTAAGATAGTTTAATTTTTAACATAGAGATACTGAATTGTGATTCTATGTGAGAATGTAATGCTAATTGAGATAATAAATATAGTATATGACGGAGCCGCATAACAACCATGACATGAAGGCGAACCGGAGAGCAAGTATTGCCTTCCGTGAGACAATACCTCTGCGCTACTATGGCAGTCGACGACCGATGATCTTGACGGAATGGTTCCACTTGATAGAAGTAATTTTTGAGACTGTCCATACCCCATAGCATTTGCAGGTTCCATTAGTCTCAGGGCGACTGGCAAGAGCCGCATTGGAATGGTGGATAGGGCTTCGGCCAGAAGAGCGGCAACATAACTGAGAAGGATTTAAAGCGTAGATCTCAGAAGCATTCGCATCGTTCCCACCTATTGATAACATGCAAGTTCAAGTGATTCCAATGTTATGGGCAGATTGGCGTCGTAGCTTGTATTTACGCGTAGAACCATTATGGGTTAAGTACGTAGGTGAGCTAGTGGATCATTATATCCTAAGGTTTCATCGTACTATGGTACCATTGATTCTGCTAGAAATACCCTTACAGCGAATTTGTGACCTTATTTGGAGAGATCTTCCCGACACAGTTCAGCAACAAATGCAGTATCCGAGGGATTTTCTCAGTCTCAATGATTTTCTTATAGAAGTATTGCATGCGGAGCAAAACGTGGCCGCGCCCCTAGAGGATCCCCCAGTAGACATGGAAGAAGATGATGAAGACGATGATGATGAGGATGATGGTAGTGATGACGATGATGAAGAGCTCAAATTTATCCCAGTATCTCCCGAACCTATAATTGCACGTGACGACAAGTCTACCGATACGGATAAAGAGGAGGAGGAGAACCCTGAGGAGGATCTCGAAAATAGTGACATGTCAGGAAGAGAGTCAGATTAAAAAGTAAATGAACTTATGAAGATTTTTGTGTATTAAGATGTACTCAGATGTGTGATTAGTACAGTTTTGGCTTCTTGCTTTTGTATATAAGTGTACTCCGGCAAGTGGTATCCGTCGCGGTAATAGGGTATATGTAGCCGAAAGAGATAACTGCTCCCGAAAATGATATGAACAGTTTATGTAAGAAAGAAAGTAAGTATGTATGTTAGTCACTTATGTAATGTAAAAGGAAAAGGAAGAAGTTAATGAAATGAAATGTATGAAATGAGATATTAAGTTTATGTTATTGTTCATGTTTGCATGTATTTATAGTATTTGAAAATATTTTTTTAAAGACTATTAAGTTAAGAGTATATACTGATGTAATAATGAAATTGTACAGTAGGCATATAAGGTTATTAGCAATGGCTTGTGTACCCGGAGGACCTACGAATCAGGACGTAATGGCCATGATTACAGAGTTATAACAGAAACTTCGAGCTCAGGAGTTAGAAATGCAAAAGTTAAGAGAATAGTTAGCAAACCAAAATCTTGTACCACAGGCTCGTGCAAATTCGCCACCCCTAGTACCACCGCCTCAGCAAGTAGAACCAGTTGTTCTAGTAGCATCTACTACCGAATTTTATGAAAGATTCCGATGGATGAAAGCCCTGAAATTTGACAGATCTACTGATCCACTAGAAGCCGATGATTGGCTCACTAGCATAGAATGGGTTCTGAAATTTATGGGGCACAATGACCGTGAGAAAGTTTTATGCGCCTCATTTTCCCTCACCAAGGATGCCAGAAGGTGGTGGGAGTCAGTAGAACGTAGAAGAAACAAAGATGAAATGTCGTGGCCAGATTTCGTGGAAGAATTTGGAAGGGCTTACTTTAATGTGGAAACAACGGCGGCCCAGCAAGAAGAATTCAACAATTTTAAACAAGGCAATATGTTAGTGGCGGATGCCGTAAAGAGATTTAATCAACTAGCATGACTCTGGCCAGAATTGGTACCCACTGATCGAGAGCGGATAAGAAGATTCATGCGGATGTTCTGAACCGACATCGCCCTTGTAGTCAATAGTGGAGGGCAAGCCCTTAAGGATAAAGAGGATTGTATTAACGGGCTACTAGATCTGAGTTTAGAATCGCCCGTGATAAGGAAGAGAGAGCAAGAATTTTTAAAGCTCAAAAGGAAGAGAAAGCTTTAGCTAAACAGAGTTAAGCCGTACAAGCAAAAGGACAAGGAAGCGTTCTGAATCAAGGGCAGTCCTAGAGTCATCCAGCTGGACGCAATTGCAATGCCAATAATAAGAGGAAATGGAACGTGGTTAATCCAAAGAATCAGAAAGGACAACCCCAGAAGAGGATCAGTGATGGAGGAAATAACAAGCCTCTCTACGGGCAATGCGGGAAAAGGCACGCGAAAGAGTGCAAGGCTTGCACTAATAAGTGCTTCCTCTATGGTAAAGAAGGGCACTACACCAGAAACTGTTTTTCTAATCCCCAGAATCAGAATAGTCAGAGTCAGCAAAGACCTCAGGGAACCTAACTTCACACAGTCCAAACATAAATTGAAGGCCCTAGCATCAATCAGGGACGCTTGGAAGCTCTGGAACCCAGTGGACGGATCTATGCCTGCACAAAGAAAGAAGATGATGCAAGAACTTCATCAGTGGTGACAGGTCAGTTTTTTGTTGCTACTGATGTTTATGTTTTTTTTTATTCTAGAGCAACGCATTCATTTGCATAGCTTAAGTTTGCCAAACGGATAGGAAATGAAGGGGATAGCATGTAACAGACTTTTAAGACTGCACTTCCCTCTAGGGAGGTATTGAATTCCGATTATTGGTTACGTCACATACCATAGTTGTTTGTGGGAGAGAATTGTATTCGATTTAATAATAATTGATATATAAGACTGTGACGTTATCTTAGGAATAGATTTCCTGGGAAAATATATGGCCAAGATCAATTGCCGACAATGCAAGGTTACGTTTCGTCCATCCGAAAGTGAAAAGTTTATGTATTCGAGGAAGATTCCTGAGGCTCCCAAGGTGTTAATTTCAGCGTTGAAAGCAAAGAGGATGTTGGAAAGTGGATGCACCAGTTATCTGGTGAACTTAGTAAATAAGGAACAAGAGGCTCAGTTAGGACCAGAGAATGTCCCCATAGTAAAAGAATTCGTTGACGTGTTTCTGGACGAGTTACCGGGCTTAGCACCGGAATGAGAAATTTTGTTTGAGATTGAATTAACGCCAGGTACAGCTCCAATTTTGAAGGCACCGTATCGTATGGCCCTAGGAGAACACAAAGAGCTACGGGTGCAATTACAAGAATTATTGGATAAAAGGTTTATTCGGCCAAGTCATTCCCCGTGGGGAGTGCCTGTATTATTTGTCAAGAAGAAAGATGGAACGTTACTAATGTGCATTGATTACTGGGAACTAAACAAAGTCACGATTAAGAATAAGTATCCACTTTTGAGAATTGATTATCTATTTGATCAATTGAAGGGAGCAGCAGTATTTGCGACGATCGATTTACGTTCTGGTTATCATCAACTTCGGGTTAAAGACGAGGACATGCCGAAGATAGCGTTTCGAACTTGGTATGGGCATTATGAGTTTTGTGTCATGCCATTTGGACTGACTAATACCCCGACAGCATTTATGGACCTTATGCACCAGATCTTCAAGGACTACCTCGACAAGTTCGTTATCATTTTCATCGACGATATTTTGATTTACTCAAGAACATCCAAAGAGTATGAGGAACATTTAAAGCTTACACTGCAGTTGCTAAGGAAGCATCAATTGTTCGCCAAGTTCTCAAAATGTAAATTTTGGTTGGAAAAAGTTCATTTCCTAGGACATGTGGTGTCACGAGATTGAGTATCTGTTGACCCTTCCAAAGTAGAAGCAATAAATAAGTGGCCTACGTCGAAAAGTGTTACCGAGTTCAGGAGTTTCCTCGGTTTAGTTAGCTATTATTGACATTTTGTAAAAGGATTCTCCAAACTTACAGCACCATGTACGGCCCTTACACCGAAAGCAGTTAAATATGAATAGACCAAGATGTGCGAAGAGAGTTTCCAAGAACTAAAAAGACGACTCACGAGTTCGCCAGTATTGACCATACCGGATCTAAACCTAGGAAATTTTGTGATCTATAGTGATGCATCAAAAAGGGGATTGGGAGCCGTACTTATGCAAAATGGAAAAGTGATTGCATATGCGTCCCGACAGTTGAAGGATCATAAAAGGAACTATCTAACGCATGACTTCGAGTTAGCGGCGGTCGTATTTGCATTGAAGATTTGGCGTCACTACCTGTATGGAGCTAAATGCGACGGACCATCAGAGTTTGAAGTATATCTTCACGCAGAAGGAGCTCAACATAAGACAATGAAGGTGGCTTGAGTTAGTTAAAGACTATGATTGCAAAATTTTATATCACCCTGGATGTAATGACCGAGAAAATTTTATTAATAAAACATAATATTTAATTAGGTTTAATTAATGAATTTACTCTTAAAAATATAAATTTTTGTAAAAAATACGATAAAGTATAAATGAGTTGTATTGATTGCAAGTTTTATGGTTAATATGATGCAATGTTGGATATGGTAAAATACATATTTTATGAGTTTAATTACTCAAAAATTTGTAAATAATATCCATAAAATGAATTTTATATCACAATTAATTGTAAAATTGTGATATAAGCAAGTAGAAAATTAGAATGTAAATAGGAAATAGAAGTTGTTCAAACCCTAACCCGAGATAAAAAGGAGACCGAAGCAGTATAAGTATACTGTTAAGTGAAAACGTAGATATGAAAAGTGTCATGATTGGCCTTCAAAAGTGAACGAAAATTAAGTGAAATATTTTTATACAGTCTAAGGATAGGAGGTACACTGATTTGACCATGGCAGTGTAAGAAAAATACTGTGTGACAAAAAAATACACTGTGTAAATTTTTGGGTCCCACAAAGTGGACACCCAACCGAATTTGATTGGGCCACCAAGCTTAGAAATGTGGCCCAATAGCATGTCGCCACCTAGGGTATCCTTATGGATGACCATGAGTCATCAAAATGGGATAAGAAAGCATTTATTACAAAATTATCAAAAAAATTTCATTTCCTTCTTCCTCCCATATTCGGTAGCTATAGCTAGAACTCTCAAAAAAATTTCTCAGCCCCACACTCTGCAAAAATAGCCAAAAACAAGTTAAAGAAGCAAAGCTCAAGAATTTTTCACAAGATTTAAGGTAAAATCATAAACTTTTTAGCAAGTTTTCAAGGGATTTTTCATGGGTTAAGGGGAAAATTAATTCATGGTGTTTTTGCATGAAAATGAAGCCTAGGAAGGAGTTCAAGGAGCCTTGGAAGGCTCGAAATCAAAAGAGTGTTATTTGGGTAAGTTTTGAAATTTTGTAATTTTTGTTTTGATTTTTATTCCTTTGAACCTATGTGGGTTCTAGAGCATGTATTTGATGAAATTTCATGGATATGTGTTGTATGGCATGTTGAAGTTATGAAATTTTAGTTTATGGTGCAAAATGGTAGTTTTTGTAAAAAGTTTTATTTTCGTGATTTTGATGTTAGTCTTAGTAAAAGTGATATTTGAGCATGAGAATAATTTAAACCAAGGATGAAACGGTTTCTGAAGGGGTAGATCTGCAATTTTGAAATGGATTTTTACAAAAACACTCTAAGGACTAAATTTGTAATAAAAAGTTTTTCTTGGTAGAATTAAAAAATGACCAAAAAGGCCCCTATACAATGAGATTTTCACAAAAGTTGAAACATGAAAGTTGTAGATCTCGACGAAACTGTTAAATATTGTGAACAGTTCGTCAAAAATCTTGATCGATTGTGAGATTTTGATTTTTCAAAAAAAATTGTAAAGATTGTGAAAAATTTTTAAAAAGGGCAAAAATGTTATTTCCCAAAGGATTTTTAATATGGTACTTTGAGCAAAAATGATCCTTGAGAAAAATAGAAAATTTTGGTTTAAAAAGGACAATTTTACCCTCGGAGCTAAAATTGTCAAAGTTTTCAGTTAAGGGGCTAAACTGTAAAATTTTACAGAAATAGGGTACCATTAGAAGTTAAGATAATCCGACCCATTAGGGTATTATTTTGAAATGAGTACAAGATTATTTCCATTAGAAGAGCAAAAACGAGCTCAGAGATTAGTCGGCCTGCTAGGGGCAAAGTCGTCATTTTTTCTCGAGAGAAAAACCAAACTGTTTCAAAACGACCCTAAGAGGGAAAAAGAGCGATTAGAAAGAATTCTGCTCTTCGTTAAGGGTAATGGTATGGAATAAGATAAGAATAAGGAAACCAGTGGTTTCAAAGTTATATACGATTATGCAACTCGACTAATTAAGTAACGAACATTTTGTAACGAAACGTAAAAAATTGGCTAATAGTTTTGTAATTGACCAACAGGATCCTAGGAGCCTAAGAGAAAAGAGACCGAAGTTGATTTTGCGGTACTCAAAGACAAGTAAGTATCCTTCTTACCTACGGTATGAAAGTGTAGGTATAGAATGTATGTATATATACTTGAGTATATATTAAGGTGTAAACTTATGTGTTTGCTATGAAATGAATACCTAGGGTATCGTATGGATACTTGTGAATATACGATTAAAATACCTAAGTGTATAACTTGTTATGTACTGGTATGTACAATATATTACTCACCTGTGTGTATAATGATTAATACCTGTGTGTATGGAATGTTGCGTACCTGTGTGTACAGTGATGAATACCTGTGTGTATGTAAAGTAGGTACTTGTGTGTACTATGCTATGCAAACGATTTTATGTATTATGGATAACATGTGATTATCACGTCATGCATGGTATGTCGACCATAATAAATAGATTGGTAAATATGTCACTAGAAATTAAAAAAAGTGTCGTACCGACTCCTGTATCAAGGGGAGTCTAAAGGATAAAGTATGGTCACGGTGTTACGTAGACCTAAATGAAAATACACAATGATACGAACACTTGGGCCCTAGCTAAAGATAAGAAATGATGATGATAAAGAAAGTTTATAAGAAAGCATAATTGAATCATGCATTCAATTGATTGTTCATATGGGATCTATGGGACTTACTGGGCGTTAGCTCATTAAGTATTTCATGCTGTAGGTATTCCGACAAGAAGGTCAGAATAAGTTTTAATGATGAGCTGGCAGAGGGATGATAGAGTGTAGATTGGGTATGAAATCTGCTAGTGTATGTTCACCGTTGTGACATGTTTGATGTTATTTTGAAACGAAATGTTTGATAAACAATTTTGTAAAAGTAAGAATGTTTATGTAAATATAAAATGTTTTGGAAGTTACCAAAATTAATACATGTAAATTATTTTAGTATGAAAAAAGAAAAACAAATATTTCTAAATTTTTACCTATAAGTAAGTGAAGAAAAAGGTTAATCACAGCCCGAAAAAGGCAGGTTGTGACACTAGAAAGGCTAACTAAGTAGCCGACGCCCTCAGTTGTAAAGCAACGTCTCTGCTTGCAATGGTGCGATCAATGTCAAGACCTCTTCAAAAGGACTTGATAGAAGCGGGAATAGAGCTAGTCATAGGAGGATTAGCCAACTTATCGTTCTGACCTGCTATTTTGGAGAATTTAAAGGAACGACAAGAAGCAGATCCATTGCTGCTTAAAGCTAAGAATGAGGTTCTTGAGAATAAAGAAGCATAATTTAGCATCCTGAAAAATGGCATTCTCCGTTATAAAGGTAGATTATGCATCCCCAACGATGAGAAGTTAAAGAAGCAAATATTGGAAGAGGCTCATGAAGCACCGTGTGCTGCACATCCAGGAGCTACCAAAATATACCAAGATTTGAAAGAACACTATTGGTGGCATGGAATGAAGAATGACGTCGCAAGATTCATCAGTAAATGTCTCACGTGTCAAAAAGTGAAGGCTGAAATCAACGACCGACAGGCGAATTATGAAAGATTGAAATTTCGGAGTGGAAATGGGACCAGATAACTATGGATCTGGTGACTGGGTTACCCAAAACTATGGGAGCACACGATGCCATATGGGTAATCGTGGACAGATTGACCAAATCGGCTCACTTTTTACCCATTAAACTCAGCAGTTTTGTAGAACGATTAGTTGAACTGTACGTTGCCCAGATAGTTAGGTACCATGGAGTTCCAAAGTCCATCATTTTCTGATCTGGATGGCCGGTTCACTTCCAAATTTTGGAGGAGTGTTCACCAAGCAATGGGAACAAAGCTGACTTTTAGCACAACTTTCCACCCTCAAACGAATGGTCAGTCGGAAAGGACCATCTAGACTTTGGAAGATATGTTAAGAGCCTATATGCTAGATCTCAAAGGAGGATGGGATAAAAAGCTTTCGTTGATTGAATTTGCTTACAATAATAGTTATCAAACATCTATAGGAATGGCCCCATATGAAGCTCTCTATGGTAAAAGATGTAGATCGCCACTGCATTGGTATGAAACTGGAGAACAGACGCTATCAACTATGAATTTCATGCAAAGGACGACGGAGGACGTAAGACTAATCTGTCAACGAATGAAAACTGCCTTTAGTCATCAGAAGAGTTATGCTGATCGGCGATGAAGACCCCTAGAATTCCAAGTAGGGGATTTGGTTTTTCTGAAGGTAATGCCAATGAAAGGAGTAATAAGGTTTGCAAAGAAAGGAAAACTCGGCCCAAGATATACTGGACCGTTTGAAATTCTAGAAAGAATCGGTAATGTGGCTTATAAATTGGCTTTACCCCCTGAAATGGCATTGGTACATAAAGTGTTACATGTGTCCATGCTAAAGAAGTATGTACTGGATCCATCACATGTTCTACAGCCTAAGGAAATTAACGTGCAGGAGAATTTATCCTATGAAGAGAAACCACTTCAAATTCTGGCATGAGAAGAAAAAGAATTAAGGAAAAAGAAGATACCCCTCGTCAAAGTTTTGTGGCACAACCAACAAGTGAAAGAAGCAACATGGGAACGAGAGGATAAAATGAGGAAAGTCTACCCCGGATTGTTTTGATTTTCAAGGACGAAAATTCTTAAGGGAGGTAGGTTGTAATGATCAGGAGAAATTCATTAATAAAACCTAATATTTAAATAGGTTTAATTAATAAATTTAACCTTAAAAATTGTAATTTTTGTAAAATTGTGATAATGTATAAATAAGCAGTATTAATTGAACATTTTACTGCAAATGTGATGCAATATTAGATATTGTTAATACAGATTTTATGAGTTTAATTACTCAAAAATTTGTAAATAATATCCATAAAATGAATTTTATATCACAATTAATTGTAAATATGTGATACAAACGAATGGGTAATTAGAGTACAAAATAAGACATAGAGTCCACCAAAACCCCAACCTAGTGTGAAAAGGAGGCCGAAGCAGTATAAGTATACTGCAAAGTGAAAACACAGATATGAAAAATGTTATGTTTGGCCTCCAAAAGTACACCAAAGGTAAATAAAATATTTTACATAGTCAAAGGCTAGGTTGTGTATTGATTTTACTACGGCAGTGTAAGCAAAATACTGTGTGGTGAAAAAATTATACAATATAAATTTTTGGGCCCCACCAAGTGGACACCCAATTGAATTTTATTAGGCCACCATGAAAGGTGGCCCAATCTCATGGAAACACCTAGTAACCCAATGGGCTACTTGATGAGTCACCCATATGGATAAGCATGCATTAAATGTAGAATTTAGCCAAAAAAATTTCTTCTTCTTCCTCAAAAAACCCACGGCCACCATTAGAGAGTTCTTCCAAGAATTTTTCAACTTCACATCTTAGCAAAAACAACCCCAATTAAGTTCAAGAGACAAAGTTCAAGGAATTTCAACAAGTTTTAAGGTAAAAACCTTAACTTTTTTTAAGTTTTTAAGGGATTTTTCATGGGTTAAGGGAGAAGTGGATTCATGGTGTTTTTGCATAAAAAATATCTAGGAAAAAGGATTCAAAGGAGCCTTGGCAGGCTAGAAGCTCAAAGTTTCCATTTGGGATAAGTTTTGATTTTTCAAAGTTTTGAAATTTTGTGATTTTTGTTCTGATTTTTATTCTCTCAAAAGTATGTGGATTCTTGAGCAAATTTTTGGTTAAATTCCATAGAAATATGAACTATGGTATGTTGATGTTGTGAAAATTATGGGGTGAATGTTGAAAATGGTAGTTTATGCAAAAACTGATATTTTTGTAATTTTAGTATTAGTTTTTCAAAAATGATAGTTGGGGATGAAAATGACCTAGGAAAAGGTTGAATCTTCTTATACAGTGGTTGGGAGGTAGTTTTAAAATAGATTTTTACAAAAATAACCCAAAGACTAAATTATAAGAAAAAGTTTTCTCTCGGCAGAATTAAAAAATACCCAAAAACACCCCTGTGCAGTGATAATTTGAAAAAAGTTAAAAGACAAAAGTTGTAGAACTCGACGAAACTATTAGGCATCATCGGCAGTTCATCAAAAATCTCAATTGTTTGTGAGATTTTAATTTTTCAAGAATTTGTTAAAATTGAAAAAAAAAATTAAAGGAAAAAAACGTAATTTCAAAAAATGATTAAAGGTATGGTACTTTGAGTAAAGATGTTCCTTTTGAAAAAAAGAAAATTTTGGTTTAAAGAGATAAATTTTATCCCTGGGGCTAAAATTGTCAAAATTTTTAGTTCAAGGGCTAAACTGTAAAGTTTTAGCACAATGGGGTATAGATGTGAAATAAGGAGACCCGCCACCCCAAGATATTGTTTTAAAGTTAGTACGTGACTATTTAGAATAATGAAATTAAGCTCGACAAAGTTAGTAGGCCCACTAAGGGCAAAATCATCATTTTGCTCGAATAACCCGAACTGCTCTAAAATGTTTCAAATGAAAAAGAAAGAAATGATTAGAAAGATTTTCGCCCTTCATTAGAGATGATAGGGTAGAATTAGATAGAAGTAAGAAAAACAATGATTTTCAAAGTTGTATATAGTTATGCAATTCAATTTATTAATTAACAATCATCTTGTAATGAAACATAGTGGAATTTGGCTAAGAGCTTTGTAATTGGCTAACAGGATCCTAAAAGTCTAGGAAAGAGGAAACCAATGTCGATTTATGCAGTATTCGAACCAAGTTTTCATCCCACCTACAGTATGAAATTGTAGGTATAGAATGTGATAAATATATATATATATATGTATACCTATGTGTATATCAAGCTGTATACTGATGTGTATGCTATAACATGAGTACCTATAAGTACATAGGTGTATACTCGTGAGTATACAAAATAAATACCTATGTGTATATTATGACATGTACCTGTGTGTATATTACGACAAGTACCTATGTGTATATTACGACATGTACCTATGCGCATATTATGACATGTACCCGTGTGTACATTATGCCATGTATCTGTGTAAATATTAATGTATACTTATGTGTATATAAAGTATGTACATGTGTGTACTATGCCGTACAAGAGCATTTATGTTTGTGTATAACATGTGATTATCATTTCATGCATGGTATGATAGCCATAATAAATGGACTAGTAAATATATCACCAGAAGTTAAGAAAAGTATCATACCGACTCCTTACTCAAGAGGAGTTTAAGGATATAGTATGGTCTCGATGTTACGATGACCTATGTGTGCAATGGTACGAACACTTAGGTCCTAGTAAGAGATAAGATATGAAAAGGATAAAGAATGATCATAAGAAAGCATAATTGGATCACACATTGTATTGAATGTGCATGTGGGCTATATAGGGACTTACTGGGCGTAAGCTCATTAAGTGTTTCATGCTGTAAGTATTCCGACAAGAAGGTCATATAATTTCATAGTTAAGCTGGCAGAGGGATGAGGAATGTTCAAAATAGGTATGGATACCGCCATGGTTTTTGTTTCCACTGTAAGATATTTTATGTTATTGTGAAAGTAATGTTTAGAAAACAGTATTATAAAGGAAAGGTTGTTATGTAAATACAAGTATATGTCTGTATTTTGAAAGTTGCTAAAACCAGTATGTGTACAAACAAGTATGTTAAGTAAATTTATGTATATATTTGTGTTTCTAAAGATGTTAATATCTGTATGTAAAATATTTAAAGAAAAAAAAATTTCTTAAGTTTTCGTCTATATGTATGTAAGAAAAAGGTTTGTCATAGCCCGAAAAAGGCTGGTTCTGACACTTACCCCGCTGTCAATAAGTAACATTTTGTGGAAGAGTTTGCGAAAATGGGCCTGAAAAACTTAATAAGGCCATATATGGCAAAAATGTCATTTTTTGGAAAAAGATCCAAACGGACCCCGAAACATTCAAAATAACAAGACACCCCCCCCTTAGCAGGGATTTTTTCATATTTCGTTAGTAACGGTAAGGCATCGTGAAACAAGAGAATAAGTTCCGTAGTGCTAGGGTTTTTAAACCAAGTAATAACCCGATTTAATAATTAACATTCACATCTTGTGTCGACATGTAGTTCAATAATAGTAAGATAGCTAATGACGATAAAATTGTCCAAACAGGATACTTAGATAGATAGCAAATGAACGAGAAACCAACTAATATTGTGTTAATCTTAAGTAAGTTTAGATCCTACCTACAGTATGGAATAGAGGATTTTTAGAAGAAAATATTTTATTTAAAACATTTAGAAAGATGCATTTGTTATACACTTATTTCAAGTCAATTAAACATCATGTATGGTACGTCAACCTAAACCAACAGACTCATAAAATGATTCACCAGACATGTAAAGAAAGTGTCGTACTAGCTCCCCATTCAAGGGGAGTCTCAAGTTATGTTACGATCTCAGTGTTATGATGACTCACATGCGCATGTGGTATGAACATTTGAGCCCTAGTTAAGTTAAAGATATGGAGAGAATAATCAATATTCATAATCAAGCATAAATGGATCATGCATACAAGTAAAAAATATCTATGGGCTATATTTGGACTTACTGAGCAATAACTCACCTAATTACTTCATGTTGTAGGAAATTCGGCTAAGAGGCCAGAATAAAATCACTTTTGAGCTTGCAATGATGTGTGAGCAAATGTATAAGGAAGAGTATGGATACCGCTATAGAGAATTTTTTTGCTATATGTGTACATAATATGGTAAATTTAAAGTATGTAGTTTAAAGGAATATTAAGTGTGAGGTGAGATATAATATAAGTTAAGTTTGAAATCTGAACTTTTTTGAAAAATAATGTTGTAATAATTATATATGAAAAATTAAAAAAAATTATATATATGATAAAAAAAAGAAAAGGAAATTTTTTTTTCCTAATTTTCACAGCTAAGTAAGTAAGTAAAATATTGAAGAACGACTCGAAAAGTCAGATCACTGCATTTTCAATTAGTCTTACATGACAACACCCAAAAATATAAACTACATAAAAATATAGAATAAGAAAATGTAACCGAGGAAACAAATTGTCATTTTGTTTAAACTCGAAACAAATTGGAATCTCTGTGAGTTTTCCTTTTTTGCCTTGCGTTACATTTTCAATTCTAGGTTTAAAACCGCACCATTTGGAGGATTAGGATTTGTTTTATTTGAGATTTTTCGTTTAATAGTATTTTTAAAATAGGTAAAAATAGTTTTATTTTAAAAAATAAAAATTTTTTAGGAATTGTACTGTGAGTGTTTTTGAAATTTTACCCTTAAAAAACGTGTAAAAACATTTCCAAAAACTCTCAAAATATTGCCAAACAGGGCTCATTTTGGTGTACCGAATTCAGCATCAAACTTCTCTCCACCCAAATCCACAGCATTAAGGGTTCCTTTTTTTTGTATTTTTTAAGGGGAAAAAGTCGAAAAAGCATATTACATATGAACAAAAGGGGAGTTGCTAAGGTTCAAAGAGGGAGTTGCTAAAGGTTCAAAGGATCGCACTTTTCTCTATGAAAGAAAATTTTGCTTGTGATGAAGATTGTAGAAGCTTCAAAAGGGGCTTTTTTTGTTCTCCTCTGAATCAATTTCTTGTACACTACACTACATTTTTGCAAAAATAACTTTTATTAAATGAATAATGACATAACTTTAACTGAATTTAATTAGAAGGCTTCGCTTTAATGATAATTTTGGTAATAAGTGATAAACATAGACAACCAGTGCTTAAAGAAGTATAAATTTTCTAAATGAACCTTCTAGAGAGAGAGAGAGCAGCGTTAATATTATTTTATACAAAAGAACAAAAGTATATTGCAACCTGTGTATGAGGTTAGCTTGCATTAATAATGGATCAGTTTTTATACCACACAGTGCATAGGAGCTGTGTGAACTCAAAATGAAAACTAAAAAAAAAAAATCATTTTAAACCTAGAAAACACTAGCAAGTTAATGTTTACAAAAACACTGGTATGCTACAATAAAATTTTGCACATTTATTAATATGCAGGAGAAGGGCTGTATATTTGAGATTTTGAAATCAAACCTCTATTATATCCAAAAATATGTCAATATTACAATGCCAATGTGTTAATGCTAAAGTTTGGCATTTGGGTGACAGAAAATTATTATTTTCCAATTTTCCAATGCAGTCCTTTGTTTTTTTTAATGTTTAAATATGTTACACTAGTGCTAAATTTGACACTAAATAAATATGTGTCAATTTTAGTTTTTTTTCAGTTATTTTTCAACAGTTAATTATAAAAGGCTTGGTCAGCTGAATTTCTTGGGAGCCAATAGACTCCAAATTAAACACGTTGATTATAAAAAGGTGGGAATTATTTTTTTTTTCTTTATGGTAGTGGAAATTACTTCTCAAGTAGACTTATGGTGATAAATGAGAATGAAAAATCTACTAGGTTCTAATTAAAACTCGGATCTAAACTTGATGATTAAAGTAGAATTGTCCATGAGCAAAATCTTTGTGTCCTCTAAGATCAAACAATTATCTAATATCAGGTTGTTATTCTAGGGTGTGTCTTATTTTTTTCAAGATTAAGAAAAGTAGTGTGAAAGTAGACTGCACGAGCCTGATAAATTCTTTGGTAAACCGTTGGCTGACTTGGCTTATAGTACTAACTTCTATACCCTGTGTTTGGATGGATGGTGGGAACCATAGTTTCCACCGCTTTTTCAGTTATAAACAGTGTAAAACTATCATATATTACAGTAAAAATAAAAAAAAATCGCTATAATTTTCACCACTTTTTTAGTTATAAACAGTATAAAACTCTCATATATTACAGTAACAATTAAAAAAATTGCTATAGTATAAAACTCTCACATATAACAATAAAAGTGGTTCTAACTAACGGTTCCCACCACCCTTTCAAACACCCTTTTTTTCATGCTTTAACGATGATTTTGGTACCTTAAGTGATTGATATAGACATTTCCGATGCTTAGGGAAGTATAAAATTTTATATTTTAAATAAACCTTCTAGAGAGGGAAAGTAACGTTAATATTTTAGACAAAAAGAATAAAGTAAATGCAACTTATGTGTAAGGTTAGCATGCAGTAATGGATCAGTTTCTATGCCACATGCCGCACAGGAGCTGTGTGTACTCAAAATAAAAAATAGATAAAAAAATCAACTTACTAAATCTAAAAAACAATACCAACCACCAGTTTGTTTGAGAAACATGCTAGAACTTGAAGTTAAAACTTAAATATTATAACATGTAAAAATTTTATACTATAATAAACTTTTACTTTTTACTGTGTAATATATAAGAACATTACATTGCATCAGTTGAAATTTATTGGCCCCGTTTGGTTTCATTTATAGAATTTTTGAAAATGTTTTCATATATTTTTTAAGATAAAAATTTTAAAAACTCTTAACACAATTTTTAAAAAATTTTATTTTTTAAAATAAAAATATTTTTATCTATTTTAAAAACAATAATAAACAACCCCACTATTCCTAACATGTTTCTAACGTGTTTCTCAGATAAATTCTACCAAGTTAATGTGTTTAGATTTGTCTTCTACTTGATAACAAAGGGGAATGAAAATATTTTAGGAGCCCCAAAAAAAAAAAAAAAGGAAAGAGACGTTGTGCCTTCCTCCATTGACACCTTTCAAAATACATGCGAAACGGCGGACTTTGACCCATGACTTTTCCAACCTACCCCTTCCTTGGCTGCTTCTCTCCCTCTCTTAACCCTTCTCCCTCGATTGCTCTCCGGTTAGTAATGTAGCTAATACATTTCAAGCTTTACTTTTTCTTCTCCATTTATTATTATTATTTTTAATTTTTGCTCTGAAAATTTCAAGTTCTCACTACGCATACAATTCTACTCTCTCTCTCTCTCTCTGTCTCTATCTCTCTCTTACCTATATCCCATCGTAACAAATTCCATTTTCCCTTCAGATTTTTCTCCTCCCAAAATTCCCTTCTGTTATCAATCTTTTTAAATATATATACACCTTACAAATACTTTTCAAGTCTTTATCTCCCCACACTGATCACCTTCTTCATTTCTCTCCCCTTTAATTTGTCACTCATACTTGTCAACCCTTTTATTTCTGAAGCCCCAACCCACGATATGAAAACGAAACCCCCCTTTAACCCCACCATGTAATCCCCAACTTGCTTAACATTTCTTCCAAGAAGACCTTTCTATATATTCTCACCACATATATATATATTTATATATTTATATATATATTACATACCATATTTTAATAAACCCATCTTTCTTTTTTTGTCAAAATGGAGGGTGATCTTTTCCCAACAAAGATAGCTTATGATCATGGACAATTTTGTTTCTTCATGATCAGTACTAACCCATAAAATATATATATATATCAACTATATCTATATATTCGTCATGGACGTGAGTTCGTTTCTTGATCTTGATCAAACCCGTCGATCGAATTTTCTCCGGCTTCTGATGCAATCTTTTGGCTGCACTTACGTTTGTGTCTGGATATACAATCCCAACCCATCAAAGTACGCATCGATTCTGATCAGTTTGCCCTATTTCTTGTCACTGCTTTTTTTTTTTTTTTTTTTCCATTTTCTGTGCATATATTTATATGCAGCTGCTCATATATTGGTTTCGGCAGCTGTTTGAAATTCCTTGATGGTCTGTTTCACGAAGATCAAGAAGTCATCAACGCCCAATTGCCTAGCCCTTCCTCGCGAAGTTATGCTCGAAGGCTTTTCGACGAGTATCGGCAATCGACATTCGGTGTTGGCAATGGCGAGTAAGATTTTTTCGATCTTATGATGTTAGTTTTTGGCTACTTATTTTTAGCTTTTTTTTTGTAACGTCATTTTTGTCTGGGTATTTGATGATCAGCCATGTTCCAGGATTTGCGTTTAAGAATAGTTTTCCATACTTGGAGCTTCAAGAATTGGACCTCCAGAGATTGACTTCAAACGACTCACAGAGGCAATTTTATCAGGTAAATAATGAGGGTTTTTTTTTTATACTATACATTACAAAATTTAGACAATTATCAAATCAAGTTCAATCTATATCTAATTAAGCAATTTTTTGAACTCTCTGATTGTCACAGGAAGCAAGGATTAAGGTAACAACTTTTGTCACATTCCTTGTTCATATGAATTATAATTATTAATGCACATATATCATTCAAAAAATAATAAATGGGGCCATATTATACTTAACTAAACTTTCTTTCCTCTTAATTTTACCAAAACACATATAGACTGCAGTTTTCATGGGGTGCAAGATTGGAGAGATTGAACTAGGTCTGTCAAATGTGCCTCAGGTAGGTAATAGAAGGAACCCATTAATTAGTACAACTTGCATTACTTCATTAATTACCATATAATTTTTTTATGTCTATAGTTCAATAACAAACTAGTTTAATTTCTTGTGTAGATCAACATTCAAATGGAACTGAGAAGCTTGTGTCCAGAAGAGTTTCCGGCCACCACTCAATCCCAACCAGTGGAGCTTAATCCAAGACCATTAACAATAACCGAGCAGAACCCGCCTTCATCGTCTTCATCGTCATTGAGATCTTTAATCTCCATAGATAGTAGCCCTGAATACTCATCTCTTTTATTCAACATTAATCCACCTACAAGTACTACTACTTCTCACAACATTCCTGAAATATTATCTCGCACAGAAGTTAACATTAGCCCTCCTCCTCCCCCTTCCACGCAACAAACAATCATATTGCCACACCAACATGCTATGGAAGCCTTTGCTCGCCTTCGAAACATTCAATTGCCAAATCCAGTGACCGAACAAGAAGCCATGACGAAAGCGATTCTCGCAGTCCTAACTTCCCCTTCACTTCCTCCTTCTTCTTCTTCTTCTTCGCCACATCAAGCTTCACAGAGTACTTCTAGTGCTTATAGCCAGGACCATCACTTGATAAATCCAAAATCGAGCGCTTTTAAAAGCTATAGTCCGTCATTGTTAGCCCCGCAAATAACAACTAGTCCTCGTGACTTGGGATCCAAGAGAAGTATGTTCAAGCGATCGGTTTCGTTCTTTCGGGGCCTGAACTACATAAGGAATCGCCAGCGTCTACAAGTGACACGCCCTAGTAGCACCCAATTGCACCATGTGATATCGGAGAGGAAGAGACGTGAGAAACTCAATGAAAGTTTTCATGCACTTAGGTCACTACTACCTCCAGGAACCAAGGTGCGTAATAAATTATATGTCTCACCATTAAAACAACGTTAAATGTTCCCTTAAAATTGGATTTAAAAAAATGAGAGTTGAAAATAAATTTGTGCTATGTTGAATATATAAAATGTTATGTTACGTTTTTCACTTTTACATGTTGCGTGAAAGTACGGTCCTTTTAAAAAAGTACTAACAAAAGCCAATTTTTTAAATTTATGCATAATGAATATTTTCTTAAACGACATATGTTAACACTTGTCTATAAATTTTTTTTTTTCTTTTTTAGTTGCGTGCATGAAATGATAATTACACTAGTGAATGGGTTTTGGAATGTGTAGAAAGACAAGGCATCGTTGCTTAATACAGCGAGGGAGCACTTGACCTCATTGAAAGCTCAAATTGAGGAACTTAATCTAAGAAACAAGCAATTGGAGGCTCAAGTTTTTCCATCTAGTGCCACAACCCCAGTCAATAAAGAAGAAGCAATTATTGAAGGTTCATCAAGTGATCATCGTGATCATCAAAGAGAACTTGATGTTTGGCTAAGACACGTGTCCGAATCGACCTCCGAAGAAGCAGAAATTGTTGACTTGCAAGTGACTTCAAGGGCGGCAATTCTTGTTGAGGATCTAGTGCTCCGCATATTAGAATTCCTAAAGCGGGATCGGAATGTTAGCTTGATTTCCATGGAGGCTAATACTCATTTGTCCGAATTAAGTACTTCTACTAATCGCGTTAACTTGAGATTAAGAATTGAGGTACGTTGATTAATTTGTTGATTATTTAATAATTAAGTTACAATAAGTTCTTCATATACATGGAAAATATTAATGAGCAGTACTACTAGTCAATTAACTTTTTTGAAAATTTCCATAGCTCTAGTCTATCCGAAGACTTGATTATAGACAAACTAACAATACGTGCAAGCATATATATATATATTAGGTAATGATGCCATATGACATGGGGCACACTAATGTGACAAAAAAGGAGAAGACTAAAAGAATTGATATCCAATTTTAATTGTATTGAGTCAAATCACTTTTAATCTAGATTAATTTTTGTTGGTTGTTTAAAATATGTATGACATATATGTAGTTTGAAAGTTATAGGAAAGAAGGAGGAAGCTAATTCCTGATTCCTTAAGAGGGTCGTTATCAATGTAATTATCAAAAGTATTAATGAGCAAGTCACATGACTTAATTAATGTAATTAAAAGTAATTATTTTTTGTTGATTGTAGGGGAGCGAGTGGGACGAGTCTGCCTTCCAGGAAGCAGTTAGAAGGTTGGTGGCTGACTTGGCACAATGAAAATACTGACCAATCGTTGTTCTACACGTGTCCCTAGTGAAGTCAACCTGTAATATTTGTTATTCTTCAATGGCGGCCCATCGCTGTCGATGATTTTCAGCCGTCGATTTTGAGTTCAATCTTTTTTTTTTTTCCCTCAGGTAGTAGATTTTCTAAATTTTGCATGTTTTCTTATTTCGTAACTCAGAAGAGAGAGAGAACAAATTAAAGTATATGTATATGACAAGTATTTGATTGGATAAACAGATTTGGTAGGAGATGATTCATCTTGAGTTAGAGAAGAAGGTTTTTTTTTTTTTTGTTATCTTAAAATATATATATATATATATATATATATAGATAGATAAACATGAGATTCTTTATTTTTGTTCTATTCCTGTGGTTCTCAATAAATTGTTACAATATTTATAAATTAATGTGTTGCCCAAATTGACTGCAAGAAATTTTCAAGGCAGAGTGCTGCGAAATAATCAAAACTTTCATGGAAGAAAAGTTTCAACAAAGATATCATAGATACGTTACATGATTTTATTAGCTCCCTATATGCGTCCAAGCTCTGTATATGCATCCAAACACTGGTTTGGTCCAATCTAAACAAATAACATACTACTTTTTCAACATTTTCTAACTTTTTGTTGTTGAAAAAAAAACAGTCTGATTCATCACTATAATCTAAGGCTAAGCTTCTAGACCAAAAAAAGTGGGCCCCCCTTTGTTCAAGTGGATCCCACTTTTTCCCACCAAACCAAGACCCACGAATTTCCTCCTCTTTAAAAAGCGACTCCTAATATATACTGATTCAACTGTACCACCTTCTCTAAAATTTTTGAAAGGTGCTGATTTTTTAATGGTAAAATGATGATTTCACCCGTTATTTAAGTATACATTACGTACACCATAAATAAACTTCAATAAAATTCAAACAACTACTCAGTCACGCTAGCGTTGGCATCGCCAACGAACAGAGAAGAGGAAGGAGATCGGCTCCCAATAAAATCGTCGATGACAAAAGGAGTGATGAAAAAGGAGATCAATGGTAAAATCTAGAATCAAATCTATTTTAATATTCTTTCAACGCGGCATGTACTAAAGCTTCTCATGTAGATGAAAATATTAAAAAAAAGTATCGTAAAAAGGATTTTTGTAAATTGACCCCAAAAAGAGACCCAACATAAATATAGAGCTAAGTAATATTTTTTTGAAAATATTTTTGTACATTTATCTTATAAATAAATATTCTTGTAAATAAATTATTTATTGTAAATACGCTATTTGCAATAAATATATTAAAACATGTTATTTATTGTTAATATTAAAAAAGAGGACCTACCTGTTATAATTCCACAATATCTAGTTGGTCCACATGACTTTCACTATGTTTTAGGAGTGAATTAGAGGAATATTGAGTCATGATTTACTGTCTCTTTTGTGTTATTAATTGTCGTGAGCATTATTTTGACAATTTATCTAAAATTAAAATTTTTTACCACATAATAATTATTAATATATAAGATCGATCATTACTTATATTGCTGAGGGTGCTCAGACAGCTCCCCCGGGAACCTCCTTGGGAGTCTAGTCGAGCAACTCGCATCTCCCAGACAGACCAAACCAGCCTTTCTCGTGGCAACTGAAACAACAAACTAAACAGGTCCCGCCAAACATATCCACGATGTTATTCCGACCAACCGACGAAGGCACCTCGTACTTGTGAACCAATGATTTAGTTGGTCCCCGACTAGGCTAGATGTCCCCGGTACATTAACACCCACCACCAAGAATGGGCAACATCCAAAGGGCCACCACGTGGCTCCATCTCAGCCCTTCAATGGGCAATTCTTCTTATCCAGAGATCGTGATATCACTTGCCACCTGGGCACTATACAACAGTACACCCGCGTCAAGGGGTGAACCTACCTCATGCCTAGTCCATGTCAAACACTATAAATAGAAACATTAACTCCACCCTTAAGTGGACTCTCTTGCCTAAACTATGCCTCTCTCCACCTAGCTCAAGCACTTGACTTGAGCGTTAGAGTGCTCTTGGTAGGCACCACACTGGTGTTCTCCCATTTGCTCCAAGGTGTTTCCTTCTCCTATAGGTTCGAGCAAAACAAACCACTCAGAGGTCAAGAAGGTAGTCTGACCCCATGAGCAGCCGCGTGTAGTGTTGATCCGTTGAAGAGTATCAACAAATACAAAGTTTAATTTCACACGTACCACTTCTATATAAAAAGAAAAAGAAAAAGGTAGAAGAACCCAATTTGTCCATCAAAATGACACAAATGTTTAATTATATACAATCTAATAAGTGCTACCACCTTTGTTTGTGGTTTGGGTTTCTTACAAGCTAGTTTGCAAGCTGAGCCTTTTGTTCAATGGTAATATGGTAAATATTTTTGTTTTTACAATTAGTTCCTTGGACTAAAAAATATGTGGTAAATACATCCGAATTGATAACAACATTAAATATGTTTATGCAAATTTACATATGACTTGCAATAGGTCATTAATTAAGGATATAAATTAAATACTAACTCAAATAAATATTTGGTTAAATTAGATATAAATGACCATTCGTGACAATCCTTAACAATCAATGTGCATTGTGCACATCAAACGTCAATTTCCGTGCCAAAAAAAAAAAAGATAATAAGGCCATAACCAATTTGGTTGTTTTTGCTACATGTTTCCAAATTCAAGGAGTTAATTGTCTTTAAAAAAAAAGGGCACAAATCAGGGGAGCGCTGTCAATAAACGACAAGGTCAGTGCAACGTTGCGGACAAGCCCTTCGGTTGTGGTGAAGGAATCATTTAAGTCTACGGTTTGGGCCACGCTAATGTGTCTTTTTTGAGCTTTTTAGCTAATGTTTTTGTGGATGCAAAAGTAGAAATCAATACAAAAGTTCCTTTCAGACGGCGGGCTTGACCATCAATCTCATTTTGTACTAATAGCAGACAAAGACTATAATTTTATCCTTTTCCCCCCCTTCTTTAACATGCTTAAATTAGACAAGTGGATTAACACCGTTGATAATTTACTAATTACTAGCCCTAGAGTATGTGTGAGAAAAGGAAGGGGCAAGGAAACTCGGTTATGCTGACAGATAAGTTGACAGGTCCTCCTATTGTTGAAATACATGTGTAAATCTCTGATTTGGTAGCCAGTACATAATCAGAATTACTCCTTTGTGTTTTTTATTATAAGGGTAAAAGTTAATTAAAAACTATACATTTTGTTTTTAATTAAAACCTAACGTATAGTTTAAATAAACGATAAATAATCCTTTATTGTTTAGTTCATTTAATTTTTAATTAAGGTAATAACTGCTCCAGAGCTTGACCTCAAAAGCATATAGTAGTGATAGACACCTTTAAAAAAAATTCATTATTCTTTAAAGTGGGAACCATTTTTCTTTTCTTTTTTCATTTAAAAAGAAGAAGAAGAATAAGGTGGCCATTTGATGGCCTAAATAGAAGTTTCAAAATTGCCTCGAGACGCTGCATGTAGCATCACCTAATAACATTCACTTTTACATCATATGAATTTTTATATTATCCCCCTTGTTACCTTTGCATATTCCAAAAGTAAGTCGGAAAGCTGGTGGACCTCACACCTAGAAGACAAAAACTTAAAAGCTAAGGCAAATAATTTCCAAATACCTCTTTGTCCATATATCCATCTTAGAATTCATTTGATAAGACATCATCTTTGGAAGAAACATATGAAAAGAAAGCCTATAGCTTCTATCAGTCGAGTATAAGTTTTAAGTCTAAATAGGAAGTCATAATAAGTTGATTTATATGGGGTTTAAAAATTAACCAACGAGAACAATACTAATAATATATCATTGACCTCGTTAAACATACAAAGTGTGGCTGAACATTGCACAAGCAGCAGCTGTGGTGACCCCCCAAGTTCTAGACAATGACCCCAATTCTTCCAAGCTGCAATTTCTGATACACACCCCCCCCCCCCCCCCACCCCCCCAAAAAAAATAAAAAAATAAAAAAATTTGATTCACTACATGAATGATGAATCTTACATATAAAAGTGATCAAATCTAAACATCACATGGCCACTTGGAAACCTTTTGAAAAATTTGACCAGAAGCAAGGGGCCAAAAAAGACTAAACCTCCTCTGTACTTCGATCGTTGTATACAATTTACCAACATTCAAGTTTAATGGGTTGAGGGGCGGCGCCATAAAAGCACTTGACCTCAATAGAGCAGACAGAGAAATTTAATTTTACATTCCGAAATTACCAGCAAACTTACGCTTCAACTGCGGCGACAGTTTCATCTTCAGTAGAATCACCCAACACAATTTCTGTATTTGAGCCTTCATCCGTAGACTCTGCTTCAGATTCCTTTTCTGTCTCAGTATCAAGTAGTTTCTCTCTAAGCTTCATGGTAAGTTCTTCCCGAGCACCATCATTATCAGACAGAAACCTTTTTAAAGCGTCCTTGCCATGAAAATTCTGGTTATTTAAATTATAATGTGAACCAGCCTTAGAAATGAACTTGTATTTTAGCCCCAAGTCTATGATCTCCGATTCTTGACATATCCCCTTACCAAACTCCAGCTCAAAATTAGCGGTTCTAAATGGAGGAGCAAGCTTGTTCTTCACAATCTTCACTTGAACTTGAGTCCCCAAAGTCTGCAAAACAGAAGGGTGGCAAAAAAAAAATTGCTTAAGCACTGTAAAACAAGATGAGTGAGAAGTGACTTTAATCAAATGATGTTGGTAGACAAGTTTTACAAATTAAACCATACACCACAAGTGGCTCGCATGGGAAAACGTCACAAATACAATTTGACAATCATTACAGAGATATAGCTTTGGTAACAACATACAAAGGTGAAGCATAATACCAATTATCCTGAACCCCCCAAAACAAAAAACTTAAGAATCCATGCCCTCTTAGACCATGAAAATTTAACATCATTCATATTAAAAGGAGGTTATTGTCAAAGAGGTAGGCTTGCTTAGCTCAAAAGCACGAAATTGCAATGCCAATGGATATAGGTCTTGGTTTTCCCATACTTCCAACATAGTGATCCTTTGAGAACATCATTGTGCAACCCTTGATCCTCTTACAATTACTTGGTTGAAACTCTTATTAGACATGCTGCCAATAGAGATCATAGGATACTTCTTAAGCAGACGTAATTTGAAGCCTCGAGACTAAAAGAAGGTGATGTTCTTTACACATAAAACAAAACAAAGGGAAGAATTTTTTTATTACATTCAAATTAGATCCAACCAAAAACACGCGAACTCCCAACAAAAAGTGTTAAATATTGAACTTTTTTTCTTAATATCACACGGAAATCACGAAAATAATATAAAAATCATAGGAAGTAAAAATTCAGAAAACGACGACAATAATAACAAGTGGAATTTGTACCTCTTCACCCTTCTTGACAAACCCGATTCTTCTTATATTTAGTCGCACTGAAGCATAGAACTTTAAAGCATTACCACCACAAGTGACTTCAGTGGGTCCACCAAATCCAAAAGTACTAATTTTTGACCTCACCTGGAGAAAAATGTATAAAACTTGGTGATCATTAAAACAGAAAAAACAACCAAAATATAAACAGCATCTTTTAGCTAATAAGACTTGAATCATTAAAAAACAATTACAAAAAGGGAAACACATGCAAATATTAATCAGCCTCAGTTGTTTGGCGTAGGGATTGCCTGATTAGAACAAAACTTAGCAATAGAGATAACAGTAACACGTCAAAAAAATAAAAAGATTTGAAAGTGTTCAAGTTACCATGAGACCTAAAACTTTATTTTTTAAGCTCTATTTAGACTTCTAGTCCAATATTAAGCTAACCCGAGTTGAAGCTATATTTATATAAATAAATCTAAAGTTCAAGCCTAAAAATGTGACCACGGTTGGTTCAGCAAGAACTCACCCAATATTCCACGTTAGGCTGGCATATAGAAGCTGTGTCTATTTAATTGGAATTTTAATAGTAAAGTATGTGTGTGTGTGTGTAACCTTCCTTAAGGAGTAAAAATAGACAAGTAGAACAAGGCTACAGAAACTTGTGGATTAACTGAAAGATGGTACTTTAACCTATTAGATTAAGTAATCAGAAAAAATGCTAATACCTGATTTATAAAGATCAATAGAGTCTGGGATTGGGATAAAGAGTGGCTCAGTTTGCGAAGTGCTTGACTCATCAGTCTAGCCTGCATTGCCACATGAGCATCACCCATCTCACCATCAAGTTCACCTTTAGGCACAAGTGCAGCTACCTGTCATTGAATGATTACCAAATAATAAATATTACTTGGAGGCCCCAGAAGGTCTTTGCACGTAACATGATGCAAGTATTGTGAGTTTGAAAAGTGCATAAAAGTATTTTTTGCAAACTCCAATGCACTTTCACAGTTATTTTGAGTAGTTGTTTTATCATTTTTATTATTTACTTCCGTTTCTACTTCTCCTTTTGCCATAAGTAAAAGTAGCACTTCCTTGCTCAGCAATCCTGAACTAAGCCAAAATCACATTCAATGAAAAACTGATAGAAAGAAGATATATACATGCATAAAAGAACAAATCAATCAACCAGACTAAAAAAGTGAAAGCTATATGTTTCATGAATCTGGAGAAAAAAAAAAGTTAAAATAACAAGGCATTCTGAGAGATTACATTCTAGATCACCAATAAGAGAACAACTAAAAAAAAAAAAAAGAACACGTCTCAACCATCTACCACCAGCAACAAACAACTTGGAGGACAAGAAAAACACATGGCAATAAAAGCACCTTACTTACACTGTCAACAACAATAACATCGACTGAACCACTTCGGATAAGAGTATCCACAAGGCTGAGAGCTTGTTCACCACAATCAGGTTGCGAGAGAAGCAGATTCTGGGTATCTACACCAATAGCCCGAGCAAGTGCAGGATCAAGAGCATGCTCAGCATCAACAAAAACACAATATCCTACACGAAGTGACAATTACCAAACAACAAAAATCAACAACGCGGTTAGCAGAAAATCTATCAAAAATAAAAACAAAAATAAATCCTTCAATGTGATAATAATAAATCTAAATGCCGTTTTAAACATTTCCTTGTTTCCAAAAGACCTTAAGCTTTCCTCTCTAAGAAAAATAATGATAAAAGAGAACGCCTTAAGCTCCCTCTTCTAATCAAAATGACAATTTGACTGGACAAGACAAGAGTAGGGTACTAGGAGTAGTAGAAGTTTGGTCAAATAGCATTACACGAACATATTATATGATGAAACTCCCCACAGATAATCAAGCCAATAATTGATATGTAAATTTATGTTCAGTAAAGTTTTTGGCCGTGCAATATGCTCAAAGTAAGGTGTTACTTCATAAAAATAATTTTCAATTGTTCAACTAGCTGGATAGTCTGTGGACCATAAAATTATAACCTCCTTGCTTTTGTGCTTCGGCTATTACATGCAGAGCAAGGGTTGTTTTTCCAGAAGCCTCCGGGCCATAAATCTCCACGACACGTCCCTGCAAAAATCCAACAAAGCCATACCATAAACCAAAGAGGAAAAGGAAAAGAAGGAATTAAAGTGAAATATAAATTCATTTCTCTTCTTCCTGGCCTCTTTGTTAATGTATTCTTGCATATAATCCAGGTTATGAGCTGGAATTAGAGCAATCTGATATTATGTCAAATTAAACAAATTAGCAGTTTGCAGTTTCTTGACAGCATAAGCAGAATAACTCGAACGAAAATTTAATCCAATAGATTACACACACATGTACAAATACACAACAGACTAGTTTAGCATAAATGCCAAAGGGTAGAGGTTCGAAATGCAGTAGATAACAAAATGTGAACAACTAAAAAATTTTATATTGCTAACAACATTGATATTTTCAAATCAGGACAGTTTCTGTTCAAAACCCAAAAAAAAAAAAAAAAGAGAGCGAACATTCGTGACGGAGAACAATATGCAGAATACCTTTGGAAGTCCACCAATCCCCAGTGCCAAATCCAGAGAAAAAGAACCTGTGGATAGAACTGGAACATTTTTAGGAGACTCAGACCGACCAAGCCACATGATAGATCCCTTTCCAAACGAGGAAGTAATCTGATCCAGTGCTTGCCTTAAGGCTATCTCTTTCTTGGACAAGTTTTCTTCACCGGAATCGCTTCCATCTGACTTGGATTTCCTTCTTCCTTAAGACCAATAAATTTTAAAATTTTTAGAATTAAAATTAACTTAAAAGTCTGAAAGAGTCATTCCAATTAGGAAAAAATCCATATTATGCCATTTGTTTGTCTTTAAAAAAAAGGTCTCGTTGATAAGATGTTAAACTACATCTTCAATACCTGAAAGATAGCTCCTTGGTACATTATGCATTTTATTATGCGTCAATGCGAATAACGTGCATTTTTTTCTCAGAACAAAAAGAATATGTGTTTTGTGTGTGTGTGTGTGTGTGTATTCCTTGAAATTTAAGCATTAACATTCAGAATAAAATCATTGAAGTACCTTTGGAAGAGAAACAACAAAGCTGAGAAGTACTCCCCAGTATCCCTCTTCTGAATACCTGCACAGTAAAAAGAGCAGCATTTTGAGAGGGAAAGAAAAATATATTAACCAAGCATCAAAGTTTGCAAAATAAAAAAAAATAAAAATAATAAAAAAGAAAAGAATATGTTAAGGATTTGGAGAGAATTTCTATGGCCAAGTGCAAATATTTTATCCAAACGAAACTTTCTCAGCGACCAAACAGAGTGGTCTCAACGAAAACGAAATCTTTTTTTTTTTTCCTCTTTGGGAATATAAAAAATCCAATCACCTCTGTTGCGAATGAAGCGCGTTTCATGAGAGAAGCATCGCGAAGAATCCTCGCCATGGCCTAGCCGCTCAAAGCTCCGTCTTCTTCGGTGCTGAAATTGCACAGTGAAAAAATTTCTATAAACTTAAAATGAAATGAAAAGGAAAAAGGGAGAATTTGTAATCCACCATCGATATGAATAAGCAGAGAGAGAAACAGAGGGGAGAGAGAGAGAGAGAGAGAATGCGTGTGAGTGTACTGTGAACAGCTGAGTTTTAGGGTTTTGCTTGGGTTTTGGGATTTTTCCCTCTCTTTCTTTCTTTCTTTCTTTCTGAGCTTCTGAAGGAGAAAAGTTTGAGCGAGCGTGGAGAGGCCACAGATAGGGACATATACTGGGCTGATTTGGGCTTTGTTAAAGTATGGGCCAACATTTACCACCTTGGCCCAACACGATTACTCCTAGAAAAAATTACAATATAAGCCTAAATTATTGTGATAAAATTAAAATCTAACATAATATTTAAAATATTTTTTAAAAAAAATTAATAATATAATAATTATCTTAGTAATATCATATACTATATTATATAATTATATATAAATAATTTTATTATATTATTATTAAACATTTGTAAAATTTTCTCAACACTCTCCTAAATTCTTACTAATATCTTTTTATTTTTTAAATTAAATGATTTAAAAAAAAAAGGGGACCGCGGTCAATGATTCTGGAATCTAGAAGAAAATCCTTTCACAGATTTGCATTGCATTTGCTTGGAGTTCCGTCTACATACTACACCGATATGCCTTGATTTTTGATTTTTTATTTTTTATTTACAAGTTACTTCTCTTGAACTTACTAATTGTATGATGACACCTTCTTCGGTTACAAATTGACATTTACGCCCTACATCAGGTGTAAACCCAAAAAATTTAGTCAGGAGGGACAAAGCATAAGTTAATATTATTAAAAAAAATTAAATAAAGGAGATATAAAATTTTAGGAGGATGAAATAAGGTTTTAGGAAAGGTTTATAAGATTTTATATACAATATTGAAAGAAACAAATTCAGAAGAAACGGCCAAATTAGAGTAACTTTGTCCCTACCCTACATTGTTTAGAAGTAATGGAGTTTGTATAATTCTTGTAGTTCATTTTTTTTTTTTTTTTGAAAATTGAAAGTATGGAAAAAATAATTGTAGATATGTCATAATTATTTTTGAACTTCCCATAATTATAATGTTTAGAATAGTCTCCAATATGATACTTGTAACTTTCTTCTATCATAAATGTAACTTTATTTATCATTCTCAATAAATGCAGTCCAATACACATAACATTATATTTCAATAAATTTATAGTTAGACAAAAGCACGAGCAAAATTATATTCACAAATGAAGAAAGTTATAAATGTCAAACTAGTCTAGGTGCTGAATTCAAGTCAAAGCCTATAAGACTGATCGATATGTTAGATTCAAGCCAAACCTTGAATCCCTTTAGACATTTTACGACATCCATCTTGCCATTCATGATAATGAAGAACTCTAACAGCACTCACCCTCTTTTACACTTCTTTCATTTAAAGTTTGACACATAAAATCTATTAACTTAATAAATGCCAGTAAATACAGTGTAAAAGAGTAAAATGATAATAATAACAACTGAACATTGCTTTTTCTTTTCTTTTCTTTTTAACGCAAAAAACTAACCATCACCACCGCTTTTTTTACATTGCAACAAACTTTTACCTTTTACTATAACATATAATAACTTTTACTATAACATCACAAACTAGTTTAGTGTTTCTAATGTGCTTGTGCTTCTAATAATGCTTCCCAACGAAGCCTCAGCTCACCTTGCTAATTTTATCTAAAGTGATGTCTCACCAGCCCGGCTTAATTGATACTAAATTTAGCATGCAAGTACTGTTGGCACCAAGAATATGCTCGCCACAAAAGGCTAATATGCGCTATGGAACATCTTTCAAGTCAATTCACATTTCCCGGTAGAACACCCAACTCTCTTTTAAGTTGAAAACCGATCTTTCAAGGTACAAAGTTTACAACCATGGACAGTAATAGTGAAGAAAATGGAACAAGATTGAGAACAAGAGGAACAGAAGATTAATAAATATACTTGAAAGAGTTTCTAAGAAAAACCACTTCCAGACCTCACAGTGAAACCCGAACATGGAATAAATCACAACGAAAAGGGCACGACTACCATTTGACCACCTTACAAAGGACCAAACGCAAAATACAAAAAAGAATAACGAAAAAGAAAAAGAAAAATGCTGATGACTCCCCCAAATCATTCATAACATGTGTGCTGAAAGGGAAAAAGGAAAAAAAATAAAAATAAATTATATATTGTAAAGAGGTGATGAAGCATCCAAAACTGTCCGCGCACCCTACTCTGTGAAAATGTATAGAAACTCTCAAAGCCACTCTCGAGAATCAAACTCTACTGCTGTTTGCATTCTGGAGGCCTCTCGCCTGCCTGAGCATCGACGCCTTGTGCTCTTCCACTTTTCTGCATTATATCGCATAATTCAAATTAATATTTGATACAAGGTGAAAATAAATCAACAAAATTAAATAATAAGGTTGTACTACCTTCTGCCCAGCTGAGGACTGCAGGACCGCCCGGGCAAAAATTCAAAGGAAGCAGGGTTAGCATCATCACTTTTAGCTTTAGAGACGTAATAATAAAAGGAACTTTGGCAACTAGATAAAGGGGTATAGATTTTTGAGATACTGGACCTTCTTTTTGGTCTTGCCTTCATCGCCGTCTTCATCATCGTCCTCATCCTCATCATCTTCTTCGTCCTCGTCATCCTCATCGTCTTCGTCCTCATCGATGTCCTCGTCTTCGTCATCTTCCAAGTCAACAAACTCATCTCCTTGGATGGCCTCTCCCGTAAACCAGGAGACAGCGTGAGGAATGATCTTATCACGAATGGTCGAACTATGCAAAAGAAAGTGAAAATTAGTCCAAGATTTAAGAGAGTCAAGTAATGAATTAGGAAGTGCTTGACCATCTGATCAGATAGCAGTAATGAATAATGTAATGAGAGAATGCCTGCCACACTCAATTCATTAGCCTCAAATTTACCCAATGTCATAATCTTGTTCCATTAGGTTTTGAAGCTCCTCAGCCTGTAAAAGAGGAAAATACATAAACATAAAAATATTATTAAAGAAAATGCATTTGTCAAATAATGTAGACAGTAAATGAAGTCGGGCATACCGCATCTTCATCAATATCCTCATCTTCCTCAGGAACTTGAGGGGGGTTGAAAAAGTTAAAGAAACTTTCACAATCTTCAGTTTTGGTAATTGGCTTAGCATTCTTTGATCCCTTCTTAGGCTTCTTCTTAAGAAGCTTTTGTGTTAAGCACTTCCCTGGAAACCATTCAATCTCCGTCCTACAATATACCAAGCACCAGACAACTTGAATAATTAGACATAAAAATAAGAGCCTTAACTAGACAACACAAAGGTAAGCTAGGAAACAAGAGTACCCAATCGCTTTCTCCAGAATAGGTTCATCTTCATCGATCATATGGTAAGTTTTTGTCAAGACAGTGTTCTTGAAAAAAGAATTGGTCTCAAAGAAGAACTCAAGTTTGAACCCCTTAGGGCTGTCTATCCTGCTCCACTTGATATCCTTGAGATATTTGAGAGCTCCTTCATCACGCTCAGATATCTGATTGCAGGGTACAAAAGGAAACACATAAGTTGGTAAGCAATCACAAAGGCATGGGCGCCAAAGGAACTACCGCAACTAAATGACTACCTCTTCGGCTAGCACTTCGTTATTTTTCATTGCATTGAGCCAGAAATCAGGTACACCCTTCCCTGCAAAATCGCATAAAAACCCTTTAATATGAGAAAACAACTGCAAAGAGTCATCAACAATCCCTGATAAATATTGAAAATTTACCATTGGCCTCCTTGTCCTCTTCCTTATCTGTTGCTGCTTCAGCAGTGACTCCTTCGACTTCAATGACACCATTTACTATCTCATAGCGCTGCAACATAGAGACCATCACCATTTATTTTAGTAAACAGAAATGGACATCTAGAAATCCAAACTAACCCTACCAAAGAGTGAATAGAAAGTCATATAGACCAATGATATACCTTGGTGTACAGAGGTTGATACAGCTTCTGATATTTGGCTTCAAGAGCTGCTCTCTCTTCAAAAAACTTTGCCTCCAACTCATCGTGTTGGCTCTGCAATTCAAATAAAAAGCTTTTAAACATCCTAGAATTTAAAATAACAAACACAAATACAAATCCTTCATCAAAAACTCCGCCAGAACAGAAGATTAAAAATGAATCCAATAACAACACACGCGCATGCACAAATATCGAAACAAACAGACAACAGGAGCCCCACAACGTTTCAAAATTCAAACACACCCAGACATCATTTTATGCATATGATCAATTTTTCTCACCAATATCACATTGTGGCAAGAAATGGAACACATCTAAACTCCGAGTCGAAGTATAATTTTTCTAAGTACCAAACAATTACGCGACAAAGCACATAGAATCACAAATATATAATATAAAACAAATATACTTTTAACAACTGTAACAAAAAACAAAAATAAAAACTAAAAGCTAAAACAATCAGCCATAGGAAACTATGAAGCTAAAGGAAAGAAACCATACTTGGATGTCCCTAAGAACCTCGACCCGCTTTCTTACATTCGGTGTCAAGCTTTCCAACACGTCAGAGTGCTGCCCAGCCAAACTCTGGATCTTATTCTGCAGAACAAACCAAACAAACCTATTCGATTTTCCAGAGAAACAAACAGAAAAAAATAAAAATAAAATAAATAACAACAAAAAAAAAACTGTTTCTTTCAAACTTCATCTCTCGTCAAAAGCAAAACCGAAACAGGAGACGAAAAGTTATTCACCTTGAGAGCGTTGACAAGGCCTGCTCGATCCTCTTCGTTCAAAGCTTTACACACACACACACGCAAAAATCAGATTTTTTGAGCCCTTAAAAAACCAAACAAAAACGAAAACTAAGTGAGACATACCAGAGCTGAGATCGGACATGGAGAGGCTTTCCTTGTCGTTGCTCATTGTTTGGGATCGCAACGCAGAGAAGAGGAGAGAGAAAGGGCTAGAGAGAAAAAGAGAAGCAGAGGCTAAAACCCTAGAAGCGCTGGGGAGGAGAAAGAAGGTGGTGAAGAGCTCGAAAACGTGGCCTTGCTTAAATCTTTTTCTTCCTCTATTAAAAAAACCCTAACAGCTGTTCTCTTCATAATGGGGACCCCCTGAATTTTACGTTTTTATTTTCCCATTTTTTTTATTTTGTTTTTTCCTTTTATGCAAGAAGCCAGATAAGCCCTACTGTGTTACTGGGCTTTCATGGCCCAGAAGACTTTTGGCTAATTTTTTTAAATAAATATATAAAATTAGGAGTTGTGCCCTTTTTTATTATTTTTTCTCGGTTTTGGATCTTGTGTTTTCTATCTTAAACTTTTACTCTTTGTATCTGACTTCGAAAAGAAAATGAAAAGAACATGTTTCAACTTTGCATAAGGAGGCTAGAGGGACGTTCTTCTAGTTCTCCAGGAAGCGAACAAATCGTTACGTAACATAAACGAGCATGCAACAGTTTGCATGGATCAATACCGACTCAGAATTAATTGATTTATTAGGTAAAAAAATTATGACTTATGGGAAAAAATTTATCACTAAAAAAGGAAAATAATTTATTCACTGCTATTAATTTGGAACGGATCATGGCTTAGCAGTGGGAACTCTCAGTTATGAATAATGTAAAGCTCTCATATGCTACAGTAACAATAAAAAAAAATTACTACAATGTAAAACTTTCATATGCTACAATAAAAGTAGTTCTAACCAAAGATTCCCACCGCTCTTCCAAATGTGTTCAAATTCGTCAACCGTTGCAAACTATAAAACAATATTAAGTACGAAAAATAAAAAAATATGAGTAAAAATTTATGATTTTTCAAGTACGCAATTTATTGCGTATAGTTTATCTATTTTAAGCTACAGATAAAAAATAATACATCCATATTTTTTTAGGAAATCCTGTGATTATTGTTTTGAAACTCAACATTTGTTAAACCATGTGATCAAGTTTGTCAACCTTTACAACTGCATAAATTAGTGACTCGATATATTTTTTTTTAATGACTCGATATAATTTTTTTTTAATAAAGTAAAAATTCATGATTTATTGAGTAAGCAATTTTTTGGGTATAATTTATTTTTTGAGCCAAACAACAGCAAAATAATTTGTATGTTAGATATTGATTTGAAATTAGTTATTTATTAAACTATGTGATCAAATTCATCGTCTCTAAAAGCCGCAACAATCAACATTAATATAATTTTTTTTCTAAATTAAAAATTGAAGATTAATCGAGCAAGTAATTTATTGTGTATCTATTAATTTTTGAGTAAAAACATGTAAATAATTGATGTGTCAATTATTGAATAGACACTAGTCATTAAAAGTATTAGATTCCTAATAAAAATTTGTAGCAAGTGATTTTTTCAAAGCACACAAGATATGAGCAATGGCAACAGTTTAAAAAAATTGTAGCATGTGGACAAAAATTTATATTTCATGGCATTTGTTGAGGGTTTTTGCTCAACATATCCCCGAGTTTCTGGCTGAGTTTCCGGCCGAGTTTGTCCCAGCCGGCCCAGCCGAGGTCCCGGGAACGTATTGTTGATTTGCCTCCCGCGGGAGCGCGTCCCCCAAGAGTTGAACCCATGACCTCTTGTGTATAAGAGGCCTTAAGGTAACCCCCAGGTACCCATCCCGCTGACCTTAAGGCCTGGGGGTTACCTTAAGACCAGCGGGATGGGTACCTGGGGTTACCTTAAGGCCTCTTATACACAAGAGGTCATGGGTTCAACTCCTAGGGGACGCGCTCCCGCGGGAGGCAAATCAACAATACGTTCCCGGGACCTTGGCTGGGCCGGCTGGGACAAACTCGGCCGAAAACTCAGCCGGGAACTCGGGGATATGTTGAGCAAAAACCCTCAACAGCATTATTTTTTCTTGAAGGGGTTAAATTTTTTAAAATAATTTAAAAAAAAAAAAGAATAAAGTTTCTATATTGATGAAATTGTGGTGTGTTTTTTAGAAAAATAATAACCGATAAATTTTGAAAATTCTATCTTTATTATAAAAGAGAGAATGTATTTTTTTGGTCATTTTTTGTTCATCCCTTCAATGGTTATCGGTGGGGTATGATTTGGACGAGTCCAAGTCAAAGAGTAAAGGCCCAATAAGTACAGCCCAATGCATGAATCAAACAAATCAAGCCCACTTGGAGTGTTTGTCGTATTACGGTGAGAAGAAGGGTTAGATGTGTTTGATATCAACAGAATAATGCTATTCGGATCGATGGTTGTGTTGTGTTCGATGGACTCGATACATACGGTTTGAGATAGTCAATAATAATAGAAAATTGTATCTCTTTGTTTGCTCAGCTCGATCTCTTAGATCTAAAGTCAAAACCGATAAGGAAGACCTACCAACTCATGTAGCAAATTAAATAAAGGTAGTACGAAACTCACGCCTAATGAAAGACTGACAAGTACCCCACTATCTCAAACACTACTCTGATCCATTTTCCAAATGATTAAAACCCACCGACTTAGAGAAATGTTTATAAGTATGAGGAAAAAGTATCAGTTGAGGGCATTTCTAACTCTCGCGCATACCAAAAACACTACAAAGACTCTTCCATACTCCTTCACAAAAATATTTATCATTTTAAGTTTATCTATACTTCATGCAGAATAGTTTTTGTAACTATATCTAGTTTTAAGTAAGCAAACAATAGTAGACGTAGCTCAATTTAAGAGTGAATTGCTATAAATCTGTGCACAGTATTTTGTTTAGTCTTGTTTATTTTTATTATCAGCTTATAATCAATATGCTTGTTTATTATCTGAGATCTAACTTTGCTTGTAAGTTTGTAACGGCCTAATAACAGTGATTTGAGGGCTCAATTGTTCTTGACTCATCCATCAATTTCATTTTAACCTAATTAATTACAATCATAGATCCAACGTCTACAATTGTAAAGTGCCATATGCACATAGTTTATTTTCTTTCTTTCTTTCTTTCTTTCTTTCCTTCTTTCTTTCATGTTAACTCTGTTTTTTGAAAACTGGAAAAAATTGCTTTGGTAACACAGTGGAATTCTTTCTTTCATGTTAACTCTGTTTTTTGAAAACTAGAAAAAATTGCTTTGGTAACACAGTGGAATTTAAAAAAAAAAAATTAGTTAATCGTTAGGAAACTAACTTATGATGATATAAACAATAAATTAAATATAATTTAACATACCAGTGGGAGATCAAAAAATGGCACTTCTAACCAAACAATTATTCAAAAGCGTACCTCTATCATCAAATTTTTAATGTTATTCTCTTCCTTCATATCATTGTGTGCCCACAAATCTCTACAATAGTTACACTCCTTCCAACCACTTAAGTGTTTAGGAACTACTATTACTAAACATGAGTAATCTAAGCTCTACTCTCTAATTTACACTTAGGCAGTCTAAGAATAAATGAATACCCCAAGTCCATATTTATAAGATAAGTAGGAAAAGTTTAAAGTCTATCAGGATAAGAAGGGATTTTTTTTCTCTTCTCCCTTAGCGGTTGGTGCCACCCCTAGCAGGGGAATTTAAACTTTTTTTTCAGTTAATCATAGTATAGGGTTTTATTATCACAGGCATAATCAAAGTTAATTCCAATTCAAGCAATTCTAATTTAAATTACAATTCTATTATTTAAAATAATAATATAATTTAAATAATTGTAAATAATTATCCATAATTCAAATTCAACTAGGATTTAAATTAATTATTCAAATACAAAATTTAAATTATTAATTATCCAAAAACACAATGACAAATTTGAATAATTATTTTTTCAGAATTAATTAAATCATTCATTATTCCATAAAAACAAGCAGATTGTGGTGCCATCCACAGCGTGCCCTATGCCCATTGTCAGTCCAATCCCAAACTATGGACCACGCGCTCCATTAGACCCGATGACCCGACTTGCGTATACTTATGTCTTATTCATAGTAATCTATATTTGTTGGATCTATCGTAAAAGAATTCATAAGCTAGCATTGGGCCCGATTGACATATGTTATCAAGCTCAAATAATAATAGATAAATTAATATTTGATTAATTATTAACTTCAATGTCACCCTATTATAGACCTGAAGCTATACTTTTAATAATATACCGTATTACGAGACTCTTGATATATAAGTTTTGTTTATAACCCCTCGTATCATGTGTAACCTTATACGTTATCCATAATTAGATTAAGCCCTATTGTATTTCTAGGCTTTGATGGCCATAAAAATTTCAGCTGATTTTTTAAATAAATAAATAAAATTAGGAAATGTGCCTTTGTTAAATTATTTTCTTTCAGGTTTATATCTTATGTTTTCTCTCCTAAAATTTTGCCTTTATAATTTGACTTTAAAAAGAAAATGAAAAAGATATAGGTTTTAACTTTACACAAGGAGGCCAGAGGGACATTCTTCTAGTTCTCTCTCGAATCGAATAAATAGTTACGTAACGTAAACGAGCATGCAATATTTTGCAAGAATCAATACGGATTAAGTGATAAAAATTATGACTTATTGAGAAAATTTTATCACCAAAAAAAGAAAATAATTATGTGCTCAAAATATTATGTGATTATTATGAAACCCATCATTTATAAAAGTATGTACTCAAATTCGCCGGCCATTGCAAAAACATAAAATCAATATTATGTGCTCAAAATAATATATATATATATATATATATATATATGTATATCTAAGTAAAAGTTTATGATTTTTTGAGTAAGCAATTTATTGCGTATAATTTATCTCTTTTAAGCTTCAAATAGAAAACAATGCATTGATTTGAAATTGATCATTTGCTAAACGATGTGATCAAATGCGTTGCCTTTTAAATCTACAAGAATATCTACTAACTCGATATAATTTTTTTTACTAAATTAAAAATTAAAATTTTATCAAGCAAGTTATTTATTGAGCATAATTTAAAAATTTGAGCCAAAAACATGTAAATAATTGATGCGTCAATTATTAATTAGACACGGGTCATTTAAAATATAAGATTCCCGCTGTCCTTTATACTTCTAATATAAATTTTTAGCAAGTGATTTCTCGAACACACACAATATATGAGCTGTGAGAACGGTTTAAAAAAATGGTAGCGTGTGGCTATTGTTACATGTGGACAAAAATGTATATTTCGTGGCGGGTTTAAGTTTTTAAAAGACTTGAATAAAGTTTTCTATATTGATGAAATTATGGTGTATTCTTTTTGAAAAAAAATCAATAAGTATCGAGAAATTTTTAAAAACCTTTTTATTTTTTTTTAAAAAAGAGAAAGTGTATTTTTTGGCGATCCCTTTAATGGTTGTCAAGTGCTGAATAGTCCTTTTTTTTTTTTTTAATTTGGTTTTTCCCCACTTCTTTCTTTCATCTTCTTATTTCCTTTACCTATCCCCCCCTTTTTTCTTTTTCTTTTTTTCACTTTCTCCTTTCTCTTTTTTTTTTAACTCTTATAACCTTATATATATTTTAAAACATCTATATTATATTATATTATATTATATTATGTTTTATTCTTAGATGTGTTTATATATCAATTATACATCATCATATTAAAAAAAAACAAAAAACAAAAACAAAAGAATTACTCACGCGCGTCGTGCGTGCTTTTCACTTGTTAAAAGGAAAGAAAAAATCCACAAACAAAATATTTCTTATTTGTTCATTTTTTTTCATCAATGTTGAGAAGAATAATAGAGTTTTGAATTCATTGGTCTAGTGGTGCAATATAACTCATTTGTACACATGTCCATATGTATGTTACCCTTTACATTTAAAGAATGCAAGGTATATTCCTACGTCACGCTCGTCGTATTTGCTAATACAATTGCAACACTGCAATTTTAATTGCTATTATGAATATATAAACCTCAAATCTCCTCGCCCAAGCGAACCACACCAATCTCAATTGAACATTAAGAAAAATTACAATTTGATATTCATGAAATATGGCACGAAAATATCCATGAACTTTCACGCGACATGTTCACCACAACCGTATTAATTAGACTGTTCATGGGCAGGTTCAGCAGGTGGCGGGCGGGCGATGGGCTGTTTGAGAGAGAATAAATTTTTCAAAATTTCAACCCATAATCGCCCAATAGTGCAGCCGATTGGATGGGTTTGAAGCGGGCAGGAGTGGGTAGTTTGCCAGATGGATATAACGGTGTTTTTAACTCTTTTTTTCTTTTTCTTTTTCTTTTTCTATAAATTTTGTAACAATTTTAGAATTTATTCAATAGATAACTTTCACAATGTTGGTGTTTGAGGGAAAAAAAAGAGAAGAAATTAAAATAAAACTCATGATGAAAGGAAGAAAAAGTTCATAGCATGAAAAACCATCCTTAAAAGAAATACATCTCTAAAATAGTCAAGGTTTCAAAAAAATAAATTTAAACTCATATGACGTTTTTCCTAACAAGCTTCACGATAGAGAGGAAGTGCCATAATATTTGCTACCGATTTTCCATTTCCATATAATTGTATAGAATAATAATAACGGATCATAATAATCACACTTAAGAAAGTCAAGTAATTATAAAAAGGAAAATAAAATTATTTATAAAGTGTTTGGTAAAATTGGTTAGAACCAACTTTTTAGTTCAAAACACTATAGTCTGTGAGAGCTTTACACTGTAGCAATTTTTTTCTTTTACTATAACATGTAAGAGCTTTATACTATTTCTTATAAAAAAGTTAGTTCTAAACAATTTTGACAAACACCTATTAATATGTATTAAAATAACAGGTGAGCAAGTTATACTTGCCATAAAAAAAATTTTAAAACCGTTCCCGCTAGTGCAAAGAAGACAGGTGGGTAGAAAACCCACCCAAAATAAATAGATGATGACGTAGACCCGTTTCACTAGAAGAGGCAGAAATGGGACGACTGTTTAAACGATTTGACGGTTTTGGCGAACAACCTTAATATTAATCAACATTCAAACAACATATAATAGTATAAATATAGGCCGGTGATTATCGATATCCATTGTGATATTTTGCAGTTAACACAAGCAAACGCCAATATCTACCAAAAACTGCCATTACTAATGGCAATCGATTGCTCCACCACCGTTTTTCTTCCTAAATATATCCTTAAGATACATATGGGCAATCGTCATATCCACCGCGATATTTACAAGTAGCAATGGATAATTGTTGATATCCATCATGACCCTTTGTAGTCGCTAGCTTTGAAATATCGTTATCTATTGGAATTTATCATTACATGCGATAACTAATTGTATAACTATTGGAGCCATGATATAAATTTGCGCATTGCAGTTCGCCTTGGAGAGAGGTGCTTAAATTTTGCACCGATGCTTAAGCCCTAAGAGGCTTTTATAATTGAGACTAGCCTTTCCTCAAGGCATTATATGGGGCCAAGGCCTTGCTTTCTTTTAGTTTGTAATTAGTTAGAGTGAAGTAAATTTGCATCAAGACCTAGATAAAAGAATCAGTTTAATTAGTTTTTCAATAAAGATTGAATTTAGTAGGGACAACTTTTGAATTAGCCATCATAAATAGTTTATTTAAGAAACTTTTTAATTGGGACTTCTCGCTTGTGAAACTTGTTATTTAAGCCTTATTTTCTTACTGAATACAAATATGACTTTTTACAATGTGAAGTTTGATTTGTAACTATTGCTTTTAAATGTTTGTTTTTTCACGTTCTTTGAATTATTACAGGGTTTTATATTGAGGCTTAGGCTTCAAAACGCCTTTAGGCTTACGCCTTGCAAGGAAAACGCCTCAACACCCTATTGCGCAATATTAAAACGTTAATTGGAGCAAAATTGTAAGTGTGCTATAAGTTCAAGGGCAATAATAATGATGCAATTCAACCTTCTAATTTTCATGCTAATTTTTAAAATATCAGTCCTTAGGGATGTAAAAAAAAAGACAGTAAAAATTGGGAAATCTTACAAAAGTTATAAAAAATAGTAAACAAAGTTGGATGATGGATGAAGAGAAATACAAAAAATGGAGAGGATTGGATGGATAGCAAAAGCGTTTTTCATCGTATAATTTGGTTAAGACAGGAAAGAGAGAGCAAAAGTCTCATTGTCCATATTAATAATTTAGAAAAAGGACAAGTTCAATAAATGTCATGGAGGCTGAAATAGTCTTTTCCTACCCAATAATAGCGTCCAAATTTGTTTTCCCCATTCCCTTCCAACAGAGAGGAATTATTCGCATTGATGGGCCTAAAACACGAACTTGACCCCACATTTTCTCTCCTTTTCCTTCTCTTTCTAACCAAACAAAATAAATTCAACCCTCCCTCCACTTCAATACCCTCTCGACCCACATGTCAGCTGCTCCAAGTAGACAAAGTGCAAGAGTTTAGACGTGAGATGTGAGTAGGGACATGAAAATCCTTGTGAGCTTTGGTTATTGTCTCAATGTGCCCCTCAAATTATGTAAATTGGTACTTATATCCTCTTAACTTCATAATTGTGGCAAAAACATCTCTTTTTGTTAATTTTCCTCTTAATTCTTAAAGAACGTTTGGCAAGTCGAATTGGTTTCAACCAACTATAGTATAAAGCTCTCGAGAGCTACAATAAAAAAAAAAAACAAAAAACTGTTACACAATAAAGCAGTTTTTAAATCATAATTTTTAGTTCCAACCTATTTGTTAAACTCTTATTAGATAGAACGGGCCACATGGGCAGATAAATTTTAAAAATTCCCTTTAAATTTTAATCATCTCATCATGTTCCTCAAACTTCATCAACCCAATTATACTCAAAATTATGAGAAGTAATACGTCACTTTTAAAAAAAAATTTGATGGAAATCTTTTTTAAGATCTATATTCTTAAATGAAAATATTCACATGTAATTCACATCACATGGACTAATTTTAATGGCAAAATTTTGATCCCTTTTTCAGCACCTTATGATTTACGCAAAGGCATAGAGGAAACGAAAAAGAATGGCGTTTAACAACGATTAGTTTCCCAACTCTTGTGCTTTTATATTTTTCCCTTTAAATTCCTTTTGTTCGATTTACACATGGTCATCTAATCTAAAAATTAGATGGAGCTTAATAGGAAATCGTTTACCATAATTCAAAATTTATAGGATTTACGTGTTACTTTTCATTGTTTGGAAGGCATATTGAGACAATAATCAAAGTTTAGAAGTGTTGAAATTCTCTTCACCATTTTTTGTCCAAAACTTAAAGGGCATTCTTGTAACACTCTTAAACTTCAAATGGGTATGCATTTCACGTTTTATAATTCAAAGAGCATAGTTAAACGATGACCAAATTTCAGGTAATTTCTTGAAATTTTTACTAAGACATATTTAGTGCGAGATATTTAATTCGATGCAAGAAAGTTCTTGTTGAGAGGAAGAATGTTCTCTCGGTCAAGTTTTTCTTATCTTTCTCTCCTCTTTTCAGTTTAAGATTGCCATTTCTTTCATATTATTTTTCAATTTTACGACTTTTATGAGAAAGTTTAAAATATATCATTTTCAATAGAAATAAAAACACTATTGTTCTTAAATATTTTTTAGTCATTGTTAGACAACACATGTGTTATCTATTTTGGCCATTTCAACTACGAGAAATAGTACAGACCAAAAAGAGGAGAAAAAAAAAAAAGCAAAATACAACAGTGGTAGTAAAAAAAAAGGTCTACTACCTAATTTACTTTTTTTACACGACGTAGAAAATGAAACAACTCACTAATTCGGCACAACATTCCCTAGATTTCATCGGAGGAAGCATGGACAATTTGCAAACATGACAATGATGATGCATCTCATTTTGCTCTGGAAATCAATGCAGTGAATCTGCCTGCCCAAAGTAAAAGCTCACCATGATGTTATTATGTTTGAGATGATAGAACTAAAACCATATAGTTCAACAATGAGAAAATTTGACATTAAGCAATTCTCAGAGGAGGAGGACAAAAGAAAAGGAAAAAAATTGATATAGTAGCTGCAAGATCACAACTAACATCCCTCTGTGAAGGGGGCCTCGACTACTAAAATCGCTTCACAAGCTGCTGCTTTCAGTGAATCCCCACTTATTTTTCATTTTTCAGCAAGAAGAAGTCACTTGCTCTGTAGTTCAATATAAGAGTTGCTCCAACAAGATTCAGAGAACCATCCTTGAAACTCTAGTGGAGAGTTCATGATGTGGTGTACCATCTTCACCATCATTTTTATTGCTTTCAGATTTATTTTCTCGATCAGGGACTTTCGGAGTCGAGATGCGCCCGGACAAAGGATCCACAAGGCGTGTGTAGCTCGGCCCTCCTTTACGTCCCATTGCCACCATCGGTGGCGGGGGTAATACCCCTGCTCTAAAAAGAATGCGCTGCACAGGCTTTGAAGGCTGAGCCCCAACAAAAATGGCCGGCCGAGGTTAAAACACACAACGATTTTTACAACATTATATATCATTAATGATTCTCAAATCTCATGACGTGCTAAACTAAGGATTAAAAGGTTTAAGCAACATTTCAGTCTGTAGACTTGCAGCTCTAGAGTCAATCCGTAGCCATATCCACTATCGAGATATACATGGTTTGTGCAATCTTTTAGTTCTAGCATGAACATTAGGCACTTATAAAGTTGAGAAAAGATGGTTAGAATGACAATTTTATTACCTTATTCAGTGCAAGAATGTCTCCATTCTCTGAAAAGTCTAAATTGAAGACTCTGCAGTTCGAGACTCAATTTCAACGAGAATGTCAGAATAATACAGGACTGAAACGTTTAGGAAAAGAATAAAAGAAAAGTAAAGAACGTACTTACCGCCATCTTGGGCTAATGAAACCAGAAAATCACTAATTATTGATCATTCCATTGGTTAATTACGATAACAAATTGAAGAAAAATAAATAAAAGCATCAAGAGCAAAGTAAAACGACTCGGCTCAAAGGAACATTTTCATTGAAATCTATCGATTTCTCATTTTACTATGTTAAACTTTAGGTATTCCTCTAAGCGTTTGGTATACAGAATTCTGAGATTTTCCCACTGGCATGGTATCAACGGGAAAGTTATGGAAACTAAATAGAATTCCTAGGAAACTCAGATTACTGTGTTTTTCCGCTGTACCCAACGACTTAAAAATAAAAAGCTGAAAAAAAAAACAAAAGCCCGCTCCATTACAATGTTAATCAGTATATAAACAATCGGCTCATTTTTACACATTTTTTTCATCTCTAATAAGCAAGGAAACCTTTTTCATTAAGCAAGCATTTGAAAAGTGAAACAGAGGAAAGGAAATAATTTTTCCAACAATTTTCCCAGGAATCGATCACTACTACCACGAACAAAAAGATATAGAAAAGCACATTTCTATTCATCCAAAACCTGACGGGTAACAACATCTATTGATGGGTAACTTAACATCTAAGAAGCAACTGAAAAATGATGGTGTGTCATGTGTGTTATCCCACTCCAAACAGATAAATTTCCTGAAAAGAATGTACAAGAGACGGTTTCAAGACACTCTGGAATGGTAACTGCTAAAGGAACTACCAGTTTTCTTTCTATTGTTGCAAAATCACCGTTTGTTGATTCCAATAAGCTTAAACATCGAATATTGTCCCCAAATAATGAGAATCGTAGTGGGTCAGGTGTGGTTCAAAATTCAAATGAGATTTTAAACAGAACTCCACCGGTAGTAGCACCGAAAGGGATAATTTTCTTGCATTTGGAGTTCAACGGGATGATTTTAGTGATAACTGTTCATAACGTTATAACAACAAAATTATACGAAGCGGATTCAAATTTTTGAATCATCAAATTACCTCTTGCCATTGCTTAGCGCTTTGTAATTCGGCCCATTCTGCAACAGTGGTTTACGCTGTGTTTTGTTCTTTTTTTTTAGCGCTCATAAACTTTTTCTTAATGGTGTGATGAATGCGTTTTGTTTGTATGTCCAGGGATCAAGAGAATGAAAATTCACGTTATTAAACCGTGACCATCACATGGTTTTAAAGCGTTGCCGAATAGTTAATTGTTGGAATAACGGTTCGGCGGTTGATGTCCAATTTGAATGCTCCATGTGGGCCAATCAGAGTTTAACATTCTCTCACTTGGCCCATACATCCCATCAACCATTTCAATAAGAAACAAAATACACAAATCATGGCGATAGGTCTTCTAAATGACGAGTATTATCTTTCATGTATTACAATATATCTTGTCTCTTAAAATTTACACGTGTAACTTAATGAATAAACTTTATGTTTATTATTGGTCCAAACTTTAGTGATATTTCTCAGAAATAAAGTTGTGCACTTAACTGAAGTTGAAATGAGAAAATATCATAAATATAAAGTTTCATTACAAGGTACAACAAATTACATGAGGGAACCAAGTCTCATTCTGTCCACATGATCTCTAAATTTTACTGGCGGCATGCCTTTAGTCAAGGGATCGGCAATCATCAATTCAATGCTTATGTGTTCAATGACCACTGCTTTATCCTTAACATGCTCCCTTATAGCTAGATACTTAATGTCGATGTGTTTACTTCGACTACCACTCTTGTTGTTTTTAACCATAAAAACAACAACTGAATTGTCACAAAATATTCTCAATGGCCTAGGATAGAATCCACAATCCTAAGCCCAGAAATGAAACTCATGATCCATACACCATGTGAGGTAGTCTCAAAACAATATACGAATTCGGCCTCCATAGTGGAAGTAGCAGTCAAAGTTTACTTGGCACTCCTCCATGAAATAGCTCCACCAGCTAGCATGAAAATGTATCCGGAAGTTGATTTCCGTAAATCAATACAACCAGTAAAGTCAGAGTCAGAATAGCCAATGACTTCTAAGTTGTCAGTCCATCTATACATAAGCATGTAGTCTTTGGTTCCTTGCAGATATCTCGTCACTTTCTTTGCAGCCTTCTAGTGGTCTGATCTTGGATTACTCTGATATCTACCCAACATTCCTACAGCGAATGCAATGTCAGGTCTTGTATAAACCTGAGCATACATAAGGTTTTCAATAACTGAAGCATAAGGAATGTTCTCTTTCAAGGTCATTTTTCGGGCACTAATTCAAATTGAATCTGTCACCCTTCATAATGGGAATTATACTTGGTGAACAATTTTTCATCCAAAATCTCTCCAAAACTTTGTTGATGTAGGCCTCTTGAAATAGACCCAAAGTGCATTTATATCTGTCTCTGTGTATCTTAATGTCTATAAAGAAAGATGCATCACCTATATCCTTCATGTCAAAGTTTTTAAAGAGGAATTGTTTTACCTCATGTAGTATACCCTTGTCATTGGTTGCAAGTAAAATGTCATCCACATATAGAACCAAGAAACAAATTTTACTCCCATTGACCTTCTGGTATATACATTGATCCATGATATTCTCTACGAATCCAAATGAAGAGATAACGTCATGGAATTTCAAATACCACTGATGGGAGGCTTGTTTCAATCCATATATGGATTTCTTAAGCTTACACACCAATTGCTCGCCACTGCTAGAGGAGAATCCTTCTGGTTGTTTCATATAAACCTCTTCCTCTAGTTCACCATTGAGAAATGTTGTTTTCACATCCATTTGCTACAACTCTAAGTCAAAATGAGCAACGAGTGCCAAGATGATGCGGAGGGAATCTTTCTTAGATACAAGAGAAAAAGTCTCTTTGTAGTCGATTCCTTCCTTCTGAGTGAAACCTTTGACGACGAGTCTTGCCTTATATCTCTCGATGTTGCCCAATGAATCCTTTTTCGTTTTATAGACCCATTTACACCCTATGGCTTTCGCACCATTAGGCAACTTGACAAGATCTCAGACTTCATTGGACGCCATAGAATCCATCTCATCCTTCATTGCATCGTACCAAAGTTTTGATTCTTGGCAACTCATCGCTTGTGAAAACGTTTCGGGATCATTTTCGGCTCCAATGTTGTAGTCCGATTCTTGTAGATACACAACATAATCACTATAAATTGCTAATTTCCTTTCTTTAGTAGATCTCCTTAATGTTGGTTCAACATTTTCCTGAGGAATCTATTGTCCAACTTGTTGCTTGATTGTTTCCGTTGGTTCTTGAGCAACTTGACCTTCTAGATTATTATCAGCAATTTGTAGAACCTCAATGATCGGTTGCACAATACTCGATTGAACTATAGGAGTGCTATGAACTATGATCAACCGATCACTTGATGTAGATGGTTGAGCTTAAATATGATCTCTTTCAAAAACTATGTTCCTAAATTGATCGCTCCCACTAATCAAGTCATTATCAAGAAACTTTGCGTTCCTTGATTCCACAAATCAAGTGCTGTGAGTTGGACAGTAGAATCTATATCCTTTGGACCTTTCGGCATATCCAACGAAATACCCACTAATGGTCCTCGAATCTAGCTTCGTCTCTTATGGGTCGTACACTCTTACTTCAGACGAACATCCCCAAACGCTTATATGTCACAAACTCGATTTCCAACCTTTCCATAACTCAAATGGCGTCTTTGGGACAACCTTGGTTGGAACCCGGTTTAATATATACACAGCCGTCTTAAGAGCTTTAATCCACAGGGACTTAGGCATGTTAGAATTACTCTGCAAGCTCTTCACCATGCCCATTAATGTTCGGTTTCTTCTTTCTGCTACACCATTCTAATCCCAGGAACCAGGCATGGTGTATTGGGCAACTATCCCATGCTCTTGAAGAAACCTCGCAAATGAACCTTGAGCTTGTCCATCCTTAGTGTATCTACCATAATATTCTCTACCTTTATCTGTCCTCACGATCTTTATTTGCGTTCCGTATTGTTTTTCTACTTCAGCCTTGAAAACCTTAAAGACGTCTAATGCTTCGTCCTTTGTATGAAGCAAGTAGAGATACATGTACCGTGAGCAATCATCTATGAAAGAGATGAATTATCTCGGACCATATGAGTCCATGTCTGGACTACAAATATCTGAATGTATGATTTCTAATATTTCTAAACTCCTCTTAGCACCTTTCTTAGACTTGTTGGTTAGCTTTCCTTTTATGCAATCTACACAAGTTTTGAAGTCAGTAAAATCCAAAGTACTGAGTACTCCGTCATTCACTAACCTCTTGATTCTCTCAATGGAGATATGTCCTAATCTCCGATGCCACAACATAGAGGAATCCTCGTTTATAACATAACGTTTAATGCCAGATTGAACATGCATAGCAGTATGATGTGGTTCATTTTGTAAATTAATTGAGAAAAGACTATAAGACAAAATACCATTCCCAACAATATCAGATTTATAAAATAAACTGAAATATTTGTCTGAAAAAGTAAAAGAATATTCCAAAGGTACAAGTCTAGAAATAGAAATTAAGTTCCTAGAGAAGTTTGGAACATAAAATGTTTTATCCAATTCCAAAATAAAACCACTACTTAAAACTAAGGTGCATGCCCGATGACTTCCACATGTGAACGCATCTTGTTTCCTGAAGAGATGCTCAGCTCACTTCCCACTGGCTTCCTTAGGTTTCGCATACCCTGCAAGGTATTCAAAACATGGATTGTAGATCTAGAATCAATCCACCATGTGTTATAAACAACATCAACCATATTATATTTATAACAAACCAACGAGATTGGATTACCTTTCTTCTCAAGCCAACTTTGAAATTTTGTGCAATTCTTCTTCATGTGTCCCTTCTTTTTACAGAAGAAACACTTGGATTCCTTCTTAATGACAGCTTTGGGAGGTATTTTACCCTTCCCTTTGTCTCTGGCTTGATTATGGTCCTGATTCTGATTCTTTCCTCTCGTGGTTGTCAGTGCAGTTTCACCCATTTCCATTACAAGTCGCCCTTCTTCTTGAGTACACATGGTCAAAAGCTCATTAATTGACCATTTGCCTTTATATGTATTGTAGGAAATCTTAAAGGGCCCATATTGTTTTGGAATGGTGTTTAGAATGTAGTGCACCAAGAAAGACTCAGACATATCCACCTCAGGTTCTTAAGTTGAGCCGCTATGTCCCTCATCTCCATGATGTGCTCACGCACACCTCTCACACTAGTGAGCCTTAAGGACGAGAACCTCATAATTAGGGTGCTGGCAAGTGCCTTATCTGAAGTTTCAAACTGCTCATCAATAGCCTTCAGTAATGCCTGGACTTTGTCATACTGTTCAACGAAACCACGTATGCCAGCAGAGATTTTAGTCTTTATGAACATGACGCTAAGGCGATTAGATCGCTCCCAACGTTCATAAAGAGCAATCTTATCCTGAGTACTGGTTTTAGTAATTACGGGCTCGTCTCTCCTTATAGCATAATCAATGTCCATCCACCCCAAGTAAAGGAGAATTCTCTCCTTCCAAACCTTATAATTATCCCCTTTCAGCTCAGGGATATCACAGCGTACATCAGAGAAATTCACAGGTTATATGACTGCATAATTAAAAACAAACATACTTATGATCCAAAATATTGAGACTAATAGACATAAATCATCCTTTACCAATGTAAATCATGCATAAAATCATGAATCTATGACATAAAACTTACATGTGGGCTAAAGCTCTAATTCAATTAGATTCATTTTACTGTATGATAAAACTATCAAATTATGTTCAATTTTCTAATACCTATGGGTACATTAGAAAATATAATTTGATACTTTATTCCAATTGGTCATACTAATATAATAAAAATTCCTGTGAGATAAAGCTTATTATATCGAGTACAACTAATTGCAATAAATGTCTTTAACCAAATGTGATCCTGAACCAATTGATATATAATTTTGTATAATTAGAGATGTTGTGGCTAAGCTCTAATTATTCAAAATCATATGGATCATTAGACATTTAATCTTGTTCATAAAATTATTCATTAAAAATTGCATATTCTATAGGCAATATAATAATTATAAACAAAATCTCAATTTGTGCTAAATAAGTTAATTTAACTTAATAACATGCATAATGAAACTCAAAATTATGTATATAACAATAATTAGCACATCAATTATCACAATATGTTTTCCAATAAAACATTCATTAAGATAGAACATTTTCTAAATGATATGCATAATTCATTTCATAATTTATGCATAAAAAAATGTATTTCCAAAATTATGTACATAACAACAACAATAAAATTATGTACATAAAACAAATACTTGACACATAATGTATAAAATAAATTTCCCATGAAATTATTGCAAAAATTATATGCATATCCAAAAACTAAAATTATTTTTTTTTTATTTTTAGATTTTTTTTAATAATGTTTTAATGCCCTCTTAAAACGGCGTCGTTTTGCACTTGGGGGGTGGTGGGGGGTTTCACTCGCCAGCCAAACAACGGGTCATTTTCCAGTGAAGGGGACACGCTTTGGCATATCAAAACGACATGTCGTTTCACGGTAATGAAACGCCAATTCATTATGCGAAACGACATGTCGTTTGGCTAACCAAAATGCCAAATGACATGTCGTTTTCTGGTCGTTTCCTTCACCCGAAAATGGGTCATGTTGACCCGTTTGATCCATATTACGACCCGTTTGAATTTTCACATTTCGGGCATCAAATTTAATGTTTTAAATCATAAAATTGTTAGAAATCTAATTACCCAATGATTTCTAACTTTAGTTTTGATTAAAAACTTCAAACCAAGAAACCCGAATTCACAAAAAAAATTTTTATGTGAACTTTATAAAACCGAATGTGCAACAACAAGGCAGAGGCGTTAATACGCTCTAATGCCAAATGATAACTGTTCATAACGTTATAACAACAAAATTATACGAAGCGGAAGCAAATTATTGAATCATCAAATTACCTCCAGCCATTGCTTAGTGCTTTGTAATTTGGCCTGTTCTGAAACAGTGGTTTACGCTATGTTTTGTTCTTTTTTTTGAGCACTCACAAACTTTTTCTTGATGGTGTGATGAATTCGTTTTGTTGTATGCCCAAGGACCAAGAGAATGAAAATTCACGTTGTTAAACCGTGACCATCACACGGTTTTAAAGCGTTGCCAAACGGTTAATTGCCGAAATAATTGTTTGGCGGTTGATGTCCAATTTGAATGCTCCACGTGGGTCAATCAGAGTTTAACATTTAGTAGTAGAAAATTAGAGTATATCTAGTGTATATATTTATATATATATATAATTACTGATTATGTTGAGTTAGAGAACATTGTGTGTTTGGCATTGATTGGTTTTAATCAATTTTTTAATTAAAAACAGTATATAGCTCTCATATATTATAATAAAAATAAAAAATTACTATAATATAAAGCTTTATATACTATATTATTTATAATTCTATCGAATATTATTAACCATGCCAAACACGGTGGAAAGTGGAGCCTTTTGCCTTCGATGTGAGAGAAAAGGCGTTAAATTGAGTTTGTCGCCCAGTGATTGTGGGACAATGAGTCTATGTACCAGGCCCTTGGAAAAGGTCTCACAAGAGGCCCTCCTTGGGACTAACCTGCTCTCAGGAAGGAGAATGATACGTTCATCATTCAAAACCTTTTCAATTCCTAATTTTTCACCTATAGTTTAGATGTTTTTGAGACTTTTAACTTTTATTTTCTTTTTCTTCTTTGCTTATGAAATTTCCATCTTTTTCTAGTCAAACATAATAATGCTTGGGCATCTCAAATTTTTTTTTCAAAATTTTCTTTTTCTTTTTTCTTTCTTTTTAAAAGGGATTTTGGAGGGATTCCATTTGAAATAAGCCCAGCTTTATTGAGAGCTTTATTGAGTCCAACGCAGATGAACCAATTCCTTATATAGTTCTAACAAATTTTTTAGTTAAAAATAATATAAAACTTTCATATGTTACAGTAAAAAAATAATAAAAAATTACTACAATTTAAAGCTATTATATTCTAAAGTATTTATAATTCTAACTAATAATCCCAACCACCGTGCCAAACATTACACTTACACCATTCTGGGTGAGCAGAGATAATTGGCTCTGGACCCACAATAAGAAACTCATCCAGGAAGGTAGATGTCAATGTAAATTATATTGGTATTCAAACAAAAAGTTTGGAAAACCTTAAATTTTTGGGAAAAAAATATTGTAAAATAAGGATTTGAATGTAACATAAACCTGTGAAATACATGGGGCATTGATTAACGTGGTGTTTGGCAGTTTTGATTTACACCACTTTTTTAGTTATAAACAATGTAAAGCTCTCACATGCTATAGTAATAATAAATAAATCACTATAATGTAAAACTCTCATATACTACAAAAGAAACAGTTTCAACCAACGGTTCTAACCATCCTACCAACTTATAAATGAAATAATGGGTTTTCCTACCACGCTTGGCTAGTCACTGAATATCAAAGAACACCAGTATTCAACCCGATAAACCCGATAGAGCAATAGCCTCAATTATCCAATATAGGCAGTCCTACACATATTGAGGATAGTACTTGGGAACTAAGTTTCAACATTAAAGTTTCATCTGCTGCATTATAAAGCTTTTATATACTATAATATACAATAAAAATATGTTATAATATAAAACTCTCACATGATACAATATTTAAGTTTTAATTTTAAGTCTCAAATTAATTCCGAAACACTATGGGTGTGATAGAAAGAGAATGTCTACAGTCTAGACGTTGCCAATTGAACCTTGCAGTGCTTTTTTTTGCATGGTAATGGAGGAGGTCAGAATTCATGTGAAATGTAATAATAGAAACAACTTAAACCAAAGTTGTGATTACATGACAACATGATTTAACAAAAGTCAGAGGCCATTCATGTTGCCTGGTTGGCCCCCTCTTTTGGATATCCCGATGGTTTTAAAAGCTACAGTAACAACTTCCAAGTTCATGTGAACATTTTTCCTGTTCAAGTTTCATTATCTTTTATTAGAGAAATATATTTTTGTTGAGGCAAAATCGTGTGGTCAAACGGCTGTTCAACAAAGCTATGAATAATCATCTTACTTTTGTAGAATCTTGAAGCTAAAACGTGCCTGCATGATTTCTAGAATGATTATTTTATATTCATTTCAATTAAAAGGACTGTAATAGTGAGAATAAATAATTCTCTTCATAATTTAATTTGTGTTAACATTTATTAAAACACATATATAATGCGAAGAAACATTAATACGAGCTTGAAAAAAGGTACCAAAAATTATATTTTATGTGGCTTTTTTCAAAAAGGAAAATTTTTATTCATTTTTTTGGGATTTACGTTTATTTTATAAAAATTTCAGAAAGTTCAGTAAAATTGTTTTTGAAAATCGATTTTCACACACATGTTATGTATCTATATATTATTTATATATTTTCACCAATAACAATTCTTTGTTCTACTGAAAATATGAGCACGATTATGCTCCTAAACCTACCATCACAAGTTTAGCATTTCAGTGTGAGAGTCTATTAGTTCGACCCTAAATTGAATTATGAAATATCAAACCTTAAACTCATTTAAAAAAAAAAAGAAAAGCATTTTATTTGCTGCACCTACTGGTTGATAGTTTACTTTTGTTTTGTTATATTCATGATATACATTATTATAATGAACTATAATGCATTGATTAGCACTAATATTTTGAAATTTGGCTTTGTTTCGAACCATTAATTAGTATCAAATTCTCATATTTTTGTGTATATTTTTGTTGACGTAATTTTAATCAAATTTAACATCAAACATGCACCAAAAAGCTGCTCAATATTTTTCTTAATAATGTTAACTCCTTTTTTTTTAATATAATTTATAATGTCGTTAAATCAGCCATTCCATTTTAAAAAACAAAAAATAATTGTAAGTAAGTAAATAAATAAATAAATAAAAATAAGGGTATTTGGTGATATTGTCTCTCTGATCTTAACTTTTAATTTTAACAACTTGTACAATGACCTTACAATTTAATCACCTTTTATAGATAACTATTTTAGTTTTTTTATCAAAATTAACACGTGATTTGCACATAAATAGCTTATTAATGACATAAATAGTCATTTTTATATATTTTAATCCAACTTTGATTGTAATTAATGTCTTTAATTAAGTTATTATCAAAATAGAAAAATTTGAACCAATTTTATGTTGACTGTTAAATATAAATTTGAGTTAATATTTAATATACACAAAAAAATTATTTTATACTCTTAATTAAGGATCTATATGAAAATCATATGTTAATTTCATTTAAAAAAAATTAAAACTGCTATCAATAAAGGGTAATTTGTTATAGATTTACGAGTTTAATGTGCAAGCTATTAAAATTAAAAGTTTAAGGAATAATAGTGTTAAATACCTTAGAATGAAGCTAAAAAATATGGCTGCTACGTGGCTTTCTAGCATTGGTGGCATAAAAGAAGATCCTCTAAGGTGGAGAGCACGTTAAACATAACTACTGTTCTTACTTCTTACACTGCCACTGTCGAGCTGACAACGACATTAACAAGCTCGTCCTCGTCTTCTTCATAATAGCAACCTCCTGATGAAAACTCCCTCACATTTGTTTCCCATTCCAACTCTACTCTCTGTCTCTCTCTCTCTCCTCTCGTTCTCTCTCTACAATGACAACCTCCGTGAAGACCAATTTCCTGCCTCCGAGCTTGATCTCCAATCTCCAACAAGTCCTTGCCACCAGAACCGACGCTCCAGAGCAGCGGTCGCACGACGCTGCCACCACCAATCCCCCCAAAACGCCGTCGTCTTCGATCTCGGAGGGCCAGAACGACGGCGAAGGTGAAAAGCCGGTGGTACTGGTGACCAGCGCCGACGGAATCGACTCCCCTGGCCTCGCATTCCTCGTCGAAGCTCTCCGTCTCGATTCCAGACTCCACGTCTGCGTTTGCGCTCCTCGAGTGTTGGTTTCTGAACCTTTACCTATTTCTGTTTGGTTCTCGAGAAAATTTTGCAATACGCGAAGTTTGTTTTTGTTTTTTCGCAGGGATAAATCGCTTTCCGGTCACTCCGTCGCCGTTCTCGAGACGATCTCAGTGTGTTCCGCCGAAATCGCCGGCGCCGTTGCTTATGAAGTTTCCGGTGATTATTTCTTAACTCTTATAATTTTCATCACAAAATTAGAAATGATCACCCGATTAAAGATTAAAATTTGGATTTCTTTTTCAAATCTTGATTATTTATCAGGAACTCCAGTGGATTGCGTCTCTCTAGCTCTGTCAGGAGCATTGTTCTCTTGGTCGAAGCCTGCTCTGGTGAAAAAATTTTCTCATGATTATCTTTGGTATTTTTCTGAATTTTTCAAAGTTTCATGTTGTGATATGCAAATAAGTTTCTGAAATGTATAATGTTCAGGTAATTTGTGGAATAAACAGAGGATCTAGCTCCGGACACAACATGTGAGTAATAACTGTGTCCTAAACTAGCATTTATTTATTTTTGCTCATTCACCTAATTTAAAATTGTGGGCCACCTCGTAACCAGATTTTTTTTTTTTTTTTTTGGCTGAAAGGGTTGATATCTAGTTATATGATTTAGATGATTAGATCTTGCCGGTGAAGGTTTGCCATCTTTTTTAATGACCCTGGACAGTTTGAAATTCATGTAGTATTCTTTGTGAAATTAAAAAAAAAAGAAATGTTCTTGTTTAGAACGACAAAATTTTCACTGTCGTTCCGTGAACAGGGTGACTGTTATTATATTTACTTCATTTTTTCTGATCTGAAATTCGAACTTACGTGCAGAGCCCACATGGAGCCTACTATCTATTTGTTGTGATGTCAAGCTCAATTATTTCATTTTACTGTCGTTCCTACCATTTTTCCACTGATGTTTTTGCTTAGAAGCTTTTTCACCGTCTGTATGGTTCTTTGAATGCCTTTCTACTGTCTGGATTTGACGATAACGACAAACCTTGTTATACTATTCTCGTTTTCCTTCCTTGTGTAAAGCAACAGCTTGCTTACAGTCATCCTCTGAAACACTACTAAAACGAAAGAAAGATCCTCACTCCATTCAGAAAATATTTTTTAATTGTCATTTTCTGAAACGAATACCAATCACTGGAAGTTGGACACGAGGTCATCAATCCCCAAGTCGTGATTAAGAAGGGGTAGAAAAAAAAAAACTATAAGTTAAAACACTCGTAATTTTTCTGTTTTTATGTCGTAATTTACAATTCACTGTTTGTTTATTACTCTCGACAAGTTTATTTTGCATTTTATCTTCGGCATATGGTCTTAATGCTAATTGTTTTTCAACTATCATGATTTGATATAGGTTTCACTCAGGTGCAGTGGCTGCAGCTAGAGAGGCATTGATTTGTGGTGTACCATCTCTGTGCATATCACTAAATTGGTGATTGAGCCTTCCATTCTAATTGGTCAATATATATATATATATATATTATTACTTTTCCTTTTTTCCCATTTGTTTTAAGAAGCATGAAGTTAATTTCGTTGTTATTGTTTTATATATATATATATATATCAGGAAGAAGGATGTAAGCTGTGAAAATAACATAAAGGAAGCAGTCGGTGTTTGTTTACCACTAATACATGCAGCTGTTGAAAGTGTCGAGAAGGGTGTTTTCCCCAAAAGTAGCCTGCTTAATGTCGAGATTCCTAGTCGTCCCCTGGAAAACAAGGTCTGTTTTTCATAGTATGCTTTATTTGATTGATTAAAGGTATTTAAAAACTACTTGTTGTGGAAAGATATCTAATTGGGGTCTTTCGCTGGTCATTGAGACAGTCTATTTTGCAAGAGTCTGAATTGGACATCCCTTGTTGTAGTGATGTATGTGCCTGCAGGCTATGTCATGAGTAAATCAAAATGCATTCCTTTTAGGCATAAGAACTTGGATTATTGGTCAATCTCTAATGATGAAGATATAAAGTTTGATTATTTAATTATTTTGGTTTCACGGTTGCGAGATTGCTAATATCTTTGTCAACTTTGTCTTCAACAGGGCTTCAAACTAACCAGGCAAAGTCTGTGGAGGTCATCTTTGAGCTGGCAAGCTGTCTCGGCTAATAAGCATCCTTCTGCTGGCAATTTCATGTCGAATCAACAAAGCCTTGGTATTATGCTGGCACAACTGGGCCGTGACGCTTCTGCAGCTGTGAGTAGATCTTATTTCCTTTCAGGAAATCTTTAACTTCGGCATCTTTCTGTAGTAGTCTAAAGAAAACGATTCTTATTTTTAATTGAATCCCCCCGTGAGTTTCCAGGGTGCAGCAAGACGCTTGAACTCGCAACGAAAGAATGTGGAGATTGAATCTGTTGGGGTTGCTGGAAAGCCAAATTCTCAACAAACGGCCAAAAAGTATTTCTGGTTAGAGGTAGATACACGACTCAAAAAAAAAGGCAGAAATTTTTTGTTATGCGCACTTTTATCTCTTTAATACCAAAATCATAATATTAAAATATAGTCCATGTTTCATATGCAGTTCTTGGACAAGAATCCAGACAATATGGATGAGGATCTAGATGTTAGAGCACTTGAAGATGGATTTGTAAGTCAAATATTCTTTCTTGAAGTTTCAATCACACTTCCTTAATTCTTTGCTCGTCCAATTTTTGATTTGATGTGGTCTTTTGCCATTTACAGGTTTCAATTACTCCGGTGTCATTATCTCCAACTCTGGAGTCCGAAGTTCAAAAATCTGTTTCTAACTGGATTGCCAATGCACTTACTATAAATCATTAAACCCTCTTCTGCCTCGAAACATATAATTTATGTATGTACAGTATATCTTGACCTTTTCATTGTTTGTATTTATTGGACGGACATTATCAGGCGATAAGCTACTCTAGAGTGGACAGTCTCGCTTGCAGTTTATTTTGCATGTAAAATAGGCAAAGTCTGCAACTGGCCATTGTTCTCTTTGTACTTCTACTATTCGAGTTAACTTTGGCTGTTTAATTGAGTTCTGGTCTTCTGTTGTAATGTTAGAAACTAGAGTAGAGAATCCTTTGCTTCTTGTTTTTTGTTGCATTTTTTGTCATTTATTCGTCATATTTTCCGCCCATGAGTTCATATCTCGTCTTCGGCTGCTGCCCGTTAGGCCACAAGACGATATTAAGATTAGGCTTGAACAATTGTCCCATCCGACGATACGGAGAAGATTAGCATGGCCCTGTGCAAGGATGACATTCACAATTCAAGATAAGTCTTTGAACTACACAAATTTCACCTTAGGCTCTAGAAGAAAAATAATTGGCAATAAGAGTTGGTTAATTATAAAAATAAATGCTCCTCGCTAATCATTAAATCCGTGCCAAACAGGCCAGAGCTGATGTTTCAGGAAAATTCAAAGAAACAAAAGCAAGGGCCGCTAGCAATGACTTGTACAGTTTTGCATGCAAGATGGCAGCCTCCAATTTTAGCCTTTGCTTTTTTGTAGTGCTGTTTATTTTTTATTTTTTTAACTTTTTATGATTAAAAAGATATGATTTGTATTATATTTTCCATCACCTCGGTCCCGTCGTTTAGAAAAATGTTCTAAAAGCCCATTCGTGGAACTAAAAGCGGTATGACTCGATGTTTTTCTTATACAATAGATCCAGTTTTACTCAATAATGGGTATTAAACTCAAAAAATAAATCATAACATATATTTTTTTTTATTATGGCATGTAAAAATTTCACAATGTAGATAGTCCAAACTCGTCTTCTAAACACAAAGTAAATCCAACATTGTAAACCTTTTAATAAAGCAAGAGTGCTTATTAGGGCCATCAAAACTTGTAAGGCTACTTAAAGCTCTCATGGCCATAGGTGTGAACCAAAAATTTAAACTAAAAATATCATAGTATTTAAAATTTATGATAAAAAATATTACAATAAAATTAATTGAATCAAAACTTTTTGACTCTAATTTATATTCTCAAACGGGCTGTTGTCGTTGTGTATTGATTTCGAAGTCATCTCGACCAACGTCAACAGCACAGAAATTCAAAAGGAACAAGCAAAAGGGAAGTAAACAAGGCAGGCAAAAGTGTCTTGTAAAGATAACGTGTATAAATACACGAGGTCGTACGTCTTTTCAGTTGGACTTTGCGGGAGAGCTACGGCCAAGCTTACAGTGCGCTTGTTCTCAAGCGACGAAAAAGCCCAGGGGCCCATTAACGATGTTTACCACCACAGCCGGACATCAAAAGCCAAAAGAACCACACCTGATCACGTAACGACCTCAATACGCAACAACGGTGGGGGTAACGCTAGGTGTACGGTTACGGTGAGATTGACACAGTTGGATCCATCTACACTGTCGTTTGGTGTCCTCGCAGCTGAAGGTTTATCGGTGCTTAATAACTTTCAATCATGTTTAAACGGAACTCCATTAGCCTTTCCGTGGAACATCTCTTCCAACTAATCTGTTTTAACCGGCAGTAATATAAATATAAAGTTCTTGATAGTTATAATAAAAAATAAAAAAATAAAACTTTTATATGTTATAATTTTAAAACTTAAAAAATATGTTCTAATTGAGTGGCTGTTTGGTTGAGTGATTATTACCACAAACTCAGTTATAAATAGTGTAAAGTTTTTACATGCTATCGTAACAATTTAAAAAAAAATATGCTACAGTGTAAAGCTCTCACATGCTACAGTAAAAGTGATTATAACCAACGGTTCTCACCACACTTCCAAACTCCTTCTGATTCTCCAAATGGCCTATAAGTGTTTAACAAATAAGTTTACACTTTAAACTTCTAAGTTCCAACTCAAACGTTATAGCATGTAGAATTTTATGTTATAACATATTTTTACTTTATACAGTAATATATAAAAGTTTTATATTATTTACGATTCAAATTCATAAGTTTAAATTCATTTGTCAAGTACAAGTTTAATTTTTTTTTTCATTGTGATGTTTATACCATTGTGGAGTTTAAGAGTTTCATATTTATGTCTCGAATTTTTAGCGTTTAATCCTACGTCTAAATTTTAAAAATTCAATCTAATCAATACTAAAAACTAAAACTACTTAAACAATTAAATAAAATAGTATCGATGGAACATCCAAGAGAAGAAAAAAATAGACAATAGATTTCAACTCGACTATAACCATATTCTACAATTGCTTAAAAATTTATTTACGCCATATTAGTTGAAATATGAAAATGCGTAGGCTTCAAAAAATCCTCTTATCAATGTACAGGACAGGTGAAATCATCTAAACGGTTGAATTTTTGTGTTTAATTAATAATATATTCCTAAACTTATTTGTAAATAATGAATTAAAAATAAGTTAAAAATAAAAATAAAATAAAATGGCATTAATACTTTAATAGAGACAAGACTAAAAGCCAAAATAATTGGGTCGCGTAATGGCTCTTTCTTTGTAGGGCTATACAAAAACCGCGCCCGCATCCGTCAACTGCTCATGCCCCTGTCTGTCCATCTCGAAAAAAGTGGGTTTACGTTAACAACTCATTGGCGGGCGGGTTCAATATATTCAGGTGGACAGGTTTGGTTTTCAGTTTTTGAGGGTGGGTTCAACCCGCACCCGTCCGCCTATATATTTTTTTTAAAAAAACTTGTCATTTATTACACTTTGTTCTTATTTTAGAGATGGTTGAACAATCCAACACTTCAAGCACGAGCTCGGCTGCCTCTTGATATATTAGAAACTGAAAATTTTCTTATTATTTTGTAAAGTGATCAAAATTCAAATCAAGTAAGTTAGTAGATAAAGCCTTCAAAAGAAAAAGAACACTAGACTTTATTCATCGTTTCATTTGTAGCATTCTATTATTTTCGAACCCAGTGAATAGGCTTTAATCTTTATGGACTCTTGACTTTGTTCATTACTTCATCTGTAGTTAATGTTTCTTGTTGCAGTGAATGATTATGTTTCTTAATTTATAATTTTGAATATGGTTACTGTTTTTAGGCATCAAACTTGCTTGTTGTTGGGAATGCTTTATGCATTCTTATATTTTCTACAAATTTTCTTTATTTAAAAAAAAAAAGGTCTAAAAAATTACATTGGGCAATAGCATAGGTTTAAACCGCCTTAACCCGTCCGCAACCACCAAAAATCAAACCGAAACCACCCGTTATGTGATGGACGGTTTACGGGTTGGTTAATCGCCAACCTGTCATTCAAAAAAATCGTATCATACCTATCTAAAAACTATCAAATCGTCCACCGTTCATCCCTAGCTTTTTGAGAGAAATATCTGTTTTTCTGTCTTGGACGTCGCCGCCATATGTACGGTTCTCGAGAGTCTCTTCCACTTGGCAGTTGGCACTTAGTAAGAAGGCGTTTTCTTTAATTAATTTGAAATTCAATAGAAAGGCAATATTCACTTCACTTCTTCAGCTATTTGTTTCTTATGTTGTTATTGTCATGGAGCTAAAATATCTTCACAAATTAGGTAGTAAGTTACACGTATAAGATGTTTAAAAAATGCAGCGGGAATTGTAATTTTTAAACTAAAAATTGTAATATAAGAGTTTTATAGTATTTTTTTTATGATTATATTATATAAAAGTTTTATACTGTAATAATCTAAAATTTTCGTAAAAAATGATGTTAAAAGACCACATATGTATGTATAGTGCTATAAAAGGCCTTTTTTTTTTTTTATAAAAACAAGGTTTTTTAATTGCATTATTTGTTTATCACCAAACTAAGAAAATGATAATTCAGTAGATCCCATTAAAAATAAAGAAGGTTATTGCATTTGCATCCAAGAGATAAAAAAAAGAGAAAGAAAAAAGAAACGATGAATTCTTGCATTTCTTTTGAATTTGTTTTCAATGAAAGACATCTTTAATAAGTTCACATCTTATAAGTCAATATTTATAAAATTATATAAAATATTATCTCAAAAATTTTAATAAAATATTTAATAGATAATAAAAGAAATTGATTATTTCTCATTTAATAAAAAATAAAAGAAAATGATTATTTCTCATTTTATCATACAATAAATAAATAAATACTTAAAAAAGTCAATAGTCTATTTTTTTATTTTTTACTTTTCTTTTTAATTTCATTGTGTTTCATCAGAAATATAGTTTAGTAAGAATAATAATAGCCATTGAGCTTATGGTACAACATGCTTAACTCCTACGTGGAAAATGTATATGAATGAGTAATATGTTATGCTATGTGGCTGCTAAGCTGCACTAGATGAAGTATGTGTGAAACACCGCTTCACCACTCTATATAATATTCATATTTAAAAGATTCCTTTCATTACCACTTTAAAAACGACAAAGTAATATTTAAAAATATTCCCTTCATTACCACTTTAAAAACGACAAAGTAATTAAACAAAAATTAAATCCTACTTACTTATCCACCTTGTTCCGTAAACCTCGCCATTGTGTGTGACTCACGTTCCCCTCACACATGCCATCCACTTACCTACAAAGGATATGTCGTTTCCCTAAAATTCCATGTACATAAAATTGGAAAAAAAAAAAATCTGATGATAAATAAGAAAATCAAAAGGTGGGCTGATTTGTAAGTTTCCAAATAGTCGGGGGACGTGCAATCAGAAAAAACAACAAAAGCCTTTGAGGGTTCAGCAGATTGACACAAATGGCAAAAACAAAATAAAGTAAAAATGCAGAAAAAGATGCTTAAAATTCAAAGAAACGTGGCTGGTTACCTTTTAGGGATATTTTGAAAATAGAGCAAAAAAAAAAAAAATTTAAAAAATATATATTTTTTTTAAAAAAAAAAATGCTTTTTTAGGGAAAAAAAATTGTTTCAATTTTTTTAAAAAAGATAAAAAAAATTATAGCAAGAAAAAAAATCTTAACAAAGTAAAAAAAAAGCTGAAATAATTTTTATGTCTAAAAACTTATTTTTTAGTGTTAAAAACAATAAAAAAAAGCCATTCATTTAAAAAAAACTGTTTCTTAAATCATTTTTTAAAATTTAACTTTTTTTCTCATTTAGTTCGATTCTCTCACAGCAGTGGGTCTTATCGGGTGAGTCTTATTGTGGGATTCACTCGGTGAGACTTATTGCTGTAAGAGGACCGCGTTATTGCCGGGACAAATAAAAGCGCCTTTTTTTAAAGCCCTCCTTTTTTTCCCTTAAATGGACGCCCACGTGTACTCTTCCTTTGCTCAACAGATGGCCCGAGAACCATCCATGTTAACAATATATAATATTTAGTATATAATACATAATATATATAATATAAATATACACATATATATATAATATGTGTGTATGAGCAAAAACAAAGTAAAAAAAAAACCGCGAGTCTCCTGCTTCCCACCTTTCCAATTTCTTATGCTTTCCGCAAACATTTCCTCGCTTATAACTAATCGCCAAACCATTTTTCCATTTATCTCTAAACGCTAAAAATTTAAACCCCAAAAAATAAAAAACTTTCAAATGGTAGCGGTGGCAGACGGTTGTGGCGGCGGAGATACTTCCGGCAGGTCTTTGTCGCCATTACCGAACACCCAGTTCCCCAGAATCTGGAACCAAAAAAACGGCGCCGTCGAAAAAGCCGAGAACAACGAGGAAGAGGAGGAGGAGCTGTTTCTTCTTCCCGTTAAAGAAGAGCAAACCGCCGCGTCTGTCGACGGCGGCTCCTCGTCGTCGTCCTCTCCGACGACGGAGGTTCATCGGAGTCCGAGCCTTCCGCCTCCGGAGACTGAAGTAGTGAAGATCAAGGAAGAGAGCGTAGAGCTTTTCGGGGATGTTAAGGATGATGATTTGGTTAACCATGGCGGAGGCTGTTGTGGGTGCTCGTCGGCATCGTCGCCGGCGGCGGCGGTAGTTCCTAAGCCGATGGAGGGTCTGCACGAGGTGGGCCCACCGCCGTTCCTGAACAAGACTTTCCAAATGGTGGACGACCCTGAGACTGACTCCGTCGTGTCTTGGAGTGAAGCTCGTGATAGTTTCGTCGTTTGGGATTCTCATGAGTTTTCCAAGAATCTTCTTCCTAAATATTTCAAGCACAGCAATTTCTCAAGCTTCATTCGCCAGCTTAATACTTATGTGAGTATTCACTTTAATTATCTTTTTTTTTTTTTGAGAATTTTTATTCACTTTAATGTATTCTTTTTTTATTTTTTTTAAAAGTTATTGTGGGTGGTTTTAATATTTGATTGTCTAATTTAATTATTTTTCCTTTCTTATTTACTGATTTTCGTTAGTTTGTGGGTATAATTAGTGCTTTCTTACATGTGAGTATTCACTTAATTATCCCTTTTTTTGGAATTTTTTTAGGGTATTCTGAGGGTTTTTAATACTTGATAGTGGAATTTTATTATTTTTCTTTTTATTATTAACATTGCATAATTAACATTGTCTTACTTAAATTTTTTTTCCCTTATTTTCTTTGAATGTTTTCTCCTTTTTAATTTGTTAGTTCTTAAGCTTTTAGTCCAAATTCATTCTCTTTCTTATTTTAGTGTTCTTTTTGGGCTTTCAACTGTCATTACTTGTTTTTAAAGAAACGGTTACAGCTTGTAAATTATTGGTATTTGGGTCTTCTGCATTTTCTATGTTACACGTGCAATTTGTGCACAACAATTTCCATTTACATTCCTTTTTTTTTTATATAATCTGCCCTTTCTTATAAACCAAGTTATTTCTGATTTCCACTGTGCTCCTTGTTTTTTTTTGACTAAAAATATGTTTCGTTTTATAATTTGACCAGGGCTTCAAGAAAGTTGATCAGGATAAATGGGAGTTTGCAAATGAAGGGTTTCAAGGGGGGAAAAAGCATTTGCTGAAGAACATTAAGAGAAGAAGCAAATACAACAAGCAGCCCCAGGGAACAACACTAGCCTGTTCCTATTCAATGAAAGTCGGGTTTGAATTGGAAATCGACAAGCTGAAGAACGACCAAAACAGCTTAAAATCAGAAATCCTTAAACTGAGACAGGAACAGAAGGACTCACAGAATCAGCTCAATGCTGTGGAAGAGCGCATTCTAGGCGCAGAATGCAGGCAACACCAAATGTTATTGTTCCTCACAAAAACCGTCATAAACCCGGCTTTTACTCAGCAACTAATTCAGAAGAGAAGACAAAAGAGAGAGCTTGAGGGGGTTAATATAGGCAAGAGGAGAAGAATTCTCTCCACCACCACCACCCCAGATCCTCTCACAATGCAATCACTTCTCACTGAGAACTTAACAAACCGGCCGAAAGAAATGTCATTTCCAACCACTGTGAATGGTGAATCATGTAGTTCTTTTGAGGATCATATTGAGGAGGAAGGTGAAGGAGATGCGTGGAGCAAGCGTTGGTGGTGGTGGTTCAGACATGTTCTCGGCTTACAACGTCGTGTCCGAGAATTTGCTAGATGACATTTCAGTTCTTGAGGAGGAGTTGTCCGTGAATGAATCCAAGTTTTACCATGAATTGGAGGATTTGATTGAGAAGCCACGGGATTGGGGTGGCGGAATCATGACTAGTCTGGTTGAGCAAACTGGTTGTATTGGTTCAATGCTTTAAGCTCAAGAGGTATAAAATCTTTTAGCTATTGTTCATACTTGTTCACTAAGCATTTTTTTTTTTTTTCTGAAATGTCAATCATGATATTACAATTATGTTAACAATTTTGTGATATGTGAAAATGATATTTGCAGGTTGGGAAAAAGAATTCCCCTTTTGAGCGGAGGACGGTCTTTTTTGTTACCCCATAGCCATATTTTGGTTTAGAGCAATGCTTTCCAAGTGTTGGAGATGTTCATATTCATGCTTTAGGTTGTACCCTTTTTTTATAAGCTGCTTTTAGGTTGAGAGTTGTTCTTGTTGTGTTTTTTTTTTTTTTTTTTTTTTGAAGTCTTGCAATGTTCATATCATGTGTAAAGGAATTCCCATAGCATGATTATGCATGCTAGTTATTAAGCATCCTAGTTTAGTAGTTTGTGAACATGTATATATGCATACACGTTTAATATCATCGTTCAACTTGAGTTGTTCTCATATATGGCAATGGCGATTTCTGCTTTTTAAGTGAAATCCCATTTGGTTGGTACAATATATATCATGGCTCAATTTTTGTGAATAATGGTTTGTATTTTCCCCCCCTTCCTGTGTATGGGAATTTCCTTCCAAATATTAGGACTGTGCAGACACGTTTAGTTTGGGCATTGTTTGGTAAGAGGGAAAATAATAAGAAGGGTAAATTACCGGGCTGAGGAAAATGAGTTTTTTGTTTTTAGTCGTTGGGTTGCCTGATGTGTTAGTTCGTCGTTGTAAGCCAAACAGAAGTCTTTAAAATGTTACAAAATGTGGAGATCAGTAACCGACTTTACAAATTTGCAATTCAATGCAAATGTAGAAGCTATTGTGATACCTCAAAAGAGCCTGATTGGGGGCCAAAAAAAAAGGGATCTGAACTTTTAGTCAGGGGCTAATCTAAGATCATGCCAACGTAATTGGAGCAAGCAGTAGGCGTTCTTAATTGAAACTGCCAAAGTAAAAGTGAACTGGCCCCACCCAAGCTTAATTTACTCTACATTTGGATAAAGGATTGGGCCATTATCCCTTCCACTTGATCGTATTTATGAAAAAGTGGACGATTTAATGTGTACTCATCCTTTTCGTTTTTGGGAAAGCTGAAGTAAAGGACGTTGAATTTCTTTAGTTTCCCACTTGAAAGCGAAACCCACCAACGTTTCAAGCCAAGACACGTGTGTGGTGAGACGTCAAGCTACAGTAGATACAGTTTTCCAGAAGTTTGGGAGTCTGGTGTGTAATGTGGACGCTTATAAGCAAAACAGAAATCTTTAGCACGTTGCAAAATTTAGAGATACAACTACTAGGTTATTATTAACGATTTTACAAACTTGCAATTCAAATGCAAGGTAGAAGTTCTTCTGATACCTCAAAAGAGTTTGAGTTTTGGAGAATATTTATGATCTCTATTGAACAGAATAAAAGGAACTCAAGAGATAACTCAAAGGGTGAATCTAACCTATCAGTTATAGCTGTAAACAGTTTAAATTTTCAGTAATTATAGTAGAAAAATAAAAAATTATTACAATATAAAACTATTACATGTTACGGTTTTTAAACTTAAAACGTCAATTAAAACTAAAATTCTAAACATCTATTCTACACTCGCAAAAAAAAAAAAAATGCCGTTTAAGAAAAAGAAGTACCCTCAAAATTTTGGGGGGGTGGGTAGGGTGGTACTTATCTCTTTGTTTTTGGTAAATAATACTGTCAATTATACGAGCGTATCACCATTTAAGACACTGATGTTTTAACGCTATACTACATTCTATTTCAAAAATTTACCCAGAAAAATAAAAATGAAAATGAAAGAAAAGACAACTTCAAGCACTGGCATCATCGTTATGAAACAAGAAGGTGCACTGATCTCACCTCCATTCTATTAGCACTTTGAGCTAGAATACAGAAAGGGGGAAAACAGAAACAAAAGAACAAGGAAAAACTAAAATGGAAGAGCCAAACCAACAAGACAAATTTTGAGTATAGATGGTACAAGACAACAATATACTGCATCTTATACACCAAAGTTTTTATTTCTTGATGGTGAGCTTACCACTTGGCCTTACCATTGAAGTGGAAGAGGAAGAAGAAGAGATTGCAGACCGATCAATTTGTTCCTTGTCCTCATTGAATGCTTTACTGAGAACTTCTTGCAGTTCCATATACCTCCGTTTCTTTACTAGCCGTTCGGCCGGAGTGTCATGTCCCAGGTACGCCAGCTGTGACAAGTCATCCGCATCCATGATCTTGTTGAGTACTTCCGAGCAACGAGGGAAGAAGCGTTTCCCGAGTTCCACTGCCCACAGAAAGAAAAGAAGACACAATCAGGTAAGAGTTACGAATTATGTCAATAGTCCTGTCTAAACTTGGTGCGTGTATGAAATCGTTACCAGTTCTAGAGAGTGCTTTCAGTCTGATCAGATGCTCCTCCTGAATCTTGAAAGGAGCCTCATTTAAGTCTACGGTTGTTCTTTTGGCACCAGCTAAATTCTTTGCACTTAGCCCGTCTAAGAACTCAGAACTGCCATCAATTTGAGAAATATCCATTACGACCTTGGCTTCCATTGGAAATAAAAGTTTCGCTAGTCCAACTGATAAGAGAAAATGAATCAACAGCATAATTATTAACATAATAATTAAAAAAAAAAAAAACTGACTAAATATATAGAAACTATCCCTGTAAGCTTCGAGTTCCATATGCGTTATTCATGGCATGATTAATTACTAACTCGATTCAAATCTAAGGACTGAGGACAGAGAAAAATCTCAATTTAAAAAGAAAGAGAGAACCTTCATATTAGGTGTGAAAATTTACTGATGAGGATTTACATAGAATGCAAGTTTGTTATACCCCAGAGAGCCCCCATGGTTAGAAGGTGGAGTCTACTAAGAAGAAAAAAAGATACACCTAACCAGAGAGATCATGAACACACGAAAATGCTGGGAAAAAAAGAAAACTCTGAAGCTAAAAAGTATACCAATAACACTCTTCACAGGCTGCAACTTGTATGACAGGGAAAGGGATATAACAGATCATTAGCAGATTACCTCTATTCTCGAGGTACAACAGTTTCATCCGTAGATCATCACCTGCCATGGCAAGGGACATAGAAGCTTCTCCCAACAAGGGATCCCTTCTTTCTGCTTGCTCCAATATCTCTATGCACAAACGGTCATTGGGAGAAGCTTTGCCTTCCTCGAAGGACTTAAAGTAATCTGCAGCCCTTGTTAGCTGTTTTGTTATCTGAAGTGCTTTTCTACCGTCCAAGGTAAGATCTGATCGTCGTGCTCCCTTTGTCAAAAGAGATACTATAATCTTAGGCTCTCTCCGCATTGCAGCGACGTGCAGAACAGTGTATCCCCTCGCATTCCTGCAATTAACATCAGCAAGTCCAAGATCAAGGAGCTCTGTTGTGGTCTTTGCATCACAATACGTCACAGCATAGTGAAGCGCATGAGCATCATCAAGATTCGTGTGCCCTTCCTTTAATAGCATCCTAACTAATTCAACATCGTCTGAATCTAGAGCCCTATGGATTCTCTTTACATGTTTGTCTGGAAAGACGTGGCCTTCAGAATTTTCAAAGTCGAGCTTCGACCGCAAATCCATTATCTGTTTAACAGTGTTTTGGGACAAGGCCTTGTCAAGAGAAACAACATCAACATCAGATCTAACAATAATCTCAATGCACCTCTCCAGCAGCCTGTCACACGCTTTACCGCACATATTTGCAACCGATAGAACCACCAACACGTCGTCAACTGCAATCTTGTCAAGAATATCTAAAAGATGCCTCTGAAATCAAAGCCAATAACTAATGTAACTCAGTGCACATACATATATAAATTTTTGTATGAAGAAGAAAAAGAAGCTTAAAAGGAAGCATTCCCTCCAAAACAGTAGCTCAGGATACGTAATTCTCTTTCGTGCAGTATAAGTATTCAAAACTTTAAAATTCAACACCAAGTATGGTAAGTGCAACAATGCCCCCAAAAAAGATTCAACCAGACCTGGGTAACAGAGTCCAGACAATTTGCGTAAACCCGACGCAAAACAAATCCAAAGGGCTCAAGAAAAACTGAGGGGCCGTTTTGTTCAAGGGTTCAACTGGTTCAAACAAAAAATTTCGTCTGGGCCAACGTTTTGGAAAAAAAGAAAACTGAAGCCCATTTTGAAACCTTAATTACACATTTTGGGGAAAAAAAAAAGCTAAATCCGGAAATATCCTTCATTGTTTTGAGCTTTTAAACCATTTTTCAAACCACGTATTTCAAACTAAAAAAGTTTAAACGAACGCCTTTCGAACGAACCAACAAACTGAAAGGGCAAAGTAGTCCCAATAAACGGTATCCAAGAAGCACAACAATATGTGGCAATTATGTATAAGTAAAAAAGAACACAATTTAATACATTTTTCGCTTTTACAAATTTTCACCAAAACCAAGTATAGTAAGTTCAGCAATGCCAAAAAAGAAAAAGATAAAAAAAAAAAAAAAAACACACACACACACACAGAGACACACACAATTCAACCAACCATGAGATATTTTCCTTAAAAAAAAAAAAAACGCAAATTAAGAGTTTCCAATCCAAAAACTTGAAAATGGAGGCGTCAAAAACTTTAGAGTACCTGATAAAGCGCCACCAGTTCGGAGACCTGAAACGTGAAAGAAGCATAGAGCACCTCAACCATGAAATCCACCTTCGGACGGCACGCCGCGTGCGAGCAATCCTCGTCGACGCAGACGCAAATCCCCTTCGGCAACGCCCCAACCTTCCCGCTATACAAGTACTCCAAAACCGCCGCCACGGAATCGAACCCGACCTCGTACTCCTTCGCCAAATCCTTCAATTCGAACCTCGAACATTTCTCCCTCGATCCGAGGAACACATTCCTAAAGAATCCACTCCTCGCCGCCAGAATGCACCGGTGGACGGGGACCTCCCGTCCGCTCACGACGAGCCTCGCGTCGGCGAAGAAGTCGGTCTTCGGGGACGCGAAGACCGACCGGAGATTCTCCGACAGCCGGTTTAGAGCCGATACCTCCGACGGCGGAGAATTCTCCGACGACAACGCCGGTTGTTGGCCCACGCAACAGCACGTGTTGCTGCTGTTGTTGCTTAGGATCTCGTTCGAATCGGAAAATCCGGTTTTGGCATCCATGGAAGGAGCTTCCTTGACCTAGCTAACGCGCGGTGATCGCCATTATATTCGCGCGCGAGCCCCCATCGCGGGCCTGGATTCGGAGGTCAGATGAGAGAGAGAATAGAGAGAGAAACTGAGCTTATGTTGCAGAGAACATGGCCGACGACGAGTGAGAACAAAAAAGCTCAAAGGTCTACATTGACATTTTGATGGTTTTAAAATTTATCTAGTTTTAATTTATAATTTTTTTTTTTTAATTTTTAAAATCCGCTGATCAGGACCATCATTAAAACTTAACAGCCGCAATTTTGATCTGGTTTTTGGAATCTGGGCAAATCCGACAGAATCTATTTTGCTCCGAATCTCATTCCACGAAAGGATCGACTGTGAGGATGTTATCAGCAGCGTAAGTACGGTGGTCTTCACTATAGGTTATCTTTGGTTGAACAATTTTTTAAATTTCTTTATTGATATAATCTCCTCCTTATTCTTTTTGCTTATGACAAATAATGATGGAATATGAAAAAGGCCCATGGTAATTCTACTTGAAACTACCAAATCACAAGTGTAACACGGTATAGTCTGGACATAAATCTTACTCAAAAAAGTATCGAACCATTTTAAAAAGAGAAAAAAGTGTGCTCAAATTATCCAACAATTTTAGAAAGAGAAGAAACCGTGGTACTACCGAATAGGTGGTAACGTGGCATTTGCTTGCGACGCGGAGCTAAATTCCGTACACTTGCAGATGCAACTTAATAAGTTTTTGGCGTTGTTGTCGGAGATTGTTTTGTTTAGTTTTAGTTAATATTGAAACTAGCATTAGTTTGAATGTTTTTCTTTGCTTTTATTTTATTTCATTCTTTTTTTTTTGTTTTCAATTTGTATTATGTCTACATTCTAATAATATAAGGTGTTTGTGTTTCATTGTAGGAATTTTGGGTATCATTGATTTGTTTTAACGCCATGACCACCGTTTTTCTACTCTGCTTCTAGCTCGTACTGATAGATATTTTATTTGCCTTCACTTGTAAGGCTTGTCCCAGTGTCATTCAAACCCTTCTTCTCTAGCCGTTCCCTTTGTTGCCTTGTTCTTTATGGAATGTGAAAGCATAAAAAAGAGCAAACTCTGATCATTCTAGAAAAGCACACTCTTAGATCTTTTTGAAGCGTTCTGTTGTAAAGAATGGCTCTCAATTACAAAACAATACAAACAACCTTCTCAAGCTTCTCACAGAGCATGTACATAATGCTCAGCTAAAGTCTTCACAAAAATTTACAAACAATCCCATAGAATTTCAAGACATTTAAGAATTACATGATTAAACACATTAAGCGGTGAAAAATCAGATCTCATGGACTTAGGAAAGCATGATCTTATCCAACTCTCTGCCGGTATATTGACTTCAATATCACCTTCCTTTCTTAGCGAGAGGAAAATCCATATATTTTTTATGTCTTTTAATGACCTTTCTTTGGATGAAGCGCCTGAAAAACAGCCTCAATCTCTTCTTTTGCTCTTTCAAAAACACTTGGACCCTTAACCTCATAGATTGGGGTATTCTCGTCAATGTTGTCGCTCATTCCATGTGTTTCCTTGTCATGATAATGCGGAGACTTCTCATGATGCATGATTTTTTCAATGGTTTCCTTAGCTTTCTCAATAAAATTAGGTGTCCTGGCATCAGAATCTGAAAAAACATGATGTAGAAACTTGAGAAACACAATCGCAAGATTCTTTTATTTTTAATTTTTTAAGGGCACGAAAGATATAGAGGTCATGAAACTGGTTAAAATTTAAGAACAAGCGTCAAGCAGTAACAAAAAGAAAGATTGCACAAATGCTGCATATTTATGTGCTAAAATCTCTCCATCTAACCTATTAGGAGTAGTAGCCCAAGTCTTTAATAAACTCATTCAATGTGGAACTTTGTTCGTACACTCCCGATACTTTTCAAATAGAAACTGAACATGATAAATTAAATTTAAAAAACCATACACATCTCAACATTAAGTTACTATTCTTCAGAACACTAAAGATAGCAGCTGATAAGAAACAGGAAGATGTACAGTAGACAAGCAAAACAATCGAAACCACAATCCACACAACAATATAACCTTTATCCCCTCCTATTACCAAACAAAAAATTTAACCCCACTGTCCAATTGACCTCAGAATTCTCCATCTACAAGACATAATAGTGTACATATAAAATCCCAAAAATTTTCATAAAAGTTATACCTGGCCCAGAATATGGGTTCTCCTGCTTGTGCTCATCCTTTCTACCTTCTCCTCTGCTATATCACAGAACAACAAGGATTTTAAATGCAAGAGTATCAAAATCAGCAAACTTTTTATCTCAAACGAGAACAAGTGTAAATATATCCCAGAACAAAAATCGTTTCTGTCTAAAGAATCAAAGTTTAACATGTCATCATAATTGGTTAGAATAAATACCTGTGGCAGTTATTAGAGCATTGAAAATGCAGTGCAAAATTAGTGTACCAACGCTAATTTTTGGCACTTAAGTAGGAAATACACTCTCCAATGCAGTTATATTCTTGATGTTAAATTTGATACGTTCTATTTTTTGTGGCAAAGATGTACCTAGTATGGATGTCAAAGTTTAGCATTTGAATGTTATTGATTGATGTAATATTTTTTTTATTCAATCATTACAATATTGCCAGTTTCAAATTATTTTAAATTTACAAATTTACTTTTACAGCTTCAAAAGCTTAATGTTGTGACAAAAGAAAGATACAATATTTGAAATAGAATTATGCAGTAGAGCAAAAATAAAAATAACACATCAAATAGACCATTCTTTCATGCTTTTTGAAACCAAATGTAACATTAGCATCGGAGATAATCTTATCTTACATCATACCTAAAAAAATAATTACTAGCGTGTTTGACAAAATCATTTTTAACTAAAACTTTTGATTAACTACAGTATAAAGTTTTTATGTGTTACAGTGATCAGAAAAAATAATCTGCAGTATAAAACTCTTATATGCTACAGTTTTCAATTCCAAAATTTACATTCTAACCAAATTTTCCGAACACCTTATATGCATCAACAGAAAAAAAAAAAAAGACAGAAATTTTAGATTTTATTTTGAGACCTTGCTCCATGATTTGGAGACTTGTTCTTGGGATGAATTGTTTGGACGAGAGCCTCGACCTCCTCTTTCACTCGCTCAAACACATTTGGGGCTTTCACATCATCCAATGGCGTTTCCCCGTCAATATCTTCACGCATTCCATGCGTTTCCTTGTGATCTCGTACTGCTGATTTTTCGTCGTACATTATTGCTGAAGATCTATAAAATCTGTTAAAAATATTATTGATGAAAATAATTAGTATTTCGTAATCGAGCAGTTAATCGAAAAATCCCAACCTCTAATCCGATTCAAAGTTCTCACTTCAAACATATAAAAGGATCGAACTCTGTATTTCTAAATCTTAAAAAACAAATGTAATCAAACACAAATTGAAGTACCTAAACTGGATTATAAGAGTGATTTGTGAAAAAGAAAACAATTACCTTATGTCGATAACTCAGATTGCGGATATTGATCAAATGAAGTTCAGATTTTGAGTCTATTTTTTTGTGATCGGATCAGAGTTTGAGATTTGGATTTTGGGAACGAAGAAGGCGGCTGATAAGTACGCAGAGAATTGAGAAAGAATAAGGCTTCGATGTTTCCCAAAAAGAAAAAAAGCGTCGCCTGTGCCGATTGGACAAAAAGTAGCGATTGGGGTGGCAAAAACGTTGCCTCACGTGTTATTTGCTAGGATGTCGTGGGATTTTAAACGACATGTCGTTCCAGCTTGCTTCGTTTTGCCCAAATGTAAACGACATGTTGCGTGTCGGTGAAAATGACAGGTCGTCTGCTTCCTTCATATTCCTGAAAAGAGAGAGAAAAAGAAAACGACGGTGAAAACTAATCAACAAAATAAATTGCCTTTTTTTCTTTTGTCTCAAAATAAAGACGATATCACGTTTGTGTTAAGTTTTTTTTTTTCTTTTCTTTTTTTAATGACAATATTAACAAATAAAAGTGATACAAGTAGAAGAGAATAAGTAATGTTTGACCAAATCAATTCCGTGTAGTTTGTTAATTTCGTAGCAGCATCCTCAGCTGAAGTCTTCAAAGCGTATTCTAAACTTCTAAAAAAGTCTCGGAACTATTGAGACTAGAGAGAGAGAGAGAGAGGAGACAACTAGAAAACATAGTACAACGTTATAAAATTACAATGTTGACACATTTTCTCAAAATAAATGCTCAAGCCGATTTTTCATGATCTCTAAGAAGAGGCGGTTTTGCGTATTCACAAAATGGGCCGGTTAATTAATCACAGGTGTTGAGGTATTCCAATCGGCGGGATTGGTATCTGGGAGCACCTTAAAACTCTCTTATCTAAGAGGGAAAAGGTTCGACTCCTGGGGGACACGCTCCCCGTGGGAGACAAATCCGCGTGGGGGCTCCCGACCTTCCTGGGAACTCGGCTGGGACACTCGGGGTCGAGTCGGGCTGCCACCTCCGGCCGGGGATCTCAACACCTCAACAACAGGGTTTGTAGCTAACGACACTATGATCCTATTCCCGAAAAATAAAATTGGACCTTTGATTTTTATGCCAATTTTGTCCACCTGAAATAAAGAGCTCCGAGCTTTAGTTCACAACAATAATGTTGTTGGGTCGAAACTTTTAAGTAATTGAAAAATAGTTTAAACTATCAATTTAGTTTGAGAACTATAATATATAAAAGTTTTATATTGTAGTTTTTTTATATTAGTAGGTAAGAGTTTTACATTGTTCATAATTCAAACGATTACTCTTCCAAACACCTTGTTCATCTCTCAATCAAATAATTACACTTAAAAACACAATTAACTCAGTTAGAGGGCTCCTGGAACAAGCCTATGCTTTTGCTGAATATAGTACTGTGAACTTTCGGTTCTACACGATCGAAGTAAAATACTCGTCAAGTCTTCTTTGATCACTAATTGCTTTCGCCCAGTCCTAATCAAGACTTGTCTTTTCATTTGACCGGCATTACTCGTCATGGTCAAAGCAGTTGGTTCACTTTCCTGTGGTTGTTTGTAGTTACCTCGAAGTAATATTTGGTTCAACCCGAGCATTCAATCTATTCAAGATGGTCAATTTGACACTCGCAGACATATTCCTATCTTCTTAGGCATGTCTCCAAGGTCCGTCGACCATTTCTAGCCAACACGAACGCTAACACGAAGAACATGGACTTATGGATACTCCAGATTCGACCAATTGCCCAATTTCGCACAGACACTGTTTTTCTCACAAACTATAGTACTGGATCAACCCCTTAGGTTATCCCTCACCTCTAAAAAGACCTGGACATCCCTTAAGAAAGGGTTCCTGAATTTTATTATGCTCTAGGCACTTTTGCGATCATAAACATTTGTACCTTTTTTCAAGTTCGTAGTGAAAGCGGCCATAGCAGTTGATGTAACCTAATTTAAGAATGAACCACTATAAACTTTAGTAAAAATTCTATCTATATGGGCCGTTTGATATTGTTTACAAAATAAGTAAAAATGTTTTTGTTTTAGAAAATAAAATTTTTAAAAAAATTATACTAAGAGTGTTTTTAAAATTTTTATCTCAAAAAATATATGAAAATATTTTCAAATATTCTAAGAATAAAACCAAACGACCTTGTATTTTTGTTTTCATTTCCGTTTATGATTTGACTATAGACTTGATTTATGTCATAGCGTCATTTAATAATTTCTAGTAAAAAATTAACATTGATCAAAGACCCCGTGAATCAAAGAACCTTTTGATGTTCATTTAACTAATATTTTCTGACAGTAAATTCACTCGTTGACAAATGTTACATTTCACCACAAAAATACTCGTATAACAACAACAAAGACGTCCAAAAAAAAAAAAAAACTATATGGATTAAAGCAATAAATAAAAGGACAATAATATCTAAACAAAATATCAAGAATTCTCCAAAAAAAAATGTAATTTATACATCAAGGCTGGCTTTTAGGGTTCAGGCTACATAAGCATTAAATGCATATCATGTATTAAAATATATACTTGTATATATGCATGCATGTAATTGTAGTATATAAAGTGTAGACCACATCTAATGTGTCAAATTTTCACAGCCAAAAATGAACTACTATTCGATTTTTTTATTTTATTTTTCCCTTCGTTTTCAAGCAAAATAACAAGGGAGGAAGCTTAAGGTCAAAGCAGAATTTATTATAGAGAAAATGTCAGGTTTTGGAAATTAACCTTGTTACTGTTGTATGTGTTATTTGCTTCAAAATCAAGATAGTGTTTGAATTGATTTTTTGGCTTGAATATTATAATTTGAATAGATTATTTGTTGGTATTTCTATGCCTTGTTTCTTGAATGTTCATCATTGTTTCAAATTTTTTTGATCATGGCGGCTACTTCATGGGAAATTGTCAACCATATTATCTTATTTCTACTTTCCTCCTATTCCTTTTTAAGTTGAAAACTTACCCAGCTGCTATTAAATAGTTTAATTAAAAAAATTGAAAACTCATGATGAATGATTGAATGTGACTTTAGTATTTTGTTAAATTTTCTTTTATTGCTTCTGTTTAATTTGAGATTCACTTGTACAAGTTCAAAAGTTGTTCTGACTAATCAACCACAAAGCTGGCAGTGACGCATTTTGAGGTAATTTTCTTATTTGATTTTATTTTCTTTAAATAAAAATATTCGTCATCAAAAAAAGAGTTACAATATAGCCGGGAGTAGGCGGCTACCCTACTCATTAAAATAATAAAATGAAATAAATATTACAATTGTAGGTATTAGAGAAACATGAAAATCGATATAACATACACTTTATTATAAGGAAAAAAATTTAAACTACTTTTTTTTTTTTTACTCAAGAAAAGGAGGGATTTTTCAATTACACTGTTTCCAATTGATATGCATGTAACTTTATAAGTGAGATAAATTTAAGCTCCACAATATACAAAAAAATTTCTTCTCCTTGAAAACGCCATCTGCCTCTAGTGCACGGTATTTTGATTAATAAGATGACAAATGTGTTATCCATGTCAATTTTAGTCTGTCTATAATTTTTCAGATTTGACACTTAAAAGTTCTAGTTTTAATAATATATAGTGTATTTTTTAAACTGTATCTTATTTTTTTATTAATAGTAAGGTTACACCACGGTAAGATTAAATAAAATTCCTTTATATATAAACACTGAAAAAGTCCCATCAAAGAGAGATCTTTCAAGAGAACTCCATCTAACAGATTATTGAAATTTGAAATGAATTTGAGAAAAGAAGTAACAAGAAAGAAAGAAAGAGAGAAAGTAGGTATTTTATATTCATAAAAACAAATATGTCCATTTTTTTCTTTTGCCTTTTTTTGCACCTTCGTAGTCTTTACAATCTCATTTATTTTATTTTTTTTGTTTTTTTAGGGGATATACTATATCACATGTATTAAAATCTATTATCCGTATATTCTCCCAGTTGTTGTCCAATCTAGAAAATAAGAGGTTACAATGTCATGCACGATTAACTTGAGATAAATTATTGTCTCATCTTTATTTTTTTAATAAATGTCGACGAGTATGGGCATGAGATTGGCCCTAAGAGGAGCAAAAACAAAAAAAAAAAAAAATGGGTCCATTTATTAGCCAATATATATATATATATATATATAAAGAGCTTAAAGTGAGTTCAGCCTATAATTGGGACAACTATTAAAACAAAGGTAATAAACTAAAACCAATTAGGTAGGACAATGGGTCCATATTGGTATAAATGATTATAAGTCAAAGAATTGATGTTATATAAAAGAGTTTGAAAGGTGGGAAAGAACTCAATTGTGCAGTTTGCCCAAAAGATGACATTTAACCGACATAGAAATTTGACAGAAATTATTTTAAAACTAATTTTACGAGACAATTTGATTGACGTAATTTTTTTTTTTTTAAGAACGAATAGCTTTCAAATTAAGAAAATACAAATATGACCTTAAAAATATAAATAAAATTACGACCAAGATAAACAATTGGTCTCACTAATAAACTCAAAAGAAACACTCAAAGCGAAAAGACATGTAAGAAGTTTCAAAAAACGGACACTTAAATAAATACACAAACAATTAAGTATAGATATAACTTTTAATAAAACCTCTACGTCAATAGAAAAATTTGATTCGTTGAAATCGAGAGACTAGTAACACCAAGGCCACGTAAGACACAAATAAGAAACAAATCTAGCGTATTGAATCACACTGCCGCACGGATGCAACAGTAACAGCACTCCAAACTAATGGTTGCTAACCTCCGACCTTTGATCCACCCTCAAGGAAGCTCTACGCCATACGCTGCCCCCACTGCCAAAAACCCCTTTGTCCAAGGAGTATGAAAACCAAATTTCAAGGTGGGAAGCTTGGCGACGCACTTAAAGGCGATCCCGAGACTCCGGTCATCCCACATTCCTACTCTCTTCAAACCTTTTTCCTTTCTCCGCAAAGCTCTAGGACCGGTTCTGCTAGAAATCTCCCTCCTTGTTCAAGTATTAAAATGCAGTATTTTCAAATTAGAAAAGCATATATATTTAAAATTAATGGTTATGGACCTATGGTATTAGAACGTTGTTTCGTTAGTTTTTGCTGTGTATCCTTGTGAATATTTCTCAAGTTATTTTCTTGTGTTTCTTCCTCCTCTTTAATGAAGATAGGGGAAAAGATAAATACGCTAACGAGCAATGTTAATAATCCTGAGAATTATCCATAATAAGTGTTTTAGGCCCGTTCGGTTTATAGATTTAAATAGAAATTTAAATTTTTGTAAGAAAAATAGTTGTACTAAAATTGTTCCAGTTATGATTTGGATGTACAAAATAAATAGAATGTTAAATAACTTGTTAGTTATTGTCTGTTTGTCAAGCATCATTGCTATCATTCTTGTAAGAAAAATCCTTTGTTCCCTCACAGGTTATAACTTTATTATTCACAAAACTATAAGTCTCAGTTTAATATATAGCATATTTTATAAACTAAATTTTACTATTTTATTAATAACCAAATTTTAACCCGATAAGATTAAATAAGATTGCTCTTCTTTTCATATACTTACTCTAATTTTTTGCAAGAGCATTTCTTTCAAGGGATTTGCTTGGTCGAAAATGCTCTCCCTGTAAGAAAACATGAAAAGAGAAATCAAGTAACCGTGTTCTACAAAAGGGCACAGACAAGGGTCACGTGAGAATGAGTATTTCCCTTCTTAAAAAAAGGGACTATTTTTATTTAAAAAAAAAAGAAAGAATGATTATCAAAGAAAAGCATCGTGACAATTTTTTTTCGAACAGAAAACACAAAGCGGGTAGAAAAAAGACGTTTTTTTGTGTTTGATAAAAGTAATTTTTAAATAGTATAAAATTTGTATATATTATAATAATAATTAAAAAATATTATAATATAAAATTCTCTTATATTATAATTAAAATAATTTGATTTTTACCACCAGTTCAAACACGACAAAGACGATGATCGTGGAAGAGATTGGGTGGTACACGTCAGGACATTGGACGGTCAACTACCTTGACAGCTACGGCGGGAAAGTGGACAGTGACAGTTATTAAACTCAGAAATTAGAGTTTTACACAAGACTCATAAAAAAAAAAAAAGAGTTTTACATAAGTGCCCTTTATCCGTTCTGTAAAGACTCTTTATAATAATCTTCTTAATAATCAACTTTTTAGTGACCTCACATAAAACAAACTTTTCCCATCAAAACGAGGTGCTCAACCACGTGCCAACTAATTTTTTTAACAAGAGGAAAACTTATCCTCCACGCGCTGCCACCCACGAAAGGAGTCGAAGGACTACCCAATTTTTTTGGTTAATTTTTGAAAATCTTATCTAATATGATATTATGTTAATATCTATTAACCCCCATTAGAAATTTAAATTAGCCTTATAACTTTTTAAAAGTGTCACATTCTTTGAAAGTTCAATAGGCACAAAAATTCATCGTGGACAATTGTAGCATGTTAATAGATATTTATTTTGATTAGATTTTTATTTTAATTATTAGCTTTTTCTGACAAATTTTTTAGTTCTATTGTTGTCTGCTAAATGTGTAAAATCTATTCTTTCCTTTAAAAATTAAGAACTAACTAATAATATGTTGTTCACGAGATTAGTTTGAAAAAAAAGTTTAAGTTCGTACCATAATATTTTACAATTTGTAAAAAAAAAACACAATGACAAAATAAATTTGAACGAGATTTCATTTTTCGAATGCATTTTCCAAACGCCCTTTAACTTATATCATTGAATGTGACTTTATGTTAATATAATTATTTAATTAACAGAAAGATATTTATAACCATATCTATTTTATTCCAATTCTTTCTTGTTATTTAAAAAAAAAGTGAACAGCATATGGAATTTAATTCCTCTCATGGCTTAATTCTCTTGTAAGTTAGAAAACATTTGAACAAAGTTCGGCGAGTTAATTTATGAACACTTAATTCTTTTTTTTTTTCTTAAAAGGGTTATTTTTTATTTTATATATTGTATTTTGAACAATCCTATATTTGAAAATTCTAAATTTATATATTTACTTTTTAAATTTATGTCAACTTTGTTCCTTTGAGGAGCAATAATTGTTTTGATATTTAAATTGACAAATTTAACCTTCCTAGCTTATAGATCGTCTTATAACAAAAAATAATAATAATAATAATAACGTGTAATGTTTAAAGGAAAAAAAAGGGTATATTAAGCTAAGTTGCAAAGGGTAAGTCCTAAATTAGTGTTTCTTTATAAGTTTACTTATAACTCATAATCTATAGGTTGTCTTTCGTCAAAATCAATTATCGACTATAATAAGTAACAAATTTAATATAAATTTGAAATTTGAGAGCAAAAATATCCAAATAAAAGGTTACTTTTTAATAGACCAAAAATACATAGTATTAAATTGTAAATATTTTATAAGCCGTTTGGTACTTACGTTCAAAATTGTTTAAGGCAGTTTAAACCATAAAACGTTTTAAACTTGTATTTAGTGGAGTAATAGTTAAGACTAATTCAAACCATAAAGGCGGTTTTAAAACGGCCAAAAAGCCTAAAATCTAAACTTTGCTCACTTCAAGTTCACACAGTTTGAACCGTTTTTTACAATAAAAAATATTCTCATTCTTATTTTTCTTTTATAAACCATATAGGCCCCGTTTGGTTTTGTTTTGAGAATTTTTGAAAATATTTTTGCATGTTTTTTGAGACAAAAAATTTAAAAACACTCTAAGTATAATTCTAAAAAAATTATCATTTTCTAAAATAAAACCATTTTCGTCTATTTTGAAAACAATACCAAACAGATTCCAAACACCAATTCTCGTTTTTAACTTGATGTGATGTTTTATTGTCGTTTTAAACCTTTACGTTTCAAAAGTCGTTTAAAACCACTATTTAAACCATAGAGTCTAAAACTCACAATTAAAACTATAAATTTCTAAATTACACCATTCTAAATTCGCACTCCGAACAAACCACTAATTTTTTTTTCCTATTCTTAAAAACGTGAGAAACATAATATAAATTAATATATATATATATATATATATATATATATCGTCAAGTTTGATGAACCTGACTCATGATAAAACTTAGATATGAATACGATTTATGCCTCTAGGTGTAGTTTCGTTATTTAATATATATATATATATATCGTCAAGTTTGATGAACCTGACTCATGATAAAACTTAGATATGAATACGATTTATGCCTCTAGGTGTAGTTTCGTTATTTAATTAGCCCCGGCTTATCATGAAAGCCTAAACAAGTGAAGAGAACAACATAATTGACGCACATGTCGAGTATTTTGCATTTCACATTTCAAGTAACGATCTTGCTTTCTTTACATATATTATAATAATATATATATATATATGTTGCAGCTTAGAAATTATAAAGATCACACATTTGACAAGCAAATTAATGCAACCGCACACCACCCACTTGACGATATTGACTTTGAGAGCAATATTTTGGTCCATTCTGACAGTCTCATGGTATGCAAATAATATATATGTGTTAATGAAAGCTCTTCCCCTTGGCACAAGTAATTGCCATTAGTGCTGCTCTTCGTGGAGTACGAAAGGTGTGCGATACAAAAAAAGGGACAATTTACCCCACGCCCAAGTTTCCGCAACCAACATTGAATGTCGTTGCGATACACTTTGGGAAAAAAAAAAAAAAAGAAAGCCCTTTTTTAAAAATAAATGCTTTCACCCAACACCCAAGTTTCCGCAACCAACATTGAATGTCGTTGTGATACACTTTGGGCCAAAAAAAAAAAAGAAAAGCCCTTTTTTTAAAATAAATGCTTTCACCTCCTTACTTTTCTCGAATTAGCATCTTGGTCCTTAGACTTTTAATTTTGATAAATTATTCCTAATAAAGTATAGCTAAATCCCATCTCCACCCCCAAACTAATTATATTTATCAAAATTTAGACAAAAAATTATTTTATACATTACTTCGCGAGGAAAGAAAGAACAGAAACAAAGTTTAGTTCAGATTTGATTATCGTAGTTTTTGCTTAAATTTCAAAAGTCGACATCGACGAAAGGTGCTTTGTAAAATTTTATCAAATCCAAGAGATATTTTGTTATAGTTAAAGGTGTAAAGAATTGACAAGGTAAGAGGATTAAATAAACACTCTGAATACTGTACATATATGTATAGGTCATCGTCTAGGTTAAAGGAGAGATTCACCCCCCCGTAAGACGTGGAGGGATATTACAGTAATTTAGGACAACACAGCAGATTAGCTAAAGAGGCCCATGAAAAGAGATGTACACACTAGCAAGAGCCAAAAACAAAAGCCTGAAACAGTGCATTTGCATTTGCATGACTAAAGAAATGACCAAATAGTTGTTGACTGTTAAGACAGAGAATTAAACACAACTAAAGTTGAAGCAATCTTGTGTTTTTCCAATGAAAAACTTCTTGGAAACATGGCAATTGGCTTCCTTTCTTTGACCGCTTGACCCAATTCTCTCCCTGTACACATATATGCATATACACACACAGAGATATATATATACACACACAGACACATATCTGTTTTTTTATTATTATAATTTGTTTTTCTATGTTGTCCAGATGGTGTGGAAAACTGGAAAATGCAGAAGAAAATCTTTGAAAGGGGCATGCACACAATTCCAAAGGCAATTCAAAGTCTCAATCTTTGAATCTATCAAACCACTCGTGCCTTTGAACCAAGAACCAAAAAAAAAGGGCAAAATATACTAAAAAAGAATACAAAATAAGACATTGAATCCTTTTATTTGCCCTTCCCAATCAAAACTTTCTCTCACTTTGATTGTACGAGACAGAGAATTTTATCCAACGACTTTCCCTTCATCACTTTTTCGGCCCCTTTTTCCATTTTTAACACGTATTTGAAAATCCACAAGAGCCTTTTGTTTCCATACTTGATGTGTGTGTATATATATATATATATGTGTGTATACATAAGCAAGAGGCATCCTGTACATTATTGATCACTATTATTTAATTCTTTTCACCTTTTCCAAACACCTGTTTTTCTTTTCTGTTTTTTTTGAAACAGACAGACAAAAAAGGCATTCACACAAAACCATTCCAAGGTATGATTAAGATTGATTAATATGCCTCTTAAATTGTTTGTTTCAATTTTGGTGATCATGTTAGCCAATTCTTCAACAATATTTTGTAACTTTTCTTGATCATATCTTGTGCAGCTGAAAAATTCCCAGAATCCTGAAACAGTGAAAAACTGAAACAAAACATTTTTTTGGGGAAACAATGACCGTCCCAAATGGTTCGGACAATTCCAACACAAATAATTTCACGAGATTGCAACATCAAAAGCCGCAGAAAGTGGTGCTGGAGACCAATCTTTCATTCAAGACTTTAGTTGTCCAAGATTATCAGAGTTTGAGGACCTCGGAAGATGATCATGTTTTTGTTGGCAAGAACCACATCAAGCACAAACCAATACCCGCCCTTTCCTTGCCTGAGCCTGCAATCATGTTCTCTCCGAGGCCCGTCAGCGAGCTCGATGCGGCGGCGATTAAGCTTCAGAAAGTGTACAAAAGTTACAGAACTCGAAGGAACCTTGCGGATTGTGCAGTTGTTGTTGAGGAGCTCTGGTAACTAGTCACTCAAAAATTTCTCTTATTGAAATAAAGTTTGCTTTTTGTTGGTTAATTTTCTGTTTTGAATTAAATAATTTGGTTTGTTTTTATGCATAAATCAGGTGGAAAGCATTGGACTTTGCGTCTCTAAAGAGGAGTTCTGTGTCCTTCTTTAATGTTGAGAAGCAAGAAACTGTGGCTCAAAGATGGGCAAGGGCAAGGACTAAAGCAGCCAAGGTATTTTCTGAAAACCCATCTTGACTTTTCAATAACGATATTTACAGCATTCTGTTCCCATCGACAGTATAACAGGTTTTCTCATTCGTGTCCTTCCGATGAATTCTCAAAGCTTTTTTCTCCTCCTTTTTTGACCACTTGTTGGAGATTAACATGGGTTTTTGCAGGTGGGAAAGGGTTTGTCCAAGGATGAGAATGCACAAAAATTAGCCCTACAACATTGGCTTGAAGCTGTAAGTCACAATCAATATTAGCTGTGTTACTTGATTTTGGGCTTTGAAAACAAATAAAAATCTATTTAAATGATATATCAAATTTTGATTCAAATGGACTAATCATATTTAGCTGGTTTTTCCCTTCATCTTTTCTACAGATTGATCCACGGCACCGTTATGGACACAATTTGCACTTGTACTATGATATTTGGTTTGAAAGTGAGAGTACTCAACCTTTCTTCTATTGGTAAGTATAAATTTTCTGTCATTCTTTATTGTTTTCGTCAAGTTTTGGAATATAAAGCTTCAAATGCCCAAATTTATGTATGTGTGTATGTATGACATGCGTAGCGTATGAAATTGAATTGTAAACCATACTATAAGATATAAAATGTGAAATCTACTTCTACCCAAAAAAAAAAAAAACAAATGTGAAATCTTAAATTTCGTCGTTCACTGTTTTTTCTGTCGTATAAAAAATTGGGTTTTTACTAAAAATAAAAAATAAAAATGCAGGCTTGATATTGGAGATGGGAAAGAGATAAATCTTGAGAAATGCCCAAGAACGGTTCTCCAACGTCAATGCATCACATATCTTGGACCAGTAAGTTTCAAAACCGTAACATTAATTTCAATAAATGCTAATGAGTTTGGAAATAAAGTGATTAAATAGAAATTTTGGTTGTGATGTTACAGAAAGAGAGAGAAGCGTATGAAGTGAAAGTGATAGATGGGAAATTAGTGTATTGGCAAAGTGGGACGCCAGTGAACACAAATGAGGGCTCCAAGTGGATTTTCGTCCTAAGCACCACAAGGGCTCTGTATGTGGGTCGGAAGAAGAAAGGCACATTTCAGCACTCAAGTTTCCTAGCTGGGGGTGCCACCACGGCCGCCGGGAGATTAGTCGCCCGTGATGGGGTTCTTGAGGTAACAAAGATAATTTCCTGAAAACAATATGCCAATGTTTATTTCGAGAATTATGTAGTAGGATATGAAAGAATATGGTTTGTATGTGCGACAACATTTTTGAAGCATCATATCATATTAAAATCATATTACATTATTTAAAACTACAACAATTAAATAAAACATGATAAAAATTTGACGATTCATAACTATATTCAAGCCTTTGTAGCAGATTATAAAATAAATTCAATAAATTTGTTATAATTACCACTAAATTGGTTTAAAACCAAGTTTAGCACATCATCCTTACTCTATGAAATTCATTGTTGCAGGCTATTTGGCCATATAGTGGTCATTATCACCCAACGGAGGAGAACTTTAGGGAATTCATTAGCTTCCTTGAGGAGAATAATGTGGATCTCTCTAATGTCAAGGTAAAAAAATTCTCTCTCATACACCTATGTAATGAAACTTAGTGTCTCTAAAAAAAGTGTTTGGGAAGTATTATTAGAATTAATATTTTGTTTGGAAAACACATTAGAAAAGCAAAATTTAGTTTGCTATAGTGTAAAATTCTCACATGCTACAGTGAAAAGTAAAAATTTACTACAATTTTTTTAAGTTTCAACTAGTTTTTCTCAAACACACATTGAAACTTTTGAACTGAGAAATGAAAACTATAACATATATGAACTTTATACTATAGCTGATTTTTTAATTATCATATTATGTAAGAGTTTTACACTGTAACTACTAAAAGTTTTTGCTAGAATTTGTTTTACCAAATACTCTTGTTACAAATTCATGCATGTAAATGATTGCATCTATTATGACACTTTTCTTTTGGGCAATTTTTCTGATCTATCGTTGTCTCTCTGATATAGAGGTGTGCAGTTGATGACGACTATCCTTCCTTCACGTTCACTAACGTGGTTGAGAAATCAGATTCAATGAAATCCTGTTAAGCAGTCTGACGGTGTAAATAGAATTGATGTGGCTGAAGTTGCTCAGGAGAAGGCGATCGCGACCGTTCATCAAGATACAAACAAGAAGGTTGACTTTTCAAACGAGGGGCCGCCAATCTTTAACTTCGGGCCAACGCCTCTCGCGTAAATGGACCACTGGGGCCGGGCCACGTATCGGATGCGTCCGGGACTACCCAACAGAGCTACAATCGAGAGCACTGGAACAAGTCAACCTGTCTCCTAGGCTGGCTGCATGCGCCATTATTTAGTTACGGCCCAATTCCATCTCCACGACCCAGCCCAAAGGTCAGGTTGTCTCCAAGGCTCGCATATATGGGCCTTCCTAGTCCAAGAACTCCCATCGCTGCATCTTACCTAGGCCAGTATTCAACGAAGGCAATGTGGCCCATGTGATTTTGGGTCACAAATGGAAAGCCCATGAGTCTAGCGGCTTTTTTTGTGACAAAAATAAGGAGGGAGCTAACCTTGTTTTTTTCCTTCTTTTTTTTTTTTTTTTTCTATCCCTTTGATTCTTTCAATTTTTTTTTTTAAATCAAGCTACTGCTTTATTTATTATTATTTTTCTTTGTTAATAGTATGAATAAGTTTACACAGATTTTTTGTTTTGAACCCAATGTTTTGCTCATATTTTTTGGGCTCGGGTATCATGCATTAGTCTTTGAATTGTAACATGAAAAGTTTGTTGACGTTGAATGAAACACCATGATTCAGGATTCATACCCCAGCCACTAATAAGATGTTTGACATAGTGGTGAAACCATTGGTTAGAACTGCTTTTACTGTAGCATGTGAGAGCTTTATACTGTAGCAATTTTTTTCTTTTTATTATAACATGTGAGAGCTTTATACTATTCATAATCGAGATAATGGTTAAAACCACTCTTGCCAAATAATATATAAACCTAACTTCTACCTCCATAAGGACTGCTACCTATTTATTTTTGTCAAATTACTAGGTTGTTTGAGAGAAGAGATTCAATTCTAAAGTTTAAACCACATAATACATTACATAAGAGTTTTACTTTAGTTTTTTTTTACTTTATGCTGCAACCTATAAAAAATTTACACTGTTTAAAAAACTTATATTATTTATGAATCAAACTCTAAAGTCAAAAGTGTTCTTTCAAACACTACATGCATTGTTTTATATGGTCTCCACATAAAGTATAAGCTTTCTCTCTCTCTTTCTCCCCCTCTCTCTTGGTTTCTTCTCTAAAGTCTAGTGCGCCCCGCGCCCCCCCCCCCCAACTCGTCCTTAGGGCTGATGCTCAGTGCTACTCTCGGGCGGTCGCTGATCTTTGGCTCTCAAAGAGGGGGGTGGGCTGTTTTTGCAGTTTGGTTTGAAATGGGGGGAAACGAAGAAGACTTGATGATTGGGGCTAGCTAGAAGTGGAAGTCGAGAAGGGAAGCAAGGATCTGTGTTGGCGAGGTCTGGCCAACAACGCCAGGTTTGGAAAGTTTAATGGCCATGGCGATTGGGACAAAGGAAGAGGTGGGAAGGCGAGGATCTGCGAATCTCGTGGATTTTCCACGGTGTTTGTGGAGAAGGAGGGTGGGTTGGCTGATATCCAGGGGCTAGGGGACGAGACCACGCTGAGGTGGGGGAGGCTTTACACCGAGGGGGAGTTTGGCGAAGAGGAGACCCATTGATCAGCCCAGGTTGAGGAGGGTGACATCAGTCACCAGCATTGGGCAAGCTTCCATTAACAGCCATCGACACAACACCAAGTTTTTTGTCGTTTGCTGGGTTTTAATTTGATTGTTTTATGTCTATATTTGTGAAATAAGAACAATGATTTTTTCACCGGTGTGTTTTAGTTATAACAATGAAGGTGGTCACCCCGCATTACGAGTTTAATTATTTTTCGCCAGACATTAGTTCATGCAGAGTGCGTGATGGCTTCTGTGCTATATGTTATGCGCTTTCAATCAACCGGACATTTTCATCGATCGTAGAAATCTTGTCCATACGAGTCTTACATATGCTTTAGTATCGGTATACTAAAGAACTTTCTCATTATCGAGTCTCGATACAAGCTTTTCTCTTTAAGCTTTACCAGATGTTACTGATGAAACTTGTTGAGGTTGAGGTTGAGATTGAGGGTATTATCTCATATAATTTAAGGTCATTTGTGCTGATTGTTTCAATTTAATGAAATATCCTTTCCCATTTCCAAAAAAAAAAATGTAGAGTATTAATAGGCAAAGCATTTTTGGGAAATCCTACCATAAAAATTCTTTTTTTTTCAAGAGAAATGTATCGTAAACTACAAAAATATATATATATATATATATATATACTTGATTATTAGTATCTAAAAATTCGAAGCTATTACATCACAAAACTTTCATCAGAAGAACAGAAATAGAATTCAACAAAATGTGATAAAGTCAGGGAGTTGAAACTCGCAATCAAAACTCAAAAGCAACACGCATTTTTTCATGACTTGCAAAATGTCCCTTTTCATGTCTTATTGCTGCAATATTTTCTTTTTAATGTTAACGGCGGAGAGTTTTAATATTTAAGGGTATGTTTAGTACATTATATTATATTATATTATATATAAAAAAATATAATATGATATAATATAATAGGTGTACCAAACAAGCCTTAAAGGTGTTTAGAAGTAATAGTCCAGATCATCTTCTTAGTTATAAACAATGTAAAACTCTCATATACTACAATAACAATAAAAAAAATCATTATAATATAAAATTTTTATATATTACAATAAAAATAGTTTTTATTAACCGTTTTAACTGTCATTTTAGGGCCCGTTTGTTTCACTGTTTAAATCATAGTTTACTACAGTATTTTTTCTTATAAAAATTTAAGTCTTTATTTAAATACTTTATTCAAATACCTAAACCAGACATGTTTTTAAACACTTAAAGTTACAAAACGGAGTCAAAAGTAAACGTTGAATGTTTTATATATTTTCTCTTTTATATTATATTGAGAACCAATCACAAATCCGAATCTTGCCACAGACTGGAACACAGCACGACAGTCAAGGATCAAATCACTCGATCAGACATCCATTGCCTGCTTTCTAAAGAAGGCATAAAGTCACTTTTTTCTTAAGCATATCAGAGTTTTCAAATTTCTAATCAAATCAATAACTACTTTACGGATTAGGGCCTGAGGAAAGGAAACATTCTTATTGTCAAATAATCTTTTTACTAATTTTGAATAAATAATGGCTTTGATTTTTGAGGAATCAGATTATATATATATATATATGTGTGTGTGTGTGTCTTGTTGACCTCTTCTTATGGAGAGAGGGAGACCACACAAAAGCTAGAAAGGGGATGAGGCAGTCGTTTCTCTCTATCCGATCAAATAACATAAATAATTATTGTAATTTTTTTCATTTTTCATACTTTTTATCCTTTCGACTCTCTATAGCTTTATACTTTTCATTCATGGTACCAAACGGAGCCTTAACTTTTTCTTTACTTCATTTTTTTTTATTAATAAAGTTATTTCATTCATTTAAGTATTTGTAGCTACTATAAGATAACATCAAGCTTTTTTTTAGAGAGTTCTTAGGACAGAGCATGCATTTTGGTCATATCAATAGGTTTTCTTATTTTGACTTTTAAATTAACTTTCGAATGATCTATTTACAACTGCTCATGTTAAAACTTTACAATATGTGACACATAATTGCTTATACTTATATATCATACCGTTGAAAAAACAATCTAAAAATTAAAATAATAAAATCTACTAATATGACCAATTTTGTCTACTCATATATCATACAGTTGAAAAAACAATCTAAAAATTAAAATAACAAAATCTACTAATATGACCAGTTTTGTCCTTTTTTTAATGCTTTAGATTGTCTCTTAATGACTAAAAATAAGGCATATGTAAATTGACTTAATTATATAGTTGTACTTTTTAGTTTTAACTATTTCTTAATTTGTTTATTTGTTCTTAAAAGTGCAAAGGTATCTTTAAAAATTTAAAAATATATTTCAAGTTCGTTCTTATGGATAGAAAAAATGAACGAAACAACATGACTATCCTTAAATAGTCATGATAAATATTTTATACATTAAAACCATAAAAAATCCTAAAACAAAACATCAAATTTCAGAAAAAAGATCTTAAGTTTTATGACTTTTTAAATTTAAAATATATTTTAAGACGAAATATAAATTTCATAAACAAATTAGGTTTAGTCAGGGATATTTTTATCTTATATTTATTTTTCAAATTAAAAAAGTCTACAAATGATAAAATTGGAACAAGTTTTTCAAATTCAAATGATATCCTTATAGTTTCTAAAAACAAAAAGACAAACTAAAAAATAATAAAAATTAAGAGATATAATTTTGCGATTAACCCTATGTAAATTTTGAAATGTATTGTATTTTTGCCTAATTTTCTCCATGTTCTTTTCATTCTCCTCCTTAAATGTCTTGCTATGATTTTATCTTATATTTATTTTTCAAATTAAAAAAGTCTACAAATGATAAAATTGGAACAAGTTTTTCAAATTCAAATGATATCCTTATAGTTTCTAAAAACAAAAAGACAAACTAAAAAATAATAAAAATTAAGAGATATAATTTTGCGATTAACCCTATGTAAATTTTGAAATGTATTGTATTTTTGCCTAATTTTCTCCATGTTCTTTTCATTCTCCTCCTTAAATGTCTTGCTATGATTTTATCTTATATTTATTTTTCAAATTAAAAAAGTCTACAAATGATAAAATTGGAACAAGTTTTTCAAATTCAAATGGTATCCTTATAGTTTCTAAAAACAAAAAGACAAACTCAAAAATAATAAAAATTAAGAGATATAATTTTGCGATTAACCCTATGTAAATTTTGAAATGTATTGTATTTTTGCCTAATTTTCTCCATGTTCTTTTCATTCTCCTCCTTAAATGTCTTGCTATGATTTTCGTTATCATTGGTGACCAACATTAAGCTTCATCAAGCCAGTGTAGTCGCTGGCCATCTTCTCCTATAAGTAGTACACATATTCACAACTTGTCAAAAGGATAAAGTAGCTTAAGAAACAAAACCTAAGGTGAAATAATTTTCTACGTGTATTTTTTTTTAATTTTATATTATAATATATAAGAAGTTTATATTATTTTTTTTTAAACCACGCAGCATATTAACTATATAATTATACGGAATTAAACTAATTTCTTATGGCAAATCAAACCTGTTTCTTGGATATTTCTAGGCTTGGTAAGTACCGATCGCAGCTCATCAATTTGCAAACAGAACTCAAAGCGGTGAGGAGATAATGATGTGAGTCAGTAAGCTCATTACTCTGATTGTGATTTGTCATTGACAAAGTCCCATTACCCTTGTGTAGCACGAATACTACTTTTAAGATCTAACTAAAGGCTCAAGATTCCGTTAAAAAGAAAACTGGGTACCTAATTTTTTGTCATGAAGACTGTGTATCCAGTTTGACCTAGTTTGAACTCACAAGTTTAATTTCAAACCAAGGTTTGATTGTGCATTTATTGAAATTGTTTTGACCCTTAATATGCTTTATATTTAACATATTATGGTGTAAAGTATAAATAACTTATAATAGGAAGTCCTTATATGCTATGGTATTTGAATTTATTTTTGAGTTTAAACTTATTTGCTAAAATGCATAACCAATTTTAAAGAACTTTATTCCCTTTAGTTTTTTACCATTTAAACCATTGAAACCCTCCAAATTCAAACCACATACCTAACGGAGAATAATTTAGTGTTTATTTGACAATTATAGTTAGAACCATAAAAATGATTATCAAATAGTGTAAAGTTTTCATATATTATAATAAAGAATAAAAAATTATTACAGTGTTTTAAACTATAAAAATGATTCTAACAACATTTACCAAGCATTCTATTAATTTAATCGCCTAATCAGTCTGGTTTTCAGTACTACTGTCACCACGACCATTCCCGTAGCCTGATCATGATAGATCACACCCTTTTCTCTGGGTGTAAACTACTATCACCACACCCAATTTGCTAATTTTCTTTCATAAAGAAGATCAAGCTCTAATGCAGTAAGGGTCTGTTTGGTAAATAGATTCGAATTAGTGATTTGATTTGAGCTAGAATTTGAGTTAGTGATTTAAATTGTTATCCAAATTCGTGTTTGGATAGTGCATTTAGGTTTTAATCTGAGTATGGAATAAAATTATAATTTGTGTTTGAAAATGTAGTGGAAATAGTTTTTGATTTATTAACAAATCCAATAAAATCTTAATGTTAATTATCTTAAAAAATATGCAATATGGATCTTAATTTATTTCTCTCTTTACTAGGAACACAATGAAAAAAGAATATTCTCAACTAGATATCAAATGAAAGAATCTTCTCAACTGGATATCAAATGAAGAAGTTATGATTTTTTTTACAAATATAAGAGAGAGAATTTTAGTTTTTATTGTAGCAAAGATATTTGAATATCAAAAGTTTAAGATGAAATAAAAACTCTAAAAACTTAATTTTTGATACTTAAAGGATTCAATTTTTTTTTTTAAAAATACGTATCTAAAAAATTTTTAATACTTAAATTTAAATTTGAATCTAAATAATACTTAAAAGAAACCGGCGTAAATAACCTCTGTTGTTAAAGAATTGTTTAACTATATTTATGTTAGTCTATAAATATGACTTATGAGCTCTTGTGGGTTATTGACAGCTTGAGAATTGGAAACTGAGAAACCTCTCTCTTCTGTTCCGGGTCTCCTTGACCACAGACGAATTCGTACAGTTGAGATAATTCTGTAAAAAGGGTCTTTGTCAGTTTTTGGATTTATGTGCATCTGATCAAATATAGAGAGAGAGGAGATAGAGGAAAGAGAGAGTTCTCAGTCACATCCTGATAATTGTCTGAAAGAGGACTGTAAAGAAAAGAAAGGAGTGTGTTCCAGTTTTACACCTCATTCTGCTGTTTGACAAGAAAGAATCAGCCTTCAGATCAGCAAGATACCCCAAACAAGACAAAAATATTTCCAAGTGGCTATTAGTTTAGGGCATTTGCGGTGGTTTATAATTCTCTGGCTTTGTTGTTTTGTGATATTTTTATATTCTAGCTTCTCTGGTCCTTTAATACCCAAAAAAAACAGTCATGTTTGGTCTCTTAAGATTCTAAATCCCACATCTTTTTGTCTTTTCCTATGCTCTCTCTTCACAGTTTACACATCCTTCCCAACTAGTTCTTTCATCACTGTTACCATCATTTGGGAAGCTGATAAAAATGAAGAGAAGGATTTTGTGCTGCATTCTAATAATGGCTTTTTTGAGTTGGGTTTCTGTGACAAGCAGAACTTTTGCATCTAATGACTTTTCTGCCCATCAAGGTAAATAATCTATATATGCTTAAACTTCCACAAATCACAACTTACCCAACAATTTATCTTGCTTGCATTTTTTTTTCACTCCAAATAACATTGCCACTTTATGATTTTGGTCCATATTATGCATGATCAAACAGGCCAAGTTCCTCATCTCCCACAGGAGGTACAATTCTCTCTCTGTCTCTCTCTCTCTCTCTCTATACTCATATAAACTTGTCTTGTTTGGTTAAAATCCTTTGTTTGTCATAAATTAAGGGAACTTATAAGAGATTTGAAGGAGCATCATATGGAAATGATGAAGAGTTATACAGGGCTACAAGCAGGCTTGGTTCAAGACCACCAAACTGTTCTCACAAATGCGAAGGGTGTTTCCCTTGTGAGCCTGTTCAGATACCAGAAACCACTCACCGGGTTGGGGTCCAGATTGCAAATTATGAGCCAGAAGGATGGAAATGCAAATGTGGAAATTCCTTCTTCAGTCCATAACAATTTCAGACTCGGCATAATGTAATATTACATTTGTAATTTTCATGTATAATCTCAAATACACTTTTTGATTGATACCCTTTTGTGTGTTTTGACAAAATTTAGGAACGCCCCCCCCACCACAAAACAAAAAAGAGAGGGCAAGCTAGTTATTAACTGCTCTGAAACTTCTTCCTCACTCTCCCTTTAGTTTTGGTATCTGTCTTAAATGCTAATTGTGGAGAGTCATTATTAGAATATCATCTCATGATGTGTATTTTTTCTTTCAGAAGTGTGTTATTATTGTTATTAGGTTGCAGATTTTGCAGAAACCAATAACTTATTGTGGCTTGCATTGAATTAAATATAAAAAATAAATTTTGTTGGGGCATTATTTATTTTTTTGGGTACAATTAATAGTACATTTGATTTGCAATATTGAATGTGCCTTGGACAGTGTCTGGTCACTGTCTTACTGGTATAGCTTAACTAGCGAATTATAATGCACATATTATATATATATATATATCTGTATATATAGTTATCATTGACTTGAAAAGCCAAGAAAGGAGCTAGTACCATATGGAGTTTTTAATCCCCTGTTTTGGTTTTGGTTTTGGTTTTGTTTTTGTAAAGTAGATACTAAGTTTTGTCTTGCACTACATGTAGAACTAAGAACAAAAAGGATTAAAAAATAAAAAGAAAAATAAAATTGGATGGCATGGTACAATAAAGGAGTATCCGTTCAGATGGTGCCAAGGAAGTATTAGGGAATTCTGTTTTATTTTTCCTGTTTTTTGTCTGTATTTTTAGTTAAATTTTGATATATAAATAAATTTGTTAATTACTTTTAAATATGTTTAAGTTGTTGAATTTAAATAATATGTTGAGTAAATAATAAATGAGACAAGCAAATAAGACGAAAAAAATAGAAGAAGAGATATGGACTCTATGTATAACTTTCGTGCCAATTGCTAGTTCGAAAACTAATACATATATAGATATGAAATTTTTTGGTATTTTCTATTCTGTTTGGTAAAATAACGTTATCATACCATCGTTTAAACATTCTAGGAAAATATATTGCAGTGCCACGTACTTAAAGTTGAAAAAGTCACATGTATTTAGAAGAATTAGTCATGGAAATTTAGTAGTTGAATTTGAAAAACTTTGTTTGACGTTACTTTGAATTTGATTGATCAATCTCTAAATATAAAAAACGTATAAAAGACGAGTAGTTGAACCTAACATGGTAGCCAATGGTTTTCTTTAGTTTTTAATTTTTTAAATTTTTTTTAAATGTAATAAGAATTATGACTTATCATTCACTATCAGTTTATGAAATAAAGGGTAATTGCGCATGCACAAGAAAACTACCAACAATGTGTTAAAACTCAATTTTCACACATCCCTAAACTATAAGTCAGTTTGGCATTGGTGTGTTGTGCTGTGCTGTGGGAAGAAGCATGTAGGCATTTGGCAAATTTTTTTCAATGTTATTGTGAAAACTAAAAGTAGAATTACAAGTGTTTAGTAAACTATGTATAATTGTTATGGAGATGTATAAAGACCCAGATAGACATTAATTAATTTTAATTTTAAAGTTAAAATACATAATATTTATACATTAAAAATGCTAAAACTGTAGTTTTTTTTTATTATGTAAAATACTTTTAGAAAAATAAATTACTTTGAATTAGTTAAATTAGTTGTTATTTGAATTAGTTTTTTTTTATTTATTCAAATTTTTATTTGATTTGTTTCTAATACTTTTTTTTAACAATAATATGTTTTGTTGTTATTTGACTTATTTTAATTTTGTTAAATAAAAAAGGAGAAGACTGAGAATTATTTATTATTTTTTAGAATATTTTAGTAATTTTAAACTATAAAAATATAAGTTATTATAAAAAAGTAACCTTTGGCCTGTTTTTTATTTTTTTCTGCTGTACAGTAATTTTTAGAAGCACCTTTTTAAGAGTAGGGTTTACCAAACACCTTAAATTACTATAGGCAATTATAAAAGCTAAAAGAAACATTCAAAAGCAATACCAAGCAGGCCCTAAACACGTTTCACATAAATTTATTTGGCAAAACTAATAATTGACAGAAAACAATAATGCTCTAATTTATATTAATTTTAATTAATCTTAGAAAACATGACCAAAGCCAAGTGGAGTAAAAATTACTTAGTGGAGATTAAAAATATTATAAACTAATTAATTTTAATTAATTTTTAATATTTGTGCTTTCATCAAAATTATATATACAAAATAGTGAAGAACTTATTTAATAGGGTGTTTATTAATTATGGTTATGGTTATCAAATAATACAAAACGCTTATATATTACAATAAAAACATAAAAGCTCATATATTATATAGCTCTCATATGGCATTTACCATGGTTCTAATCACACTTTTAAAACATGGTTCTAAGAAAAAAGAAAAATATTGGGGAAGTTTCTTTTAAGTATTTTCTCTTTAAAATAATGAACCGTGTAAGAAAAAAGAAAAATATTGGGGAAGTTTCTTTTAAGTATTTTCTCTTTAAAATAATGAACCGTGCATGAGGATAAGGTTGATTAGCAAAAAATAAATCATGTAATTACATTTCTGTTCTCAATACTACTGTCGGGTGTAATTGATAAAGCAGCCACTTTAAATGCGATCTCCACCTGACATCGGGGGCAAATCAGTCATTTGAGTTCTTCAAATCCCGACCGACCTGACAGCTTTCCTTGAGCGTGGCCTACACGCTTACACGAGCATCAACGTTTGCTTCTTTTTTTTTTTTGGTGGAAATGGGAACAAAACATGAATATTTTAAAAAGAAAAGTAAATGACCGTTCATATTTTTTTTTTACTTTTCTTAATTACAAAACTAACTTTCTGATTTTAATTATTTTTAATTTATTTTTTATTTTAAAAAATCATAAATACATTATTTGAATTTAAAAATTAATTTTAAATATATTTCTCTTAGATTTTTTTGACAAAAGTTATAAAAATAAAAGAAAAATACTATTAATTAAAACAAATTTATTTCTTAAATATATTATTCTTCTTGACATTTTTTTAAAATTTTTATATTGATAAGACCTTAACGAAGTTTAAAGGATGTTTCTATAATATAATTCTGAAAAAAAAAAACGATGTTTTCAAGGTTATTTTTAAAAAATGGTTAAAATTCAGAGATTTAATTATGTAATTATAATTATTATTATTTTCAGCGGAAGAAAGAAACAATTTCAAAAAACAACACCGTTTATAGGGTTTTCGTAGCTTTTACCGTGTCGGATTTCAATCAAAAAGAAGAAGAACAACTCAACTATGAGAGAGAGAAGAAAGAGAGAGAGACTGGTAGAGGAGCTTCTTCACGCTTTTGCTTTTCTTCCATTTTTGTAATCTAATCCCCCAAAACCCTAGATCATGTCTTTTCATTTTTTTTAAATTTTAGGGGGTTTTGATTGGTCAGATAATCGACTTCTTTTCGTTCGTTTCGGCCAAATTTTTGTTGTTTTGTTTTTGGTTTCTCTTTTCGGTGTTTAGTTTTCGTTAGTTTTTTCTTGGAGTTGGGTTCGATATTGTAGCTAGGGCTTCAAATTTCTGAGGTTTGTGGGAATGGAGCCTCGTGTTGGGGGTAAGTTTCGGCTTGGTCGGAAGATCGGTAGCGGCTCGTTTGGGGAGATCTATCTAGGTTTGTTTTGCTTATATTTTTCGCTTTTTTTGTTGATTTAATTTATTTTATTTTTTCATGAATTAGAGAAATGGGTGTTCAATGTTGGTGAATTGTTTTGCAGGAACTAATATACAGACTAATGAAGAGGTTGCGATTAAGCTTGTGAGTTTCTTTTCTTGTTCTCTTCATTTCTCCGAGAAATTTTGCGAATTTCATTGAATTATAGCTCTTAGTTTATTTTATATGGACAGTTCGGATTGTAGAGAATTGGGAAACTACTTTTCTTCCTTTTACTAAATTGGGTTGGGTTTAGTTTTGTTTTGCCTAAAAGTTTGCAATTACGATTGGTTTTACGTCATGTCATGGAAGTCTAGGTGTGTGGAACCAGTAAAAGGCATATTTATAGTTTATTGATTACTGAAGAGTAACATTGCAATTAAGAGATGGGGCTCTTGCACATCTATTAGATGAGACAAATGATGCCATGTATAGATAGTCTAAAGATATGGTGGGAGAATGGTTATATTTGTCTTTAATCTTTGTGGCATGGAGTGGTGGCTAACTTGCTATTGATGCTGTTATCGGTAATGAATTTTTTGATGCATGAAAAATTCTCATTCTCGTTTTGTTGCTTACGTGTAGGAAAATGTCAAAACAAAGCATCCTCAGTTGCTGTATGAATCGAAGTTGTACAGGATCCTACAAGGAGGAAGTAATTGATTTTAGTTGTTTTATTAGAAGATTGTTTTGAGTTTATACGTTTTGCTATAGCCCTCGGAAGAGTCGGTTTTCTATGGACTTTTTCCTATTTGTTGAATTAACTTCTTTGGTACTGTTTTGTTATTGCAGCGGGGATTCCAAATGTGAGATGGTTTGGAGTCGAAGGAGATTATAATGTTTTAGTGATGGATTTGCTTGGTCCTAGCCTTGAAGATCTTTTCAACTTCTGTAGCAGGAAACTTTCTTTGAAGTCAGTTCTTATGCTTGCAGATCAAATGGTAGGTATTTTATTATATTTGTTGTTTGTCTTGCTAGTTATGAACTTTTGATTAGTAATTTAATTTTAACTATTTCGGACTTATGTTTCAGATCAACCGTGTTGAGTTTGTTCATTCGAAATCATTTCTACATCGCGATATAAAGCCAGACAACTTTCTTATGGGCCTCGGAAGGCGTGCCAATCAGGTTTTTGCTAATTTTGTATATTAAAGAACATATCTAAACTGTTCTGAACTCATGTAGCATTTTTTCTCAGGGTGTCTTTCCAATATGGTATTTGCTTTTCACTTCCATGTAGGTCTACATTATTGACTTTGGTCTAGCTAAGAAATATAGAGACACTTCCACCCACCAACATATTCCTTACAGGTGATTGTCTGAGCTTGTGCTTTTTTTAAAAAAAAAAAAATTTATTATACATACATAGGTGATAAGCTAGACTTTGAAAAATTTAAGCTGAATGTCATATCATACATGGTCGTGAATGCTGCAGAGAAAACAAGAATTTGACTGGAACTGCAAGATATGCAAGCATGAACACGCATCTTGGCATTGGTATGTCTCGTTTTCTTTTTGCTTTTGGTGTGTTCAAATAAAATTTCTTAAGTTCCATTTCTTTTTTTCATGATATGCATTTTGTCTGACATCCTTGAACCTTGCAGAGCAAAGCAGGAGAGATGATTTAGAATCTCTTGGATATGTCCTTATGTACTTTTTAAGAGGAAGGTAAATATTGTTTTCTCCTTCCTATAGTCTGATCTGCCTTTGCAGGAATTTTGATGTTTGTTTGCTAATAAATCTTTTCTATACAGTCTTCCCTGGCAGGGATTAAAAGCAGGAACTAAGAAACAAAAGTATGAGAAAATTAGTGAAAAGAAAGTTTCCACATCAATTGAGGTATGAAGTCAACTACGTAACTGTGTATTTTGCTCTCTTATGCTTTCTTGAATTAAAGATTTTGATTATGTTTGCAGGCCTTATGTCGTGGATACCCATCCGAATTTGCATCATATTTCCATTACTGCCGGTCATTACGTTTTGATGATAAACCAGACTATGCATATCTGAAAAGGATATTCCGTGACCTCTTTATTCGTGAAGGTTTTAGTTTTTGTTTCCTCTGATGAGAATTTCTGATAGAAGTTTTAACATAAATTTTTTATTTTCTTTTATGTTTTAGCCTTCGCTTGAACTAGATAGGATAGAATTAACTTTGCTTATTGATATTGGCTTTAGGTTTCCAGTTTGACTATGTCTTTGATTGGACAATTTTGAAGTATCAGCAATCGCAGCTTGCGACTCCGTCGACACGTGCTCTTGTGAGTTTTTTAGTTTTTGTCTTACTTTTTGCTCATTAATGTTTGGGTGCAATTTTATGATGTTTAGTCTTTCAGGCTCCTGGTGTGGGAACTAGTTCGGGGTTGCCCATTGCTGGCGCCAATGCTGACAGGAAGACAGGTACTTTGCTAGCAGGCATTGCCCACAGATTGAGGGTTTTTTTTTTTTTTTTTTTAATAAATAGAATCTGGTTTAAACACACTAATGTGTTGGTAGATAAATATCAAAATGTTCATCAGTGACTGCAATTTTCCCTTGCCTCTTTTTGAGGGGTAGTCAACTAGTTTTGGTATTCTCTTCTCAGCTCTTGCTTTTGTTTCTTTATTAACTTCTATAAACGATATACTATCTGCATCCTTTCTGTGTACGATCTACTGTCTTAAATGGCGACACCATTGTTTCTCTTGACATCCCTACAGGTGAGGAAGATGAGCGACTAGCTGGTATGTCTGCCATGGATTCCAGGCGAAGAATATCAGGACCAATCTTGACTTCTGGAAACTTCTCAAAACAGAAGAGTCCAGTTGCGCAAGAATCTGCATTTAGTAAAGAGGCTTTGGTGTGTATTTATTTATCGACATGCATTTTTTTTAATATTGAAATTTAAATCTATGTTTATGATTATTAAGGTATAAATGTTCTGATTGGTTTCTAATCTCTAATTTTACGGTTCTGGTTTTTTCAATTTTAAGCATCTTGACGAGGCACAACCTTTTTTTTTTTTTTTCATTCTTGTTCTGTTGTTCTGCGTGTTTTATACTTGTGTTATGTTACCAGCACTAATTGCATGATGCTGGGCCATTGCAGTATTCAAACTCCAACATATTAGCTCGGTCGAGTGGATCATCTAGGCGAGCTGCTGTTTCCAGCAGCCGCGATGCACTTGTTGGAAGCGAGTCTGATCCCCATCGATCTCGTACAGCTGAAGCAAGCCCTGGAGCAGCATACAGAATTTCAAGTGGGCAAAGAAATTCACCAGTTGGTGCATCTTCGGAGACCAAGCGCACGTCCTCTGGTAGACATACCTCCCACATAAAGAACTTTGACGGTGCTCTTAAGGGCATCGAGAGTCTACAACTGGACAACGAGGAGAAGGTCCATTATTAAGAGACTCAGCTCTGCAAATTATTTTGGGTCATTTTCGGTTGGTGTGCTGCTATTAAGCTTTGCAGTAGAACGGGTTATTGTTTTAGAGTTTCTGAAGGACGTTATGCTTTGACCGCTGGAATTCTGGATTTGAATTTGTGCAGTTGTTAACTCAAACCAAGTCTCGACTCTTGAAATTTGAGTTCATCTTGACTTGGACAAAGGGAAAGTCAGTCTACAATAGTTGGCTGTTCAAACGCTTCTTTGATTGGCATTCAAAAGAATGGGGAACGATTGAATGGCTATGGCTGCAACTTTTTTTCTTCCATATGCTCTAGTTGTGTGTTACGCTCTTGCCCATGATTTCTAAGATGTGCTATACAATGATGCTGTTTTGCACTTCCATGCTTGCAACTTTCTTGGTGCCATAAAAATTGGCCGTTGTATTCATATCTTTTGCTTCTCAACAATGTTCATGTTACTTTGATTTAAAAAAAAAAAGGTCTAGTATGAAGTTTTTGCACAAAGTGTTTGCAGTTAGATGTGCCCCTGTACTGTGCTTAGGAGTTAGGCTGTTTACTTGCTTAGTCAGTAGTCGGTACTATTATGCTAATAATTCAACCGTTTTCCCCGCTGCTTTGTTGCTTAATTTGTGCTCTTATTTGATGTCGTATTTTCTGCGGATTGATCGCTTTTAACGACCCATGCTTTTGGGACCTGCATTTTTTTGCAATCTTTCTAATGTCTCTGATTTATAGTATCGGTTATTATTGGCAAAAAGTCACCTATAGATTGAAAAACTTTCATCTTCAAAGCCAATAATACTTGAATTTTTATAACCCCCGCAAATTTGGAGAGAGAAAAAGGCAGAGGATGATGGGAAAATCAGGCACCAGTTGCGAAATTACAAAAGAAAGAGCAGTTTCTGTGTCCTTAATTTTGAGAGAGGATGGGGCAAACAAAGCAAACTAGTAGCAGTGGTCCTCTCTCAGTCACCCTTGAGAAGAAATACAAAGAAAAGTTAGTTTGAGGTCATGGCAGTGGTCGTCAATAAATCAGCAAGAATCCGAACCAAAGGTGTGGAAATAGAACAGCAAAGATGAAACCAGAATGTTGAAGTGGATCAAAATTCAGATGCCTTCGCCGTAACAAACTCAAATAGGAGTGTCAATTAAATCTGCAATACTTTTAACTGATATCCAGTTTATTTAATCTATTTGACTGTTGGAATGATTATGATTTGCCTATGCAAAATATTGTAACATTCAAGACAAACTTGCAACCCTGCAACATAATTCTAATGGAACCAAACAAGTTGAGGGACTTGTATTGAGTCATGGGAACTTTCAGCTATCTCATAGAATTACTCCAAAAAAAAAAATAATAATAATAATAAAATGAAGGAAAAAAATTCGGGTTAAGCATGTTGATAAGAGGTTTTTGAATACATCGGGGTTGCATATTCTCATCCAATGTGGTCCAAGACATTACCTCTGAAAGGAGAAACATCTAGGAAAGCTCTTCAGACATTATTAAAGCCAACCTTTTTGTTAAAGCATCACTTTTTTCACCTTCCCTGCCCCCAAAACACCTTGCCCCTCAAACAAGGAATGGCACAGAAAGTTGGGGTCTTAACACAGTTAGACCTCCTACAATAAATGAATACATAAATAAATTCTATACTGCAGCTTCTTTCATTAACTTTTATCTCTCCAAAATCCCATCTTGAGGTGTGAATTTGTCCTTCCAAATCACTCTCTTATTATTCCGCATCGCCCAAGTGGTTACAAGAAAAAGGCGAATTCATTTCTCTGAGAGCATCTTCAAACGAGGAAGCAACTTTGTTTACAATGTTCTCTTAAATGTGTAACGATGAATGCTATCAATTCTGTTTATACAAATATCTATCCTATGTTCTTCCCAAACCAGGAAAAACTATATATACAACTATGACAAGTAAGCTTGAAATTGAGAAGGGTAAAACAAATAGCAAGGATAACTATTGCCTCCCAAGTGACCAATTGGCAACAAAGATAATTGACAGTTGACACTGAATTATCAGATAACCAAAACAAAAAAAAAAAAAAAAACCAATCAAATCCTGAATCGGCCAGAATGTCTTTAGCTCTGAGCAATTAAGGACAGTCAATAAGATCAAAGCACAATTTCTATGCCCAGATATATTCTACAAATCAATATAAAAGAGGTTCCATCATACAATTAACATACTCTGATATAGAAACAGTGTTAGAATATACGTAACACTATCATCATCATTATTATTCACCGATGCACACAACACACAAAAACTAATTCATGAAAACTTCACGGTTCTACAGTTCTACAGTTGACACACAAATCAAAGAAAACACTATATTAATTTAATTTGGGACATTTTGTTTTGCTCAAATTAAACAAACCCAACAAAAGAATATTAATTTTTTTTTTTAAAAAAAGACCAGTACTACTACCAGCCATAAACGACTCTGGGGCACCTTTCCTTGAGCCACCTGAAGCTCTTCCTGAGAGAGCCTTTGACCTTCCCTTCCGTGGCGTAGACCTTATAGCTAGCCACCCTCTTGTTCCTCTGTAACTCAGCGTCGTTGAAGCTCCAGGTTTTTGAAACTGACCTATTTGTGGACTTGCCCTTCTTGAACTTGGGCTCCTGAGGTTGGGCGAATTGGGTGTAGGTTCGCGTGCACAGAGGTCGCGTACGGACGCACTGTAACACCTCAGATCTTGCATACCACTCACGACGACACCTCCACCGCCCGATGATGATGACGACGACGTGGGTCCCGTCCCGTAGTAGCTCTCTATTTGCATTTTGCCGTGAGCCCGTGACCCATCGATTTGGATCTAAAGTCTTCCATGGCTTCGACTGAGAAAGCAGAGAAAAGGTTTCTCTCTCTATCTCTCCCTTCCCCTCTTTCTCTCTATAAGGGTCGGTTTCTATTCTCTCTCTGCGTATCTGTTATTGTTGTGAGCTAAGGTTAATAAAGCGGCGTTGTTGAGGAGGTTTTGACATTTTCACAGTTGCATTATTTATATTGTTATCTTTTCGTCGTTTTCTCTTACCTTTTTTGGTTTTTTTGTTGAATTTATATTACTTTAATTAAGACTGATGTAGATTTGGAAGGGTAAACGAAAAGCAGAGAGACCGAGATAGGCGCTGAGTAACATGACGTTTGCGGCGGTGGTGCTGTAACTTGAGAAGCTTTTTATTTTAAAGTATGAGAACCTAGGCTTTCGTTGTTAAATTAGTTAAAACTTTAAGTTTTAATTTAAAACGGTGTAATACTTAATTGTATTATAGTAAAAGTTAAAAATTTATTATAATATAAAATTTTTATATGTTATAATATTTAAATTGTAACTTTCTTTTTAAACATTTTTAAAATTTATTGTTATAATATAATGACTTTTATAGGCTACGATATAAAGTAAAAATATGTTATAATGTAAAATTTTTATACATTATAATAATGTTTAAGTTTTAACTTTCAAACACTCTTTTAGTCATTGCTTTCATTTATTAAATAAGAATTGCTACCTCAACTCCACATCGTCAATGGAACATCTTGAACTTGATAAATTACAATAACAACGCTCGTCAAAAAGGTACGTGACTAATCACAAGTTTTAACTCTTATATGTCGAAGCAATATTTCAAGTTTAACTTGAGGAATTTCACGTGCCTAGAAGAATTCATCTTTTTCCCCTCTTGAAAAGAAAACCTGAGCTAGAAGATTGCATTTTTCAGGCACATCGATGTTGACAAAAAAACGATGTGCTATGACCCTCACATCGTATTATCATTAGGGATTGTGCGAAGACTCATCGCTATTATTGAGAAGATTATATACATATATATATTTTTTATTTTTTGCCAAGAGTAAAATGGTATATGAATATTGATGTGTGACTTTTGATTGATCAAAGAGCTAAAAGATTATTCCAATGTGACCTAATTTCGAGCGATAAGGAAGATGAATTCTTTTTCTTCATATGTAAGCAGAATTGCTTCCTGGTTGCAACTCAAGATTGCGCAAAATCTTTAACGTCAATAACAAACAAATGAATATACTACTATTGGGACTCTTTTTTGATGATGCCGGATTAGACCACATGATGTGTGGGTGAACCTTTCATAGCAAGGCCCTCAATCCATGTGAAATGATAGAGGGAAAAGAAAAAAAGAAATATGGCAGAATTAGTTGACAAAGATCCATGTGACTTATTGGTCGACGGCTTGTACCTAATTTAGGCTCCTTCGGTGAGACCTTCGAATTGGATGTGTGTCAATTTTGATTTCTGTTAAAAATGAGAAACAATGATCAACTATCCAAATCAACTAGAATTTGTGGAATGGATGGTTAGAAGAGAGAAATCGAGCTTAGGATTAGAGTACTAGTTCTAAAATACACCTAGGAACGCTTCCTATTGTTGGCGACGACAATCAAGCCGGACAATCCGGTGTATCACGATTAGGTTGTGACTGATCGGTGAAGCTAGAAAATAATGCACCGAAATAATAGGCACAATAAGCCCTTTAGGTACGTCGAAAATGATTCAAGATTACACCAAATGAATTCTTCCATGGTTCAACTAGATTTTACAGTTCCATGGAAACAATGTAGTAATGCAATCCGTTAGCCATGTATTAATTCCGAAACATTTACAAGTTTTCTCCATAACAGTCGATAGAGCACAACATTGTGCCCTGCAATTGCGGTACTTAGTCAGTGTCAAAGGTATCCTACCTCAGAAATGTATGTCTAGTTTTATGTGGTTTAACAAGGAATCCAGTGAAGCAGAAATCTTCTCAAGTGGAAAACGTACACGATGGTCAAAAATACGCCCAGGGAAGCGGCATGATATACGGTGATAAAGTTCCATCAGAAGAAGCAGCATGCTGCCGCACATGTAAGTTGCTTCCAAGTTTGGCACGTCAACTGCAACTTCGGTCAAATAGAGATCTAATCCGCAGTGAAATAGAACAGGAGTTCGTAATCTATTTCAGTTCTTTGTAATCTATTCGGTTCTCCCCTTTTCTGTTCATCAAGTCATGGTAATACAAGAGAACACACATAGGTTGACCCAGAATGCAGAAAATGAACCAGAATGTCATATTCCCCACCTATAGACAAAAGGTTAAACAAACTCATCAAGACAATTGGATAAAGAAATAAATAAACAGAATTCAGAAATGGGATAAAATCTTAATAGTAGATAGACAAACTAGCGGGGGGGACACTCTTTGTATTCTCTCGTAAAACTAGAGAAAAACCAGGATGGCGCACCATCACACAAATGTTGTATTGGGCAACAGGTAGATAATTGCATGGAAGCAATTTCAGCGACAGGGTTTTAAGTTTGTCAAAACGGCATGAATTTATTTAAACCCAATATTCAGATGTGTAGCAATGATAAAATATCAATCAGAAAGCATGGATTGACACGTAACTATGATAAAATTTAACATACCATTGAGCTTTTGAACTTCTTTTGCAGGAAATTTGTGATCAAGAACAAGGGAACCTGAGTAGAAAAAAAAAAAATCATTAAATCTTATACCTTTTAGGTTTGGGTGAGGGGGGATGGAACATAGTTTTCAGAAGAGCACACCCGTATATGAAACTGTAGAAGTAGGGAGATTATTTACCTGGAACATGATTCCAATAAACGCCCACAACTTGAATATGTGGCAAGGAACAGCAATACACAGCTGAAGGTGGATGACAACGGTATCACATGCCAGCATTATCAAATCAATGTTGTTGAAGAAGAAAGGATATTCATACAAGTAATCAAAATAATGAAAAATAAATCACTATTTGTTGCAATTTCAACTTTGTACAGCTAAAAAACGTATCTTTCAGTTTCTGTCCTATCCCATCACTCACTCCCCTTTCCCAAGACCACACAATGGAAAGACAAAACCTTGAGCAGTCTTTAAATGGCTCGAAGATACTTTACAAGGTTGCCACATGCACATGAGCGCGCACACAAAGATTGTCCATGAGTGCATAATCATTATTCAGAATCCAATCCCCAAGCAAACAACTAATATGCTTTCATTGAATAAATGCAGATACACAAAAGCCACCCAGTCAACAACAGCAAGTGACGAATCAGTGAAAGAAGAAACCTTGTTTAGCAACAAAAGAAATGTGAAAGGAAAGTGGTATACCTCATGAAAAACAGCAGAAACCAGGAACGCAATTATAATGGCAGCACCCTGAATTAAACATGAGTTAAGATTCATTCAGTGCTCTATAAGAACTTCCACTGGGAATAATATCACATTTGAAGACAGGAGTCTAATTAAATACAAGAAGGGTAAGATGCTAAATTACACACACAGCAGGGCATACACCAACTTTTGAGACATAATACATAGATTGACAAATGACCTTTACAATAACAAGAAAAATGAATAATAATGATGATAATAACAATAAATAAATAGTGAAAGGTTTTCATGATAGCAAACATCTAAAATAGGAGGCAACATAGAAAAAAGTTGTTTGTCAATACAAAGTTTGATTCATCAAGCACCATTTAGATTTGCGGCAAACGAATATATAAATTACCCTTGGTATTCCGTTTCGTAAGCAGGGGAAATAGATGTGGCGAACCATCCATTTATGAACAGGCTGTGACAAAACATACCCAGTAAGTAAAACAATCCGTGAAATACATAATCAAAAAACCAGATTTCACCAGGACAACAAACGCATTACACAAATATGCTACATTGTTATTCATGGCTTCCATATCAACCACAATTCTACACATTACAACATTTTTGTCTCTGATAGCAAGCACATAGGCATGTGCATAATCCAGCAATGACATGCTAGAGATGAAATTATAATAGCATAGCATAAAATCAAGTTCACAATCTATCATGGTCACAATCCAGGTGGTAAAAAGTATCTGAAGTAGCAATTATTAAGTTAAATTTTTTTAACAAACAAAGCCATATAAAAATTGAACCTCATCAAGATTACATACCATATTCCAAAGTCTCCAATACTGATGTCAGCCATGGATGAGACATGCATGAGCACAAAACAGTTAACAGTTCTCTCCAGCATGGGTTGTTGGAAAAATATTAAAAAATAAAAAATAAAAATCCTTCAGCATAGAATCTACCTCTTCCACTGTTTTTGCATTCCACCAGTCCTTATAGAACTCTCGGTCACCAAATCGAAGAAGCTCAGCAAGTATGTTTAGCCTACATCCGCAAAATTATATGTAAGTTAAGAATTTGAAGAAAGAACTGGACAGGAAAAATCATTAGCTTACTGGTACCTTACAACAACACACACACACACACACACAGAGTGAGAGAAGAGGAAGGAAGAAAGGGCCTGTTTAAGCAAGAAGTGTAGACATACCACAGGTGAAAAAAACAGTAGAACATGCAGAGCCACACGTATAGGTTTGGAACTGAAAGCTTCAAAACCCTCTCTATGGCATACAAGAAGTTTCCCTTCAAAGGATGTTCTGAGTTCTTGACAATGGGATTAATGTACTGGAGAAACACACAGACATTAGAATATCAACGCCGTACTAGGAAGGGAACAAACAAACTTTTGATAACTCCTAACTTACCTGTTCTATGATAAATCCCATAACTCCTGTAAAAATTATCAACTTAATGAGCTGACGGAACACCCAACCCTTTCGAACATATGCAGAACGAGGATAGCTTGGCTGCAAAGACAAAATATATTATTAAAACAAATAAGAGAAAAAGTGAAAGAGTTAATTAAGAGCACGTGTATAGAACAGGTTGACTGCAAAAGTAATTTACTTGTCTTATTCACTGTGTGTGTGCGTGCACGTATGTGGTAGAAGAGACAACAAGTTTACATACAAGGATTTCTCTCATGTAAAACAGACCAAAATTCAAAACCTGGTAGCATAGTGTTGGAGCAACCATGAAATATGCCAAACTTCTGAGGCTAACGTTGTAATGGTACTCCACATTCATGGAACTGGGTGGGTCTTCTTCCTGTATGAACAATAATTTCCGCTTCATCAATCTTTTATTTGCTGTAAATAAATTAAAAAATGATAATAATAATTGTCAGACACAGTTTATGGATTTTACCTTATCAGTTGCCTTGGCAACAGCTCTCAAATCATAGTTTGAATGTGCATACGAGACCAGTTTTAACCACACAATACAAGCAAAAAGCATCAACGTAACACCAGATAGAACAGCAGAATCACACCTGTTATGATGTCGTTAATCTAAAGTATTTAATAAAGTATCTTCTTGAGAATATCTATCTTAGCAAATTACCGTGTAAAACATGCAATTAATCAAATGCATTAACCTAAATATTCAATCATATATTTCCAGGAATGCTATTCAATAGACTGAAAGAAGATTTAATACTAGATTATGGAAAATGCAATCACAGTAAAACATACAAGCATGGACTGACCTAAGAATCACACAAACTGGATACAGAATTGCTGTTGTGGTAATAATCACATGAAGAGAAACAGCAACCTGCAATATGCGGATATACAATTAATTTTAACACATCGTAGCAAGTAAAACAAAGTATGGTAGGCCTGCTGTAACATTCAATATCCATAGTCCCTTTATTTCCCCTTTTCCCTGACAACACAATTTTATTTCTAAGGTACAGGTGGCAACAAAATCTCTTTGGTTACAGAAACTATAATTTAGTTGGAGCAGTCTAGTGGATGTATTCGGATCACATACAAGTTCAGATATGTATTTCTTCTGTACGAGCTTCTCAACTGTAAAAGCCGCAAGTGGGAAAACTGGGAGACTAAGACTGCAATTAGCAGCACAATGCAGAAGATATACTCTGTCAAATATTACTGAACTAAACAAGATCCAAAGACGTTAATAAATAATCATATCATTCTCAACCAAATAGCACAACGAAAAATCCAAGGAAACATTACCAACACATAAGAAGGGGCCAATCTCGCAACGCTGTTGAGCCAAACCAAAAACCAGATTTAATTAACCAGCCATACTGCAACGACAACCAAAATACAAGCCATCTAACTTTAGTCAGGCCGAAATCTACAATTCACTAAAGAAATCAACTCCAAAACCAACGAATTAATAAATTGCACATAAATTAAGATCCACACCCCTATACACTACTGGCACGCATGATTGCGTAATTTCAGTCACCATCCAACAATAAAAATGAAAATTGGAGACAAACCTTCATCAAATTCTCAATTATGAGTCTGCTGTTTACGGCAACAAGCACTACTATACAGAGGTTGAATAGACCTGCATGGCTCTGCCAGAAAATGTAAAAGTTAGCAATAAACAATCCAAATGCAACAAGGTGCAGACAAATAATCTTTACTGCTTAAAAACTCCATTTTCCGAACTAATTGAACCAGTGTTTGCTCCCTTTTTTTGTCTACAGCGAAATTCATGTAAATGCTCGTTTGTACTTCAGCCAATGAACAAAGTTCTTGCCAGAGCATCCACTATCGGTACGGTCATCAGAAAAACAGCTGCAACCACTGCAACTACGTTTCCGAAATACATCTAAGCCAAGTAAATAGCAATTTATTTATTCCATATCCTCCGAAACTTCTATAAATCAATAAAATTAACCTTAGAGTCTAATTCTACATAACCAGAAAACCGAGTGTTCGTGAAATCCACACCTCAAAATTCAAAACTTCGAGAAGAAGTTCTAGACTTTTCGTACACAATTTTGACTTAGCGTATGCTTAAAGAAGAATTCAAACGCAAAACGCGTCGAAATGCGAAGGAGCTACCTGTTTGAAGATTGCGTCAGAGCTCAGAGGACTCTCTCTAACTTTCCGATGCGCAGGAGCCGACGGCCGATACGCGAGTTTCAGCGCCGCAAAATCAATTCCCCGATCGTCATCGTTTCCACTCCTCGTAAGGCTCTCCTTCTTCTCGTTCTCCACCTTGGCCGACTCCAAGGGACCGTCACCGGCCCCAACCCGATCCCTATAGTCGCCGAGCAAATCCTTCCTCGAGTTATCGGCCTCGGGGGAGTTCGTCCTCAAAGCCGAATCAGACACGGCTTCGGCGGCGCTCGGCCTCCTCCGAATCGTGCCACGGAGATCCGAATCAGGACGCGATGTCGCCATGGTTCCTGCACTGTCCGTAGGTTCTGAAATCGCCATATAAATAGCTACACAGATACGTATAGAAAGAGATAAACAGTGTTCCGCAGAGCAAGTTCTAGAGAGAGAGGGGTAAATGCAGTGCAGTTCAAAGCAAAGAGTTTTATGCAAAGGGGAGAGAAGCAGAAGAGAAATTTCTCGAAAAGGCGGTGAACGTGCATTGGAATTTGGAAAGCTTAAGCGCTTTTATACACAGATAGACATAGAGAGAGAAGAAAAGAGAAGGGAAGGTGCTGTAAAAGGAGGGAAGGACGGAGAGATATGCCATTCTGTTAGTACATGAAGAGACAAATTTATACTTCTCAAGAGAAAATACAAAAATATAAATAAAAACGGAAAAAGAGCTGGACTGGTAATCATTATCGTTGTTATTGTTATTCGGAAAGCAAGGGCTGTGCTCATCGGGTATGTTAATAAAAAAAAAAAAAAAGTAAAAGTTTATAGAAGAAAAAATACAAAAATATAGAGGTAAATGAATTTTTTAAGAGTATTTTTAAGCTAAATAATTACAACTTTTTTAAATTAAATAAATGATTATTTACCTGATAATTTTATTGAGTTCATTGAGTTTAATACTGATATATTTAAAAAGTTTATCAAATAAATTTAATTTATCATTGATAAACGATCATTTGTTTAATTTAAAAAAGTACGGCTATTTATTTTGAATGGATCATTAAAAAGATCACTCAACCTAATTTTTTAAAAATAAATATCTATAAAAATAAGACAAAAAAAACAAATATGTATAAAAAAATAGGAGAATACAAAAGAAAATGGAAGAAAAGAGACAGAAAGAAAAGAAAAGAAAAACTCAAAAGTAATCAAAGAAACGTTTTGGCGTTTCCGCAATGAGAGATCAGCACGCCAAAACTGATTCGTTCTTTATATTGATGTTAAAGATTATTAGGAAATTTATTTGTAGAGAATCTACTGCTATGTCTTATTATTTATATCCCTTGATAATATAACGTTATATTAATCAAAATATCATGTCCAATAATTATGTCGGTTATAATACTTTAATTAATATAACATGATATTATTTAAAGAAAAATAAGACATATAAACTAGATCAAACCTGAATCGATAATACATATTTTAAAATTAATAAATCTGATTAAAATATTTTTTTTACAGATATAACAGTTAAAAGACATACATCTATCAGTTTGTATTTTTCTCCGTTCCCATAAAAAAAGAAAAAGAACTGCCTTTTTATTATTTTATTATTATTATTATTATTTTATTTTATTTTTTGCCGGTAAGGATGATGCATTGTTTTAACGAAGAAGGACGAACGCAGCGAATTTATAGCCACCTATGCCAAAGCTTTTGGAGTTTAGCAAAACACCCAAAGCTGTTATACAGTGCAATCATTTTTTTTTTGTTCTGTTTTCAGAACTTTATAAGGCATAATTTGATTTCAATTATTTCACATTATATAATTTGATTTCAAATTATATTATATGTTTTGATTTCAATTATTTGACATCATAAGTGCCTGAATCATTTTAGCATTTTGATTTATAAATCTTTGTATGGCAAACTACTCTCCAAATAATGCTCAGATATGATTATCTTAAGTCAGAAAAAATTAATAAAACGTAGCGGCTAAAACCCTAAAAAAGCTGCCTGTATTTTTCTCAAAGGTAAGAAGAAATTAGTACACCCTTTTCTTTCTGCCAAAGGAAAGTCACTTTCCCTTTCCACAATTTTTTTTTTTAATGTTTTTCTTTCGAAAAACCTTGAGGAAACTACTATGCGTTTTCTCACTGTTTGATGGATTGATTACTAGAAGATTATCAACAATTATTTTTTTATATATTCTAGCGTATCAAAGCATTTAAGATAAGAGGAATAATGGAATATATTTGTTCTTGCAACTGATCGGAAATACTCTATCAATGAGACATAATTATGACAAATTTTCATCATATTTTGATAAATTTACAAATATAATATTTCTTCATATATTTCCATAGAATTCTCTTATTAATTACGTTGTTTTCCTTAATTTTTAGAAATTAACTTCAAATTTTTTATTAATTGTTCGTAGTTGTTTTTTCTTTTTTAGTAGATTATATAAAAGAAGCTAAAAAGATATTTGTTAGGTAGGCGTTTGGTAAATGTTGTTCCAAGTACAAAATTTAATTTAAATTATTTTTTGGTTCAAGTTTCGTGAAAAAAAAAAAATAGGGTATTTGACAGGGGTAGTTCTAACCATTAACTCAGTTATGAACAGTACAAAGCTCTCACATGCTATAGTAAAAAAAAAAACTTGTTACAATCTAAAACTCATGAATGCTATAATAAAAATAGTTCTAACCCTGTATAATAAGTAGTATAAACTCCTTTTTCAATGTATTTATTTATTTTTTATTTGGAGAGTTATTTGTCTATTATGCAATAGATGTTGACTTTAATGTTTATATGTAATTGTTAAAGGAAAAGAGTGCATGTTAATTAGAGCGATTGAATAATCATATTTCATTAGGACGATTGATTATTACATCATTGACATAGACATTCTATCTTTTTTTTTTTTTAATCTCACAAATGGTCTTGAATTATATTATCAATTCTACTTTAATCTCGATGTTTACATGTCTCAAATTTTATCATTGATCTATAAGTTTTTTTCAGTTTCAGTCCTTTTGATCAATTAGGTGTTGAAAACAAAATAAAATATACATGTGATGCTTTGCTTATAAAAAAAAAAAAATAGGATTTTTTTAATTACAAAATATGCACATGATTTTGTTAAAAAAATATAAAGTAACATTGTGAAATATCATCTATATTTTGTGTTTTTTCAACATTCAACTAATGAAATGAATATACTTTATGCGACAACATCGTTCCAACTATATAGTTCAATTGCTATAGTCTAAGGACTCGTTTGTTTAAAAGATTCATGTGTTTTGAACCCAAAAACTTAGCTTAGCAAGTGTCTAGTGAAAGAAATTCTCACTCACTTTAAACCTTTGATGTGACATGTTAAGCTCAAAAAGATGATGGATTTTAGATTTTTCTTCCCCCTAAACTCAAACTAAGCTTCTACCATGTTTCAGCTTGAGCTCAAAATAAATTATACATCCAAACATCAGTTTAAACAACCATAATTTCATTTTCAAATTATACTTTTCAAACTTTTTAGCTTAAAACAAAAAAATTCAAACCACCATAATTTGAACCACTAAAACAAACAGACATTAAAGTTATCACATATTATAATAAAAAAACAAAAACATAAAATATAATGTAAAACGCTTACATGCTATTGGTTCTAATTACATTCCCAACACACTCTAAATTTGTGCCCTAACCATTATCCACCACGAATCCCATTGAGCTTGGCTCCCACCATCTCCACCCAAAGTCGCATTGTCTTGTTTTGCTTAAAAAGTTGAATTATTTTATTTAAAAATGAAGGTCCCTAAACTCCTTTCTTTTTTTTTTCCTTACGACAAATAAATGAACAACTATAGGTTACTTCTCCTAACTTGGAAATTTTTTAATTTGGAGTCTCACCAATAACGCATTGTTTTTGCTCACAATGTTTGTTCCCTCAAACTTGGCAACATGCCATGTGCTTGCATACTGTATTTGTATCACTCTCGGTCTAACTTTGTATTCATTTGTCACGTGATAACATACTAAAATGCTCAAAATTTTATTTACCTGTAGTCATAGATTTTACCCTGTAGAGTTTTAGCCTAACAATAACTCTACTGCACTTCTCTCTTTGTAAGTGAAGTTGAGTGATAAATCCATATCTTTATTTAAAATTTTGAAATCTAAAATTTAAATTCACCATTTTAATCAGTTTTTTTTTTTCTTTTTAAAATAACTCCACTTCTACCGTTAACGTTTAACTTTTGATTTGAAATTTCCTTACTCTCAACATATACGTGCGTACATATATATACATCTCATATATATAAAGGAAAAGAATATTTGAAAAATTGTCATTGTAAGATTTTTGACTTTTTGTAATCGTTTTCTTATCATTAAAAAAACTTCATAAAAGAAGAATAATAAGGAAAAAAAACCACCTATTTAGTAGTATTTTTAACATAGGTGAAAATGGTTTTTTTAGAAAACAAAAATTTTCAAGGAATTGTGCTGAGAACGTTTTGAAATTTTTTCCTTAAAAAATGTGTAAAAACATTCTAAAACTCTCAAAATAAAATAGTTAAAAATAGTTTTGTTTTGAAAAAGGAGAATTTTTAAGAAACTATGCTGAAAATATTTTTAGAAATTTTTTCTCAAAAAATGTGCAAAAACGTTTATAAAAACTTTCAAAACAATATCAAACGGGTCTGTATCTCAATACTATTTCAATTATTTATTTAATTGTTAAGTATTATTCTTAAAATATAGTGTTACTTATAAGAATATACCACAAGAAAAAGAAATGAGGTAAGGGAGCCTGTTTTATTTTATTTTATTTATTATTAGGGATAACTACTACAAGAAACTGTATAAATTTCACATGAATCCCTTAGATCAAAATGCAAAAATACATAATATGAGATGTAGTGGGTACAACCAAATTACATGTCACACTAGATTTTCCCAAATAAAACTCTTTCTTGAAATTAAAAAAAAAAAAATTCCACCGCCGTCAGATGTGGCGGAGGAGGTCGCGATTCTGTCGCATTCCCTCCACCTCGCTACTCACAATGGGTCACGTTTCCATCGTGACTTTGCCTTATTATGTCAACAATGGGTCTCGACTGACCTTCGAGAAACGGCCGCAACATATCCCGACAAAAGCGATAGCGAAGATTATAAGAATCTGCCTTTAGTTTTTTTTGGATTTTAGATTTTGAGTTTTTTATGTATAAATTTTGTTTCTATTGACTTGTTAAATTTATGGTGAGTTTGTTTATATGTTTACTGTCAGATCTAGACCAGATTGACCCAAGAAAAACCTTCCTCATTGATGAGGAAAAAAAGAGTTTCTTGTTTTTACAATTTTCTTTCATCAGGCTGTTTTGTGGTATAGATTTATAAAATTGAAGCTGTGAATACTAAATACAAAAACCTGCATATACGAATAAATTTTGGACCATGTAATAACTACCGGCTACGATCCATTCCTTAATTGAAAAGAAATATTACGTTAGATCATGGCGACGCAGATGTAATGTAATAAATAATAGGATAGAGATGGAATTAGGCTATCATTGAATGGTAATAAAAATAAATTGATTAAAATATAATTATGTTTAAAAAATAACCTATTTAAATTAAAATAAAATTTATTTTTATATCAAATGATATGAAAAATAGAAGCAACAACAAAATAATAAAAAATAAAAATAAAAAATAAAGAAAGAAAATAAAGAAAAATAAAAAAGATAAAACCGAAAATTCATGTTAAAAGGGCACCTAATTGTAAGAGTATTATATACTTAAATATTTTAAAAAACGTGCTATTTGTTTGGTCTATAATTGAAGTTGTGCTTTTTGACGTAATAATTTTCCTAAATAAGTAATTGCCTATAAGACTAGTCAACCGCATGTCAGACCGTGTCTCGTTGTAGGCTTTGAGATCTGACACTTCCTTAGCATAACAAGTGGGTCCCACACCTATGACCTGATTGAACATCACTATGATATCACGCATATATTGTAACGACTGTTAAGGAAAAAAAATATGGGACCATAGATGCCCGATTTGATCTGTTGCTTTTGCAACGTGGTGGTTTGGTTTTTTTTTTTTTTTTTTTTCTAGTTAAAAATATGAAGTTTGAATAATAGGTTTAAAATGTAAAAAAATGTGTACGGGTTGGTCTATAGTAGAGAAAGAAATAATTTTCCACAATAACTTAAGAATATAGACCAATTCTTGTGTGATCAATTGTAAAAAAAATAAGGGTATACCAAATCAAAAATAAACCTTTATCGTGGGTTATAGGTTCAAATTATACTGAACCTCACTCTATAGTGATGATATTACCTTCCCCTTTCTTCCTCCCTTTGTATTAAAAAAAAATAACCCTTATACATATAATTCATTACATAATTAATTATTTTTTAAAAATCCTCAATCTCAGCCCTTCCTCACGCCCTCCATCAACCCAGACGATTTGGGTGAGTTTCGTGATGAAATCTGGTGGGACTTTTCTTTTCAAACTGTCGGATTTCCACAGGAATTTTGCATCTTTTATTGATTTTAATGGCTTTTCATTTAAATGGCTTTGGGTCTCATCCAATTCATCAGAAGGAAAATGAGGTTGCAGAGAGAATATGGAGGAAGATAATGAATGAGATTTTTTCTTTTGGCTTTCTCATTGCCCTGCAAAATGTTGCAGGACGTGGCTATATACAAAAGGTTTTGGGGTGGCAGTGCCAGCCTTACAAGAAATGTGCTATTCCTATATGCTGTACAAGTAATAAAAGAATTACATAATAACTAAATTAATTGTTGAGTTAATGAGACATATGGTCTTTTTTATTTGTAGAATTAAAATATATTTGCAGTTCATGAATATTATTTATATGTCTCAATGCATATGTATAAAGACATTAATGACCATAATAATGATATTGTTAGTTTTAATTTATTTGTTTAGAACAACCGTAACATATATATGTATTTAAGATTTCAAACGGATTAGATATCATTATATTTAAAAAAATCCCTAGAACTAGTGTATTTGTTGCTTAAATTTAAATTGGTATCTAAGATAACGATTTTAAAATTCTCTAAAAAAATGAAATTTTTTATCGACATGTTAGATTTATCAATAAATTGAAATTAGGGTGTTGTAACTCCTTAAAAAAAAGACAGATTATGTAATTTGTACTTAATTGTTTGCATATGAGGTAGTTAACGGGCCTGAGTCATTGGGCTTGGGTTGATCAAGCTGTCGAACATCATCCATCCCCTTTTGGTTTCCTCCTTGATTAATCTTTTGTAAAAATTATACAATATGATCATATTTTTCAATAAGTGAATTAAAATTTACCTTTATTTTACAAATATCATATATATGTCTCTTTTCTTAGATTGTATGTATTAAGAATCCAAAAATACTCTTTAAGTAGACTTATCATGTATTTAATTTTTTAACAAATTCTTTATTTTTCTCGTAGTTGAATCGTTGAAAAAATATGATATTAGAGAAATATAAATAAACTTAATTAATTAATTACAATATAATTTAAACAAAAAAAAGATCATCAGTGCCATCAAACTACTTACAATATAATTTATTTAAAAAAAAAAGAAGAAGAAACGATAAAAAATGAATATCATTATTTAATGTAATATTGTTTGTATTACTATTCTATAAGGTTAGCACAACCTAAATAGAAAGTATCATTATCACTTAAAGTCTTAAAAAATAAATGTAATTAAGTATCATTATCATTGCGTATCATTAACTTAATGATATATCAACTATATAACATTTGAGACATACAAAAGACTTAATAAATACTATATCATTAATTTAATTAATATCACAAAAAACAAATTATCGTTATTTTTTTAAGTCTTAAAAATGAATATCATTACATGTCATTAACTTAATGATATATAAATTATATAAACTATAAGACACACAAAAAGACTTAATAAATACTATGTTATTAATTTAATTACAACACTTTAATTCCAATTTGTTAGTAAAATCATGCTTCCAATCTGTCAAAAAAATTTCCATCTTTTGGCGGAGCAAATCTTAAAATCGATTTTTTAGATACCAATTTAAATTTAAACAACAAACACCGTAATTTTAGTGATTTTTTTAAATATAATGATATTATAATCCGTTTGAAATCTTAACTACATATATTATCGTTATTCTAAAAAAATAAATTAAAATTAATAATACCATTATTAAGGTCATTAACGTTTTCATACACAAAAATTAAGACATATAAAGAATATTCATAAACTAGAGACATATCTTAACTTTACAAATAAAAAAAAGCCACATGTCTTATTAACCTTAATCTCTTTTTTTTTGTAAAAATTACATAATCTGTCCATTTCTTAAGGCGTGAATTAATATTTGTCCTCGTTATAAATATCACTTATATGTCCTCATTTTAAAATTTCATATCTTCAAAACCTTAAAATATCCTCTAACTAAATATTATCATGTATTTAGATTTTTATAACAAATTTCTTCATTTTTTGAATAGTTAAATTAGGGAAAAAATATACACGTATATTTCATATTATAACATAATACTATTATCACTTGAAGTCTTAAAAAATGAAATGAATGTTATTAAGTATCATTATCATTACCTATCATTAACTTAATAATATAACAATTATATAACTTATAAGATACACAAAAAAGACTTAATAAATACTATATCATTAATTTAATCACATATCACAAAAAAAGGAAATATCATTTACTTAAAATCTTAAGAAATGAATGTCATTGCGTATCATTATCATTATGTATCATTAACTTAATGATATATCAATTATATAACCAATAAGACACATAAAAAGACTTAATAATGCCGTGTCATTAATTACAACACCCTAATTCAATTTATTGGTAAATCCAACTTGTCGACAAAAAAAATTTCATCTTTTTAGGGAATTTTAAAATTGTTATTTTAGATATCAATTTAAATTTAAGCAACAAATACCCTAATACTATGGATTTTTTTAAATACAATGATATCATAATCCGTTTGAAATCTTAAATACGTATATTATAGTTATTCTAAAAAAATAAATTAAAACTAACAATATCATTATTATATCGTTAATGTCCTTATACATATATATTGAGACATATAAAAAATATTCATTAACTACAGACATATTTTAATTCTATAAATAAAAAAAAGCCTCATAACTTATTAACCGTTTTTTTCAATAAAAAAAAAAAAGCCCATCCCTCTACTGCCCTTGAACTTTTGGCCCATATTGCAGCAATGGGTTTCGTCTTGAAGCTCCCAAGGAAATGATTCTTAAGAATGAAGCATCTTTTGGTCAAATATTATAGACCAAACGGATTGAACTGAATGAGATGAAGCCAGCCTTCCATTTTCCCATCATTTTGAGGAATACCCATTTGAGAAAACCACCAAAAAAAAAAAAAGAAATAGAGATTCTGGTCTCTTAACAACTCTTTACCAGGTTAATCCCATTGCAAATTGCGTGAGCAAAATATCTTTTCGAGTTTTAAAAACAGGGGAAACAGAAAATGGATTTATGGAGATCTAGTGTTCTATTGATAAATATAGTTTTATTTTTGTTTTTATTTTATTTTTGAATTTGAAAGGAAAGAAGAGAGAATAAATGAGAGGAAATTCCAGTCCCCGGGTTTTTCTATCGCTGATGATGGCCCAACACCCACGAAGCTAGCGTTGGAATTAATTTCAATAATATATGGGCCAATATATTAAATAAATATATATTAATGCTATCAAATATAATTAACTTAATTAAAGTGATCTAATAAAGTATAAAGTTTTAGGTTTTAAAACATCTTATAAAGTGTGGGTATAAAATTTATGTATAAAGATTTAAAGTTTAATTTTTATTTTTATGATGGGTCAAAATAGAAATAAGAAAAAGTTAAAATATTATAAATAGTTGTGGTCCCTGGGTCAAAATGTAACATGAATTTTCTGGCATCCCATCACTGAAAAGATAGAGAGAAAACTTCATCTCACAGACATCATACGTTTTTTACTCAGAAGATCAAGAATCAAGAATTCAACCATTCTAATGGATTTAGGTATGTTTCTGCTGTCCTTCTTGATGAATTAACATGAGTCTTGAAATTTGATAATAGTTTTCATCAACAAAATTTTGTTTCAACAAGTTACATCGAAGCCTCTTTATATTGAATCATTGAGAAAGATATTTTCTCTTCTATTCGATAATTTGGATTTTGAGAATACACATATATTGGTTGTTTACGATTAAGGTTGCAAATTTTTTTTTCTTTTGATGTACGGTGCATCTGCCGTATATATATACGGTTGAATTTATTATTTATATATATATATATATATATATATATATACATGTATGAATATATGTAAAACGTTTTCGTTGATTCAGTTTTATATACTCACATGTTTGACATATACATTCGATGAATGTTATGTCAGAGAAAAGAAACCTTTTCTTTGGATTGCATTATGCGGCACGCATGCCGAGTAACCATTAATTATGGCTGCCTTTCATAACTATTAAATTGTTGACAGCCTTTTGCTTTACGGCAGTTATGGCTGCCGTTAAAAAAAAAACAAAGGAAAGGGTGTCTTTTGATTGTTATACGGCACATCTGCCGAGAAGATGCAAGATCGTTTTCATCAATTTTTTATTTTATTTTATTTGTTACACGGCAACATTGACTGCTAACAAAAAAAAATAAAAATGATGAAGACAGTTTAATTTGAAAAACCGTTTTGGCAAACTATTAGATTATTTGGTTTACGTAGTCAAGTATATTTAGTTGGGCCTAAGGTTTGTCAAGCCCATCAGCCATTATAAGAAAACATAAAGTCTGGGTCAAATTTTTGGGTTGGTTTAAAAGTTGAGTCAAATAATGGGTTATTGGGTTTGGGTAATTGGTTTTTGGGTAAAAAGCTGTATAGAATAACCCATCCGTACAGTATCCGACCCGCAGGAATCTGACCCGGTTGACTTAAGGTCTGACTTTAACCATTGACCGTTGACTTTGACTTTGATCAATTTTTTTAAAATTTTTTTATTTTAATTTTGGTCATTTTTGGTGCAATTTTAAATTTAAATATTTGTATTTTATATATATTTTCAGATAAATTAATTGAAGCAACATGTCACCAAAGTGACATCTCTTGTATAAATTAATTTATTTTAAAATATAAATAGTTGTGTACATGTAACGTATGTAAACATTGACCGGCTTAAAGAAAGGTTAATATTTGACAGAATTGCATATACACATGTCGTAATAAACATGTGATAATTATTCGGTTTTACATGTGAATAATAAATCGGTCCAAAGAAGATTTATTGTTTGACATGTACTTATTGTCAATGTTTGATTACTACACCAAGAGTACCACTTATAAGTTAATATTTATGTCCAAAGACTAAATATTAATGTTGTGTTAGGTATCTTGTGATGGACCCTATTATTATTTGAATTTATTTAAGTATGATATGGAACGTATGTGAGCTTCTTGTTTTGCTGTTTTGTTGTTTTGTTCTCTGTTCAGTTGCAAGTTCTGCTTCTAATATTTCTGCTAGTATCAATTCAATTCCCATGCTTAATGGCACAAACTTCAAGGTATGGCAAGAGAACATTATGATTGTTCTCGGAGTCACGTACTTAGACCTTGCGTTGAGGGTTGAACGACCTCCTGACCTTACAGATAACAGTTCCCTTGAGGATAAGAGGGACATGGAAATGTGGGATCGTTCAAATCGCATAAGTCTAATGATCATGAAGCGTGCTATTCTGGAAACTTTCAAGGGCACTATGTCCAAAAAGGTTACTACAGCCAAAGGTTTTCTTGAGGAAGTTGAGAAAAGGTTTGCCAAGAACGAAAAGGCTGAAACATGTACGCTTTTAGCAAACCTTATTTCAATGAGGTATGAAGGAAAAAAAAACATAAGGGAGTTTATCATGGAGACTGTCTCATCTTGTTTCGAAATTAAAGCCACTTAAGTCAGAGTTGTCTGAGGACTTATTCGTGCATTTAGTTTTGATATCCCTTCTTGCACAATTCGGTCAATTTAAGGTGAGCTACAACTGTCAAAAGGACAAATGGTCCCTTAACGAGCTCATCTTTTATTGTGTGCAAGAAGAGGAAAGACTGAAACAAGAGAAGGCAGAAAGTGCTCATTTGGCTACAACCTCAAAGGGCAAGAAAAAGAAAATGAAGAAAGGTAAGGAAGCTATAGGTGCGGCACCGCAGAAGAAACAACAGAAGGGACAAGATGATGAATTTGCATGTTTCTTCTGTGGAGGTAAGGGATGCAAGAAGAAGCAGTGTACCAATTATCACGCATGGCGTGCAAAGAAAGGTATGTTTCTTAATCTAGTTTGTTCTGAGGTTAATTTAACTTCGATACCAAGACACACTTGGTGGATAGATTCTGGTGCTATTACTTACATAAGTGTGTCTATACAGGGTTGCTTGAGTTGCCGAAAGCCAAGTAACGGTGAAAGATACATCTATGTGGGCGATGACAAATCAGTGGAAGTTGAGGCAATAGGAACATTTAGGTTATTATTAAAGACTGGATTTTATTTGGATTTGAATGAGACTTATGTTGTACCGTTGTTTAGACATAATTTGGTTTCTGTTTCTATATTGGACAAATTTGGTTATTCTTGTTCATTTGGAAATAGTAAATTTAGTCTTTTTCAAAATTCAAAAGTTATTGGTTCAGTTCTTTATCTATTTATGATAACATTTATTTACTTGATAGGGTTGCCTCATTTAATGAAACCTTGCATATAAGTACACGTGGTGTAAAATTTCGCTTCATTATAGCACAAGAGATTAGGTCATATCTCCATGCGGAGAATTAGGAGACTTATGTCTGACGAGATTCTTAATCCCCTTGATTTTACAGATTTTGAAATTTGTGTTAATTGCATAAAGGGGAAACAGACAAACATAAAGAGATTAAGTGCTAACAGGACTTCAGACGTCTTAGAACTAATTCATACAGATATTTGTGGGCCATTACCTATAGCTTCTTGGAATAGTCAACAATATTTTATTACGTTCATAGATGATTTCACACGATATGGCGACCTATATCTCATTCATGAGAAGTCCCAGTCACTAGATGTGTTTAAGAATTATAAGGCTGAAGTTGAGAACCAACTCAGCAAAAGAATTAAAAGTGTCAGATCTGACTATGGTGGAGAATACTATGGCAGAAATGACGGTTTAGGTGAACAACATCTAGGACCTTTTGCTAAGTTCCTAGAGGAGTGCAGTAACGTCCCATAGTACACCATGCCGGGATCACCTAGCATGAATGGTGTTGCTAAGAGGCGAAACAGAACACTAAAGGACATAGTGAGGAGTATGATTAGTCACTCTACCTTGCCAGAATCTCTCTAGGGAGAAGCCTTAAAGACTGCAGCTTACATACTCAACAGAGTTCCAACTAAAGCAACTGCCAAAACCCCTTATGAGCTTTGGACAGACAAAAAGCCTAGTTTAAATTACTTACACATTTGGGGTTGTCAAGCTGAGGCAAGGCCTTATAGGCCTAATGAAAATAAACTAGACTCAAGGATAATGAGTTGTTATTTTATTGGATACTCTGAGAGGTCAAGGGGCTACAAATTTTATGATCCCACGACCAAGTCGATTTTCGAGACCGAAACTGCTCGGTTCTTTGAGGATGTCAAGTTTACGGGGGGAGATAGTGTAATGATCGAGGAAATGTCATCAATGAAACCTAATATTTAATTGGGTTTAATTAATGAATTTATTCTTAAAAATATAAAATTTTGTAAAAATAGTAATTTTTGTGAAAATTACAATAAAATATGAATGAGTGGCATTGATTGCAAATTTTATGGCATATGTAATGCAATGGTGGATATTATAAAATACAAATTTTATGAGTTTGATGACTCAGAGATTGGTGCATAATATCTATAAAATGAATTTTATGTCACAATTAATTGTAAACTTGTGATATAAACGAATGGATGATTAGAATGTAAATAGGACATAGAGGTTGTTCTAGCCCTAACCAGGGGTAGAAAGGAAGCCAGAGTAGTATAAGAATACTCCTAAATAAAAACGCAGATACAAAAAATGTCACGATTAGCCTCCAAAAGTGAATGAAAAGTAAGTTAGATATTTTTATACAGTCTAAGGATAGAAAGTACACTGAATTGACCACGACAGTATAGAAAAAATACTATGTGGTGAAAAATTACACAGTGTAAATTTTTAATTCCATAAAGTGGACATTTGCTTGAATTTTATTGGGCCAACAAGCCATGCAATGTGGCCCAATAAGATGAGGACACCTAGGGTAGTCTAATGGATGACCATGAGTCATCAAATGTGATAAGGAAGCATTTAAGGCATAGTTATCACAACTTTTCTTTTCCTTTCTTTTGCTCCAAGATCAGACAGCCATAACCAAGCTTCCAAAAAAATTTTCTCAGCCCCCAAACAAGTTTTACAAGCAAGTACAAGGATTTCCCACAAGTTTTAAGGTAAAATCCTAAACTTTTTAATGAGTTTTCAAGGGATTTTTCATGGTTAAAGGGCAAAAATTAATCCATGGTATTTTTGCATGGAAAGGAAGCCTAGGAGGGAGTTCAAAGGAACTTTGACAGCTAGAAATCCAAAAAGTGTTATTTGGGTAAGTTTTAAAGTTCAAAGTTTTGAATTTTGTTTTGATTTTTATTTCTTAAAACCCATGTGAGTTCTTGAGCACATATTTGATGGAATTTCATGTATATGTGATGAATGGCAAGTTTAAGTTGTGAAACTTTGGTTTATAGTGCAAAATGGTAATTTTTGCAAAAAGTCTTATTTTTGTTATTTTGATGTTAGACTTTGCAAAAGTGATGTTTGAGCATGAGAATCTTTTGATTAAGGCATGGAATGGTTTCTTCAGGGGTAGAATTGCAAGTTTGAAATGGATTTTTGTAAAAATGCCATAGGGACTAAATTGAAAGAAAAAGTTCCTTCTCGACAGATTTTAAAAATAGTCAAAAACGCCCCTGTACAGTGATATTTTGAGAAAAGTTAAAACATGAAAGTTGTAGATCTCGACAAAACTGTTAGGCAACGTAAACGGTTTGTCTAAAAACTCAATCGTCTGTGAGTTTTTGATTTTTCAAGAATATGTTAAAAGTGAAAAAAGTGTTAAATGAAAAAAATATCATTTTTCAAAATGATTTAAGGTATGATACCTTAAGTAAAAATGATCCTTGAGAAAAATAAGAAATTTTGATGCAAAGAAGTAAATTTTAGTCCCGAGGGTAAAATCGTCAAAATTTTTAGTTCAAGGACTAAACCATAAAGTTTTATAAAAATGAGGCATAATTGAGAAATAAATAGATTTGACCCACTAGGGTGTTATTTTGAAATTAGTATGTGGTTATTTTCATAAGAATAACGAAATCGAGCTCGGATAGGTTAATGGACCTACAAAGGGCAAAATCGTCATTTTTGTCTAAATAACCCGAACCACTTTGAAATGTTTCCAATGGGATAAAAAAACAACTAGAAAGGTTCCCGCCCTTCGTTAGAAATGATAGGGTAAAGTTATATAGAAATTAAAAAAAAAACAGTGGTTTTTAGAGTTGTACATAGTAATCCAACTCAATTTATTAACTAACAGATGTTTCACATCAAAACATAGTGGGATTTGGCTAATGGCTTTGTAATTGGCCAACAAGATCCTAGGAGTCTAGGAGAAGAAAAATCGAGGTTAAGTTGCCCGACATTCGTATCAAGTAAGTACCCTTCCCACCTACAGTATGAAATGTAGGTTTAGAAAGAAATGTATGTATATGTATACCTGTGCGTATAATTAAGTGTAAACTTGTATGTTTGTCATAATATGAATACCTAGGGGTATAGTCATGTATGAATAATTGTGAGTATATGGAATATATATATATACTTGAGAGTATATAATGACATATACCTGAGTGTATATGATGATCTGTACCAGTGTATATATTTTATGTTAACTACTTGTGAGTACATTATGCTATATACCTGTGCGTATATTAATGTGTACCAGTGTGTATATTTTATGTTAAGTACCTGTGAGTACATTATGCTATATATACCTGTGCGTATATTAATGTATACCAGTGTGTATATTTTATGTTAAGTACCTGTGAGTAAATTATGTTATATACTTGTGCGTATATTAATGTGTACCAGTGTGTATATTTTATGTTAAGTACCTGTGAGTACATTATGCTACATACCTGTGCGTGTATTAATATGTACCAGTGTGTATATAAAGTAAGTACCTGTGTGTACTATGTTATGCAAGAGAATTTATGTTTCATGGATAATATGTGATTATCACTCCATGCATGGTACGTCAACCGTAATAAATGGACTGGTAAATGTATTACCAGAAATTAAGAAAAGTGTCGTACCGACTCCTAACTCAAAGGGAGTTTAAAGGATATGTTACGGTCACGGTGTTACGTAGACCTAAATGAAATTGTGCAATGGTACGAACACTTGGGCCCTAGTAAAGATAAGAAATGATGAGGATAAAGAAAGTTTATAAGAAAGCATAATTGATTCATGCATTCATGTGAATATCCATGTGGGATTTATGGGACTTACTGGGCGTTAGCTCATTAAGTATTTCATGCTGTAGGTATTCCGACGAGAAAGTCAGAATAAGTTCAAATGGTGAGTTGGCGGAGGGGTGGATGGTGTGCAGATTGGGTATGAAGTCCGCTGCTGTAATATTTTCTGCTGTGTATGTTTAAAGTTATTTTGAAATAAAATATTTAAAAGAAAGATGTTGTAAAAGTAAAAGTATTAATCATGTAAATACAAGTATGTGAAAGTATTTTAGGAATTACCAAAGTTAATGTAAGCAAATTATTTATTCCCGTTTTTTTAAAAAAAAATCCTAAATTTTTGCCCTAAAGTAAGTAAGAAAGAGTTTTATCATAGCCCAAAAAGGCAGATTGTGACAGATAGGGTGAAGGAGTTTGTCTTTGAAGAGGAATATATTGATATTCCCAAAGCTGTTATAGACATTGATCACGTTCCTATTCTTGACATTGCTCAAGAAGCATATCCAAATCAAGACAATGTCGAAGAACCTCCCATTATAGAAATTGTTCCAGAAGAACAAACTCTACCACCTCAAGAACCTATGCCATTAAGAAAATCCACTGGAGAAATGACAAGTACGATTCCTAATGATTATATCATATTTCTCCAAGAACATGAGGTTGACATTAGAATGGTGGAAGATGATCCAATCAACTTTTGTCAAGCCATGAAAAGTTCAAAATCTCAATAGTAGATTGATGCCATGAATGAGGAGATAAAGTCCATGAAAGACAATAACATTTGTCTTTGAAGAGGAATATATTGATATTCCCAAAGCTGTTATGGACATTGATCACGTTCCTATTCCTGACATTGCTCAAGAAGCAGATCCAAATCAAGACAATGTCGGAGAACCTCCTATTCTAGAAATTGTTCCAGAAGAACAAACTCTACCACCTCAAGAACCTATGCCATGAAGAAGATCCACTAGAGAAATGAGAAGTACAATTCTTGATGATTATATCATATTTCTCCAAGAACATAAGGTTGACATTAGAATGGTGGAAGATGATCCAATCAACTTTTGTCAAGCCATGAAAAGTTCTAAATCTCAAGAGTGGATTGATGCCATGAATGAGGACATAAAGTCCATGAAAGACAATGACGTTTGGGATCTTGTCCCGTTGCCTGAAGGTGCGAAACCCATTGGTTGCAAATGGATATTTAAGACCAAGAGGGATTAGAAGGGCAATATGGAGAGATATAAGGCTCGTCTTGTTGCAAAGGGCTTTACTTAAAAGGAAGGCATCGACTATAAAGAGACTTTCTCTCCGGTTTCTTCAAAAGACTCTTTTAGGACTATAATGGCATTGGTGGCACATTTTGATCTTGAGCTTCACCAGATGAATGTTAAGACTGCGTTTTTCAATGGCAACGTTGATGAGACAATTTATATGGTGCAACCAAAAAACTTTGTGTCGGGAAACTCAAAGAAGATGGTTTGCAAATTAAAGAAATCAATCTATGGGCTTAAGCAGGCGTCTCGTCAATGGTATTATAAATTTTATTAGGTTATCATCTCATTCGGTTTTGAGATGAATATAGTCGATGATTTTATATACCATAAGTTCAGTAGGAGTAAGTATATTTTCCTAGTTTAGTACTTTTTTTGGTTTTATATGTCGATGACATATTGCTTGCTAGCAACTATATAGGCTTATTGCACGAAACCAAGAGATTTCTATCAAAAAAATTTGAGATGAAGGATCCTGGGGACGCCTCTTTTGTGTTAGGTATACAGATACACCAGGATCGCTCTCAGGGTATACTCAGATTATCACAAAAGAGCTATATCGAGAAGATACTTAAGAGATTTAGCATGCAGGATTGTAAACCAGGTGACACCCCTGTTGCTTAGGGAGACAGGTTTAGTCTCAATCAGTGCCCTAAGAATGATTTTGAGGTTAAGGAAATGTAGAAGATTCCTTATGCGTCAGCAATAGGGAGTCTAATGTATGCTCAGGTTTGTACGTGTCTGGATATTGCGTACGTTACAAGGATGTTGGGCAGATAATTAAGTAATCCATAAATGGATCATTGGAAAGCAGCCAAACGAGTCATGCAGTATTTACAGAGAATGAAGGATTACATGCTCATATATAGAAGATCGGATCAGTTAGAGATCATTGGGTATTCAGATTCTAATTTTGCTGGGTGCCAAGACAATCAAAGATCCATATCGGGCTACATCTACCTGCTTGTTAGAGGAGCTATTTCTTAGAAAAGTGCTAAGCATACACTAATAGCTTCCTCCACCATGGCAGCAGAGTTTATAGCATGTTATGAGGCATCCAACCATAGGATATGGCTACGAAATTTTGTCACTGAGCTGCAAATTGTGGATGGAATTGAAAGACGACTTAAGATATGTTGTGACTATAAGTCAGCAGTGCTGTATTCCAATAACAAAAAGAGCTCAATAAAGTCAAAGCATATAGACATTAAGTTTCTCGTTGTTAAAGAAAGAGTACAGAGTAGTCAGGTGTCTATAGAGCACATTGGGACAAACTCTATGGTTGTAGATCTACTTACAAAAGGAGTGCCACCCAAGGTCTTTCATGAGCATACTGCTCAAATAGGTGTTGTAGCTCTTGAGGATATGTCATTTTAGTGGGAGTTTGTATTTTGGATGCTTTCTTGTTATAGACACATTTTATCGTTATTTTCTACAGAAAAAAAGTTTACAGTTTATTTTCACTTTGAATATGTTTGATTTGATCTCAGTAAAGAATAAGTTTGGACCAGTAGGAAATAGGCATGTTAAGATCACATTGCATGAAATTTTTTTGCTATTGATCCATGTCATTCATTATATTAATATACGTGACCATTGATGGGTTTAGTTACGTTAAATGTAACAAAGATCGCCTCGATCCTATATTGATATAATTGATGGACCGGATTAATTGAAGATGCTTTTGGTAATGATAGCACAATTTATGAGCTCATAAGGTATAATTCATATTTATAAAGTTTCATATATAGCCCAAGTGGGAGATTGTTGGAATTAATTCCAATAATATGTGGGCTAATATATTAAATAAATGTGTATTAATGCTATCAGATAAAATTAACCTAATTAAAGTGATCTAATAAGGTATAAAGTTTTGGGTTTTAAAGCATCTCATAAAGTGTGGGTATAAAATTTATGTGTAGAGACCTAAAGTCTAATTTCTATTTTTATGATGGGCGAAAATAAAAATAAGAAAAAGTTAAAATATTATAAATAGTTGTGGTTCCTGAGTCAGAACGTAACGTGACTTTTCTGGCATCCCATCAGTGGAAAAGACAGAGAGAAAACTTTCTCTCACAGACATCATATGTTCCTGACTCAAAGATCAAAAACCAAGAATTCAACAGTTCTAATGGATTCAGGTATGCTTCCGCTATACTTCTTGATGAATTAACATGAGTCTTGGAATTTGATGATGGTTTTCATCAGTAGAGTTTTGTTCCAACAGCTAGCCCGTCGTCGGCCCCCACAAACAACATCAATGCTCGTCTCATCGTAGAGCTCACACAGCCAAGACCCGATAAGGTGAAGCTTGGAACGGGAGGAGCCGCCAACGGCAGCCATGGAAACCTATTCAATGCTTTCTTTGTTTTTTTTTAAATTTTTTCAAGGGACCTGCTCAAAGCTTTGATCTAACAGTTACGATTTATAAAAATTAATGGCTGAGATTAAAAATTATATTGAGTCAATGGTTGAGGTTTATTTGGACAAAAAATTGATATAAAAAACACGTGATCAAAAATTCTATAAACATGTCACTTCTGAGCTATTGATCTATGATCTAACGGCCTATATTTTTTTCTCCATTGATGAAGAATAAACCCATTCTCCATCGTAATTTTTCCCTATATTGTTTTCAGAGGATTAGATTGGTTTTTGTTTAGAATGAGTTTTATTTTTTTTTCTTACTCAAATGAAATTTTAGGTCTGAACCAGTTAAACCAATAAATAGGAAATAGATGTTTAGGTGTTGGTTAGAATTAATTAGTTTTTGACCAACAAATAATATATAGCTTTCAGCAACTACTATAAAATAAAAAAAAAAAAAAGTTAAGTTGTTATAATCGCACTTTACAGGACCAAATTAATTATTGAGGTATTTATAATTAGGCCATTTATATCTCATTAAAGCTGAGGATAATGGCGAATCTACTCTTAATATGCGTTTGAGATTAAGAACTAAAAACACTTCATATGGACTCTCTCTTTTGTGCTCTAAAATGTTGTCATTGTCATTGAACTACCAAAAATATTCTCGTTGAAAATTTTGATTAACCGATACATGAATAATATTAAATAAAGATTCTCATGGAAAATTCTGATTAACGGGTACATGAATAATATTGAACAATTCTTTTTATGGTGATTTCATTTTTAGATTTATATAGTATGGCATGCCTAGAAATTTAGGAGTTTGTCTTTGATTAAAATATACTTTTATTTACATATTTGTTTTTATTAAATAGTTTTAAGTTGGATTGGGATTCTTCTATTTCATAGGCCGCAGGAAGTAGGCGGCTTTTTATTGTTGTGACCAGATTATCACGTATGGTTGCATATTGACAATCAAGTTATAGGACTTCATTTGCTGAAATTGATTTATTGTAGAGGATAAAAATCGGCTTTTTTCTTATTTTGATTTAACTGCCAGAAACTCCTATGTACTTAAAGGGTCAATACCCTATTTATATAGGGTGACAACAAAGAAGACAGCAAAATGGAACGACAGATCTAAACTCCACTCCATACTTTATGATCAAAAAACGGCTAATATAATCGAGTACAAGAGTGCACATCAAAAAATCCTCACACCATACACAATGAGCTGTATTATTTAAACCAAACGGTTAGACGGGAATGGTACCAAAGACACCAACTCTAATCCCATTTTTAAGTACCCACTCTCGTTACGGTACAAGAACGATAACTCACATACCTAAAAGTTAAGATTAAATTAAGCTACATAGCATTATTTGGTTAGACGTTAAGATCAATTACAGGGCCCTCAGCAAAATCTACCCATAAAGTTATTAACTTCAGATCAAACAACAAATAAGGCCTAAAAATGCAAATGCATTTTACATTTTAATTGGCAGAAAATTTGTGACGACTGCCACCGAGACGCGCAAAATCTTGCAATGCCGTAACATTGCAAGTGCTTCATGAAAAGCCAAACTTAAAACGACGAAAGTACTCTACGAAGCAGGACGAGGATGAAAGGGAAAACTAAAAAGAGAAAAAAAGAACAAAAGATGAAAGCCCGTCAGACAACTTGATTAACAAATGCCAAATTTCTCTGCTACCAACGAGTGAAGCAATCTCCTCCTCACAGAAGATCAGCAACGTTTGATGGCAGCTCCTCGATCACAACATTGTAGAACTTCTGGATATCAGCGATCATCCTGTCATCGTCTGTGGTTATGAAGTTGATGGCAACACCTTTCCTGCCAAACCGTCCACTACGTCCGATACGGTGGAGATAGTTCTCCGGCTGTGTCGGAAGATCATAGTTTATGACGAGGGAGACTTGCTGGACGTCAATACCACGTGCCAAAAGATCAGTGGTGATCAAAACACGTGAAGACCCAGATCGGAATTCGCGCATAATGATGTCTCTGGTGTTTTGGTCCATGTCTCCATGGGTAGCAGAGACCGTATGGTCTCGGCTCCGCATCTTGTCAGTCAGCCAGTCAACCTTGCGCCGGGTGTTGACAAAGATGACACTCTGCGTAATAGCTAAGGTCTCGTAAAGATCACAGAGAGTCTCGAATTTCCATTCTTCCTTGTCGACATTGACATAGAATTGCTTTATACCCTCGAGAGTAAGTTCATCACGCTTAACAAGAATCCTCACAGGTTTGTTCATGAATTTCCTGGTGATCTCAAGAGCCTCAGGTGGCATAGTGGCAGAAAAAACCCCAACCTGAATCTTTCCTGGCAGCAGCTGGAAAATATCGTAGATCTGACAGCAAAAAAAAAAAAAAAGAGAAGAATTACACGTGCATTCAAGTTAGGCAGTTTTTAATTGAAGAACTTATCGACTGTTTTTTGTAATGAAAAGACAGAGTACACACAATCTTTATCATCAAGCTAGTGCATCACAATAGCACGAATATCAAAAAATCATGTATTAAGAAACCATCATAATGAGAAGTCAGGATATCTATCCTTCATGATTGAATCCCCTAAGATTTCTTAAAATTTAAAACTAATTGGTTGATTAAGTGTTAAACACACCTAGGGTACGAAAACCCCCATGTAGATTGAAAATTGCTCACAAAAGGTTTCTAATTTTCTCTAACCCTTAAAACTTATAAAGAATACATGTTATAAGCAGAATTAGTCCATTTTTTAATAACCACATTAACATAAAGTTTCCACAATATGCATATTTTGGTTAACATATATCCAAATGAAAATCAAAATATACACAAATTTTGGATTAAAATCAACCTGATCTTTGAAACCTCGCGAAAGCATTTCATCAGCCTCATCCAACACAAACATCTTGATGTGATCAGGACGAAGAGACTGTCTCCTCAGCATGTCGAAAACACGACCAGGAGTGCCAACAACAACATGAACCCCACTCGACAGAATGCGTTGGTCTTCACGAACACTTGTTCCACCAACACAAGCATGCACCTTCACACCAAGATAGTCTCCAAGCGCACGCATAACCTTCTCAATCTGTTGAGCGAGTTCTCGAGTTGGTGCGAGGACCAAGGCCTGGCACTCTACCAAGCCATAGTCAAGCTGCTGCAGGACACCAGAACAAAATGTTGCAGTCTTCCCAGTACCAGACTGAGCTTGTTGAATTACATCAAGACCCTTGCAGAAGGGCACAATCCCCCTTTGTTGAATAGCTGAGGGTTTTTCAAAACCTGCACAAGGGCTTATCAAAATTTCAGGAGTGGCCAGAATACAACTTTATATATAAGTCAAAAAATACCTAAACGTTGAGTCCCTCCACCTTCTCTTAAACAAGAAGAGGATATGCGCAAAAGTAACCCATTTAAAGCATATTTTTATTAAATATCCCTGGTTTTGCTCAATTAAAAAAAAAAATTTAAATAACTTTGGTAAATCATCAATCAATACCGACATAAATAAATTATTTACCGAAAATCAATAGATGATTTATAATCAATCAATAATTTACAACAAAACCAATCAATGAACGAAATACCAAAATCAATCAATAGTTTACCAAAAATCAATCAATGATTTATCAAATTCAATGTCTTTAGAAAAGGGGCATTTTTTAATTTAACAAAAATCAGGGACATTTGCTTGGGGTATGTTCTAAAACTCCATAAACCCTTGACATAAAAAGATTAGAAAGCAGTTCCAAAGGTGGGCAATCAGATAGTAGGGCCATCGGACAAAACTTGATCATCGAAGACAAAAAAAAAATTGAGAAAAGCATCAACAAAGAAAGAAACTGCAAAAATTAATAACAAATATCTAACCATAAGCATAAATTCCCCTGAGAAGGTTCTCTTGCAAACCCATAGCATCAAAAGTGTCATAAACTTCATCATACGATGTAAAGAAATCTTGCCCATCAGCTGAAAGTCTGAAATGAAAAAATATAAAAAAAATTCATGTCCAAATCCCTCGTAAATTCACCAAAACGAGCACCTCAAAAATAACAGGAAATTCAGTTCTTACATGTCATTCATCTTAGCATCGTACTGACGCGCATCGAATTGCGATCCCTCTGATGCTAGTCCCGCCATGGCTGAAAAAAAAAAAAAGAAACAGAAACGACGAAGATAAAACCTAAAAACTAATAAACAGAAGAAAAACAAACACACACACACACACACAAAAATTAATTAAGCAATTGCCTTGGTTGATAAAGGGATTTCGTAGAGGAGTGAAGAGGACGATGAAGAGTTCAAAGGTCTGCGAAAGTTGAGAAGAAAAAACGCTTTAGGGTCTGCCAAACTCCGCGGTCGGATCTACCTCGGAGTCGAGAAGATACGACAAGAGTGTTTTTAGAGAGAGAAAAAGAACAGAGAGAGAGAGAGACTGAGAGAGGTCGATTCTTTTGTGAATAAGGATTCTTTTTTTTTTGTCAGGGGACTGTTGTTTTACCGTGTTACGAATTTGCCCCTGGCATGGGCGTAAATTAACTTGAGGCGACCTTAGACCGCGTGGACACGTGTCAAGAACAAACGTGTCAAGCAATAATTGGAGGAGAGATTCAAGCGAGGTAATTAAGGAGAAGCTTTGGACCGTACGAACTACGACCCCGGTCCTTACGCCTTCAGAGACAAAATTCGCGGGCCTGGACCCTCCTCGTCTGGACAACGGGCAAAAAATGTTCGGGCCTGGGTCAAAGGCCTGATTCTTTTTATTGCTCTAACGACTAACGGCTAACGACTTACACCATCAAGGTGACTTTTTTTTTTTAAAACAAAAAACTAAAAATATAGAGGGCGTTTGAAAATGAGTGTGTTTGGTAATATAATTAAAACGTAAAATTACAACTTAAATATTATATTATGTGAAAGCTTTACATTATAGCATACTTTTACTTTATATTATGGTATGTGAGAATTCTACACAGTAGTAGTTGGAACTAGTAAGTTTTAACTTTTTTACAAACAAAGTTATTATTTAAATTGTAAGTGAGTACCATAAGTACTTAACATATGAAAGCTTTATAATGTAGCATATTTTTACTTTATACTATAGAGAGCATATCAATTAGGTGACCTAGCATATTTTTGCTTTACATGCATCAAGCTGACTTTTTTTCTTTTTTCGTTTGTTAAAAAACTACTTAAAATATAGAGGGCTTTTGGAAATGTAGGTGAAACTGTAAGTAAGAACTATAAGTACTTAATATAAACGAGTTTTATACTGTAGTATATTTTTATGTTTACATTGCTTTTATACTGTTCACAATCAAAACTATGAATTCCAACTAAATTGCCAAACATATGCTATCTTTGCGTGTGTGTGAAGGTGGGGTTGAAATATAAAATTTGCTTCATATTTTTAGAATTGAAAAATTACATACATATTTATATTTTATACTACAAAATTACATAGTCATTATAATAATGATATAAATTTTTACTATTTAAAAAATATTTTAAATTAATTGCTATATTTCAAAATAAGATTTTGCTATATGTCCATTTATATATAACTCAAAAGAATTCCATTGTCTTTTAAAGCATATACCATTCTGCTCTCCATTTACAAAAACCAATAGAAAAGTGTGGTGGCAAACAGAAATGTTTGACACGCACAAGGAGCAATAGGGCGGGCAGAGGAGGATTGATTCGCTAATTTAAAGATTTAACGAGAATATTCTAAATTTAGGGAGCAAAATAAAACTTTAGTCAAACTTCAAAGGTTCTAAAGATTAGATTCCTTTTTTCTTCTTTTTTTTTCTCTCTAAAAATCTTTTGGAATAAATCTTCCCAATTTCTTCTTCTCATGTCTTTCCTCGTTGTTGTTTTGTGAACCCATAAGAAAAGTAAATATCGCATTTATCAAATTAAGCAATTTTGCTTGACATTTCATCTAGATGCCAAAATATGTAGGGTCCGTTTGGTTAATGGATTCAAATTGTATTGATTTATATTATTTTGATTTGAATTGTTATTCGAATTGCTGTTTGGATGTGCATTTGAAGTATTAATCGAAATTGGGAATAAAATTAAAATTTGTATTTAAATAGAAAGTAGAAAAAGTTTTTGATTTGTTAATAAATATAACAAAATCTTAATGTTCATGATATTAAAAAAATATGCAATATAGATATTGATTTATTCCGCTCTTCATTGAGAACACAAAGAAAAAAGAATCACCTTAATCGAACATCAAATGGAGAAGTTATGATTTTTTTTCCTTAAACATATGAGAAAAAATTTCAGCTTTTATTATAGTGAACATCAATTCGAGGGGATTGAACTCTAAAAACTTGGATTTGTAGTATCTAACTATGATTCATTTGATGTAAATTTTAGGGGAGACATGTGATACCCGAGAATTTCTAATACATTGTAAATGCAATAATTCAAGGATCATGATAAGCAAAATATGTGCCATAAGGATGATTGTTATAATTCAATTTTTATGACACATTCCATAGAGTTTAAAAATGATATTTTTAAGGTTAAAAATCATGCCATAGTTTTATACAAGAAAAAATTGCTATGAAAATAAGCTATAAAGTTTAATTGTTGCAAAATGTGTTACAACAAATGTTAAGATAAAAATACAATTTAAACAAAGTATTGTACAAAAATATGAAAAATTATACAATATTAAAATAATGCAGTATAAAGATTATACTAATAAAGTAATGCAGTGTAAAGAATTACACTAATAAAGTGAAACAATGTAGGGATCATACTACAGAAGTAATGCAATGTAAGGAATTATATTGATAAGGTTAAGCAGTACAAAAATTACACTACATAAAGTTATGCAGTATAGAAATTATACTGTATAAAGTTAAGCAATATAACAATCATACTGTGCAGAGAATACAAATGAGTAAAGAATACTGTGTAAGTTTATGACTGTATAGAAAAGTCTATCTGCAATATAGAAAAAATACTATTAGTATAAATATGGACTGTTAAAGGGAAGATGTAGGGCTCACTTGGTGACACTTCTATGGTGTAAAAAAAAAGCCACAATTTCCCCACTTGGAATCCGGTTTTGATGAGTCAATGGAGTGCAAGTTTTAATTGCAATTAAGTGAATAAAGTGATGACTTGAAAAGGTAAAAGACTAAGTTGAAAATTAAGCCACATCCTCCCCTTAGTGTATTTGGTTTTCATGTTTTCACCGTATAAATGGAGCCAAATTTTCACTACAAAAATGCTTAAGTGATGACTAATATATGTGAGTCATCAAAGTTGAAAAGGATGACTAAAGGTTGTCATAGTTTGCATGGGCCACGAAGGAAAAAAAAAAAAAAAAGAAGTAACACTCCAAAGAAGCTTCTAAGCACCAAAAAAAAAGACCAAAAAGCTTGGGTGAATTCTTAAACCTTAGTCTCGAAGATATGCTGTTTTCATGAGTTAAGATTATGGTTTGTAATCTTGTTGGACTAAGGCATGAATAAAGGACTTCATGGCATGATTTTATTATGGGTTATGTTGATGATGATGATGATGCTGGAAAGATAAAAAACTATGGTTTAAGGTTAAAAAGACAAACTGTGACAACTTTGTCATAAGCACTAAGTTTAAACAAACTAAGTGTTTGATAAAATAGTTTTTAATCATGGCATAGAAAGAAAATGTTATGATATGTTTTGTTTATATAATAAGTTCTTGATTAAAGGATTGGAAAGGTTTAAATGAGATTAAACCTTAGAAAATCAAGCCAAGATAAGTTAAGGTGCAAAAAAATGTGTTTAAGAGAATTTTTGAAAGAATTAAATGTTTGAGGCCTCTTGGAGTCTGAAATATTTTATGGTTTTAACACGAGATTTATTGAAAACGTCGATATGGACAATTTTCGTTGAGAAATCCCACTCAAATTTCGATCGAAGCAAGCTAAAAAATGTTGATATTTGTTTTGCCTTCTCAATAACGCCATGAACATGTATGAATTTGAGAAAAGTTAAAACATAAAAATTATAGATCTCATTGAAACAGTTTAAAATCGCAAATGGTTTGCGAAAATTCTATACAATTTTTAAGTTACGAATTTTATGAGATTTTATGCACAAAATTTTGTAAAAAGAAAAAAGTTATGAAATGTTTTAAATTTGACTAAGGTGTTTTTCTAAGTTTTAATCATTATGAAAATTGAATGTTTGGGTATAAAGCGGTCATTTTTTGTCATAAGGGCAAAAATGTCAAGATTTTGTGTTTTAGGCCAAAACCGTAAAACAATGTGAAATTGTATTTTTCCACTGCAAAGTGCTAGTTCTCTACATTGCAATGGCCAGTGAGTAACTAAAGATGTTAAGCTTAAAAGAATTTAAAGCTTTTTATGAAATAAAGAATGAGAAGCATGTTAAGGGCAAAAACGTCTGAATTTTCGTATTACAAGTCAAAACCATAAAATTTTGATGAAAAAGATTTTCACCAAAAAGGAAACCAATGTTTGGTTTTTCATAATGATACGAGTAACAAGATAAATGTAAGTTTTGTTTTAAAACGGGTTCCGAAAATGTTTTAAGACCTATCAAGGGTAAAATGATCATTTTCTGTAAAAATGTTAAAACGAACCCTGAAATACCCGATTTAGGAAAACACCTTTTAGTGAGAATTTTTTTGTAACCTGTAAGTAATAGGATGGTAAAGTAAAAACGAGAAGTTTAATAAAGCTGCGAGGTTTACGAAAAACCCGTAAGGGTAAAATCATCATTTTAAGAAAAAATGCTAAAATGGACCTATAGCGTAATCAGTAAGTTTCAAACTTAATCTACAAAATGAAGAAAATAAATTTTAAATGCTTTTAATATGTTTTATGTTTGCATTTGTTATGCACAAAGTTTTAAAAATTAGGTTAAGACTTGCAATATATTTGCAATTGTTATGTTTAAAGTATGTTTGCATGTGTTATGCATACTGTTTTAAAGTTCAAGTTATGATTTGCAATATATTTACATATGATATGTTAGCATTTGATATATTCATGAAGTTAACAAGAAAGTAAAACAAAGATGATAAATAAGTGTCGTACCAGCATTCTTGATGTGAGATATATAAGTTATGTTAAATATATGACCTCGTTGTTCGATGGTATTAAATCTTCCACAAAGGAAGCATTGTGTTTATGATCTTATGATTGATGATGTTGGTACGAGCACTTAAGTTCACAAGATAAGGAATGATATGGATGATGATAAGAAGTTAAGTAAGATAAGGATGATAATAAGAAACTCATAATTGAAAGTTCATAATTGAACATAAATAGAATCACGCATTATATTATTGCTTGCATTCCTTTTAAATGTTTTTATGAAGAACGTTTTGTGAAAAATGTTACGAAATGTTTTATGATAAACATTTATAAAAAACATTTTATGAGAAATGTTTTAAGAGAAAAGTTTTATAATAAATGCTTAAATGCTTTGTAAGATTATGTTTGAACTCATTGAGCGAAAGCTCATTGCAAGTTTCTTTATGCTGTAGATAGTCCTAGGGGAGAGCAGTAAGACTAGTAGAAGAGCTCGGTGTTGTAATGGACAGATGCGAAGAATATATATAGACACCACTACGGCAGTTTTCTGCTACAAAAAGATAAAATTTTTTGCTAATCTTAAAAGAGGTTTAAAAGGTTTTATGAAAGCGAATGTTGTTTAATAAGTTTAAGAAATGTTTTGAATGATTTTAATGTCAAGTGTTGAGCTATGTCTCAACTTCGGTGGCGACGAAAGTTGCAATAGTTTTTAAGTAAGTGTTAAAAAAAATACTATAAAAAAATACATAGTATTTTTCTTACTAGTATGTAAGAAATAAGTTAATAAATAATGTTTAAACAAGTTAAATGATGACCCGAAAAGATAAGGTGTCACAAAACAAATATGTGTTTAAAGAATTGTATAGACTCAGAGTCCAAAGAGTTGGCCCAATATGTCAAACAAACAAGCTCGTAGATTTCACATAGAAATGTAAAGGGTTAGGCCTAATTTTTGACCTTAAGTTTATGATTTAGGCCTGGCCCTCCACAGTAGAGGGTTGCGTCTAGACTCTTTCCTTAGGCTCAACCCTGACCCATACCCTAGCCCCTTAAAGGGCCATGCTGAGCCCAAGCCCATGTCCTATAGGGTTGGCCCTGTAGACTACAGGACAGATCCTATAATTTTAAAATTAGAAAATTTTTATTTATTTTTAACAAGTTTTAATAAAAAAAAAATAGTATTATGGGACTATTAAGTGTAAAAAAAGACTTTTAAATATTATATAAAACATTAAAAAAAAGAAATTCTTATCTTTTTAAACATGTAACTAATACAAGTTTATATTTTAAACTTGTAATACGAGTATAAACATAATAAATATAGTCAAAGTTAAAAAATTACACAAATATGTGTCTTCTGTGGTGATTGATAGACTCTTATTTCTCCTAAAGGTTCATGGACGGCCCATCTAATTGACACATCTAATTTCATACTCGTCTAAGAGATAGATAGAGAGGGGGAGAGGGGGGGGAGAGAGATTCCATGCACCTATTTACAAGAAAACTCCTTCAGAAGACTACTGGTAATTTGACTGGTCTCGATTTTTTATTGAAGAAAAAATACAGTACAAATATTCATGAAAGGTGGATCTTCATCTTGGCTTAAAAAAAAAAGGATGTATTTCGTCATTGGTTTTCAAATCATTCTCACAAACAACTACTCCAAGCTGCACCACATTCTTTATAGTTTGGTAATTAAACTCTCCGAGGCGCGGTAAATTCATGTCCAGCCACATGGGAAAGCACAAAATTAGAACCTTAAACCACCTCACTCCAGGGATATTAGATCTCTACTCAGCCGACTCCACAGAGCTGTTCCCCTGTAAAACTTTCAGCAATCTGTCACCCACAATTGAAACTGCAGTAGACCACCCTAAGCTATTCAAATTGGCAACGGAAACTGCATAGGTGGCTTCCAAATTGCGAGATAACATCGATGGGACCTCCACAACCACCAACCGCTGTGACCTGAACAAAAGAATGACTCATCGACGTGAGAAGCACAGCTTAACCCCAGTAATGTGAGTTACGTTGGGCATTTAGTGAAGTGCATACTCACCTTCCCCTACCAGCTTTCACTTGCATCAAGAGCAATGCAACCAACATAAGAGGACAATCCTTTCAACTTCAGTTCCTTCCCTGGCTCAATGACTTGAATGCACCTTCCACTTCTGCAATCTAAATTACATTCACCATATTACTTCCTCATAAGTAGATAAATTTGTATTACTTCAATCCGGGGAAAAAAGAAAAAGAAAAAAAGATATTTACATACAAACAAGTCGTATTCAAGAACCAAAGATACACAAAGCAATAACCTACTGAAGAAAAAGAACGACAAATTGAAAAAGAAAAGAAGATACTCTCTTTTGGGCACAATCTTCTGCCTTAAATACTTGAAAAGCAAATGGCCTGTTTGGTTTATAGATTCGAACCGAAATTCAAATTTTGTCAAACAAAAAAAAAAAAACACTTTACCCCATATTCGTGCTGTTCCATCTTATTCAAAATGATAAAACAAAAGTCAGAGAAATAATGCACTGCATCTAGTACTTTAAAAGTTTAAATAAACCCTGCTGTCTAAGGACGCAAAATTATGGTTACATCTCAAAGATGTAAACAAGGACTTTCATCGTCAAAGAAAAAGGTGACTTCACCAGATCAGTAGAGTTTCTCGCAATAATACCATGCAAGTAATCTGAGTGCCCCTTAAAAACCATTTTGACTTGACAGCTCACCTAAAAATTTCCAACAAAAATTGGCAGGAATTTGCTTAGCTCGGATATAAGATCAGATCAATAATTTTGTCAATGAACGACTTGCAATGAAAAGCTATAACACGAAAAGAATATTCCCCTTCTAAAGGAAGCATACCAAATCCCAACAATAAGCACAAGAATCACCAGCGGCTGAATGAATAGATCCTCCCTGGAAAGAAGACATTGTTTCGGAATTTAAGTTTTTTGCAACCACTCCTAGATGAAAGAAAAAAGAGATACCAAGAAATTGGAATTTAAAAGGTGGCACATTGCCAGAACATTAACTGCAATAGGATTGTTCTCAGGAATTGGAGATAGAGCTCCCCAAGGACCTCTAAAAAGCAGAATAAAATAACAGATGAAAAATAAGGAGAAAGCATTGAGGAAAAAACAAATTATAATAGACAGCAGTGTGTGTTAAGTGCAGATCAGATCACAAAAGACCTTTGACTCAAAGAAGAGCTAGTTCAAACCTCTAATTCTGTAATAAATAGTTCTAGCTTACCAAATGACAATAGTGGTTCCACAATCTTATACGACAACTTTGAAAAGATTGAATAAGACAGACCCTACTGCTAACAATGCACTTGCAAATTGAATCATACATCAGAAAATCTGGTAAGGCAACCAGACTAGACCGGCTGCTTGCTCTTCTTTGGAATTAACTTAGAGGGAACATAGAAAACTAGCCCCGGATCTTGGATAGCTTACTTATGCTGAGGATTCACCAGGTCCAATACCGGCTTCACATGCTTTCCTGAAGAAAGAGAGGAAAAAAGGAAAAAAAAAGAAAAGAATAGCACATAATACACGCGCAAAGAACCACACTTAGTGTTATAAACCAGATCAGCACAATGCATGATTGTAAAAAAGCAGTTCACAAGTCACATTCTATACCCTGAAAAGGAATAGGCACCTTAGATTCCGTACAATTCTTCCACCTCCATTCTCATGTCCGCCCATCGTCACCACAGCTTCATCATTAGCACTTCAAATTATCAGACTTTTCAATCACTAATTGTAACAACTTAAACATATAATTACAGCCACATTGCTAATTAAATTCCAACAAGAAAGAACGGGTAAGAATATGGAAAATTCAAGTAATCGTTTAATCAAAATCACATTAACAAGCATAATTTTTGCTAGTTTCGCAGAAATTCCAGAGTACATTTGCCTTAATTCACACTAAACACAAAAATGCAAATGCGAGAGAAGAGAGAGACCTTAGCCAAAAAGCATCTTCACCATCTCCATAGAACTTGGCGTCATAAACAGGTCCATCATGCGCTTGAAGGAAGCAATCAGGTTCAGCCACAAACAAGCTAAGCCCAGAGAACAAAAACAATGTATCACCATTAACGGCAAAATTAATAACCAAACCAATGAAATGGCACGGCAAGGAATTCACTCACTGCGGAACTTCAGCGTTGCCGAATCCCAATGGCTACAGCCAAAATAAAAACAGCAAAAGGATTCACAAAAAAATAAAAACAACAATTGTATTAAAAAAAAAAAAACTCCAGAGATGAGAGGGAAAGAGAGTATGAATTTGGTTATTACGAGCTCGAAGATGACGGAGGAAATGGAGTAGGAAGCGGGGGATCCATCGCTGGATTCGACGACAATGGAGTCAGGATTGTTAGGGTTTAGGGAAGGAGGCCAAAGAGTTCTGAAGACAGTTCAGGTATGGATCTCCCTCTCCTTGAGTATGGCTTCCCTGTAGGTGTCTTCGTCCCAGTTCGTCGCGTCACCGCACATTCTTGCTTCCGGTATGGCGGCGCTGATAATGAATGACTTTTTTTTTTTTTTGCATCAAAAAAATTTTTTTTAGGCACAAAACAATTTTAATTCTTTTTTATTTTAAAATTTATTATTCTACTATAATTATTTTTTTTTTAAACTGAAACAATTTATCAATATAAAAAAAGTATGTTTTTTTCTTAAAAAAAATAAAACTCTTACCCAATTCAAAATTTTTTTTGTTTTGTCCCTTTCATCAAAATCTTCCACGATGATGAGAGGCGCGTGGCTGTGCGGTCCTGTCCTCTCCCCTAAAAACGACAGTAATCATGTACAGAAAACGGCATCATAAAATATAAGAAGGGTGACCATCAGAAAGTAAAACGCTTTGTTTCAAGTCAACTTGTTACAACTGTTGCAGTATAATGCTACGGTAAACGGTCAAATCTACGTACAAAGCTTTAATATCATAGATCTCATTTATTTCAATCCTTTAATTATAGTTTGAATTATTTTATTACAACAACTAAAATTTTAAATATTTATTTAAATATTTTATTTTCTCTCATAATTTATAGTATTTAAATTTTAATTTTAAGTTTTAATTTGTTTTCTAAGCATTCTCAAAATAAAAGAAATAAAAAAAAAAGTATTTGGAAGCACAATTTGTGTTTTTAATTTCTAGCCATTTTTGTTTTAAAGTTTGTAAGAAAAGACAAAAGTGGTTAAAATAATGCTTCCAAACACCCACTGAAACGACAAAAAACGACAACGTGACATCACTTCAGGAAACTGACAACATCACAAACGACATCATCCACTGAAACGACGAAAGCTTAGAAACGGAAAACGGCAGCAGTGTGAACACGACATTGCCATAAACGACAATAGATTTAGAGACAGCTTTCTTTAAGGAGGTAAGGGATGAACAAATGACAACTTTTTGCATAAATTAATCACATCATATAAAAAAGGAAAGCGGTTTGAAACGAGAATAATTAACAAAACGAATATATCCCCTCATAAACCATGCGATCTTTATTTTTTTTGTCATATAAAAAAACCATTAAACGACAACGGTATAAGAAAACTACACTAAATGAGCAATGATAGCAGTACTTTTCAAACGGCATGATCTTTACAGAGAAACAATACAACAAAAACGACAATGGCTTATCAAAACGACAACGAGGAATAAGCCCTAACGTAATAAATTTGTGCTAGAAATGAGAACAAAATAGGGTTCATGTATGGGGAATTTACGAAAGAGCAACTCTATCTAATCCTTTAGATAATCCTTGTTAATAAAACAATGAGACATAGTACAAGAAGTATCGTGTATATCAGATTCAAACTTATAGTTTTGTGAATATCAAAGTTATAACTGAAAGGGGACGAAAAGATTTTTTATTTAGGAATACAAACTCAAATTACGGGTGGGCATGAAATTCAAATTACATGAAATTAGAGGATAATTAGACATAATGAATGAGCTTGGGGACTTGAATGATATTTTTATGATAAAAACACAAACAGAGAAGAGGATTTGAGTAAAGCGGAGTCTTTGTTTCGTTTATTATTCTACAAATCCCAAATGCTCACTCCACCGCTCCTCGTATTCTCCTAAACCAAGGCATCTCCAAGGCCGCTTCTTCCACACAAAGCCTTTGAAATTCTCGCCCAACAAAAAATTCTCTCTCTCACACCCAAAAGTAAAAATCGAAATCAAGATTTCGTAAGCCTTTCTGAGAAGCTAATAATAATACTGTGAGTTCTGAATTTAGTATTTTTCTTGTTATTTATGTTTTGATTTTGCAGATCTGTTATCGTCTTCTTTTGTTGTATTGCATTAATTTGATATTCATTGATTTTGATTCGAAGCCTTATTGTTCTGAATCGTCAAACGATTTCTGGGCTATGTTTTTGTTTTTGTTTTCCTTATTTTGCTTCTTATAGAAGATCGTGTTTGGTGCTGATTATTTTGGGTTTGAAATTTGATAACTTTTTTTTTTTGGGAATATGAGTTTCTAACAATAAGTTTCAGTTTGCTGGTAATAATTTTGATTTTATTTGCTTTCGGTGCTAGGAATTAATTTCTGAAATGGGTGATAACAATTCTTCTCCTCCTCCTCCTGGGTCTCCTAAAGAGAACCCAGATCATGATTCTGGTCCAAAACCGGTTTCCAAAGAAGATAGCTCTCTAGAAACCATAGTCCGTAGGTTCCAAGATTCAATGTCTGTTAGCAAGAGACATGCTTTCTGGGAGACCCAACCAGTTGGGCAATTTAAGGATGTTGGTGATTCTAGTTTGCCTGAGGGTCCCATTGAGCCCCCCACACCACTATCTGAAGTCAAGCCTGAGCCTTACAACCTTCCCGCCCCTTACGAGTGGACAACTTGTGACATGGACTCCGAAGAGACTTGCAATGAGGTTTACACACTTTTGATGAACAATTATGTTGAGGATGATGAGAACATGTTTAGGTTTAACTATTCCAAGGAGTTCCTTAGCTGGGCTTTGCGCCCTCCGGGTTATTACAAGAGCTGGCACATTGGGGTTCGAGCGAAGGTGTCGAAGAAGCTGGTTGCTTTTATTACCGGCATCCCTGCTAGAATCCGGGTCCGGGGCGAGGTTGTGAGGATGGCAGAGATCAACTTTCTGTGTGTTCATAAGAAGCTCAGGTCTAAGAGGCTTGCGCCTGTGATGATCAAGGAGGTCACGAGGAGGGTTCATTTGGAGAATATATGGCAGGCGGCTTACACTGCCGGAGTGGTTCTGCCGACCCCTATAACTACTTGCCAGTACTGGCATAGGTCTCTCAACCCGAAGAAGCTCATCGATGTTGGGTTCTCAAGGCTCGGTGCTAGGATGACAATGAGCCGTACAGTGAAGCTATATAAGTTGCCAGATTCACCAGCAACTCCTGGGTTTCGAAAGATGGAGCTTCGTGACGTCCCTGCTGTTACTCGGTTGCTTAGGAACTACTTGAGCCAGTTCGTTGTTGCGCCTGATTTTGATGAGGATGATGTGCAGCATTGGCTTCTGCCTGTTGAGAGCGTAGTGGATAGTTTCCTGGTCGAGAGCCCGGAAACTCATGAGATCACTGACTTCTGCAGCTTCTACACTCTTCCTTCATCAATCCTTGGCAATCAGACTTACTCAACTCTGAAAGCAGCTTACTCGTATTACAATGTGGCCACTAAGACTCCATTACTTCAGCTGATGAATGATGCTCTGATCGTGGCAAAACAGAAGGATTTTGATGTCTTTAATGCATTGGATGTTATGGAGAATGAGTCTTTCCTGAAAGAGCTGAAATTTGGACCCGGTGATGGGCAGCTCCACTACTATCTTTACAACTATCGGTTAAGGAACGAGTTGAAACCATCGGAGCTTGGGCTGGTACTTTTGTAGTTTGGCATGAGTTTTTGTTTTTGGCTCTGCACTTCAAACTGAAAGAAACTATATCTCTGTGTTTTATTGTTATTAGCATTCTTGCCTTGTTTTCTTTTGCAAAAACAACAAAGGATGAGATTTTGTTATGCATGTTAGAGAACCAATGTGTTGAGATGACACTTTTATCCTAGGCAATAACGCCTTGTTTTGTTTGCAGTGCAAATGGGTGGTCCTTAAATAGTTATTCTGGGTTTATCAATCTTACACGAATTGTTAAGTTTTTTGGCTCAAGTACTTTTGACATGCCATTTAACTATGTTATATTGTTATTGATTGTAACCATAAATGTCATTTTTTTCCCGCTCCTCTCTTGGTTTGCGACGATAATCCCCCACTTCTACTGTTTTGCTCATCATTTGTTAACAAGTCATCCAAATATTTGAGTTATGTAATTGAGGGTGTTTGAAAGAGTGGTTTAAATAATTAAGTTTGAACCGTAAATAGTATAAAACTTAAAAAAAAAGGCTACAATATAAAATTTTTACATACATGCTACAAAAATAAGGTTCAAACTTCGTGGTTTGAACCACTTTCCCAAACATCTTAATTTTGCTGTTAAATTGCTTGCACAACAGTTTAAGCACCTAGAGAGTGAGCGACCGAGGGGTTTTCGTATGCCTCAATCAAGAGAGAGAGAAAAGGGTTTTCTTGAGCGTCAGTCAAGATCAAGAAAATTTTGCATTGTTTTGTTGCTTCTTTAGAATCTCTTAATTCGGGGAAAGAAACGCAAATCCAAATAAATTGCTTTAATAAAACGAAAATTTTTTTGGTAGATACTAAGGTTCTAAATGTATTCAAATTAGTGATTTGATTTAAGTTACGTGATTTAAATTAAAATTTGAGTTAATGATTTAATTGTTATTCAAATTAATGTTTGGATGTGCATTGAAGTTTTAATCTAAATATATAATAAAATTGAAATTTATGTTGAAAAAGGTGGTGAAATTTTTTTTTGATTTATTAACAAATCTAATAAAATTTTAATGTTAATAATCTTAAAAATATGCAATATAGATCTTAATTTATTTCTCTCTTTACTAGGAACAATGAAAAAAGAATCATCTAATTTGAATATCAAATAAAAAAGTTATGATTTTTTTTTTCAAATATAAGATAGAGAATTTTTATTTTTATTATAATAAGGATATCTAAATATCAAAAGTTTAGAGGGAAACACTTGGATTCTTGACACTCAAAAAATTCAGATTTTGAAAAAAACAAACACGCATCTAAAAAATTCTTGATACTCGAATTTAAATTTGAATCCATTACATAAAACAAATAGGCCCTGAAAGTAATGTACTACAATAGACATTTATCTTTCAATTATCAAATTTGTATAAAAAAATAAAATAAAAAACAATTTTTTAACCGTCACAAATGCGACTTTGATTAGATTCAACCGTCACTAATAGGGCCCTAACAAAATTTTAACTTTTAATATTTTGCTTTTGCTTTTTTTTTTTTTTTAATTGCAAGAGGTAAAACGGTCAACAAGCCACAAAAAACTTCTCGACTATTCTAGGAAAAGTAAAAGATTGAAATGAAAAGAAAACTCCTTCGACCATAGAAATTCTAGCATCTATAGTTAGCAAAACGTGACGGTATTACAGCATCCAAATCTGTGATACTTGATTTACATGATTTTGCCCCATCCGTAGTAAGGTCCATGCTGAAAACGTGCACAAACAATTATTAGTAAAAGTCTAACTAATTAATAAACAATGAAAAAATCAATTTCATTGTACCTGAAAATGATTGATAAAAACTGGCAAGTAAAACATGCAAAATTTACAAGTCCTAATTTAAAGGCGTCGTCTTCCTCCGGTGCGGATCCATCTCTCACGCAACTAGCACGATTTCACCTTGTGAACCTGTCCAGTTACAAAAGCCCCAATGTCAGAAAGTAGTTCTTGATGTGGAGAATCCAGAATATATAAACATGGCAAGAGTCAAATTCAGGAATTTACATTTCTCAAAGATCTCTTTCGCCAACTGCAAAACTGACTCTGTCTCCTCAGCCATCTCCGAGACCCTCTCCGCCTCCTTCACTGCTTCGGCTGCCACAAAAGACTTGTTTTCCGCTTCAGCTACCTTGTAGGCAGCAGCTACTGCTGCTTCCTCTATTGGATCAGCAGAAGTCCTTGAAATCGTATTCTGATATTGGCGAGGTTGGTTTTCCACTTTCGGTACAGGCGTTTTTGTACCAAATGATGCCTCCTTGTGCTGCAGCTTTTCATCCGCATCGCTTTTCATCTTGTAGCAATTTTGGATCTGCATTTTTTTAAACAGTATGGTATCTTAAGTCTAAACTTCTATGACAACCAAAGTGTTTAAACACCACCTGTATGCTATGTCATAAAAGATCACAACATCGATCCACTTCCTTTATCCATTACAGAGTCTAAAAAGGACTGGATGGGCGAGAAATGGCAGAAAAACCTTATTTTTCCAGACACCTTTATGCATTATTAGGTAATGGAGGAGGTTAAGCAAATAAATAAAAAGATTATTAGAAGCCAGGCCCTAAAGCAAACGAACATCTTGATCTTCCAGCAAAACTACCTTTAGGAGATAATATTAAAGAGAAAATCTTCTGAGATCACAAGGATAGAAACTTCAGTTTAATAACCAGCAATACTAAGCGGGTAAAGAATATAAAGTGACCAGCTCGAAAAAGTCTGTTTCAGAGAAGCATGATTAAATGAATCCAAAGGAAGATAGTTTTGGTAAAAAGTAATTAGAAACCAAAAGAAAAGGAGTTTAAATTCACAGAAACAAACCTTTTCAAGTTTGTCTTGAGCAACCAGCCTTCTCAATCTTGTAGTTAATATCCTCCTAAAATTTGAAGGAACCTCGTGTCTTTGCTGCAAAAATTATACAGGAAAGAATTATAATACGCCGTTTGAAGCCAATAAATCATATGATATTAAATTTGGGAGAATAGAACATATATATCATGGATGTTGAGGTCCTTGTAAGTCTGATAATTTGACACGCAAAAAATAGATCCAACTCTTATCAGATGCTTTGCTCTTTTTGCTTTCCGTTCGTACACTTAAAAGAAGCTTATTGTCACAGCCCATATAAGCTAAGCAAATTATTTTACAGAAAAGCTTCCCTGTAAGTCTGATTACATGACACACAAAAATTAGATCCAACACTTGTCAGATGCTTTGCTCTTTTTGCTTTTCATTTGTATTCTTAAAAGAAGCTTATTGTCATGGCCCATATAAGCTATGCAAGTTATTTTACAGAAAAGCTTCCTTCCATTACAATGCTTCGTGTACTGATTATCAAATGACTATAAATACACAACCACTTTGGGCGTCTGGTGCTCGAAAAAATTGAGTTTAGATCACAACTTGAAATTAGTGCTAGACAATTTTGCCACAATGTAAATAAAGTTCCATAGGATGTTCTCTTGTATTTAGGTATCATTACGGATCCTTTTTCGCAGGTCAGAGGATCAAGTTCATGGTCCAAGAGTTCCTAACATGATTATTTTGGGTAGTTGAGGTTTGACAGCTTTCCATTCTCATCCAGGTGAGGGTTAACACAAGCTATACCCAGAAAAACTCAAAAGTTTTAGTTTTGTGCATAATATATTATCTAAGTGTGCTTTTGAACTTATTTTATGCATGCTTTAACTTGCTTATGTCATAAGCCTACTCATTATCTTTGAATCAGACAAATTTTATGATGGTATTTCTTCACTTTTCTCTTTAGTAGCAAATTGCACCCAGATTTCAAGAACGTCTTCTAGTAATTACAAGCATACCTCTATAAAGCTCTGAATTGCGCTAGTGTCCGATCCATTTGGTTCTTTCAAGGTAGAAAGTGCTTCAAAAATCATCGCATTGGACCTGAATAGATATATACATTGTACAAAAGGAAAATATAACAGCGAGAAAGAAAAGGGAAGAATTAGGGATAATTTGGATGATGTGGATTTTTAAAACACACTAAATAAAAAGCAGTAAAATAAAGATAGAGACCATGTTAAAGAAACATTTTTGTGATACTGATTCTCAGTAAAAACATCTTCTAAATTCACTGGAACGCACAGAAACAAATACAATCCTGTTCCTGTCAGACAATGAACTAAGATGCTGATCAGGAGACTATCACATAAACCAGCAGTATGTTCCACACTACCACAGGCTACAAGATCTTCTAAACCTGAAATTATGTTTCCCATTAGTTGAGCTTTATGTTGAGTTCTTGAGGGACACAAAAGTATGCTATGCTATTATGCTATCTAACCGAAGGCAGGAGAAGGGAAATTTGCTAAAGATGGAGTATCCTTAGAAGCACCAAGTCTTAACATCCAAAAAAAGTTATATCTATGGATTAGATAATACCGTTGCCAGCCCCTATCTAAGAATCACCATTAGTTAAAAATCATGTTCTTTGATTAAAAACTTGCCTAATTTTTACCTAGTTAATATTGGAATGCAGCCTTTGGCTTTGCACACATCAACTGAAATGCCTCTTTCCCTAACAAGTCAGTCAACTAAACGATCATCGTATTGGTGTTAAATTACGAGATCCTATAAACCCTTTTCTTCTGCATCACAAACATATGTTTTCCCACTCATTGTCCCTCACTTTCGATATTTTTTTTAATCCAATGCAAACATATGCAGTGAAAACTTCATAGATTACCAATATCTTTATGTGACAAAATTCACTAAAACAGCGCAAGGAGGCAAGGACAAGTAACTATACGTACAATGAAGAATTCTTTCCATCGGATAACCCTTTAGAAGAATCATCCAAGTTTGGAGCCGCTGCAGCATCACGTGCAGCTGGAACGGTAACGGCAGTCTGGGCAGGGGAGGGTTGGGCCGCCGGAGCATCAGCGTTGGCTTTTGCTTTCGAGTTTCTTGACTTGTCCCGGGGCCCTTGCCCATTGGCACTACAACTCATGTTCCGCCATTTATCCTGCACAGCACCCAAAAAAAAAAAAAAAACAAACAAATAAATAAACACGTCCTAAGTTAGACATATGTACATTCTATAAGCTTTATCCATTTTCTTGCTGATAGCATATATTCAGAAGCGTCGTTAAAATATGCTACAAACTACAATTAGAAATAAAGAAGGTCACGCTAATTTCTTGACTACAAATACAGTGATTAATTTATAATCAGCGATTACCCAGTAAAACCTTGATTAAGGCAAAAACCTCGTTCCTATTTCCTTGGTTAATCAATTAATTTTTTTTAAAAATTCTTCTCCTGAATTCGAACGCAGAAAAAAGAACATAAAAATGAATACATAGACAAAATAAAATAAAAATAATGAAGAGAGAGAGAGAGAGAGAGAGAGAGAGAGGAGACCTTGAGATCAATATTGGAGCGATTGAGAAGATAGGGATTGAACTCGGGGTCTCTCTGAATATCCTTCCACTTTCCAGTCCCGTGCTTCGCCACGCCCGCTTTCAGCGCTTCTTCTTCCTCCGACTTCCACTTCTGCTTTGGATTCCCCATCTCTCTCTCTCTCTACTATCTCTCTCTCCTCTTCTTCTTCCTCGCTATCCGAACAGTACTGCCATCTCAGAGAGAGCATTTCTTTTTTTTCTTTTTTTTTTTCCTTTTTTCTAATTTTTTGCTTTTATTGGTCGTAATTTCAAGGAAAAAACCAAAAAAAAAAAAAAGTAGGGCCTGTTTGTTTCACCGCATCGAGTTCGAGTCGTTCAAAATGGGGGAACACGCACAAACGACGTCGCATGGATTCCCGTCTATGACCTCCTTAAAACGGTGTCGTCTAAGTGTGTTTGGTACTTTATTTTTTTTCATGCGTTGGTTTTTTAATTTTTCTTTCCGGAGGGTCGAAACGGTAGAAAATCTAGAGACGTCACATCTGGGACCCACGGGGAAAAAGCACGCGTAGAGACTTTGTTGTAGTCATTCGCGAAATATGGGGACATTAGAGATAGGGCAGATAGCTATGGTTGAATATTATATAATTATTTTTGAGTAGATATACACGTAGGGTTTCTTTGGTAAAGGCATTTAAATTATGATGGTTTATATTTTTTTTAATAGTATTGTGGTTTAAATTGTGATTTAAGTAATATGATTTGAGTTATGATTTGAGTTATAATTCGAGTTATTGTTTGATTGACAGAGTATTTAAAATTAGATTTGGATAGAATATTCAAATATGTGTTTGGCAAGCTTTCAAAGGCCCGTTTGGTTCGAATATTTGAATAAAGTATTTGAATGAAGATTTAAATTTTTGTGAAAGAAAATACTGTAGCAAAATGATTCGAACCGTGATTCGAGTATCAAAAATATTCCAACCAAACAAGCCCTAAATCTTGATTTGAGTTATGAATCAGTGTTTGGTAAATGTGAGATTTGGTATATTCAAATAGAGTAGAGTATTTATTCCGATGACACATATATGTAAGACTTTTTAAAATACAGGTTGAACCCATGGAGGTCAGGAGCCATTTGCAGGGCTCTATTTATATGTTAAGTATTAATTATTGAATATTTACTTTTTAACTTATTAAATAATAAAGACATTGGTTAGTTGTTATTATTCTTTTTACACCACATGCCTCATAACTCAAAACTGTCCCTCCTAAAGATCGAATCTGGAAGGCCTGCTCTCACTCAACCCCACCCCTCCCAACCACTAGACTAGCCCTAGTAGTGTTAGTTAGTTGTTACTTGATATGCAACTAATACAAACATTTTTATAAGTATCCCTTTTAAAACAATAAGAATTACACGTGAGAAAAAATTAAATAGAAGTATAGGTGAAAAAATATATTTCAATAGGACCATGTGGAGGAAAAATTATTTAAAATAAACACATTAAAAAAATATAGTACTACAAAGTATCTTTGGTAAAATTAAAATAAAAGAAAAAAAAATAAGCATGGACATATGTGAAAAAAATTACGTTAATAGGAGTAAAGTAAAGGAAAACACATTTCAATTACTCTAACAATAACAAATTAAAGAAAAATGCATTTATTAGGAAGAAATTTTGAAAGGATTGCGTAAAAAAAAAATTAAAGAAGACACGTTTTAAAGAACAAAATTGTTGCAATATGCTAATTAGAAAAGCTCAACAACATATTGTAATAAGAGTAAGTTAGAGAAAAAAAAATATTTTAAATACATGTAAAAAATAAAATTGTAAAATAATCAGGAGTATATTTAAAATAAGTTATTTTGATCGGGCAAAAAACAGGCAATGAAAAAGTAATAGAAAAAAATATATGAAAGTTTTTATGATGTATCTAAAAAAAATAAGATTGGAAAGAAAAATGAAAAAAAAAAACTAAAGATAGATCTTTTTTTAACAATAGCAATTAATAAAAAAGTGAAAATGAAGAAAAAAAAAAGGATTAAAATGTCCTTGACGAATCGTCCCATACTCCCGTACATAAAAACGACACCTAGCGCCTTTTAAACAAGTAAAGATTTTTAGATAGATAATCCTAATTGGAGTTTTAGTTAAACTTGTTGAAAAAATAGTACGCAGCAGAATTTTAAAAATTTTATATAAGAGTAATTTCTAAAACACAAGTTTGACATGCTATATGCATAAATTAACCAGATCTTACTAACCTTTGTGTGCCGAAGAACCCTCGCAAAATGTGAAGAGAAGTAACGCTCCAGAAGAGCCTCAACCAACTGGTCTTCTTTGCTATTCTCTATCCATGACCGGAGTGAGTGTGGGCTTACACGTACAACTTGTAACACCCGAGATTTTTAGTGCATTAAAAATGCATTAAATTAAAGATTATGTTAAGACAAAGTACAATTAAAGAAAAATACTGTATAATAAGATGGAAAATTATACAGTGTTAGAGTAATGCAGTATAAGAATTGAATTGCGTGGACCACAATTTTATCTTATACTTTTTATAAAAGAAAAGAAAAAAAAATCAGAAAATATCACAAACTTGACTTTCTCTCTCTACTTTCTCTCTCTACATTTTCTCTCTCTCTCCTCAAATCTCGTTTGAGATTCCAGCGTTATTTTTCGACACCTCCCATACCAGTGGGAAGCTCTCGTTGAGCTGAGTCCAACGAGGTGTCGTGCCACCCAAATAGCCGCCGGAGGAGGGCCCACGCGCCGCCCAAAGTGGCGGCGAAACCCATATTTTCCTGACGTCGTTTCTCGGCCGTCCGACCACCAATCGACGTGATTTTGGTGTCTATGGACTCAGTGTGAGGAGAGGAACAAGATGGTACCAATTTTTCAGCTCAATTTTGGCTGGAAAGGCTTCGCCGGAGCTGCCCCGTCGTCGCCGTGGAGCCGCCGTCGTGCCTGGTGGCGGTGTGGCACACCGCCGGTGCCAAAATGATCAGAGGGCGACGGCGAGCAAGACCCCTCGGTCAATTGCTCCATTCCGCCGCCCCTCGCCGGAGAACGAAGGCACCCTCCACCGTCGACGTGGGTGAGTTTGGGTTGGCCATTTTAGGCTGTTTTGTGCCAAATTGAAGGCACAAACACCTTCAGAGGACCGAGAGGAAGAAATTCGGTACCTCAATTGCACGAAATGATGGCCGGAGGACGGAGAACGGCATCTCCGTCGTGCACCGCCGTGGAGCTAGGTGGAGCCGCCGTTCCACGCTGTGTTGAGCTGCCCCACCATAGGAGAAATGCTCAGAGGGTCACGGGGAAGAAAACGCCCAAGTCAATTTTGGGCTACCGTCGCCGGAGGACCGAGATCGGAGCCGCCGGTGTTAGCCGAGAAATCCATCCTCGATTGGAGCAGATGGAGACCGAATTGGGTGAAATTGGCCCCACCAATCGACTCAAGAGGGTCGAATTAGGGGGGGTAGGCTCGAGCTCAGCCCTCAACGGAGCCAACCGCCGCCGGTCAACGGTCGGTCAACGCCGGTCAACGGCCGGTCAAAGGGCAAAATGGGATTTTGTGATCCGGACCTCCGATCGAAGATCCGAGACCGCCTCCCAACTTGTTTCGACGCTCTGAACGCAATGGTGACCTCCGTTTGAGCTAATTCCACTCCGATGAAAATCGTCCGGTACTGACTGCACGTGGATCGAGACAATTCAAGCAGCAGTATCGGAGTTCAGAATGACAGTTTCAAGAATGAATGATCTCCAGGAAGCATTCCTAGCCATTTATGGTAGCTCGAGGAGCACTGCAGAGGATGCTTCACATACTGTAGATGCAGCGAGATACAACTGGATCTGCTTAGCTTGGAGTTCAAGTAAGTAGGAATCTCGACTGCAGTATGAATTGTTTTAGATGCTTTCATAGAAATTTATGAAATGCATGATCAGTGATTGTTACACTGTTTTATGTAAGAATAGGTTTTATAACGTTATAAGGTGACGAAAAAACCCGTTAAGGGTAAAATCGTCATTTTTAAGGAAACGGCTAGAACGGAGTCGAACACTCCGATTTAGCATAATGTTATTAGATGGAAAATGTTCCGTGATACGTTAAGTAACGTAACGGTCATGTGAGATCAAGATTTAACGAGGAATGTTTTAAGTAAACGAGAGGTAACCGATGGGTTACAAAGTTAAAAGGAAATGTAACCCCGGTGGGTTACAAGGCTAAATGAAGGAAATGTAAACTGACAGTTTATAAGGTTGAGTAAGAGAATGGTAGACCGATAGTATACCAAGTTATGAATAAGGAAAGAATGATTAATGTTTACGTTTTATTATCAATCGAGTGGATTGATAATAAAGAAAGTTAATTAATGAGTCGGCTGTCGTTTGATCAGGACACAGAGGCCGACTAATGGAAGGAAAAGGAACGGAATAGAGAACGCTAGAGCATAGTTTGGGTAAGTTTCAAACCTCACCTACAGCATGAAGTAAGTGATTTTTAAATGCTTATTTATATGTTTGCAAATGTGTTTGCAATTGTTAAGTAAGTTGTTTTTAAAGTTTGTTTGCATTTATTATGCAAGAAGTTTTAAAGTTCAAGAAAAAGATTTGCAATGAATTTGCAATCGTTATGTTAAAGGTTTATTTGCATATTGATATGCATAACGTTATTTAAAAGAGTAAGTTATGATTTTTAAAGTATTGAAAGTATGTTTTGCATTATGACAATGCATAATGTTTTATAGTTTAAGTTAAAGGTTTAATGATGCATTTGCTATGCAATAATTTGCATTTGTTGTGCAATAAATTTAAGAATAAAAGTTATAGTTTGCAAAATGTGTTTGCATTTTATGATGTATTTATTAAGCAATATGTTGCATTTGTTATGCAATGTGTGTTAGAATGCAAATTATGATTAGTAAAATATGTTTGCATTTTATGTTGCATTTATTGTGCTATATGTTGCATCTGTTATGCAACAAATTTTATAGTACAAGCTATGAATTGCAAGTGTATTGCATATGATGTGATTGCATTTGAAATGCTCACTAAAGTTAATAAGAAGGTAACGTAAAGATAAAAGGAAAGTGTCGTACCAGCCTCTTTGTTATGAGGTAATGAAAGTAAAATTAAAGTGTGACCTCCTAAAGGTGAGGTACAAGACCTCAATGTTTGATGGTCTCAAGTCTTCCACAAGGGAAGCATCATGTTTATGATCTCATGATTAATGAGTTGGTACGAACACTAAAGTAAAGTAAGGAAAATGAAAGTTATAAGATAAAGAAAGTTAAAGAACAAGGATAAAGGTTGAGAAAGAAATGAATATTTAAGTTTATAGAATGTTCATAAAATGCTCATAATTAAAGTTAATAATTGAGCATAAATGGAGTCATGCATTCTAATGTTATTTGAATACCTTTCATGAAATGTTTATATGCTATGTTATGGAAAACATTCAGAGAAATGTCTTATGACAAATGTTTATGAAAAACATTTTCATGTTTTCAAGAAACGGTTTATGAACGACGTTTTAAGATAAACGTTCAAGAAATGTTTAAGAGAAAGGTTTTACATTAAATGTTTATGAAAAACATTCCATGTTATCAAGAAAAAGGTTTACGAATGACGTTTTAAGAAAAACGTTTCAGAAATGTTTTATGAAAAACGTTTTCAGAAATGTTCTATGAAAGACGTTTATGAAGAACGTTTTTAGAAATGTTTAAGGAAAACGTTTATGAAAAATATTTTCATAAATGTTTATGGAAAACGTTCATGAAGAACATTTCAAGAGAAAGGTTTTCATGGGAAAAGTTTTAAAGCATGTTTAAATGCTCTGTGAGATTATGTTTGAACTTGCTGAGCGAAAGCTCATTAAAAGTTTTTCATGCTGTAGGTAATTTATGGGTGACCAATGGGACCCGTTAGAAGAGCTGGGTGCTGCGGAGGACAGATGCGAAGATTTGGGTATGGATACCATCACTGTTTGCTTCCGCTATGCAAAGAAAATGTTTTCCATTGTTTAATGTTGTGTTTTCAAAGTTTAAAGAAAATAAGTTTTATGAATAGTATTAAAAGTTTTAAGATACAGTTTACAAACTGTTTTATGTAGTTATAAAGTAAAGTTTTAAGCTATGATTTAATAAGTGTTTCTTATTAAGTTTTGAGAAACGATTTGAAATGATTTTAAAGACAAGTGTTGAGCGATGTCTCAACTTGAAATGCGACAGAGGTTGCATCAGTATTAAAGAACGTTTAAGGAAAGAAAGAAAAATTTACTACAGTATTTTCTTACTAAGTAAGTAAGATTACTGTTTCAGGAAACGATGATTATGAAAGTAAAGTGACTGCCCGAAAAGGCGGGTCGTCACAGGTGGTATCAGAGCAGTATCCTGCCATCCCATTTCGCTTTGTCATACGTCCGCTACACCATAGCTCAAGTAAGTAAGTTAAGTTAAGCAGAAAGAAAAGTTAGAATTTAATGAATACGTATTTATGTTAGGCGTAGCCTTTGATATTGGCACACCTAGATATGCAACGAGAAGGTAAAAATCAAAGGATGAACGTGATGTTATATGCTAGAATGCCCTCGCAACTCGACAGTAGTCGTTGTCTATTAGCGATATCAAGTCAACGATGACAAAGCGTGGTCAATGATGGTCAACAGATGGCCGACAGCTCAAAATCAAGAAGATGAGCTTGTGACACGTTAAGATGTTTAGGCGCACAATGAAGTGTCACAACCCGCCTTTTCGGGCTGTGATTAAACTCTTTCTTCATTACTTTAGGGCAAAAATTTAGGAATTTTTTTTTTTAATACAAATACTGTACATATATTGTTTAATAACCTGTGAGATACATACATATACTTGTGTTTACATAACCATCCTTCTCTTACAATATAGCTTATCAAACATTACTTTCGAAATATTTTAAAATATCATACAGCGGAAAACATACTGCGGCGGAAACCATACCCAGTCTGCACACATCATCCGTCCGCCAGCTCATCATTATGATTTATTCTGACCTTTTTGTCGGAATACCTACAGCATGAAAAACTTAATGAGCTAACGCCCAGTAAGTCCCATATAAACCCACATGCACATTCAATAAAATGCATGATCATATTATGCTTTCTTATAATCCTTCATTATCCTTATCATTTCTTATCTTTAACTAGGGCCCAAGTGTTCGTACCATTGCGCACTTAGGTCTACGTAACACCGTGACCATCCTGTAATCCTTAAACTCCCCTTGAGTCAGGAGTCGGTACGACACTTTTCTTAACTTTTGGTGATTCATTACCAATTCACTTATTATGGCTAACATTCCATGCATGAAGTGATGAGTACATGTTATACATAACATAATCTACATAAATACTTTTGTACGATATAGACCATACAGGTACATACTTTATATACACACTGGTATACATTAATATACGCTCAGGTATATATAGCATAATGTACTAACAGGTACTTAACATAAAATATACACACTGGTATGCATTAATATACGCTCAGGCATATATATATATTCCATATACTCACAAGTATACCCTTTCTTTTATTTATAAATACTTATGTTATTGCATACATACAAGTATACACCTTGATATACATACAAGTATACATATACACATTTTATACTCTAAGCCTACAATTTCATACTGTAGGTGGGATGAGTACTTACTTGATGCAATTGTCGGGCAACTTAACCACGATATCCTTTCTTCTAGATTCCTAGGATCTTGTTGGCCAATTACAAAGCCATTAGCCAAATTTTACTATGTTTCAATACGAAACATTTGTTAGTTAATAAATTGAGTTGCATTACTATGTTTAACTCTAAAAACCACCGTTTTTTTTCTTATTTCTATCTAACTTCACCATATCGTTTCTAACGAAGGGTGGAAACCTTTCTAGTCGTTTTCTTATCCCATTGGGAACATTTCAAAGCAGTTCGGGTTACTTGGACAGAAATGACGATTTTGCCCTCCGCAGGTTTACTAACCTACCCGAGCTCGATTTCGTTATTCTTATAAAATAACCATATATTCATTCTAAAATAACATCCTAGTGGGTCAAATCTCTTTATTTCTCAATTATGCCCCATTTTCATTAAACTTTGCGGTTTAGTCCATAAACCGAAAATTTTGACGTTTTTGCCCCCGAAACTAAAATTTACTTCTTTGCACCAGAATTTTCTATTTTGTCAAGGATCATTTTTGCTCAAAGTACCATATTCAAAATCCTTTGAGAAATGACGTTTTTGTCCCTTTTCAAATTTTTCACAATTTCCACAAATTCTTGAAAAATTAAAATCTCATAAACGAATCAGTTTTTTGATGACCCGTCCGCGATGCCTAACAGTTTCATCGAGATCTACAACTTTTGTGTTTTAACTTTTTCCAAAATATCACTGTACAGGGGTGTTTTTGGCTAATTTCCAATTCTGCCGAGAGGAAATTTTTTTTTTCAATTTAGTCCCTATGGCATTTTTACATAAATCCATTTCAAACTTGCAATTTTACCCCTGCAGAAATCATTTCATACCTTAATCAATACATTCCCATGCTCAAACATCATCTTTGCAAAGTTTAACCTCAAAATTACAAAAATACCATTTTTACAAAAATTGCCGATTTACACTAAAACAAAAATTTCCATAACTCAAACTTATCATACACCACATATACATGAACTTCCATCAAATACATGTTCAAAACCCCTCATGGGTTTGAAAGAACAAAAATCAAAACAAAATCTATAAAATTTCAAACTTTAAAGCTTAAAACTTACCAAAATAACACCCTTTTGGTTTGAAGCTTTCAAAATCCTTTTAGACTCCCTCCTAAGCTTCCTTTCCATACAAAAATACCATGGATTAATCTCTTGTCCTTTGCCCATGAAAAATCCCTTGAAAACCCATTAAAAGTTTAGGATTTTACCTTAAACTTGTGGGAAAATCCTTGTTCTTGCTTGTAAAATTTGTTGGGGGCTATTTTTGCAAGATTTGGGGCTGAGAAATTTTTTTTAGGAGCAGAACTATGGCTGCCGAAACTTTGGTGGAAAGAAAAGAAAAGAAAACTTTGATAAACTTGCCATAAATGCATGTTTATCTCATTTAGTGACTCATGGTAACCCATGAGTACACCACTAGGTGTCACAAAATGATTGGGCCACTTTTCTTGACATGTGGCCCAATAGAAAAGCAAAAAGTGTCCACTTTATGGAGTTAAAAATTTATACTGTGTAATTTTTCACCACACAGTATTTTTCCTATACTGCCGTGGCCAATTCAGTGTACTTTCTATCCTTAGACTGTATAAAAATATTTAACTTACTTTTCGTTTACTTTTTGAGGCCAATCATAACATTTTTCATATCTGTGTTTTTATTTAGCAGTATTCTTATACTGCTCTGGCCTCCTTTCTACCCCCGGTTAGGGTTAGGACAACCTCTACGTCCTATTTACATTCTAATCATTCATTCGTTTATATCACAATTTCACAATTAATTGTGACATGAAATTCATTTTATGGATATTATGCACAAATCTCTGAGTCATCAAACTCATAAAATTTGTATTTTATAATATCCACCATTGCATTATATATGCCATAAAATTTGCAATCAATGTTGCTCATTCATATTTTATTGTAATTTTCACATAAATTACAATTTTTACACAATTTCACATTTTTAAGAATAAATTCATTAATTAAACCTAATTAAATATTAGGTTTTATTGATGACGTTTTCTCGGTCATTACAATCTACCCCCCTTAAGAATTTTCGTCCTCGAAAATCAAAATAATTCGGGGTAGTCTTTCCTTATTTCATTCTTTCGTTCCTACGTTGCTTCTTCTACTTGTTGGTTACGCCATAAAACTTTGACGAGAAATATCTTCTTGTTCCTTAATTCCTTCTCTTCTTATGCCAGAATTTGAACTGGTTTTTCTTCATAAGACAGATTCTCCTGTATGTCAATTTCCTCCCGCTGAAGAACATGTGAAAGGTCTGGCACATACTTCTTTAGCATGAGCACATGGAATACATTGTATACCAATGCTAGATTAGAGGGTAAGGCTAACTTTTAAACTACATTATCTATCCATTTCAAGATCTCAAATGGTCCAATATACCTTGGACTAAGCTTTCCTTTCTTTCTAAATCTTACAATTTCCTTTCATGGGCATTATCTTCAAAAAGACCAAGTCTCCTACTTGAAACTTTAAAGGTCTCCGTCGTCGATTAACATAACTCTTTTGCCGACTAAAAGCCATTTTCATTCGTTGACCAATTAACTTTACCTCTTCCGTTGTTCTATTAACAAAATCTATGGTTGACAACGCCTTTCTTGGGTTTCGTACCAATGTAAAGGTAGTCTACATCTCTTTCCATATAGAGCTTCATATGGAACCATACCAATGGAGCTTCGATAACTATTGTTGTATACAAATTCGATCAGAGGAAGCTTTTATCCCATCCTCTTTTAAAATTTAGCACACATGCTCTTAACATATCTTCTAAAGTCTGGATGGTCCTTTCTGATTGACCGTCCGTTTATGGGTGGAAGGCTGTGCTAAATGTCAGCTTTGTTCTCATTGCTTGATGAACACTTCTCCAAAACTTGGAAGTGAATCTACCATTCGACAAAAAAAATGATAAACTTTGAAACTCAGTGGTATCTAACTATTTGGGTTACGTGTAGTTCAGCTAGTCGTTCTACAGATCCGCTGAGTTTAATGGGTAGGATATAAGTTGATTTAGTTAATCTATCAACAATTACCCATATAGCATCATGTCCACCCATAGTTCTGGGTAGCCCAGTTATCAGGTCCATAGTTATCTGATCCTATTTCCACTCTAGGATTTCAATTTTTTTGTGTAATTCGCCTATTGGCCATTGATGCTCAACTTTCACCTTCTGGCATGTAAGGCATTTGCCAACACACTATGCGATATCATTTTTCATTCCATTCCACCAATAGTGTTCTTTCAAATCTTGGTACATTTTAGTAGCTCCTGGATGAGCCACATATGGTGTTTCATGAGTTTCTTCTAATACTTGCTTCTTTAATCCTTCATCATTGAGGATGTATATCCTACTCTTGTAACAGAGGATACTATCTTTCAAAATGCTAAATTATGTTTCTTTGTTTTTAAGAACTTCATTCCTAACTTTAAGTAGCGACGGATCTGCTTCTTGTCGCTCTTTTAAATTCTCCAACATAGTTGGTTGAAAGGATCAATTAGCTAATCTTCCTGTGACTAGCTCTATTTCTGCTTCCATCAAATCCTTTTTGGAGAGGTTTTGGTATCATCTATACCATTACTAGCAAGGACGTTGTTCTACGACTAAGGGCATTGGCTACTTGATTAGCCTTTCCCAGGTGATACAAAATCTTACAGTCGTAGTCTTTGACTAACTCTAGCCACCTTTGCTACTTCATGTTGAGCTCTTTCTGTATGAAGATGCACTTTAGACTCTAATGGTCTGTATAAATTTCGTACTTAGCTCCACATAGGTAATGACACTATATCTTCAATACAAATACAACCATCGCTAACTCTAAATCATACATCAGATAATTCCTTTCATAATCCTTTAACTGTTGGGATGCATAAACAATCACTTTTCCATTTTGCATAAATACGGCTCCCAATCCTATTTTGATGCTTTACTATAGATCACGAACGTTCCATGGTTCGGATCTGGTATTGTCAGTACTAGTGTACTTGTAAGTCGTCCTTTTTAATTCTTGGAAACTTTCTTCGCATTTCTTAGTCTATTCATACTTTGTTGCTTTTCATGTAAGTGCAGTAAATGGTGCTGCAAGTCAGGAAAATCCTTCTACAAAACGTCGATAGTAGCCTGCTAAACCGAGGAAACTTCTAATTTCTGACATACTTTTCGGTGTAGGCCACTTATTCATTGCTCAACTTCGGAAGGATCAACAGATACTCCTTCTCATGTCACCATGTGTTCGTGGAATTGAACCTTCTCCAGCTAAAACTCACATTTTGAGAACTTGGCATACAATTGATGCCTTCTCAATAATTATAGTGCAATCCTCAAGTACTTTTCATGTTCCTCTGTCGTTCTTGGGTATATTATCGTCGATGAAGACAATAACAAACTTATCGAGGTACTCTTTGATTCATGAGATCCATGAAAGTTGCTAGAGCATTGGTCAGTCAAAAGGCATGATGTAGAACTTATAATGTCCATAACGTGTTCAGAACGCCATCTTTGGTATATCTTTTTCCTTAACTCGAAGTTGATGATATCTTGAGCGTAGATCAATCTTTGAGAATACTGACGCTCCTTTAAGTTGGTTAAACAAATCATCGATCCTTGGGAGTGGATACTTGTTCTTAATCGAGATCTTGTTTAGTTCCCGATAATCAATACACATTCATAACATTCCATCCTTCTTCTTAACAAATAGAACAGGTGCTCCCCATGGGGAATAACTTGGTCGGATGAACCCCTTGTCCAATATTTCCTTTAGCTGCACCTGAAGTTCCTTGAGTTTCCCAAGAGTCATTTAATATGGCGCCTAAAAAAATTGTGGCTGTTTCGGGGGTCAATTCGATTTCAAACGAAATTTTTCGTTCTGGTGGTAAGTCTGCAACTCGTCCGAAAACACATCAATAAATTCCTTCACTATGGGGACCTTCTTTGGTCCTGACTGAGCTTCTTTATCTTTCCTTAGTAGGTTCACCAGATAACCGGTACATCCATTTTCCAATATCTTCTTTGCCTTTAATGCAGAAGTCAACGCCTTGAGAGCTTTGGGAACTTTCCCTAAATACATAAACTTCTCACTTCCGGAAGGTTGACACGTAATGTTGCGGTATCGATGACTAATCTTTGCCAGGTATTTTCCCTAGGAAATCCATTCCTAGGATGACGTTATAATCTTGTATATCGATTATTCTAAAATCAATATACAATTCCCTTCCACATATGACTATCGATACATAACGTAACCAATAATCAGCACTTAATACCTCCTTAGAGGGTAGTGCAATTCTAAAGGTTTACTCTATCTTATCTCTTTTACTTCCTATTCGTTTCGCAAACTTAAGCAATGCAAACGAATATGTTGCTCCGGAATCAAATAAAATATATATATCAGTGTTGGCAACAGAAAACTAACATGTCACCACCGATGAGGTTCCTGCATCTTCTTCCTTCTTCATGTAGGCATAAATTCGCCCACTTGGTTCCGGAGCTTCTAATCGCCCTTGACTAACACTAGGGACTTCAATTTGTGCCTGAACTTGAACCGTATGCAATTGGTTTCCTTGAGACCTCTACTGAGCATAACTGTTCTAACTTTGGGAATTAGAAAAACAATTCTTGGCATAATGTCCTTCTTTCCCTAGGTATAGCACTTGTTCGTGATAGCCTTGCATTCCCCTACATGTCTTTTCCTGCATTGACTGCAAAGGGGTTTGTTATTTCCTACATCTTTAATCCTCTTATGGGGTTGAACTTTTGATTTCTTTGCACTATTCACGTTCCATTTCCTCTTACTGTTAGCAGTGTAGTTGCGTCCTGCTTGAACGTTCTAAGACGACCCTTGACTTGGAACACTTTCTTGTCCTTTACTTGTACAGCTCGACTTTGCTTGGCTAAAGCTTTCTTTTCCTTCTATGTCTTGAAATTTTTTTTCTCTTTCTTCCTTATTACGGGCAATTCTAAACTCAGCTTTGGTCGCCCGTTTGATGCAATCCTCTACATCCTTGGGAGCTTGCCCTCCAATATCGACCACAAGGGCATTGTCGATTTTAAACATTCTCATTAACCGTCTTATTCGTTCCCGATCAGTGGGTACTAACTCGGGACAAAGCCATGCTAGCTGATTAAACCTCTTTACAGTGTCAGCTACGGATATATTGTCCTTGCTTAAAATTATTAAATTCTTCTTGTTGGGTTGCCACGATTTCTACATTAAAATAAGCCCTGCCAAATTCTTCAACGAAATCTGGCCTTGTCATTTTGTCTACATTCCTTTTATTCTCTACCGACTCCCACTGTCTCCTAGCATCTTTAGTGAGAGAAAACAAAGCGCATAGGACTTTTTCATAGTCACTAAGTCCCATAAATTTCAGAACCCTTTCTATACCTGTAAGCCAATCGTCGGCCTCTATGGGGTCTGTAGATCTATTAATTTCCAGGGCCTTCATTCTCTGGAATCTTTGATAAAATTCAGTAGTGGATACTACCGGAACAGCCATAGCAGCTAGTATATCAGCCATTGATATCAATCGTTATATATCTATCGTGTATTTTCGTTACTATGTTAGTACATACTATTAACTTAATAGTATCCAATCAATAACTGCATGTATTCAAACAACATAAATACATGCAAACATACACAATTACATGAACCTAATATCTTGCGTCATATATTTCATTTCCTTTAACTTCATACATTTCATTTATAAGCATTCATACATTTCATTTCATAAACATTCTTACATTTCATTTCATAAGCATTCTTACATTTCATTTCATAAACCTCTTTCATTTCCTTTTTACATTCTCCATAACATTATATGCATAACTAACATACATACATACATACTTTCCTTTCATACATAACTATTCATATCATCTCCGAGAGCCATTATCACTTCTGGCTACATATATCTTCTTGCCAAGAAGGACACCACTAACCAACATGCATGCATATACAAAGGCATCAAAGCCCAAAAATGTACTAATATCTCATCTATGTACGTCATAATACACAAAGATTTTCTTTTTTTGTCGAACTCGACTTTAAACATGCCACTATATTCGGAACCCTCCTTAGGATTCCTCTTCTTCCTCCATATCCGAATCAGTCGACTTATCATCACTTGCGATTATAGGCTCTAGAGGCACAGGCTCTTCATCAATGTTATCATTATTATCATCATCAGCATCATCATCATCATCCATACCTACTGGAGGATCTTCTAATGGTGTGGCTACATTCTAGTCTGCATGTAATGTCGCCATAGGAGAATCATGGATACTAAGGTAATTTCCAGGATACTGCATTCGCTGCTGGACCACGTTGGGAAGATCTCTCCAAACTAGTTAGTAAATGCACCATAAGGGTAATTGTGGCGGAATCAGTGGTATCTTAGTACGGCGAAATTTAAGAATGTAATGATCTATCGGTTCGCCTACGTATCTTCCCCATATCGATTCTACTTGCAGGTACAATCGATGTCTCCCGTCCGCCCATAACATCGAAATCACCTAGACTGGAATAACGTTTGCTGGTGGTATGGGTGCAACTTAGCTAGAATTTATCCTCTAAAACCTTACCAATCTCGTGGTTGCTTGTCAAGTTCAATCCTTAACCATATACTAAGGCTTCCCTCATCAATAATCCTGAGGCCAATAAAACTAGAAGATGCGGTGGCATATGACAAGCGTTAAAAATCACTTTAACTAAGCCATTCGGTCTACACCATTGGCTGCCTGACTCCTATAATTCCGCGGTGGCATCTCCTCTTGAAAAGCAATGCTGGCTCTTTGATCAGCTTCCATATCACGATCATGATGCGGCTCCGCCATATACTATATTTATTGTCGTAATTAACATAACAGTATCATATAAATTAGTACTGAACATTCTTATACTTAAAATCAAACTATCTTACTTGAGCGATGGCAATGGAGCAGACGACGATGTGCAGTAGGATGGCAAGATTTCCGCTCTGATACCAACTGTCACAACCCGCCTTTTCGGGCTGTGATTAAACTCTTTCTTCATTACTTTAGGGCAAAAATTTAGGAATTTTTTTTTTTAATACAAATACTGTACATATATTGTTTAATAACCTGTGAGATACATACATATACTTGTGTTTACATAACCATCCTTCTCTTACAATATAGCTTATCAAACATTACTTTCGAAATATTTTAAAATATCATACAGCGAAAAACATACTGCGGCGGAAACCATACCCAGTCTGCACACATCATCCGTCCGCCAGCTCATCATTATGATTTATTCTGACCTTTTTGTCGGAATACCTACAGCATGAAAAACTTAATGAGCTAACGCCCAGTAAGTCCCATATAAACCCACATGCACATTCAATAAAATGCATGATCATATTATGCTTTCTTATAATCCTTCATTATCCTTATCATTTCTTATCTTTAACTAGGGCCCAAGTGTTCGTACCATTGCGCACTTAGGTCTACGTAACACCGTGACCATCCTGTAATCCTTAAACTCCCCTTGAGTCAGGAGTCGGTACGACACTTTTCTTAACTTTTGGTGATTCATTACCAATTCACTTATTATGGCTAACATTCCATGCATGAAGTGATGAGTACATGTTATACATAACATAATCTACATAAATACTTTTGTACGATATAGACCATACAGGTACATACTTTATATACACACTGGTATACATTAATATACGCTCAGGTATATAGCATAATGTACTAACAGGTACTTAACATAAAATATACACACTGGTATGCATTAATATACGCTCAGGCATATATATATATTCCATATACTCACAAGTATACCCTTTCTTTTATTTATAAATACTTATGTTATTGCATACATACAAGTATACACCTTGATATACATACAAGTATACATATACACATTTTATACTCTAAGCCTACAATTTCATACTGTAGGTGGGATGAGTACTTACTTGATGCAATTGTCGGGCAACTTAACCACGATATCCTTTCTTCTAGATTCCTAGGATCCTGTTGGCCAATTACAAAGCCATTAGCCAAATTTTACTATGTTTCAATACGAAACATTTGTTAGTTAATAAATTGAGTTGCATTACTATGTTTAACTCTAAAAACCACCGTTTTTTTTCTTATTTCTATCTAACTTCACCATATCGTTTCTAACGAAGGGTGGAAACCTTTCTAGTCGTTTTCTTATCCCATTGGGAACATTTCAAAGCAGTTCGGGTTACTTGGGCAGAAATGACGATTTTGCCCTCCGCAGGTTTACTAACCTACCCGAGCTCGATTTCGTTATTCTTATAAAATAACCATATATTCATTCTAAAATAACATCCTAGTGGGTCAAATCTCTTTATTTCTCAATTATGCCCCATTTTCATTAAACTTTGCGGTTTAGTCCATAAACCGAAAATTTTGACGTTTTTGCCCCCGAAACTAAAATTTACTTCTTTGCACCAGAATTTTCTATTTTTGTCAAGGATCATTTTTGCTCAAAGTACCATATTCAAAATCCTTTGAGAAATGACGTTTTTGTCCCTTTTCAAATTTTTCACAATTTCCACAAATTCTTGAAAAATTAAAATCTCATAAACGAATCAGTTTTTTGATGAACCGTCCGCGATGCCTAACAGTTTCATCGAGATCTACAACTTTTGTGTTTTAACTTTTTCCAAAATATCACTGTACAGGGGTGTTTTTGGCTAATTTCCAATTCTGCCGAGAGGAAATTTTTTTTTTCAATTTAGTCCCTATGGCATTTTTACATAAATCCATTTCAAACTTGCAATTTTACCCCTGCAGAAATCATTTCATACCTTAATCAATACATTCCCATGCTCAAACATCATCTTTGCAAAGTTTAACCTCAAAATTACAAAAATACCATTTTTACAAAAATTGCCGATTTACACTAAAACAAAAATTTCCATAACTCAAACTTATCATACACCACATATACATGAACTTCCATCAAATACATGTTCAAAACCCCTCATGGGTTTGAAAGAACAAAAATCAAAACAAAATCTATAAAATTTCAAACTTTAAAGCTTAAAACTTACCAAAATAACACCCTTTTGGTTTGAAGCTTTCAAAATCCTTTTAGACTCCCTCCTAAGCTTCCTTTCCATACAAAAATACCATGGATTAATCTCTTGTCCTTTGCCCATGAAAAATCCCTTGAAAACCCATTAAAAGTTTAGGATTTTACCTTAAACTTGTGGGAAAATCCTTGTTCTTGCTTGTAAAATTTGTTGGGGGCTATTTTTGCAAGATTTGGGGCTGAGAAATTTTTTTTAGGAGCAGAACTATGGCTGCCGAAACTTTGGTGGAAAGAAAAGAAAAGAAAACTTTGATAAACTTGCCATAAATGCATGTTTATCTCATTTAGTGACTCATGGTAACCCATGAGTACACCACTAGGTGTCACAAAATGATTGGGCCACTTTTCTTGACATGTGGCCCAATAGAAAAGCAAAAAGTGTCCACTTTATGGAGTTAAAAATTTATACTGTGTAATTTTTCACCACACAGTATTTTTCCTATACTGCCGTGGCCAATTCAGTGTACTTTCTATCCTTAGACTGTATAAAAATATTTAACTTACTTTTCGTTTACTTTTTGAGGCCAATCATAACATTTTTCATATCTGTGTTTTTATTTAGCAGTATTCTTATACTGCTCTGGCCTCCTTTCTACCCCCGGTTAGGGTTAGGACAACCTCTACGTCCTATTTACATTCTAATCATTCATTCGTTTATATCACAATTTCACAATTAATTGTGACATGAAATTCATTTTATGGATATTATGCACAAATCTCTGAGTCATCAAACTCATAAAATTTGTATTTTATAATATCCACCATTGCATTATATATGCCATAAAATTTGCAATCAATGTTGCTCATTCATATTTTATTGTAATTTTCACATAAATTACAATTTTTACACAATTTCACATTTTTAAGAATAAATTCATTAATTAAACCTAATTAAATATTAGGTTTTATTGATGACGTTTTCTCGGTCATTACATGAAGTCTCCGTAGGAGCAAATATTACTCTGATGGAGTTATTATGTATTGGCTACACGTATAACGAGGAAAAGTGGATCAAGATAATGGAATAATGAAGGTCTGAAGTGATTTTCAGTGCTCTATGGAACGAAAGTGCCTGAGAGCAACTTGACGTTAGATCATTAATTATGTGATTTGATAGAGCTTAAGCACTCCTTCGCTAAGCTGAGACATGCGAATGAGCTCGTAACTGCCCGGATGGGAAATACAATCAAGACAACGATGCCCAATCTAGCAGCGGAAACCTCACAGATTGGAGGATGGAAGCTGGAAATTATACGTTATGAGGAAAATTACGTAAAATGTCATTCTAGAATGGATATAGAATCGAAAATTATGGATTTTGTGGTCGGATGACCCTGATCTTTAGAAGGAAACGAAGAGATTAGAATGAAAATGAACCCTATTTCTAAGAATAGCATTCAATGATAGAATGCTAAACCCTTAGATGAATGGAAACTGCGCTAAAATGTTGGAAGATCAGAGTTGCGCAGCAAAAGTGTGGTGTACAATTTAAAGGAATATGTCAAGAATATGATGAAAATTGTTGAAGTTCTAAGATGAGGGCTCAGTTTTAATGAAAGAGTAGTGATCAAGGAAGTATGTCAAGAACGCAAAAGGATGACAAGGAAGATGAACTGCCTATGAAGGTGCTAATTTTCGAGGACGAAAATTGTTAAGGAGGGAAGATTGTAACACCCGAGATTTTTAGTGCATTAAAAATGCATTAAATTAAAGATTATGTTAAGACAAAGTACAATTAAAGAAAAATACTGTATAATAAGATGGAAAATTATACAGTGTTAGAGTAATGCAATATAAGAATTGAATTGTGTGGACCACAATTTTATCTTATACTTTTTATAAAAGAAAAGAAAAAAAAAATCAGAAAATATCACAAACTCGACTTTCTCTCTCTACTTTCTCTCTCTACATTTTCTCTCTCTCTCCTCAAATCTCGTTTGAGATTCCAGTGTTATTTTTCGACACCTCCAATACCAGTGGGAAGCTCTCGTTGAGCTGAGTCCAACGAGGTGTCGTGCCACCCAAATAGCCGCCGGAGGAGGGCCCACGCGCTGCCCAAAGTGGCGGCGAAACCCATATTTTCCCGATGTCGTTTCTCGGCCGTCCGACCACCAATCGACGTGATTTTGGGGTCTATGGACTCAGTGTGAGGAGAGGAACAAGATGGTACCAATTTTCCAGCTCAATTTTGGCTGGAAAGGCTTCGCCGGAGCTGCCCCGTCGCCGCCGTAGAGCCGCCGTCGTGCCTGGTGGCGGTGTGGCACACCGCCGGTGCCAAAATGATCAGAGGGCGACGGCGAGCAAGACCCCTCGGTCAATTGCTCCGTTCCGCCGCCCCTCGCCGGAGAACGAAGGCACCCTCCACCGTCGACGTGGGTGAGTTTGGGTTGGCCATTTTAGGCCGTTTTTGTGACACCCGTTATTCTCCTAAGGGTATTAAGGTAATTAGATTAATTACCTAGTATATATATTAAAAAAAATCAAAAATTTCTCTCATAATTCGAAACTCTCTCTCTCTCTACTTTCTCTCTCTAAAAATTCTCTCTCTCTCTCTCTCCTCAAAGATCGTCTGAGATTTCGGCATCCGTTTTTGACACCTCCCGCACCAATGGAAAGCTCTCGACGAGCTGAGTCCAACGAGGTGCCGCGCCGCCCAAAACACCGCCGGAGGAGACCACACGCGCCGCCCAAAGTGGCGGCAAAACCCATTTTTTTCCGACGAGATATCTTCGCCGTCCGACGTCCGATCGACGTGATTCTTGTTCCTACACGACCACCGTGATGAGAGGAACAAAACCCACCCTTGGTGGCAGCTCAACAACCGCCGGATTGCTCTGCCCGCCTATTGCCGCCGTGCACCGCCGCCCCCATGGTGGAACTCCGCCTTGCCGAAGGAGGTGACTGACACCACCCCTCCCAATGAGTTCAGAGGATCAAGGGGAGTAAAACCCCTCGATCAATTGCACGGAAGGAGCCGGTTTCGCCGGAGAACGGCCAACGCCGCCGTCAACCGCCGCGGGAGCCTCCGTTTTGGCTCTTCCCAGCCACGTTTCTTCAAATTGGATGAGGGGAAATGCTCATAGGAGGATGGGTAGCAAAAGCCCTCAGCCAATTTCAGGTTTCCATCGTCGGAGAATCAAGATCGGAGCTCATCCATTTCTACCGACGTTGTACTTCACGACCCGCTATGTTAGAGGCAGAATTGGGTGAAATTGACCCCGCCATTGGACTCAGAAGGGTCGATTTAGGGGGGGTAGGCCCGAGCCCAGCTGCCAACGGACCCCGATTGACGCCGGTCAACGACGGTCAAAGTCGGTCAACGCCGGTCAACGGCCAATCAAAGGCTAAATTGGGATTTTGTGATCCGGACCTCCGATCGAAGATCCGAGACCGCCTCCTGACTCGTTTCGATGCTCTGGATGCAATGGTGACCTCCGTTCGAGCAAATTCCACTCCGATGAAAATCATCTGGTACCGACTGCACGCAAATCGAGGTGATTCAAACAGCAGTATCGGAGTCCAGAATGACGTTTTCAAGAATGTATGATCTTCAGGAAGCATTCCTAGCCATTCATAGTCGCTCGAGGAGCACTACAGAGGATGCTTCGTAGATACAGCGAGATACAACTGGATCTGTTTTGCTTGGAGTTCAAGATCAAGGGAGTATGGAGCTAACGTTAATTGATTCCAGGATTAAGAGACTGTTGATAAGCTTGAAAGGTAGGGATTCTATTACTCATCTTTTGTGAGGTTTTTATAGAATTAAAATTGATTGTTTTACCGCAATATATATATATATCTATGTTGAACTGATATTATATGTGTATCACATATGAAACTATGACATGGACTCGTCTTGTATTGTACGGCGAGGAACATAATGAATTGACACATGTTATAAATTGAGAAGCATGGTTAGGAAAATTAACTCTATTAATAATGATTTAATATAGAGAAATTGTGAGACATGAAAAGGGCGACGGTTACGTCCTTGGGCATAAATACCCTAAAAGGTAAAATAGGGGGAAGGTGATGACGCTTCCTTGGGTTGAAAGTCCCAGAACACACTGTACAGGAATTGATTTGGTGAGGACTCGGGGCTTGATGTCCCCTCACCGGAACACCCTTGGAATGTTTATAGGGTGATCAAGTGCGCCCATTTGGGTTTCGATGAGTTGAGTGATACTCAATTTAACATGGATACCTAGGAACAATGATGATTGGTAATATTTGTATAAATGTGTAATTATGACACTTGGTAATGATTAACTACGGTATCCATAAGATGTGATCATAATAAACCTCATAATCTGGAATATGATGTGACTTACTAACCATGCAGATTTTAATGTGGTAATGATAAAAACCTAAAGGTGGGTAATGGCTTTCTCTACTGAGCATAGTGTTGCTCATTCCCTTATATTTTTATCTTTTCAGGACTCACTAAGTGTGAGGTGGCTACGAGAAATATAGTTGAGGAAGTGATGTAACTATATTACATTGGGACTGCTTCAATCGTTGAGAATGTTCTTCATGATAATGTAAGCATCAATTGTTACTTTCTGTGACTGTATTATAATGTGTTGAGGGTTAAAATGATGATGACAACAGTTTATATTATTAAATTTAAGGTGCTACATTTAAAACTGTGGTTTATTTGTCGTTTATATTTTTATTTTTGAGTTGAGAGTTTTCATTTAAGTCCCGGGCAAATTTTATTTTTAAGGTTTTACTTTTATTATTTATTTTTATTTTATCTCATTAAAAACTGTTAACCCCCATATAGGGGCGTTACAGAATTTTTGGTATCAGAGCCTAGGTTCGGTTAACCTAGGGAGTGTAGCACCACTTTAAAAAAATATATTTTTGAGATGGTTTTGAAGCTGAATTTTCATTGTCATCATCAAAATGAACCTTCACATTGATTTATACAGTCTAGAAGGATGTAACATGGAAAGGCCATAGAATGAAAATATTAATAGTTATATGAGTACAATAATTATATAGAAGGAAAGTATTAATAGTTATGAGGGAATGATAATTATATGGAATGAGTTTATAAGTAGAATGCTTATGAGAGATTCATATAATATTTGGATCTATAAGCATATCTAATTCGTATAAACGATGAGAAATTCGTGTAGATACGAGGATTTAATAGCCTTTTGTCTCGTGAAAAACAATAAGAAATATAAGGCTTGATTTATTGATTTTAAAGTTTGACACAGATATGCCAAATTTTTCGTAATTGATTCAAACCTAAGTAATGATTATGTATGGATTCGATGGAGCACATAAGTGTCAATAACTTTTCTTAAAAGTTCTATTTATTTGAGGAATATGATATAAGTTGGGAATCATGGTATTGAATCTTGAGAGAGATAAATGTTAGACTTTTGGTCTGTTGAGACTGTGTAAAGTCTAGAATGCATGAATCTCAAAATTGGAATATTTTGTTACGTACATTGTATTTAAGTGTATCGGTGAATCTTTTGGTTACCTAAGGTTTTGTTATATGAGGAAATTATATATTGTATAAGTAGAATTGTGGGGATTGTGGATGTTCTTAAGTAGTAACATCAAGTGTCTTTGTTCGTTGATATGGTCTACGTTGAAAGACGTAAATCGTATTGATTTCAAGGTTAGTCACATTCTAAACCCTTGGTAGTAATGATGATGAATCCATTGATAGATGTTGAGTATTATGAATAACATATGGGTGTATGTATTGTTCAATAAGGTTTTGATTAAAACAAAATTATTTGAGTTGCTGGATCATTCAGGAAGATCCTTGTTGTCGTTAAATTAGATTTGTTGTTTATAGTTAACTTTATCTATAGTGGCTTTGAATTGGGTTTAAGATTCATACGAATTGGTTTTCAATCTTATGTTTGTTATTTAACTCGTTCTAAATGTGTTAAGGCCGAAACAACCTGACCATTTTCAACTAAGAACATTTGGGCCTAGTTCAAATCTTAAATCAGTTTGATTCACACTGTCTCTCCCACGTGGTCTCTATACGTGTCATATACAGTGGTTTAATTATTGTTTACATATACGTTTACTGTGCATAAGAGCTTATTTCTCCGAGTTCACTTTTTCTCTCTTAATTTGTTATTTTCTCTCTAAATCGCAAATCCTCTTCTTTCTCATTAAAAATTCTTCTTTTCCTCCAAAAGAAGAAGGAATTCTAGGATTCTGCAATTTACTATCTTAATTTTTCCTTTCTATTTACTCTTCTTTCATCTCATCATGGACCCAAAGTACCAACACTTGAGAAAGTATTTCCCATCACTCTCCCAAAAGATTCTCAGAAAGAAATACAAGGCTAGAATTACTCGGTTGTGGATTCTTATGCGTTTTGGTATCCCTTGTGATGTGAGAATGTTCATAGAGGGGAAAATCCGTCCGAGTGACTTTAGTCAAGATGTCGGTTTACCAGGAACAGGTATCAGTCGTAGTGCAATGAAAAGAAGAGCTCGTGCCATCGTGGTCACTTGTAACAAATGTGGAAGACAAAATTGTAACGGTAAATGTACTTCACCTGGTTATATGTCTACGAATAGAGAGGATAAAATAAGGTTTTGTAGGGATGGACTTTCAAAGGAGAACTTGGATAGCATCCATCCTCCTCTCCACGGTCACCCTAGTGGATATGTTCAAGGAGCTATTTTTAAACTCTGGCCTAAATTTTATACAGAAAGACAACGCCTCAGGAATATGGTATTTCTAGATCCTGTTTGTCAAGCCATAAGAAAACTGGATGGGGAATAAGTCATCGCTCTATAAAGGTTATTTAGTCTTTACTTATTTGAAGCAGTTTTAGCTGATGTTCAACAGTTTGTGTTTTTCTTTTACTCAGAATATTTGCTTTTGTGTTTGAAATAATTGTGATTATTAGATTGATACAGTAAGTGTTAATATCTTATTTAATTTATGATTTTCTTAAATATATATATAATAAAATATATTATCTTATCAAACACATCACATACGGTACAGTAATATGTTTGAATTTTGAAAAGCTTATCCAGATATTTCAAGATTTGTGTCTCAAATTTCAAAAGTTCTACAGTATTTGTCGTTTATATTAAATTTCTAGACTTGGTGTATATTTGTCAAAAAGTCTACAGTTGTGTCAAGAGGGTCTTCTGTCAAATTGTTCTCAATTGTCAAAAGTTATACAATTAGAGTCTAATCTTTTTCAAAAAGCTGAATCAGATTTTCTGTAAACTATCAATCACCTTATCTTACTTTCTTATCCGCACAAGATTTTGTTTAAATCTTTGGATTACCTTTTCATTTACCTACTCGTCTATCTCTTTAGCCCTTTTTGTATATTTCTCATCTTTAAAATCTCATGTAGAACCCGAAGTCTAAGTGGAGCAGACATTAAGCAACCACTTCTATAAACCAAATATGTCTACCTCTCAGTCCACGAAGAAAATAAAGAATGTCTGTGTCTTTTGTGGTTCCAGTCTTGGAAAAGATAAAGCTTATTTAGAAGCTGCAAATCACTTAGGGCAAGTCCTAGCACGCAAGAAGATTAACATAATCTATGGGGGTGGTAGTATAAAAATGATGGTAAATATGGCACTAGCAGCTAGGTCTAGCGACGCTACTGATGTAAGAATTTGGCCTCATATTCCAGTTGAAGGAAACCTTTGTAAGGAAGCCATAGGTAAGGGAGAAGGAGTCAGGAGTATCCCTAAAAATTTTAAAGACATAATCTATAATTCTGATGCTTTTATAGCATTACCTGGTGGTCTAGGTACTCTTGAGGAAATATTTATAGTTGCTTGTGGGCAATTGTTGGGCTTTTATTCCAAACCTTTGGGACTGCTGAACGTAAAGGGTTTTTATGACGGTCTTTTGAAATTTCTAGATTACGCTGTGGAAGAAAACATCACTACAGAATCGGAGAGACAAATCTTTGTCACTGCTTCAACAGCTGAGGAATTGATAGATAAAATGCAAATCATACATCCAGAATCCGACACTGCAACATCCAAGCTTGAATGGGAAAGGGAAAGCCGGGAGCGGCCAATTGATTTGAATCTCCATCTGTAATCTTTTTGTTTTATCTTTGGCATGTAGGCATGTGTGTCCGTATTTCGTGTGTTACGAATAACGGTTTGCCTTGTATTCTGTGTTTCTTGTGGTACGTTGTTGTTCAATCTTTTAGATTCATTGAGCCTAATGCCGGGATGGCTGGATACGGAGTACTTGATGCTCTCGAAACGCATCCTTCTTAAGGTCCGATCTTTTGTTTATCGATGTTTTTGTATCCTTTAAGCATGCATGATATGGATAGCTGGTATACGGAGTGCCTTGTACTCTCGAAACGTATCCGTATTATGTTTGTAATGTGTAATATTCTGTTAATATTATGTGGAAGTACCAGAGTCAGTTATGGGGATATTCCATATGAAATATGAGTATATTATTTGGGTTGAATGTTTGTGTCATGAGGATAGCTGTTTAATGAAAAATATGTCGGGTATGTTTGCAACTCTGAGATTCCGTTTAATATCTCTATGAGTAAGTTTAATGTATAGTTTTGAATAAAAGTGTTTGTGATATATGTTTTATGATTATGTTTTAGTTTATTAGTTGAGGTATGAAATCAAATATATTTGACTTTTCTTTACTCAAAAAGGAAAAGGAAGCTAAAGATGAAGTATATAAAATTTCTCTGGCAATCTCCTTAAATGTGATTGTAAATCACAGTCCAGGGACAATGAAGGACTGGAATCATGGTATGGTCAATATGTATGCCTGATCAGATTCTTAGACTATTATACGGTGTTACAAATTGAAACTTGTCAGAAATACTCTCATTGAGGGATTTAGAATTTATAGTAAGATTTATTATGCAAGTAAATAAGTGGAGATACGATAACTTAAATTTGGAGGACAAACAACATTAACGGTTTAGACTCAGAATTGGAATCATAATTTTTACTAGTATTACTAGAATTGAAATTTTGAGGACGAAATTTCTTTAAGGGGGTAGAGCTGTGACACCCGTTATTCTCCTAAGGGTATTAAGGTAATTAGATTAATTACATAGTATATATATTAAAAAAAATCAAAATTTCTCTCATAATTCGAAACTCTCTCTCTCTACTTTCTCTCTCTAAAAATTCTCTCTCTCTCTCCTCAAAGATCGTCTGAGATTTCGGCATCCGTTTTCGACACCTCCCGCACCAATGGAAAGCTCTCGACGAGCTGAGTCCAACGAGGTGCCGCGCCGCCCAAAACGCCGCCGGAGGAGACCACACGCGCCGCCCAAAGTGGCGGCAAAACCCATTTTTTTCCGACGAGATATCTTCGCCGTCCGACGTCCGATCGACGTGATTCTTGTTCCTACACGACCACCGTGATGAGAGGAACAAAACCCACCCTTGGTGGCAGCTCAACAACCGCCGGATTGCTCTGCCCGCCTATTGCCGCCGTGCACCGCCGCCCCCATGGTGGAACTCCGCCTTGCCGAAGGAGGTGACTGACACCACCCCTCCCAATGAGTTCAGAGGATCAAGGGGAGTAAAACCCCTCGATCAATTGCACGGAAGGAGCCGGTTTCGCCGGAGAACGGCCAACGCCGCCGTCAACCGCCGCGGGAGCCTCCGTTTTGGCTCTTCCCAGCCACGTTTCTTCAAATTGGATGAGGGGAAATGCTCATAGGAGGATGGGTAGCAAAAGCCCTAAGCCAATTTCAGGTTTCCATCGTCGGAGAATCAAGATCGGAGCTCATCCATTTCTACCGACGTTGTACTTCACGACCCGCTATGTTAGAGGCAGAATTGGGTGAAATTGACCCCGCCATTGGACTCAGAAGGGTCGATTTAGGGGGGGTAGGCCCGAGCCCAGCTGCCAACGGACCCCGATTGACGCCGGTCAACGACGGTCAAAGTCGGTCAACGCCGGGTCAACGCCGGTCAACGGCCAGTCAAAGGCTAAATTGGGATTTTGTGATCCGGACCTCCGATCGAAGATCCGAGACCGCCTCCTGACTCGTTTCGATGCTCTGGATGCAATGGTGACCTCCGTTCGAGCAAATTCCACTCCGATGAAAATCATCCGGTACCGACTGCACGCGAATCGAGGCGATTCAAACAGCAGTATCGGAGTCCAGAATGACGTTTTCAAGAATGTATGATCTTCAGGAAGCATTCCTAGCCATTCATAGTCGCTCGAGGAGCACTACAGAGGATGCTTCGTAGATACAGCGAGATACAACTGGATCTGTTTTGCTTGGAGTTCAAGATCAAGGGAGTATGGAGCTAACGTTAATTGATTCCAGGATTAAGAGACTGTTGATAAGCTTGAAAGGTAGGGATTCTATTACTCATCTTTTGTGAGGTTTTTATAGAATTAAAATTGATTGTTTTGCCGCAATATATATATATATCTATGTTGAACTGATATTATATGTGTATCACATATGAAACTATGACATGGACTCGTCTTGTATTGTACGGCGAGGAACATAATGAATTGACACATGTTATAAATTGAGAAGCATGGTTAGGAAAATTAACTCTATTAATAATGATTTAATATAGAGAAATTGTGAGACATGAAAAGGGCGACGGTTACGTCCTTGGGCATAAATACCCTAAAAGGTAAAATAGGGGGAAGGTGATGACGCTTCCTTGGGTTGAAAGTCCCAGAACACACTGTACAGGAATTGATTTGGTGAGGACTCGGGGCTTGATGTCCCCTCACCGGAACACCCTTGGAATGTTTATAGGGTGATCAAGTGCGCCCATTTGGGTTTCGATGAGTTGAGTGATACTCAATTTAACATGGATACCTAGGAACAATGATGATTGGTAATATTTGTATAAATGTGTAATTATGACACTTGGTAATGATTAACTACGGTATCCATAAGATGTGATCATAATAAACCTCATAATCTGGAATATGATGTGACTTACTAACCATGCAGATTTTAATGTGGTAATGATAAAAACCTAAAGGTGGGTAATGGCTTTCTCTACTGAGCATAGTGTTGCTCATTCCCTTATATTTTTATCTTTTCAGGACTCACTAAGTGTGAGGTGGCTACGAGAAATATAGTTGAGGAAGTGATGTAACTATATTACATTGGGACTGCTTCAATCGTTGAGAATGTTCTTCATGATAATGTAAGCATCAATTGTTACTTTCTGTGACTGTATTATAATGTGTTGAGGGTTAAAATGATGATGACAACAGTTTATATTATTAAATTTAAGGTGCTACATTTAAAACTGTGGTTTATTTGTCGTTTATATTTTTATTTTTGAGTTGAGAGTTTTCATTTAAGTCCCGGGCAAATTTTATTTTTAAGGTTTTACTTTTATTATTTATTTTTATTTTATCTCATTAAAAACTGTTAACCCCCATATAGGGGCGTTACAGTTTTGTGCCAAATTGAAGGCACAAACACCTTCAGAGGACCGAGAGGAAGAAATTCGGTACCTCAATTGCACGAAATGATGGCCGGAGGACGGAGAACGGCATCTCCGTCGTGCACCGCCGTGGAGCTAGGTGGAGCCGCCGTTCCACGCGGTGTTGAGCTGCCCCACCATAGGGGAAATGCTCAGAGGGTCACGGGGAAGAAAACGCCCAAGTCAATTTTGGGCTACCGTCGCCGGAGGACCGAGATCGGAGCCGCCGGTGTTAGCCGAGAAATCCATCCTCGATTGGAGCAGATGGAGGCCGAATTGGGTGAAATTGGCCCCACCAATCGACTCAGGAGGGTCGAATTAGGGGGGGTAGGCTCGAGCTCAGCCCTCAACGGAGCCAACCGCCACCGGTCAACGGCCGGTCAACGCCGGTCAACGGCCGGTCAAAGGGCAAAATGGGATTTTGTGATCCGGACCTCCGATCGAAGATCCGAGACCGCCTCCCGACTTGTTTCGATGCTCTGAACGCAATGGTGACCTCCGTTCGAGCTAATTCCACTCCGATGAAAATCGTCCGGTACCGACTGCACGCGGATCGAGACGATTCAAGTAGCAGTATCGGAGTCCAGAATGGCAGTTTCAAGAATGAATGATCTCCAGGAAGCATTCCTAGCCATTTATGGTCGCTCGAGGAGCACTACAGAGGATGCTTCACATACTGTAGATGCAGCGAGATACAACTGGATCTGCTTAGCTTGGAGTTCAAGTAAGTAGGAATCTCGACTGCAGTATGAATTGTTTTAGATGCTTTCATAGAAATTTATGAAATGCATGATCAGTGATTGTTACACTGTTTTATGTAAGAATAGGTTTTATAACGTTATAAGGTGACGAAAAAACCCGTTAAGGGTAAAATCGTCATTTTTAAGGAAACGGCTAGAACGGAGTCGAACACTCCGATTTAGCATAATGTTATTAGATGGAAAATGTTCCGTGATACGTTAAGTAACGTAACGGTCATGTGAGATCAAGATTTAACGAGGAATGTTTTAAGTAAACGAGAGGTAACCGATGGGTTACAAAGTTAAAAGGAAATGTAACCCCGGTGGGTTACAAGGCTAAATGAAGGAAATGTAAACTGACAGTTTATAAGGTTGAGTAAGAGAATGGTAGACCGATAGTATACCAAGTTATGAATAAGGAAAGAATGATTAATGTTTACGTTTTATTATCAATCGAGTGGATTGATAATAAAGAAAGTTAATTAATGAGTCGGCTGTCGTTTGATCAGGACACAGAGGCCGACTAATGGAAGGAAAAGGAACGGAATAGAGAACGCTAGAGCATAGTTTGGGTAAGTTTCAAACCTCACCTACAGCATGAAGTAAATGATTTTTAAATGCTTATTTATATGTTTGCAAATGTGTTTGCAATTGTTAAGTAAGTTGTTTTTAAAGTATGTTTGCATTTATTATGCAAGAAGTTTTAAAGTTGAAGAAAAAGATTTGCAATGAATTTGCAATCGTTATGTTAAAGGTTTATTTGCATATTGATATGCATAACGTTATTTAAAAGAGTAAGTTATGATTTTTAAAGTATTGAAAGTATGTTTTGCATTATGACAATGCATAATGTTTTATAGTTTAAGTTAAAGGTTTACTGATGCATTTGCTATGCAATAATTTGCATTTGTTGTGCAATAAATTTAAGAATAAAAGTTATAGTTTGCAAAATGTGTTTGCATTTTATGATGTATTTATTAAGCAATATGTTGCATTTGTTATGCAATGTGTGTTAGAATGCAAATTATGATTAGTAAAATATGTTTGCATTTTATGTTGCATTTATTGTGCTATATGTTGCATCTGTTATGCAACAAATTTTATAGTACAAGCTATGAATTGCAAGTGTATTGCATATGATGTGATTGCATTTGAAATGCTCACTAAAGTTAATAAGAAGGTAACGTAAAGATAAAAGGAAAGTGTCGTACCAACCTCTTTGTTATGAGGTAATGAAAGTAAAATTAAAGTGTGACCTCCTAAAGGTGAGGTACAAGACCTCAATGTTTGATGGTCTCAAGTCTTCCACAAGGGAAGCATCATGTTTATGATCTCATGATTAATGAGTTGGTACGAACACTAAAGAAAGTAAGGAAAATGAAAGTTATAAGATAAAGAAAGTTAAAGAACAAGGATAAAGGTTGAGAAAGAAATGAATATTTAAGTTTATAGAATGTTCATAAAATGCTCATAATTAAAGTTAATAATTGAGCATAAATGGAGTCATGCATTCTAATGTTATTTGAATACCTTTCATGAAATGTTTATATGCTATGTTATGGAAAACATTCAGAGAAATGTCTTATGACAAATGTTTATGAAAAACATTTTCATGTTTTCAAGAAACGGTTTATGAACGACGTTTTAAGATAAACGTTCAAGAAATGTTTAAGAGAAAGGCTTTACATTAAATGTTATGAAAAACATTCCATGTTATCAAGAAAAAGGTTTACGAATGACGTTTTAAGAAAAACGTTTCAGAAATGTTTTATGAAAAACGTTTTCAGAAATGTTCTATGAAAGACGTTTATGAAGAACGTTTTTAGAAATGTTTAAGGAAAACGTTTATGAAAAATATTTTCATAAATGTTTATGGAAAACGTTCATGAAGAACGTTTCAAGAGAAAGGTTTTCATGAGAAAAGTTTTAAAGCATGTTTAAATGCTTTGTGAGATTATGTTTGAACTTGCTGAGCGAAAGCTCATTAAAAGTTTTTCATGCTGTAGGTAATTTATGGGTGACCAATGGGACCCGTTAGAAGAGCTGGGTGCTGCGGAGGACAGATGCGAAGATTTGGGTATGGATACCATCACTGTTTGCTTCCGCTATGCAAAGAAAATGTTTTCCATTGTTTAATGTTGTGTTTTCAAAGTTTAAAGAAAATAAGTTTTATGAATAGTATTAAAAGTTTTAAGATACAGTTTACAAACTGTTTTATGTAGTTATAAAGTAAAGTTTTAAGCTATGATTTAATAAGTGTTTCTTATTAAGTTTTGAGAAACGATTTGAAATGATTTTAAAGACAAGTGTTGAGCGATGTCTCAACTTGAAATGCGACAGAGGTCGCATCAGTATTAAAGAACGTTTAAGGAAAGAAAGAAAAATTTACTACAGTATTTTCTTACTAAGTAAGTAAGATTACTGTTTTACGAAACGATGATTATGAAAGTAAAGTGACTGCCCGAAAAGGCGGGTCGTCACACAACTCTTCCACTAGGTGACTCTCATTCCAACCAATCGAGAGAACCCAAAGCAAGTGTTCGTGATTTGTGAACAAAAGTTCTCAGGGAGTTTTCAGATTCTCACTAGCAGAGTATCACTCTTAATCTCTTAATTGATCTTAGTAACTCTTAAGACTTACTCCCTTTATATAGAGATTGGTTATGGGGTCAGTCCTTATCATATTAGGTCTCAAAAACTCGAAATAGAATCAAGTTCGAATCAATATCTGATAAGATCTGCGTAGAAACGCGTGATCTTATCATTCGCTGATCGGTAGGCCGAACCACCTGATCAGTAGACCAAACAGGCCCCATCGGTAGGCCAAACACGTCCATCGACAGGCTGAACTACCGAATAAAAATCTCGTGAATCTTTTATTTTTCACCCAAGATTCTATAGGATAAAGTCTTAGTTTTAATTTAAATAACCCAATAGAGAAGTTACATGATCAAAACAACTTTATCTAGACAATCTCTAAGAAAATAAATCAATTCCCAATAATTCTACAAGTTTATCTTTATCTAATTTATCTAAAATTAAATCAACCGATAAACAGACAAGAATTATCCGATCCCAATAATTCAACAAGTTTATCTTGAATCAATTTTATCACAAAATTAATTCAACCGATAAACATACATGAATTATCTAATTCTTTCAAATTTTAACCAATTTGATAAATCTGACATAAGTCATCAATTATTGAAAAAGCACATTGTGTCGTTACAGGATGTTGTGAGCTAGCAAAGGGGACCAAATGGACTTATATAGTTCAAGCTTCCAATAATTATGAAACTCAATATCTTAGATATACATTTCATAATTATCAACTCTAACGCTATTTCACTAAAAGCTTGGAGCTGCACTCTAAAACTATATAGAATTAGGAAGCCCGTATAGCTAAGTCTCCATGACATATCATAGTGTATCGTATCCCCATATGATAACCCATAATCGGTTTAAGGACAAGTTCTGTCTTACCTTCCTGATTATTTTTATCTTACGTTCCATTATCTCACCGTCAGAAAACTTACTATCCAATGACAGTATACTATTCGGTTACACCTATGTATCTAAATGGTTGAGCGCTCTAGTTTTTCAATTACAGAATAACGCATATAAAAGAATATCATTACTTATAAAGAGGAGCTATGGATTTCATATCTATGAATAACATGTCTACGTTATCAAGAGTCATGCCTCCAACGTACCAGCATGTATACCACTATTAAAATGTAGGTGTTACCCTTTGGTACATCAAAAGACACAAGTCAAGACAACGGGCTCACTATTCATCTCAGGATTAAGATACAACACAACTGATTGTCTAAAGTGAATCGATTTGCTGAGACAGAATTATTAATCCAAATCAATTTACTTTATGTCCCGATCCAACGCATCGTCACCTATGATAACGTGCCAATGTTTCTATTCATGGAGTCCACCTCCGATGGTCAAGATAAACTATCTCCCAAAAGGGATATAGACAACATAACAATCCTTGCATGAATAAAGCGCCTAACTTTATTCGCTCGATCGTGGATCGTATGATTTAGACCATCACCTTAAGAATCGTATCTTCCGCATAATACGTCCATCATATGCCCAATTCTTAAGGTTTAGACGACAGTTTCAGACATTTGTTTACTTAATATACATTCAACAAATATGAACGTAAAGATGACAAGATTTGGTATATAAATAATGAATAATTATTTATTGATAAAAATATCTCTAAAAACTTATTACATTTTTACTCCTTAGGGCATACATGTCTAACAAAACTCACAGTTATTTTCACATTCTTTATAAGTTAAAAAAAATCCATATGCTTTTACATGATCTCTTAATTTTCCACATTTGCTTATCTTGTACTTGTATTAATTTTACTTGTGCACAATTTCTTATCAAATCATTATTTAGATTTATGAATTATAATTATAAGTGCCTGTTTTGATTTACAGGTTTAAACGAAATGTTAAAAAAATCTAATTTTTTTTTAAGAAAAATATTATAGCAAAATAGAACCAAACGCACTATAAATACCCTCTTTTTTTGTCTATATATTTGACAAAAAAATGAAAAGATAATTTTTTATGCCGTTTACTTGAAAACTACAATTTTTTTTTTTGAATTCTTTAGTAAATTCACTATAGTGAATTTCACTTAACTTTTTTTAAAGGCTATAGTCAACACATATATATATGTATTCATTTAAGTAAAAGTAAAATATTGTTTATAATTTTTTGTCATGATAAAACAAAATAATTTTTAGAATTTTGGTTTCCAAAATGTACAGTAAACAACATGACAAATGACAATCCAAAACTTTGGGAAAAACCATCCTTTAGAATAAAGGAAATGCTATATTTTTTTTTGAAACTTTTTGAAGTAAATATCAGGTTTGAAAAATATTCATAGTAAATAGTAGTAAAATGATAAATTTTGAGTAATTTTTTTTACTCATGATAAATAGATAAGTAAAACATATTTTTATAGAGTAAATTTTTTATTTATTGAGATTTAATGCAAATATTTATAAAACTTACTATTTACGTCAATAAATTTTGAAAAAGTTAAACTTACTATAATTTCCGATAAAAGGAAACATGTTCAAAAGAATGTTCAAATCTATCCAAATCTTGCTAACATTTTATTAGACAAATTTTATTATATTTTGTTGAATCATCATATTGTGTTTAATCTAACATAATAACGATATAATGTGATGATCGAAAGCTATATTTTAGTAATAAGGTAGTTATTTATTATGTTTTTAACACAAATTTTTCTTATTTATTCCTTTAAGTTTTTATTATTTTTCCAATGTTTACCGTATTTCTACAAGGTTTTGGATTAATAAAAATGATATTCACTATATTATTATTGTTGTTGCTATCAAAGTTATCAATGTCAGTATTATTGAGTTATGGCAAAATTTAATTTTGGTACTATATTTATGATATTAAAACTCTAATGTTTCGATAATGTTAGTGTGGTATATGTCATTATTTAAAAATTTATCTTTTAGAACATAAAAAATCTTTTTGTATCCTTGTAGTCTAAAGCAATTAAAAAATTCATTCTTAGAAAAAATAAATTAAAAAAAAAGAAAAAAATTCTCCATGTCCTAAAAAATGAAATTTTAATACTTTTATGTTTTTTTATATAAAGAAATTAAGATGAGATGACAAAAATTGTTATGTAAAGTTTTAAAGAAAGAAAAAAATCTCCATGTCCTAAAAATTGAAATTACACTGCTTTATGTTTTTTTGTAAAAAGAAATTAAGATGAGATGCCAAAATTGTTATTTTATATCTCAAAACATGTTCTGATATGATTTTCTTTTTAAATAACAAAGTCCTTAAATGAAAATGTTTGATAAGATGCTGAGCTAGACTACGATGGGATGTATCCACCCTACCAACTGTGCATGTTTTAAAATAGTTAAATTTGATTGATAAGATGTTTAAGAACGTTGGTTCGAATTAATTTTAGTTAAAACCATTGTAACATAAGAGAGCTTTACATTACAACTTATTTTTTTTGACGCCATAACATATACGAGTTTTTATATTATATCAACTAAAAGTTTTATTTGAAAGTGAGAATGCCAACACCTCATAAATTATTATTATTATTGTTATTATTTTATAGATTTTAAAGGCTAAAAATTAAATACTTACATGTTAAGTCTTTTTTCATTCAAATATGAGACATTGCCAACCGGAATAATCATATTTCATCGTCTTTTTTTTTTCTTTTTGCTGAAAATATTTTTCCTTCACTTATTATTTTCTATTCATTATACTGCAACAACTTAATTAAAACCAAAAATACCAAACACCCTATAATTAAAATTATTAATTTCTTAAAAATGTTAACGGCGAAAATACAGATACATAAACCATAAGTCTACGAATTACATGTAGGTATCTATTTTTCTATAAAAACACCTTATAAATTATTTTTATTAATTTTTTTAAAAATTTTGACGATTGAAATTTAAATATCTAAACGATAGGTCTTTTTTAATTCCAATATGAGAAATTGCGAACTATATCTGTTTTTCCATTTTTTTCCTTCTTTTTGCTGAAAATATTTGCCGTTCATTTATTATCTTTCCTCTTCGTGGAGAACGATCCGTCGTTTTCTTTCGCAGGGAAGATCCTAACTGGGGGACCAGGGTAGCTGGCGTGCATAGGGCCCACTGAAACACAAGCGAAAACAATAGGCTTTTTTCGATAAGGGTTACTTTTCCCAACTCAAGACCAATAGCACACCTCCACGTGTCTACTTATGGATGAATGTTTGACAAATCAGCAAATTAAAATCCACACCATGTAACTCCCCCTCCTTCCCCCTCTATCCTATATGAAAGACAGTATAAGCCTATCCACAAACCTCCCAAACAACAACGGACCGCCATTTCTCTTTTCTCTCACTCAAAAAAAAAAAAAAAAAACCATAGATACACATATACGTACATATATATATATATACAAAAATATAGTCTTTTTTTTTAATTTTGCGTGTGATGGACTGGTAAGGAGGCTTTTGGCTGAAAGGAAAGAGAAAATGATGGTGATGGAGTGTTTTGGGGTGGGAGCTCGGAGCCTTGGGGCTGTGACTGTGTCGTTTTACCAGGGAGGCGGGTGGAGAAGAGGAGGAGGCGTGGTGAGGAAGCAGAGAGCTCGGATTTACGGGCTGGATTTGTGCCGGCGTTCTTCTCTGCTGCGGGTGACGGCCAATGCCGGGAGCGAGAGTTGCGTGGCCGTCAAGGAAGGCTTCGCCGACGAAGAGGACTACATCAAAGGCGGCGGCTCTGAGCTTGTTTTCGTCCAAATGCAGCAGAACAAGGCTATGGAGAAGCAGTCTAAGCTCTCTGACAAGGTTTTCTGTTTTATCCTCTCTCTCTCTATATATATATATACGTCTCTCTGTGCTCTGTGATTACGAAATTTTTTAGGTTTTGGCATGTTTATAAATTCTGAAGAGGATGACATTTCTGTTAGTTGATGTTTAAAAAATGGAGAATTTTTAGGCCAACCAGATGAGAATTCTGGAGACCTCCGTACTTGTTTGAATTTTTCTTTCGGCGAGAATGTTCAATTTTCAGACTAAAATTTAACATTTTGTCAAAGTTATGGCTTTTTGCTGGTTCAATCTAGTTTAGCTCAATTTAAAGCTCATTGCAACTTGAATTAGTGGTTGTTAAAGTATTTAATTTGAATTTGAACTAAACTAACAGTGCAGTTGAGACTGCGCTGAACTCTCTCAACTTAAAATTCAAACTCCTTTTATTTTAACATTTGAAACTAATATTAAACAGTAACTTTATTTTTATATTTTTTGTATTTCTAATTTTACATTATTATTTCATATTATTTTTTAATTAAATAACTTTTTTTTACATGTTTCATGTTTGTCTTTTAATTAAATAATTTGTTCATAATTCGTATTAGAGTTATCAATATTTATCTAAATATAAATTCAGATTGGATATCTTATTTAAATAAACACTTTAACTACACATACAAATGCCACTTCAGATCACTGTTTAAACTACACAATTTCGACCAAACAGGGTTCATTGTTTTGGTTTCATTTCTTTTATTTTTTTTAAACTAAGTTTTGCTAATTTTGCATTGTTTGTAGCTACCGCCAATTGGAGATCAAATACTGGATTTGGTGGTGATAGGATGTGGACCGGCCGGTCTTGCTCTGGCTGCTGAGTCTGCTAAGTTTGGACTAAATGTTGGACTTATTGGACCAGATCTTCCTTTTACAAATAATTATGGTGTTTGGGAGGATGAATTCAAAGGTAATCCCAAAGAAAAATAATACACATGCGTGTGTGTATATATATATATTACATATTATATTATATATTATATATATCATGATTTTATATTTTTGCGTGTACATTTATAAATAACGCCACTTTGAATTATTATTATTATTTTTATAACGGCAATCTCTGCCTTGAACTTTGAATTCAATACTCTGCTCTGACTTTTGAGTTTAATTTCGTTATGGACCATATATTCTCTTAAAAGTTGGTTTTTTATACCCTAATTTTATCGTGGGAGTGAGCACGATGCTATTTGGGAATCCTTGCAAGTTGCATGACGTGGGAAACATGATCATCAATAACTACAAGCAAACTCTAGTTTTATCCCCACCTAATTTAGGTCTATGTACTACATTCAGATCTTGGGCTAGCAGGGTGCATTGAGCATGTTTGGCAGGACACCATTGTATACCTCGACAATGATGATCCGATCCTGATTGGCCGTGCTTACGGACGAGTTAGTCGGCATTTGCTTCACGAGGAGCTCTTAAGAAGGTAAGACAAAATCCTAGTTTCTACTCTGATTGTGTTGTTGGGTACATGGTGTTTGTAGATGCATAATCTGTATTAATTTTCCCTAGGTGTGTCGAGTCAGGTGTTTCGTATCTTAATTTGAGGGTGGAAAGCATCGATGAAGGTGCCAATGGTCATAGTCTTGTAGTCTGTGAACAAGATATCGTCGTTCCCTGCAGGTAATTCTTTCCTTACACTATTCTTCTTCTTACCATTTTGTTTCAAGTTATTGGCTATGGCATTCATGGAGACTTAAATATATATAGTTATGATATGGCTTCTTTCAATTCTAACATGGTATTATAGGCTTGCTACTGTTGCATCAGGAGCTGCTTCAGGGAAGCTACTGCAGTATGAGGTGGGTGGTCCAAAGGTGTCGGTCCAAACAGCTTATGGCGTGGAGGTTGAGGTAGGAATCTGGAACACAATTTGTTAACTCTTCATACGTTGTTAAAAAGTCTATTCGAGAAATTCATTGAATCATACAAGATTACAAGTTTATAACTACCGTAAAAATTTTATTCGAGAAATTCATTGTATCATACAAGATTACAAATTGATAACCACTGCTTCACTTCTCTTCGTTTTTTTGCACGGGAAGGTTGTCATAAATATCCCCTTTTTGCATTTTACTGAAAAATTATCCTGGAAGTTCCATAACTAGCAAGATGGATGATTTAAGTTCACTTGTAATTAGTTCTTGAGCTCTGCTGCTACGGTGGCTGATGACAAAGATACTGTTAAAGAATGTGTTGGTCTATCTTTCTGGTCATTTAAAGTGCTTCTTAATATAATGGTGAAAACTGAAAAGTTCCCTTTTCTTCCTCTGATAATTTACCCTCGTTTGGTGTACAGGGTGTAAGAAAAAACCAGTCTGTAATAATCATTTTAATAAATTCAAAAACCTTAGTTTTACTCTAATATTATATAATGACAAGTCATGTCTTCTTCCTGATCAAGTTACGAGCTTAAATTGCTCTTTGGAGCCGCAAGATCGTAATGTCCAATAACTCTGTCCCTTTATTCTTAAAAATTTCAGGTGGAAAACAATCCATATGACCCCAGTCTCATGGTTTTCATGGACTATCGGGACTACATGAAGCAAAAAGTTGCATGCTTGGAAGCAGAATATCCAACATTTCTTTACGCCATGCCCATGTCTCCAACAAAAGTCTTCTTTGAGGTTTGTACACCGCACGTTATTTTTTGCGTCATGTCACTCATCTGAATTATTTGATAAAATAGTTGGAAATGTGGATTTTCAGGAAACCTGTTTGGCTTCCAAAGATGCCATGCCTTTTGATCTACTAAAGAAAAAGCTATTGTCAAGGTTGAAGACAATGGGGATCCGAGTTCTAAAAACTTACGAAGAGGTACCTACTTTCTTGTCGAAGTTGTAGTTCTTATTGTTTAGTTGAGTAAAACTTCTTGCTCACTTGCACAGTCAAATGCATTCTCTTTTTTTAGCTTTTGTACTCATTATTATTCAAGAATTCACATATTATCTTTACTGAATTATTTTTGACTTTAACAAACCAATTGCGTGATATAGCTGTACTTGTGGATCAGCATTGTATAGAGGCTAAAAATTGATGGCATTGTACTATGTTGTAATGTGCAGGAATGGTCTTATATTCCAGTTGGTGGATCCTTACCCACTACAGAGCAAAAAAACCTTGCATTTGGTGCGGCTGCCAGCATGGTACATCCAGCCACTGGTAAGAAAAACTGAACTTTGCCAATGTTTTTCCCTTTAAAACTACTCGGAACTGTTCTCAATGTTTTTGCTTTTGCAAACAGGCTATTCAGTAGTGAGATCTTTGTCAGAAGCTCCAAAATATGCTTCTGTAATCGCAAATATTTTGAAGCAAGACAATTCCAAGGGCATTCTTAGCCTTCAAAGAAATAATGGGAATATCTCCATGCTGGGTAATTACAGTCTAAAACTTATACTCTTTTTTAGGCGAGTTTGCACTGTGTAGGAATAATCACTCTTCATCTTTTACATTGAAATTCACTCATCTCTCTGTCCCCATTCTTTCACTTCAGCTTGGAATACTCTTTGGCCACAAGAAAGGAAACGCCAAAGGGCCTTCTTCCTATTTGGATTAGCGCTTATTGTGCAACTGGATATTGAGGGTACTAGGACATTCTTCCGAACTTTCTTCAGGTTACCTAATTGGTACGATCATTTTCTACACCGATAAACAATAATTGACTTAGCTAGCTCTATAGAAGGGCACCTTACTTTTCTTCAATTAAGCTTGAAGATGGCTTGCTTTTCAAATATGATATGAAGAAGATGTAAAGGATGTGTTTCCTTTTGCAGGATGTGGCAAGGTTTTCTTGGCTCAAGTCTCTCCTCGGTCGATCTCGTGGTGTTTGCATTTTATATGTTTGTCATAGCACCGAATAATTTGAGAATGAATCTCATCAGACATCTTCTTTCTGACCCTACAGGAGCAACTATGATTAGAACTTATCTCACTGTATAACCTGTACACATTTTAGGCTACAGTAGTAGCCTGCTCGTCATTTTGGAGAGTTACTAGGTATTTGTGTAGATGTTGTATACATACATGGTTCACATTCTGTTTGTCTAAACAATAATGTAAGTATATGCTATTGCTTTTTTTTAGCTGCAAAAAAAAAAAGAAAAAAGAATAGATCTCAAGTCTTCCTATCGAACCCTTTTTCTCAGGTTTGCTCATGACGACTGCGAAATTAATACTATTCTAATAAAAGGAACAACATTTAACAGAATCGTTTCAATTTCCACATTCATATTCTATTTTCATGTGTAAAGGCATGTTGCAACCGTAAAGGGAAGTTTTATCAGTAGCACCTTATTCATCTTTGACAAAACTACAGTCTTGAAAAACAAGAGAGCTTTTTTTTTGGGGGGTTGCTACCGTATAGTTTTTGAAACAACTAAAACACCTCAGGGACGAAATTATAGGGACGAAACAAAGATAATCCTTTCTTTAAATTTAAGAACGACGATAAAGTTATGTAACTAAGTATTAATCAAGTCTGCTGATCGACATCGACACTTAATGGCTGCTGTATCAACAAAGCAAGAAGAAAACAGAGAAGAATTAAAATACGATTCTTCCAACTATTTGTAAAAAAGAGAGTTGTTTGGTGTCCCTGACTCTAAACGGCTGCAACGGCATACAATATGAAGTCAAGTTGTAAACTTTTAAAAAATGGCGGCCATAAATAATCTGGACAACCGATCTAGTACTGGGGACTTTTGGGTCTTCTCATTGCTATTCGCCATTTCTTCCTTCATTGTTCAGCGACAACTTAAGCATCTTTGTTTTTTCTTTGAAGTCCAACAAGCAAGCTGGGATTCTTGTGAATTCCATTTCCAGCCTAATTTGCTGCGTATACAACTACATTGCCAAGAAGATAAGCCCTGCTTTGCATGTTGACGAGCGGATTGAGACTCTCAAAGCCTAGCTGGTGGAGCTGAAGGAGATAAGGGATGATGTGAAGACACAAGTTGAGAAAGCTGAGGTGGAGGGATCAACCAGCAGAAGCCAAGTCAAAGGGTGGCTGCGAAGAGTAGAATCTGCAGAAGATAAAGCAAATTCGATGTTAAGAGAAGATCTGGAGCGACGACAATGATCTGGATGCTGCACAGTAGACGGTTCTTTGGCGTACAAAAAGGGGAAGAGAGTTCAAAAGATGCATGTGGAAATAAGAGAACTGAAAAGCAAAGGCTCTGAACTTAAGTATATTATGGTGAATTATGCGTTGACTTCTAAATCCGTTGAGGAGATCCCTGCTACGCCAGCAGTTGGGCTTGATCTAATGTTGGAGCAAGTTTATATTTTGAAGATTATAAACGATGGATTTCTGACCAAAACACACCATTTTGACGTGGTGATATGGGTGACCGTGTCCAGCGACTTCGTATCTGACAAAATCCAGCAGGCAATAGAGGAATGAAGCAACAACAAGAAGAGCTTCCAAGATACAAAGGGCACTGAAAGGGAAAAAGTTATTGCTATTACTCGATGATGTTTGGAAAGAGGTCAAATTTTAGGAGATTGGAATTCCCTTTCCAGACAAGCAAAACAAGTGCAAGGCAATATTCACCACAAGGCTCGAGGATGTCTGCGCCGACATGGCTGCTGATTGGAAGCTAAAAGTGGAGTTCTTGAGAGACAGAGATTTGTGGCGTCTCTTTTGCAGCAACGTTAGAACAGCAGAACTTAAAAGATTGAAAGTCCACTGAGCCTTTTGCAGCAATGGGCATTGTCTTTTCCTTCCTTGGAAAGACTTGCTGTGATTGATTGTCCAAGGCTTAAAAAGCTACCAATCAAAGCACACAGCAATGCCTCTAATTTGCCAACATTGTATGGTTCCAAAGAATGGTGGGATGGATTGGAGTGGGATGAAACAACCATGGAGTCTACTTTACTTCCTCACTTCATTGCAACTGCTTAGTGAACAGAGCTCTAGTGTTGTTGTTGTTGTTGTTTTTTTGTGTGTTTGGTTTTATTTTATTTTGTTTTGTTTTATCTTATTTTCGTTTTGTGAATACTAGTGTTTCTAGGTATTTGTATATTCAACAATGCAACATTGCTCTTGTGATTTTCCTTTCTCTTCTTTTTCTTGGTGAGAAATCCGAGAAAATTGTGTCTCTTAATGGTGTTGAAATGTCTTGATTACTTAAAAATGTCATTAACTTTTTACCTCCCATGAAGCTGTAAGTTAGTGTAGAATTTTTTGTTTTATCTATTTTTGTGAGAATAGAACTCTGGGCCTTTGTATTGAAAGCAATGTACTCTAGTTTCTGAAATTTCTTACTCATAAAAAGAGCATGAGCTGCTGATTCTATTGTAAAAATGTTGACTTTTTCATTTTTGGTCCCTCGCTCCATTTCTATTTACTGGTTAAAAGCACGTGCATATTCAGTTTGGTGAAAAAAGAAAAAGAAAAAGAAGATAAATATAAGGTTACGAGGAAAATATGGAAATAAAGAGAAAAGCAAAAAAGAAAAAAAGAGTCTTTAAAAAAAAAAAAAAAAAAGAGGATGAAAGGAATACATATGGAGCAATAAAAAAGCTATTCTTACTTTTAATGTATGTATAGATTCTTCCTTGTAATCTGGTTTTCGTACCGAAATATTTTGGCTCTCTTGGAATTTGTTTGCTTTCTTTATAATTTCATTTTTACTGTCACCAAAAAAATGCACATACGTATAATTAAGTATCTCCAATAATGGTAAGAAATATCCATAATTCATTTGCATTTTCATCGTTAATTAAGGGAGGGGAAACTATAAAGGAACATAGGAAACGACAACAAAATCTATCAAAACAACCACAAAGCTGCAAAATAATGATAACAAGGAAAACGACGAAAAAGGACTACTGAAGGAGCAATAACAGTGGAGGTAAACGAGAACATACCCCCCTCCTCTTTTTTTTTTTGAATAATGAAGCGCCGTCGGTATTCTGTTCTTCAGCGTTATAAAAGGGCTCCTTAAATTTTGATAGGAATGTTCCTTGTTCTTAGAGGATGTGGTTTTATGGACTCTAAATACAATACGAAAATTGTACTAAATTTAATTTTTTCAAAACTATTTATAATAAATAATTTTTTTTCAAAATATTTGTATTAAATAACATATTTATAGTAAATAATTTTTTACCCTTTGTTTATAGTATGAATAATTCTTATTTATACAACAAATAGATTTAAAGTGAAAATAGTATATTTACTTCATTGTTTATAATATAAATAATTCTTGTTTATACAGTAAATATAATTATTTACTCATAAGTTTACTATTTACAAAAATTTTTAACACTTATTATTTATTTCAAAAAGTTTCAAAAATCTAAAATACTAAAAAGCACCATTAAAAATGAAAAACCGACGACCAGAGGAAGCGAGGGTAAAAATTAAAATTGCAATAGTTCAAAACAAAAATAAAAGTTGAAAACTAACATTGCAGGTGACAACTGATAGAAAAGAAAAATTAATAGGGTGTTTAACATAGTAGTTAAAACTATTGGTTAGAATTGTAAACACTGTAACATGTGTGAGTTTTACACTATAATGTATAAAAGCTTTACACTGTTTTTAACTGAAAAATTAGTTAGGAGTAACTTTATTAAAAACATGACGACCTAAAAAGATACATATATATATATATATATATATATATATATATATAGCAAAAACAATAGGAAAAAAGATTACGAAAATCTATAAAAGGGATACCAATTGGGCGATTACGTAAGAGACGTAAGATAAAGATTAAAAATGACGATAGAAACGAAGACGACAAAAAAAACATCAAAACAACAATTCAAAGGGCAAGTGACAACACCAACCAGAAACGAGATTATAAAAAAATAAAAATAAAAATAAAAGAGAGAGAACAACAAAAAATTTTAAGCAATAGCAAAACTTGAAATAAAAAGGGCAACGTAAATGGAAAGCGGCATAATAGCTTAAAACGACAATAAAAGTGGCAAGCGACAGCAACTGGAAAGAAATTAATTAACAGGAAAACAACAAAAAAAGAAAAAAGGTGAAATGGGAGTCGATTAATTTAGAAAGGAGCACAAATCTGATACTAAAATGTTTTTCATAACCATTCGTAGGTATTTGGCTCTAGTTTAGAATCAATTAGTTCTAACTAACAAACAATGTAAAGCTCTCAGTAGATATAGTAAAAAACAAAAAATTACTATAATATAAAGTTCTCATACGCTACAGTATTTTTAACCAAAATTGGTTTTAACCATACTTCTCAAACACCCTGACTTATGTTGTTTTGTCTAATTTTTGTTATTCAAAAAGATAAAATTAAAATAAGTTTTTAAAATTCAAAAAATATTTTGTAGTTTTTAGATTTTTTATGAATTCTTAATCCTTTCCTGTCCAAGCATAATTTGTACCATAAAAATGGCGGAACCCATTTCATCAAATTTACAATTTTAGTTATGCTTCTATTTGATAACAAAAATTATAGCTCTTAATAATTGAAATACACAACTTTGTTTTAATTCAATAAGAAACACATATCTATATATGTGTATATATATTTTTTCCACGTGCAAGAGTCTAAAACAGGATAATATACGATGAAAATGCTAGAGCTACAGAAATGTCCGTCTGCAGGCTGCAGCAGGTGTATTAAATCAACAAATTAATTAAGAAAAAGCCCAAAAGCTCAAAATATGGCAGCAAATTAATGCTTCGTTTGATAAAGTGGTTTCAATTATTACCCTATAATGCTCTAATATAAAATAAAAATATACTATAATTATTTTAGTTCTAACTTATTATTACCAACTTATTAGCAACAAACAACAATAGTTGTAATCTCAACAAATGACAAAATACTGCCAGCATATAACTCTAAACATAACAAGACGGCAGGCTAAACAACCGCATCATGCTCCGTTACGGGGTGGAGCCACGTTCACCCCGACAAACGAGGATGGACAATTGTCCTACTTCAATTTTTTATTTTATTTTTTTATATAAACTTTTATAAAATTATATTTTATCCACCTTAAAATTATATTTTATTCTCTCTAAAATTTTACTTTTTTTTTTATTTCGTTTATATTATTAGTTCAATCACGTCTCCATCCTCTATTAAAAAGAATTTGGGTCCGCACACAACTCCATTGCCAAGAAGATACAGTGAACTAGCTATATGAGCTGAAGGAGAAAAGGGCTAAGGGATGATGTGAGGATACAATATTTGTTTACTTGTACAGTAATGGCAAGAACATACAACAACTTTAAAATGGCAATAAAAACGACACAACGACAACAAAAATATAAGTAAACTTGGAATGACCATGATCAATTAGGGCCCGTTTGGTTGGATATTTGAATCACGGTTTAAATCATTTTGCTACAGTATTTTCTCTCACAAAAATTTAAATCTTCGTTCAAATACTCAAACCAAACGGGCCTTACTCACACCTGGATAACTACATCGGAAAAACAAAACAAAAAGGAGAATGACGAGTCAAACGAAAATAAAAGGAGAAAGCAATGGCGAAAACAAACAACGAAGACAAGAATTTTGAACGACAGCAAATGTGGAAAACGAGAATGATAGAGAAACGACGATACAAATGAAAGGACAGTTGATGTGAAAACATTAGACAACAATTTTTTTTTTATATATATATATATATAGGATAGAACACAAGACAGCTTGAATATATGTACGAACGTTATTTTCTTTAATGTAATACCAAATTAGAGTATCAATACCAAAATTTAACATTTAAGTAAAAAAATTATTCTATGATGCAGTACTCTTTTTGGAGTTAAATTTGACATATGCTATATTTGGTGGTAAAATTGATATCAAGTATTTCACATGTTAAATTTTAGCAATCAATTTTTATTAGTTGATGTATTTATTTTGTTTCATTTAATCTCTACAGTGTTGATATTTTTAAATTTTTTTTTAATTTTAAAAGTTTACTTTCACAACTTTCAAAGCATAATATAAAATATATATATATCAAACGTAGATGTAATATTTAAAATTATATTATACATTAAAACACCAATAAAAATAGTATATTAAATATGCACTTACATACTTTTTTTGTACCAATATAGCATTGATATTAATATTTGTATTGAAAATAGTACAATATAAAAGAAATTGATTAAAAAGAGACAAAAGGTCCATGGAAAGGGTTGTTATTTTTCACGACAAGTAGAAACTGTTGTTATAACCTTGATTGATTTTTCATCAATCTGACTTATAGGTGTCAAAATTAAAAAATTTGCAATACACGACATAAAACTACTCTTGTTCATATTAATCGTCAAAAAATTAATCCGACAGTTAATATGTATCATGAGAAAATGACGGTTCTTACGGTAAAAATTCAAAAAGAAAAAAAAATAAAAACCTAATCTAGAAGAGGTACCCAAAGGTTCCATGGTCTATCTTTAGGTGCAATTAGCATAGAATAAAACAACATTATGGAAGCACAAACTAGCAGAATCAGCCTTTAAATAATTTAGAGTACATTATAGGCACCATTAAGGTAATATATTAGAATAAATGGAATTGACTCCTTAGCTTTTTGACGTCTAGAATCTGGGAATCTGTGCCATGGCTGATGCTTCATTAAAATGCTCTTAAGACTTTCGATTACCTCAATCCAATTCTTTATACATCGTACAAGAGAATGATCAAATTCTAGCAAATAACATAACATTAAGTTATGAAAAGAATTAGCACTCAGACAGTGGAATGTTAAAAAGGCATGACGTTCTATGCACCGTATCATCGTTATAGGATTTTGTGGTGATTTGTCTAAGCAACTTTGGTGGCTCTCAAGTCTTGTCACAATACTTTATTAATTTGTTTAATGAACTCATACGAACAGACCAAATATTCTTTATGCTCCTTTCCTCCCCTACTAAATCTTAGGGCACGAATCCACAATACGTCAGTGTATTATTATTGTGTTATCTTTTAGGATTTGGTAACATTATTGGTTGATCCCTCAACACACACGTGTATATATGTATATGTATGTATATGTGTGTGTACATATGCATAGAGAGAGAGAGAGCACTTTTACATTTGTTGAAAAATAAACAGTCATTTCTTTAAAGTTACAGAAAAAGTAGTTGGCTTGAGCTACTAACTAATAAATGTTAATTACATAACTATATCTTTTAATAATTATTATTTTTAATCTATTTTTTTATTTTAAAAAAATTATAAAAGTATTTTTTGAATCTGAAAAGCTTGTTTTAATTTTTTTTTCTTAGATTTTTTGGTCAAAAAATATAAAGATACTCTTAGTTAGACCAAGTTTTGTTTCTAAAATATATTTTTCTTATTGAAAAAAATTTCAAAAGATATTTTAACATTCAAAAAGTTATAATACTTAAGTTTTTTTTTTTAAAAATTTGATGTTTTGTTTTAAGCGTTTTTATATTTTTATTTCTATAAGATATTTTTTATAACTGTTTAAAGGTAAGTATGTGGCTTTGCTCAATTTTATTATTTATACGGATGGAATTGAAACAAGTTTTTTAAATTTAAAAAATAACTTTGTGGTTTTTAAAAATTAAGAGACAAATTGACAAATAGTTAAAACTAAAAAGTATAATTATATAATTAACCTTAACTAATAATTAGCACAATCACCATTCAGACCAAAAAAAAAAAAACCACACAATTAAATTCTCCTGAGTCACTGGATTCGCTTTGCATTACTGATTTAAGGTGGAGAATTTATTTTAGATAAATTAACTTAATTAAGAATCTAACTACTTGTCTTTGAATTGGATTACATGGTTAATATATTTACTTTTGTTTTGAGAAGGAGGAAATCTCTTATTTATAACCTTCTAATAATTGAGTAACTATCAGTTAATAAGTTAAAACATGACCGCAGAAAAACACAAATATCACATATTTCGAGCAAAAACATCCATATAATAACTAAACTGATTAATAAACTTGAATATAACTTGATAAAAAGTTGATACAATTTATTGATAAAGTGATTGTAGCATTTAGCTTAGACAAGTACTTGTTGATAGTTTTTAATTTGTTGTTGTTTTTAACTTTTAAATATACACCAAGAAGTATAAACCACAAATATTCCATATAATAAAATTTTTCATTCTGAATATTGCAATAAGCCACTAACCTTCTCTTCTATATAAATCCCACTATACCGTCTTCCAAACACAATCAAATCAAAGCTTCTCATTCTTTTTCCTAAATATATCAGGTTCAAAAACACTATTTTTTTCTTTTTCTTTTTTAAGCATTAAAAAAAAAAAAGAAAAAACTTGTTAATGATCTCTTGCAAACGACCAGACAATTATATACATACAAAGGTAAGTAATGATATTTCGTGTACAATATGTGGAAAGGTGACAGAAGAGAGTGAGCACCCGTGGTCTTTTCTTGCATGCATCGTCGACCATGCTTGAAGCTATGTGTGCTCAGTCTCTATCTGTCACCCCTTCTCTTTTTTCCTTATTTTTTTGTTTCTTTTCTTTACCTCATAAAATTAGTACTCATCACTGTTTTTTTTAAAAAAAATCATTTTCTTATATAATATATATATATATATCTATATATATTTTGCTCTAGTCTTTGTGGCCTTATGGTTAAACGAACACCATAGAGGACATGTTCTGACTTTGTTTGTTAAAAGATGCCAAAATTTTTGTAGTCTAGGCCAATAGACAACAAGGTATGTAACAATTTTCTTTCAGGCGTTTTAGGTAGCTATGGATATTAAGGATATTTATGCTATTTACTTTTAAGGATACATACTTGTCTCATTTTAATTTACCCTTAACATGCATTTTTAGAGGTCTAACTACTATGACGTATCTGAAACATATAGTTTTGACCCTTCTGTGTGTTAGCTACCTATTTTTTTCTTGAGAATTATTTTATAACATTTTCCTTTTTCAAACCCTTTTTATCTTTCTTAAAACTCCTCACGAGTTATTTTTGTAGCAATATATATTACAAAGGGGCAAAAATTGTATATTAATCTCAAAAATCTCATAATAGCTAGAACTCTAAACTGAGCGAAAGGAATTAAAGTAAGACATATTCATATTTTCAGAAGCTACATGGTAAAATAATCCTAGATATTAATAATAGTGCGTGGAGTGATGAGATTATATTAAGGTGGCATAGTAAATGAAGAGTGGAGATTGCCCCCACAGAATAGAATGATGATACTTATATTTATAAAGGATTCCAACAAAAAAAGAAAAAAAATATTCCCATTTTGTATCAGAAAAGAAGTGTCCAAGTCATGTTTTCTCTGACTTTCCTTTTTAGTTATTAACATTTACATTTATGGTAACTTTCATGAACATTAAATCTTCACTGATTTGCAGTTATAGGAAAGCATATCTATGGTTTTTGGTTCCTGTGAAACAGATAATATTCTCCCAGTTACAACCAATACTTGCTAATCAGCGACAATAAACCAAATCGAACCACAAACAAATGTAAAAACAATTTTGTAGGAATTTTAAATTTATGCATCATACGAGACTGCATTAATCTTGATAACATTGATTTGATCCAAAACACAAATGGATATTTGATCCACTTACTAGCGAGCTCGAACTCTAACACAGATCAAAACAAAATTGACGATGTGCGTTTGCAATTTTGCATCCGAAAAACTAAATAAATAAAATGCGTATATACCAAGCCATTGAATCATTGATTATGCTTTGAGAGCTTTTTTTTTTTTTTTTTGCTAAGGGACACTAAGGCCACCGCAAGACACAACAGACCACCGAAACTAAAGAAATTTATAAAATGTATTAAAATTATTGATTAAAATTGTAAATATTATAACACGTAAAATTTTATATTTTAATAATTTTTTATTTTATATTATAATATATAAGAATTTTATATTGTTTTTAACTGACATTAAAAAACACATAAAGACAAAAAGGGCCCACCTACTGAGTTAATTAAGGGACGGTTGATAAATAGGTCAGACCAAACATAGACATTTTCTAAACTAGTTGCTTTAATTTAAAAGAGACATTTTCTAAACTAGTTGCTTTAATTTAAAACATAGACATTTTCTAAACTAATTGCTTTAATTTAAAACATTGACATTTTTTAAACTAATTGCTTTAATTTAACGTTATGATCTCTTTCCTTCCCATCTCTCACACAACCAAAATATGGCGTCAAAGAAGAACCAAAATGTTCTCCACATAGCTATGTTCCCATGGCTAGCCTACGGCCACATAATGCCATACTTTGAGCTCTCCAAGTCCTTAGCTCAAAAGGGTCACGAAATTTCCTTCATTTCAACCCCCAAAAACCTCAAGCCCCCTCACAAAACTAATTCCCCAAGACCTTTCTCATCTCATAACCTTGGTGCCACTTGCTCTGCCTCATGTGGATGGGTTGCCTCAAGGTACTGAGTCAACCTCCGAGTTACCGATCCACAAAGTCCCTTTCCTCAAAAAGGCCTACGACAAGCTCCAACTCGGCCTGACTCAGTTCCTTGAACACTCAAAGGATGTGAACTGGATTATCCTTGATTTTGCATGTTACTGGCTTCCTCTAATTGCGAATCGTCTTGGGATCAAGCTGGTATTCTTCACCGTATTGAATGCCACTGTGATTTCGTTTTTGGGACCGCCGTCGGAGCTTTTAGGTGGTTGCCGCCAGAGACCAGAGGACTTCACCGTCGTCCCGAGGTGGATGGACTCTCATTCTAACATCGCTTACAAGTTTTACGAGATTGTGAATCATTTCACATGCATGGACCCGGAGATGTCCGATGTTCAACGGTGGGCTACAGTTGTTCAAGGATGCCAAGCTGTGATCGTGAGAAGTTGTCCCGAGATTGAGTCTGAAGCACTGAGTCTACTCGGAAGGCTTTATGAGAAGCCAGTCTTTCCAATCGGGCTGCTACGACCTTCTCTTAGAGATGATAACTCCCTAGAAGACGAGAAATGGAAAGGTTTGAAACAATGGCTTGATAATAAACAAGAGAAATCGGTGGTTTACATTGCATTCGGTAGTGAGCTGAGTTTAAGTCCAGATTGGATACATGAGTTGGCTCATGGGATAGAGAAATCAGGGTTACCATTTATTTGGGTGCTAAATAATCGCCCTTTAGTTGAAGGAATTTTAGGCTCGGATATACTTCCAACCGGGTTTGAAACCCAGGTCTCCAACAGGGGATTGGTGTTGAGGAGTTGGGTACCGCAGCTTGGGATTTTAGCCCATGAGTCGATTGGCGGGATCATGACTCACTGTGGTTGGAGTTCAGTTATCGAGGCACTTGGGTTTGGTCGGGCTTTGATTTTGTTTGCCGGGACAAGCTCAGATCAAGGTTTGGTTGCAAGGTTCTTGCATGGCCAAAAAATAGGATTGGAAATACCCCGGGATGATAAAACCGGGGCGTTTACACGTGACTCGGTGGCTGGTCAATTCGGCGAGTCATGGTTGACCAAGATGGAGAGACATTTAGGGCAAAGGCACGAGACATGAGAGCAATTTTTAGCAACGAGGAACTTCAAAACAAGTACTTGAAAGAGTTTAGCGAGTTCCTTTTTAAGAGTAATTCGAGTCAATCTGAGTCACTTTAACTAGCCTTGCTCCTGCTAAGAATAATTTAAATATATTAGAATTAGGGTTGGTTATTTTCCTTTATCAGTAAGTGTGGATTAGTCTTTAATCCATTTGTTTGTAAGGGCTATGTAAACCCTACTTTATTAGTATATTGAATGAAGTTTGTTTTTCTGCATATTTGCTCCAATAATGTGAAACCCTAGCCTCCTTTTCTCTCTGTCTCTTTTGTTTCCCTTATTTATTTTACCATTTACATTGGATAATCTCACGTGATATTAGAGCTTGGTCACCGTACAATTTGATTGAATATGGTTTGCTCCTGGGTTTGGTATTTTGTACGTGCAATAAGAGAAAAGCCTTGATCGTATATTTGCAATTGAATTTGGAGAAGGCATCTACAACAACCACAAGTACGGTTTTTTCTATTTTCTTTTTGCTGGGTTTGATGCATGGAATTACAAACAACTTACAAATTGATTGAAAGGTTTTGTTCTTTTGGGCTTTTGGGTTTGACGAAATGGTTGAAAACGTGGCTCACGTTTTGAATGATGTTGATTGGAAGATGTGGTTTACGAATTAAGGAGTTCTGGAGAACGTGTTTTGGAAATTGATTGGTTCCAGAATTTTGTTAAAAAGAAAAAAACTGTTCTTCATCGCTTCATGTTGTTTGTTTTCGTTGTTTGGATATTTGTTAGTCTTTTATTCCTTTACTTGTAAGGGCTATATAGACACCGTTTTATTAGTTTATTCAATAAGCTAACTATGTGCGGCAATGATGTGAAACCCTAATTTTTTCTCTCTTCTCTATTTTGCATTGTGCAAGGTAAGATTAATCTTCTATATATGTAGACTTTTAATTAGCTAATTGTAATCGTAAGTATATGTGTGATACTTACGATTATCTTCGTTACCTTCGAGGTATGAAACATGGCCTGAAGACAGCCAAACAATGCAAGTTGTTGAGTGCAATAATTGTGCATGCCGACAGATGACCAAAGTCATGGCAATGTGGAGGGGTGTGGCCAATAGTACGGGGCACCTATTAGAAAAAGTTTGAACAGTCTGCTTGGACAATAACACGCCCTTGACAGGGGTGCGCCCCGCTAAGGCGGACCACTCTAGTCAACTAAAAAGGTGTTTGAAAAAGTGGTGAGAATCGTTAGTTAAAACTATTTTTATTGTAGCATATGAGAGCTTTACACTATAGTAATTTTTTTATTGTTATTATAACATGTGAAGCTCTATACTATTTATAACTAAATTTGTAGTAGAAACTGTGTAATTAGAACCACTGCCAAACAGCTGGTTTAACTAGTCTTGCTATGCGGTAAGAGTGCAAAAGTGTTTGTAATTTTAGTTTTAATTTATAAATTATAACTATAAAAAAATATAAAATTTTTAACAATTATAATAAAAAATAAAAAATTATTACAAAATAAACCACTTGTACGTTATGGCTTTTAAACTACAATTATAGTCGTAAGTATTGGTACAGTTATGTTGTATATTCACAATCAAATCAAAGCTTCTCATTCTTTCTCCAAACTATCAGTTACAAAAGCCCTTTTTTTTTTTTTTATTCTAGCGTTCAAAAACCTTGTTAGTATTAGGGTGTATTTGTTTCGTGGTTCGAATAATGATTTAAATTATTTTACTATAGTATTTTCTCTCATAAAAATTTAAATCTTTATTCAAATACTCAAACCAAACGGATTCTTAATGATCGGTTGTAAAATTAAAATCAGACAATTAGATAATTTAACGATGTTTCAGTACAATACGTAGATAGGTGACAGAAGAGAGTGAGCACCCGTGGTCTTTTGTTGCATATGCAACTTTGGTTTTAATATCTTAATCTATTGATTGGACACCCAGCAGGATGGAGCATTCTTAACCACTTTAGCTTGGAATGAAATTGACAGCACAGTTAGAGAAACTCATCCAACTCAAAGCCTCTGCTTTTTATAGACATTTGATGAGAAGAAAAAAAACAGTTGATTGTTTAGTAGATATTTTTATTTTTTATATTACTTTTTGTCGTCAGCATTTTTTTCTTTTTATTATATACATGTATTTTTAATTATTATATATAATTTTGAATGCCGGCCTTTTTGTTCCTTTTTAAATTATATATATATATATTAAAAAAAGTTAAAATAAAGTAAGGTTTAATAAAATTATAATAAATTAAATTATTATAATATTAACCACTCCACCAACTCACACACCTATAATAATTGCACCGCATTTATCGTGTTATTGATATTTTCAGCGTAAAATTGACAAGCCACCTAATATTTTTTGGAAATGAAAACGTATTACCTGTCAGTTTTTGTGTTTAGAAATTTTAAAAATGTTTTTATATATTTTTAAGATAAAATATTTAAAATATTTTTAATACAATTTTTAAAAAAATTTTATATTTCAAAATAAAAATATTTCACTTATCTTTAAAAAATACCAAACAACAATAATTGGAATATCTTACAATCATCATCAGTAGATATAAAGTTGGGAATCTTATGAAGCCGTATACAATCTTTAGACAAAGATAAGGCAAAATTTGCTAATTTATACGCCACTGAATTGCCTACACGAGGACAATGAGCACAATTAACAATATCAAAACTCCTTAGCAAATCATAGACATCGCAACATAGCGTTGCTTCATAGGACATATCTATATCATGACAAAGAGGGTGTTTGACGGTTATGGTTTGGATCATTTTTTTATTTATAAACAGTCTATAGCTCTTATATGTTATAGTAATAATAATAAAAAAAACACTACAATGTAAAGCTCTCACACGCTATAGTAAAATTAATTCTAACCACCGTACCAAACACCCTAAAAGATTGTGAACCACTTCCAAAGTGTTAGTTTAAACTCACGAACTCCAGGCCTTTTCAAAATACCATGATCTCTACAACTTTCGGTGATTACATAAATCCATTACCATGATCTCTACAAGCTTAGGTGATTACATAAATCCATTTCATTATTTTAGTGTCAACTTAATATTAAATTTAATATATATAATCATATATTAGTATAATAATAAGCATGATTAAAACCAAAACCTTTCATGTTGAATTAAAATGATTTAAATTAACCTACTCAGCAATAGGTTATCGACTTGTACAAAATAATACTAAAATTAAATAAATTTAAACGTTTTAAACAATGATGCCGTTTATATAAATGGAAAAAGACACATCTATTTTTTATCATTTTTAGCAGTTTTAACAAATAACATATATATTCACACACACACACATACACACCAAAACAAGGAAGGTAAATGTGGAGCACGTCCTCTACATACCTAATGGAGACATTAGATTTAAGGGTAGATTTGGTGTTGTCAATATATAATTATTGCCTATAAACTTCATTCATTGCACTTAGACTAAAATTACCTTAAGAGATTGTACTAGCTAATTAATTAATTAAAAATATCTAATTTTCTTTAAGATTATTAATAATAACTTAGTAATCAAACATAAATAAAATAAAAAGATGAAAGGTTAACTTTGTCAACTTATAAGCATCTTTATTACAAAACCATTTCTTCATTTCCTTATTTTTAATATTATTGTCCCGTTTTAGATCTTAACAGACAATTAATCATTAAATTTATATTAAAAATGCACAATATACAAGAATAAAATAAATCATAATAAAAGCTAATGAGGATTAAAAATAAGGGTTAACCAAGTTCAAACTATGTTTAACTTTGATTTTATTTTTGAATTTTTCCTACAAACTTAATCTTTTCTAGCCTCTTTATTTCTATTTATTTTAATTATATTTGAAAGCATTTAAAATCTATATTTACAAAAAAATGATGGATATATTAATTCTTGTTTTAAAACTCACAATTAGTAGAACACAATATTAAGAAAACAATTATTAAGCAAACAAACATACAGTTAATAAAACATTTCAAATATATATCATAAAATATATTACAAATACAAGTTAAAGGACAAAGTAAAAACATTGGACCTCATGATCTGAATACATTATCAAACCCTAAGCAAGATGCGTTTTGAGAGTACAAAATACTCCATAATATTTGTCATCCCAGTACTAGCACTAATGAATATAAAAGTTTTAAGAACGGCATGTTACCAAAAAAAAAAAAAAAAGAAGCAAACACACTAAACATAAAATAAAGACCAACATCACATAAACAAAAGCGTTATTCAAAACACAGAAACATAAACTCTGAACATGTTGTAAATAAAACCAAAATATCATAAATGGAGTGCAAATCCAATGGCTACTTGCTACTATCTTTATCCCAATCCAGCTTTGAAATTGCAATGTCAAGCTAGATGAATAACACTCATTTTGTCCAACAATTCTTCAACAGTTGAAGCAGTAATAAAAGTTTGTCTTCCCTTTGTTGAATAAAATTCTCTTCCACAGCATGATCTAAAAACTTCAACAAACCATCATAAAAACCATTAACATGAAAAAGCCCCAATGGTTTTGAATAAATACCCAACAATTTCCCACTAGTAGCTACAAACGTTTCCTCAATAGTACCTATGCCACCAGCCACCAGGTAAAACTATAAAAGTATCAACTATATTAATCATGGCTTCTATACGTTTACAAATACGGCCAACTTTTTTCTCTATACCTATAATCTTATCACAAATATTATATTGAGAAAGGACTTTAGGCATAATCTCTAACACTTGAGCACCATTAGATTGCGTCGTCGTTGAAACAACCAGCCCTAAACTACCTCCCCATAAACTAAATTAATTTTTCTACATGCTAAAACTTGCCCTAAGTGCTCAGCCGCTTCTAAATAAACTTTATCTTTTCCAAAACTAGAACCACAAAAAATACAAACAATTTCAATTTTCCTAGATAAATAAGAAGACATAATTGTCTTTATTTTTTTTAAGTGTTTTTAAGGACTTTTTGGTTTAAGTTTGCTTTGCCAAATCTCCTTAAGTTCTGAATAGGATCTTAAAGGAAATAAAGATACATATAACTAACAAAAGCAAGATAAATTTTTCAAAAATTTACTCAACAACTCTACAAAGTTTTAGAAAAAGGGCAAATAATCAGATACACTTTTGAAAATTGAGATAAAACTATGCAACTTGTGACATAATCAAACAAGTCTACATAAAGGGTGAAATTATTATGCGCACAAGTGTATTTCAATATACTTCGAGATGTGTTGCCATCTGACAAGCCCAGAAAAATTATGAAATTATTTTCTCGACACGTTTGTCATTATAATTCTCTCTCAGGCCAACAATGACCAAAATGTTCTTCACATTGTAATGTTCCCATGGCTAGCCCACGGCCACATAATGCCATATTTTGAGCTCTCCAAGTTCTTAGCTCAAAAGGCTCACAAAATCTCTTTCATTTCTACCCCCAAAAACATCAACCGCCTCACAAAACTGATTCCCCAAAACCTTTCCCATCTCATAGCCTTGGTCCCACTTCCTCTGCCTCATGTAGATGGATTGCCTCAAGGCGCTGAGTCGACCTCCTAGTTGCCGATCCACAATGTCCCTTTCCTCAAAAAGGCCTACGACAAGCTCCAACTCGGCCTGACTCAGTTCCTCGAACAATCAAACGACGTGAGATGGATGATCCACGACTTTGCCTGTTACTGACTTCCCCGAGCTGCGAGTCGTCTCGGGATCAAGTTAGTTTGCTTTATGATAATAAACGCCACGTCGCTCTCTTTTTCGGTCGCCATTGGACATGTTAAGCGGTTACTGTCAGAGACCGGGGGACTTCATCGTCGTTCCGAGGTGGATAGACTTTCCTTACGACAACGTCGCCTATAAGTTGTACGAGATAGCAAGTCACTGGAACTGCATGGACTCGGAGGTCTCTGACTTTCAGAGACTCGCTGAGGTGGTTCAAGGTTGCAATGTTGTTCTCGCGAGGACTTGTCCTGAGCTTGAGTCCGGCTCGCTGAGTCTACTTAGAAAGCTTTACGAAAAGCCAGTTCTTCCAATTGGATTATTGCCACCGCCTTGGAAAGATGAGAAGTCCCGCGAAGATGAGAGATTGGAAGGTTTGCAGCAGTGACTTGACGCTAAAGAAGATAATTCGGTGGTTTACATCGCACTCTGCACTGAGGTGAGCCTGAGTCAAGACTCGATGCACGAGTTAGCTCATGGAATAGAGAAACCCGGGCTGTCCTTTATCTGGGTGGTCAACGATCGGCCACTAGTTGAAGGAACTTTCTGTTTACATTTAATTCCTATAGGGTTCGAATCTCGGGTCTCAGGTCGGGGCTTGGTGCGGAGGGGTTGGGCACCCCAGCTCAAAATCTTGGCTCATCCATCGGTGGGTGGGTTCTTGACTCATTGCGGCTGGAGTTCGGTTATCAAGGCATTCAGGTTTGGACGGGCATTGATTTTGTTTCTAGGAGGAAGCTCGGATCTTGGGTTGGTTGCGAGGTTATTGCACAGTCGCAATATCGGGTTAGAAATACCCCGAGATGATAGAACTGGATCCTTGACAAATGACTCAGTAGCCAAGTCAATTCCGCGAGTCATAATTGACCAAGAAGGAGAGCCACTTAGAGCAAAGGCACAAGCCACGAAGGAGATTTTTAGTAATGTGGAACCTCAGAACAAGTACTTGACCGAGTTCACCAAGTTCCTTGTAAATAATAGTTGGAATAGAAATGAGTCCAATTTAACTCACCTTGCTAAACGAAGAGTGAGCTTGTTGGTTTTTTTTTTTTCCCTACTCTTGCGTGTGTGGTGAAGTGAGCTTGTTGAACTGGTTGCAAGAATATCTGTCCTGTTGTAACTAGATAGCTAGTCAGTGCCTCTGTTTTATTTATATTTTATAAACTAAAAACCACAAGGGCCACGATGACAATATTTGCATGTGGTCGACTGATGAGCGAAATTATTGCAAAAAAGCAAAGGTAAGTGAAATCAGTGATACATATTTCGCTCATTAATTTTCCCTTTTTTACCTTCCTTTTTTTCTTTTTTGAAGTATTAAAGAAATTGCACATACTTTGGAAGAAGCTCAATGTGATCCTTTTTCTCTTACAATTGGTCTTTTCTGTCAGCATCTTATAAAAAATTTTCTCTTACAATATGTCCTTTTTTTTTTCATTTACTTTCCATGTCAAAAGAGCATTGAAACTAAATATTTATAGCCAATAATACTAACCTAGTCGGTAAGAATGAAGTAAATTAAGGGAATATTTGGATTCAAATCTTAAAAACAGCTAACATTATATATCCAAAAAAAAAAGTTAAATACTTATAGCCGTTTGATTCATGAGCTTTAGCATAAGGTTTGAATAAAAATTTAAATTTGTTTAAATTTTTATGGAAAAAAACGTTATGACAACAGTGATGGAATCCATAGTTTTTTATTTCAACACTTGAAACAAATGGGCTAAGAGTAGCAATTCCAATTCTCATATTGTGTTTATGACATGTTAGTATATTTCCCCCGAAGACCCAACAGCAAAACACACTATTTATTATTTGTCTCGACAAACATGTACCAAACATGATATATTTGTTAGGGATACTTTCATTTTTATACCCTGTTTTTTAATATTATTGAAAAATCATACTTTTTATTTGGAATTATAACATTGTTACACCTATAAATTTTCAACAAACTCATACCCAAAACATGACATTTTATTAGGGATATTTTCATTTTCATTCCCTACATTTGAAGATTATCGAATATCTTGAATTTTTCATTTTCATTCCCTGCATTTTAAGAATATCAAAAAATCATACATTGTATTTTGAATTTTAACAATTTTATACCTTTAAGTTTTGGATTTATGTCAAATGGTCACTTTTCCTTGGTCAACGGTTAATTTTGACCACAAAAGACCAAAACATCCTTAAAGAAACTAAAAAATACATTAAAATTTTGAAAAAAAAAAAAAGCTAACATTTCCAAAATATGAAGGACATATAAATATTTTACAATATCAAAATCAAAATTTGACCTAAAAAAGGCAAAAATTTACAACTTGAATTTAAAATATGAATGCATAATAGTGTTAAAGTTCAAAATACAATGTATGAAATTTTGATATACTTAAAATACAAGGTATAAAAATAAAAATAACCCTCTTTATTAACTAGTTGAAAGGATACGGCATATCTTAACACGTTTATTAAATAAGTCATAATAGTGTCGTTACAATTGTGACACCAGAGTATTTTTGGTACATTAGAGATGCAATAACTTAAGGATTAAGTTAAGCAGAAATACGTATAACAAGGATTATGGTTTAATCTAATTTTTATGATAAAGTCTATAAAAGCAAAAATGAGATTTTAAAAGGTAAAAATCATACCATAGCCTAATACGAGAAAGGAAGGATATGAAAATAAGCCGTAAAGTTCAATTGTTGCAAAATATATTGCAATAAATGTAAACACAAAAATACAGTTTAAGAAAAATACTGTATAACAATATAAAAAATTATACAGTATTAGAATAATGCAATGTAAGGAAGTACACTGATAGAGTAATGCAATATAAAAATTACACTATAAAAGTAATACTGTGTAGGAATTAGACTATTTAAGATCCAATATGGGAATTAGACTGTTTAAAGTTAAAGCAGTATAGGAATTGTATTGTTTAGAGAACATGAATGAGTAAGAAATGCTGTGTAAATTCATAACAATATAGAAAATATACCAACAGTATAATAAAAATATAGTCAGTATAAATTCAGACTGTATAAAGTTAAGAAGTATAAGGATTACATTAAATAGTTGATGTAAATAAGTATGGGAGGTTGTGGAACCTCACGAATTGTATAGAAAAGAATGTCGACAGTATATGAAAAATAGTGTCAGTATAAATTTAAACTGTGTAAAAATATGAGACCCATCATGGGACACCCAAATGTATGAGAAATTGCCACCACACTCCCCTTGATGTGGCCAAATCAAACCTTGCCACTTTTACCCTTAATGATGCTTAAGGGTGACTAAGCATGGTTAGTCACCAAAAAAGGAAGAAAAAAGAAAACAAAAGAAAAGAAAAATGAGGGGACACTCCAAGGGTAGAGATTGTGCCACATGTTTTGGGCAATTTTTCTTTTGCAAACAAGTCCATAGAGTGATGTCTATAAATAAACAAGGACTTATTGAAAATTTAAAAAGTTTGGTTTTATAAATTTTTCTCATTTCCTCCTAATGAAAATCGCCCCTCCCCTATGTCTCTCTCACTCAAAATATCAAGAGTTCTAGAAAATATTAAAGAGTTTTAAGGTAAAACTCAAAACTTTTTCCTATTGTGTACTAGGCTTTTTGTTCAAGTTTTTGATGGAATTTTTATGGTGTGGTATAGGCTTGATGTCAAAGGAATTTGGAAGCTTTCAAGTGCCAAGAAGTGGGGACAAGCACTTTGCATGGATTAGCTTAAATCCTAGTATTTTTAATTAAGCCAAAATTTATGTTTTATTATGCATATTAAGTGTTTGATGAAATGTTTTGGTTTATGGGATGTAAGATGGACATTATAGCATGATTAATTTATGTTCTATGTTGATGGTGATGGTGAAAGAAAGAAAGAAAGTAAGGGCTTTGTGGTTAAAAGTAGAAAATTGTTAAACATTGTAATGTTTAACTAGTTTTCAAGAAATGATGATTTTGAGGGCATAAAGGCCAATTTATTTTGCAAACATAGCATAAGATCTACCAAAATAGTGATGGAAACAACTTTTGTGAATAAAGTTTTATAAAATTACCAAAGGACTAAATTGCAAAGTTTTGTAAAAGTTTGGCAGATTTAAAAATCAGTCAAAAAGTTCACATTGACATGGAAATTTGAGAAAAGTTAAAACATAAAAGTAATAGAACTCATCAAACTATTAGGGTAATGCAAACAGTTTGTCAAAATTCTATACGGTTAATGAGTTATGAATTTTACGAAATTTTTAGCGCAAAAATTTGTCAAATGGAAACGTTATGAAATGTTTAGAATTGGACTAAGGAGCTTTTGAAAGTTTTATTCCTTGTGAAAAACTAAATGTTTTGGTATAAAGTGGTCGTTTTTTGTTTCGAGGGCAAAAATATAAAGATTTTTGTGTTAAGGCCAAAACTGTAAAATTGTGTGAAACTGGGTTTTTACCAAGGAACATTAGGTTCTATATTTTTGTGGATAGTGAGTAACCATAGGGTTTATGTTTTTAAAGGATTTAAAGTTTAGTTAAGGAAAGAAAAGAAATGAACATTAAGGACAATAATGTAAAGATTTTCAAGTTTTAGGTCAAAACTATAAAGTTTTGACCAAATAGACTTAATTGAAAGGAAAATCATTGTTTTCATTTTTCTTAATATTATGAGATATAAAGAAATAAGAGTTATGTTTCAACGGGTTTCGAAAGTTTTCTAAGGCCCATAGTAATTTTGTAAAAAGGCCAAAACGGACCCAAAATGCCCAATGTTAAAAAGTGCCCCTTAGCAGGAATTTTTTTGTAACATATAAGAAATGAGAAGGAAAACTTAAGCAAAAGGTTTAATAAGTTACGAAATTGACGAAAAATCCGTTAAGGGTAAAATCGTCATTTTTAAGAAAAAGGCTAATGCGGAGTCGAACACTCCAAATTAGCAAAATGATCTTAGATAGAAAATATTCTATAATATGTCAAGTAACAAAATCGTCACATGAGATGGGAAATTTAATAAGGGATGTTCAAGATAAATTAAAAGAAAGGTAACTTGGTGGGTTATAAAGTTAATTAAAGAAAAAGATAACCTAATGAGTTATGGAGTTAAATAAAAGGAAAGGTAACCTCGGTGGGTTACAAAGCAAAGTAAAAGAAAGTACCCCGATAGTATACAAGTTATGTAAAAGGAATGAATGTTTAATGATTAAGTTATGTTATCAATCGAGTAGATTGGTAATATGAAAAGTTAACTAATAAGTCGAGTGTTATATGATTAGGACATAGAGGCTAACTAATGAAAGGAAAAGGAATGAAAAGTGAACGTTAGAGCTAAGTCTAGATAAGTTCAAACCTCACTTACAGCATGAAATAAATGATTTTCTAATGCTTATATTTATGTTCGCAAATGTGTTTGCAATTGTTATGCAGATTGTTTTTAAAGTATGTTCGCATTTGTTATGCAAAAGATTTTAAAGTTTAAACCCAAATTTGCAATGTATTTACAATTATTATGTTTAAAGCATAATTGCATTTAATATGCATAAAGTTTAAAAGATCAAGTAAAGGTTTGCAATGTATTTGCAATTACTATTATTAAAGTATGTTTACATGTAAAATGGACAATGTTTTAAAGAGCACACGTTATGATTTGCAAATGTGTTTGCCTATAATGTGATAGCATTTGTATACTCACTAAAGTTAATAAGAAGGTAAAGTAAAGATAAAAAGAAAGTGTCATACCAGCCTCCTTAATGTGAGGTACATAAATAAAGTTAAAGTTTTGACCTCCTTAATGTGAGGTACATGACCTCGGTATCAATGGTCTTAAGTCTTTCACAAGGGAAGCCTCATGTTTATGATCTCATGATTAATGATGTTGGTACAAACACTAAAGTTTACAAGATAAGGAGAGTTAAGGAACAAAGATAAAAAGTTAAAGTAAGAAAAGAATGTTCATAAGACTCTCATAATCGAAAGTTCGTAATTGAGTATAAATAGAATCATGTATTATGAATTTGCTTGTATTCCTTATTATGAAGAGTTTATATGAAATGATTATGGAAAGCATTCTGAGAAATATTTTACGTTAAATGTTTATAAAAAACATATTTATGTTTTCAAGAAAAGGTTTATAAAAGATGTTTTCAGAAAAACGTTTAAGAAATATTTTAAGAAAAATGTTTATGAAAACGTTTTAAGAACAAGATTTTTAGGAAAAAGCTTTTAAAGCACGTGAAAATTATTTGTAAGATTTCGTTTGAACTTACTGAGTGAAAGCTCATTAAAAATTTCTTCATGCTGTAGGTAATCCTATGGGTAACCAGTAGAACCTGTTAGAAGAACTAGGTGTTATGGAGGACAATTGTGAATATTTGGGTATAGATACCACTACTATATACTTATACTAGTTTAAGAAAATGTTTTCTCACTATTTAATATAGTATTTTTAAAGTTCTACCATAAATCAAAGTTTTAAGAAATATTTTCAAAGTTTTACGTTATATTTACAAAATGTTTTATTTACTTATAAAGTTGAGTTTTAATTAATGATTTAGTAAATGTTTCTTAATAAATTTTAAGAAACGATTTGAAATGGTTTTAAAGTCAAGTGTTGAGTAATATTTCAACTTAAATTGTGGCAAAAGTCGCAACAGTTCTAAAGAGTGTTTTAAAGAATGTTAAAGAAAAAAGAAAAAAAATATTTTAGTATTTTTCTTAATAAGTAAATAAGATTAATATTTAAGAAATGAAAGAGACTCAAGTAATTGCCCGAAAAGGCGGGTCGTTACAACAATACTCCCACACAAGTGACAGAGGTCTGATAGATATAGTAAGAAATCGCAAGTTAGGAAATTTTGGTATCAAAATTTTCAAAATGAAATTCAAATACCAAAAAAAAAAGTTCAAAAATTTGAGAATCTCTCGTGTAAACTTTCCTTTGTTAAAAATACATACCAATATATAGATCTAGGTCTTTTTTGACAATAAAAAGAAGTTTGTTTTTAAATTTTGTAAGAGAAAATACTGTAACAAATTTAGTTTGACTCAAACTAAAAATGTCGATGTCGTTGAGGTTTTTAAGATTTTAATTTATGGATAACGTCATGGACATTGTGGATGCCGATGGATATTAGAAAAAATAAGGATATTACGAGAAAATCTTGTAGTTTTTTCTGACAACTTTACACTATATTAAAATAATCAATCTTACTTAATTTGAACCAAATTAGTAACATAATTAATGCAATATTGATTTAATATAAGAATTATATTGCTTATTATAAAAGGATACCATTATTATCTATATTGATTATGTTTCTCATATTTCTTTTATATACTTATTACAAACAAGATACAATAATATAATAGAATACATAAAAATAACCACCAAACATAAATAAAGTATACACAAACTTTATGTGTCTTTAATACCAAAACGAGTTTCTAACTCGTTGGAAAGTATCATATAGATTCTAATCTTAATATAAATAATACATCTGGTAGGATATTACTCTTGAATAGTTATGGATACGCCACATGTATATTTCTTCATCTCTTCCTACTACTAGTCCATAAATTAGATATTGTTGAATTATCTAACTTGATGAGTAGTCTTTATAGAGTTGTAAAGATATAAGTTTTAACGGAGGATACATAGGTTTATCAAAGAAACCATTTTGGCTTTATACTTTTAAACTCATCCTTGTTTAAAAACTATAAAGAATATTATAACCAAAAAAATTTTTGCTAAATTCAAAGCTCATAGAATCAAAACTCGAGCAACAAAATCCTCATCAATTTGACTCATTTGAGTTGTACTATATCTTCTTATATGTTACTTTATAATTGCCCCAATATCCTCACCTGTTGCCCTCAACCATGATTCTTATCTTGTGTAGCATACTAAAATTTTTATTCTCCAGTGAATGGACTTAAGAGTATTTGATTGGACATTGTCCATCCTTTTCTTTTATAGTTTCTATCATCATTATCACCACCACCTCACCACCGTCATCATCTTCATTATCGTCAAAATTGTAACAAAATCTATATGCCCATGAAGGGCAATAATTAAAACTAGTAGACAAAAAGAGTAAAGATATAATATACACATTTAAATATAACAAGACATAGGGCTTTGCAGAAGAGTCATGAATTATTCATTTTAAAAGTAAAATTATTTAAAGACTAAATAAGTCTTAATAAATATTTTTTTATTGTTTTTAGGTTTAAAATATTGGTTATGTTTTATTAAAAATAATTAAAAAAGGTTCAAGAAAATTTATTTTTGTTCAAAAAAGAAAATTTTTCTGTCCATTTTGGATATTTTGTGAAAATTTTTGAAAATATCATAGATTTTTTATGGATATTCACTGTTATTACGAATAATAATGAGCATTGTGGATATTTTATAGACATCCTGTAAGAAAAATATTTCTCCTATATCTTTGTCAAGACTTTAAAATACGAATATTATTGTGAATATATCGATAATATTATGGACATTTTATCCTTGGTTTGAATTATATACTGTAGCACGTAACGCGGTTTCTTGGAGAAAGGCCATCTTAAACTGTAAATTCTGTGTATAGTACTTTTCCCTCTTTCTCCTCTTGGAGAGACATAAGCAAAAATAAGAAACTAAAAACAAAAAAAGCACAAAGTGTGGGCAATGCAAAAGATCCATTAAATAAGAGCTCAAAACACTTGAAATTGGATAAAATAGGAGCTCAAAACACACGAAATTTGCACTACAACTAGGCAAAAAAAAAAAAAAAAGAAGTTAGATTTTCCAAAAAAATTGTAAGTTTCTTTTTATTTTTTTCCTGAGTAAAAATATTGTAAGAATGCAAAACGAATTTGCTCCTGAGATTGCAGTGACGTCGTAATTGATCTACACTGGACAGTTCCATAAACAAACTAAAAAATAATTTAAAAAATAAAAAGAAGAAGAAGAAAATCTATACTGGACCGGACCACAATAGATGTAGAGTATTCTACTTTTTAGTATTTGTATACATGTAGGAATTGAATCATCGATTATGGCACTGTGCTTTGAGAGCTTTTTCTCCCCTGACTAAAAGACATTAATGTCCACCACAAAACAACACAGACTACCGAAACCAAAGAAGCTTGGAAAACATCTCTTCAGGCGAAAGAAAAGGAATCTCAACAACACACAGGACCACCCGCTGAGCCATTTGAGAGCCACTTGATACATGGACCAGACCAAACAGAGATATTTTGTAAATTGTGATTGCCTCGTTGATGGTCCAATTTTCTATACCATTTAGGGCTCTCTTTTGAGCTACATTAAAAATATCAAGGTATTAAAATACATTATATTTTTATGTGAATTTATTATGCCAAAGTTTATTATGTTCTATAAATATTATTATTGTGACCACGTAAATCATGTAAATTTATCTCTATCTTACATGTAATTTATAGTATTCTATTTATGCTTTTAAACCATAAGTCTCTTTTTGATCTTATTATGATTTATGTTGTCATCTAACTAACGATCAGCTAAATTCAAGCATTAAGCCTAGTGTAAAATTCTCAACATAAAATAAGGTTCACAAAAATATAATTTAACTAAATAAAATGTTCATTTTCTTCAAGTTACGTCACAATCCCAGCTAAAAAAAATTAAAACATAATAAGAATAAAAACAAAATTGAAGAAAACAAATATTAACATTGAACGGTTAAAAATATTACACAAAGAGTTTAGAAATAACTCGATATTTTTAGACAGTTTGACGAGCCCATCACTTCACAATTAGCACTCTCTCACACAGTAATTTACAAAATTTAAACACTCAAAATACCTCACAAATATTTTACAAATATTATTTTAAAATTTAACTAAACAAAAAAAAAAAAAAAAACTATTGAGAATAAAAAAAACATAACATTAAAGCTCCAGCCTCATGGCTGAGACAACATCAAATGTTCCAGCTTCACGCTGGAACCAAGAAAGAAAAGAAAAAAAAATTAAACTCCCCCCCGTAAACAGAGGCAAGGCCATATATATATATATATATATATATATATATGTATGTATGTATATACACATACACACACACACACCAAAACAACAACTTCCACGGGCAGGTGAGACTTTAGATCAAATTAACATTTTTATATACCAAAACGACAGCTGCCGCGGGCAGGTGAGATTTGAGATCAAATTAACATTTTTATATACCATCACAACAACTTCCACGGGCAGGTGAGATTTGAGATCAAATTAACTTTGTTTTTTATTTATTTTTTATTTTTCTTCACTCATCTGGCTAATACATTAAAGACAGCACATGTTTCGACTGAATTAACTTTGCTGCTCTCCTCAAGATTCCTTTATTCAATGATGATCTTCACGTGGAGGGGTCTTTGATCAGCACCCATGCGTGGGGAAGCTGGCGTTGACTAAGGACTGATGAAGCGCTGAGTGGGCGAATAGCGTTTGCCACGTGGCTTTAACTTCTGACATGGTGTCCACATGACGAATAGTCAGAATTTGCTAAACATATGTTTTTGGCCACCAGTTTTCAGATTTCCTTGCATTTTTGTATTTCGATTTTGACCCTGAAAATATTTTGCAATTTAGCCAAGAAAAAATAGTAATTTTACAAAATAAAAATTACTAAAAATAAATAAATATTATTACAAACATATTGTAAAGAAAATATACTAGAACACACAAAAATACTTAATTTAGAGGATTTAATAACAAATAAAATGATAAACAATTGGTTTTAACCTTATAAAAGATGCCTTATTTATGTGTTATTAGGTTTACATCTTAGTCAGGAAAATATATTACAGAATTACTTGTCAAGGCCTGGATGCATGAGGCAAAACCACTACCTACACCTATGATTACAAGATTGCCACTCTCAGCTCAAAATGGAGATGCTCGTGAAAATGTCTCTCTCTACAGAAGCATCGTTGGAGGTTTATAATATGCAACAGTGACTAGACTAGAAATTTCATTCCGTATGAACAAAATTTGCCAATATATGCACAATCTTAAAGGTGACGAACAAGAATCTAAGAGTCCAACATGTGCCTGGGATAGATCAAGTAGTAGATATCCGAACAAAACCATTGTCACTTTTGCACTTTAATTGACTCAGACAAAGACTAAATGTTGAAGCTCTTATGACGCTGCGTTTTAAGAGAGGTGTAAAGAATGAAACAACACAGTCTCGGGAAGAGTCTAGAGGATAAGGACTGAATGATTGTGTAATTTTTTAATTAATTATCAAAATTAATCCTAAGTCTAAAAATAACTGAATTATTGAAAATGGGGTTTTGAATTTGATTAATTAAGAATTAAATTAAAATGGGAATTAAAAACAAATGAAGATAAATTAAAATGGAAATTTGAAATAAAATTCTAAAAATGTTAGGAATTAGGATTTCACTTAAAATTTATTCAATCCTAAATAATTAAACATATTATTGTCCTTGCCTCATACTATGTTGATGGTCGAATTCTAAATATACTATTCAGTACTCTCTTTTGAGTTACATCAAAAATACCTAGGCATTAAAACGTACTATATTTTTATGTGAATTTGTTATGTCTAAGTTCATTATATTCTATGAATATTCTTATTATGACCACACAAATCATGTAAATATATCTCTATCTTACATGCAATTTATAGTATTCTACACATGTTCTTAAACCATAAGTCTCCTTCTAGTCTTATTATGATTTATGTTGTCATTTAACTTGTAATCAGCTAATTAGAAGCATTAAGCCCAGTGTAAAATTCTCAACATAAAATGAGGTTCACAAAAATATAATTTAACTAAATAAAATGTTCATTTATTTTAACCTACGTCACAACCCCAACTAAAATAAAATTAGAACATTATAAGAATAAAACAAAATTAAATAAAGCAAATATTAACATTAAATTGATAAAAATATTACACAAAGAGAGTTTCAAAATGACCCGGTATTTTTAGACAGTGTGGTGAGTCCACCACTCTACAATTAGCACTCTCTCATACATTATTTTACAAAATTTAAACACTCAAAATACCTCACAAATATTTTACAAAATATTATTCTAAAATTTAACTAAACAAGAAAAAAAAAACTAAAAAAATAAAACAAACATAAAGCTCCAGCCTCACGGCTGGAACTATTGAAAAATATATATATATATATATATATATTTCATCACAGGTTCCAGCTTCCAGCTGGAACCAAGAAAGAAAAGGAAAAAATAAAAAAATAAACTCTCCCCTAAAACTGAGGCAAGACCTCATATATATATATATATAAATATTTGACCCTGACGTTGCAATCGTTTTCTTAACTAAACTAATGAGACATGTGCCACGCATTTGCAAAAAAATATATACAAAAAAATTATAAAAATGTCTAATAATAAAGTACGGTCGATTATTTGATGTACACCAAAAATCATAAACAAATAATGCAATTTGTCAATTTGAAATGGAATAACTTTTATCATCTTATGAATAATTTTTTGAAATGGAATTGTCAAGTTGTCACGTCGAGGGCCATTCCATTTAATAATTTATAAACAAATAGAAAGCTATGTTGCTGCAAGTATTAATTACCCTCAAACTACTCATCAATGGAATGACAATTTAGTAGGAAACCTAGTTTAATTAGAGAGGCTTCAGATCAAGCTCTCTTTTCTGGTCTCTCTCACTCTAATTAAAGAATATGGAGAAGAAAGATAACAAGCTTCACATAGCAATCTTGCCTTGGCTAGCTTATGGCCATGTTAAGCCATTTTTTGAGGTCGCCAAGTTCCTAGCTCAAAAGGGTCATAAAATCTCATTCATTTCCACCCCCAAAAACGTCCAACGTCTCCCAAAACATCCTCTCATTCACTTTGTTTCCTTCCCTTTACCTCACGTAGATGGCTTACCACAAGGTACCGAGTCAACCTCCGAGTTGCCGATTCACCAAGTCCCTTTCCTCAAAAAGGCCTATGACAAACTCGCCCCCGCTGTAACTCAGTTCCTCAAAGACTCCAACGACATTAATTGGATCATCCATGACTTCCTCTGCCCCTTGGAAAGTCTCCGAGTCGCGTCTCAACTCGGTCTCAACTCGGTCTTCTTCGGCATAAGCACCGCTACTTCGCTGTCCTTCTTCGGCCCGCCTTCCGAGTTGCTCGACGGAAGCCGCCAGCGACCGGAGGACTTCACCGTCGTCCCCGAATGGTTCGACTTCCAAAGCGATGTCGCTTACAAGTTGTTCGAAATTGTGGGTCATTGGAAGTGCATGGACGAGGACGCCTCTGACATGCAACGCCTAGCGAAAACGATTCAAGGATGTGATTTTGTGATTTTGAGAAGCTCACCCGAGTTCGAGACTGACTCACTGAGTCTACTCGGTAAGCTCTATGCGAAACCCGTTCTTCCTATCGGGTTCCTGCCTCCTCCTCCTCGAGACCTTCATGAAATGGATGGAGACGAAAGATGGGAGACTCTGAAACAGTGGTTGGATAGCAAGGAAGAAAACTCGGTCGTTTGTATTGCATTCGGTACGGAAGTGAGTCTGACTCGTGACTTGATGCACGAGTTGGCTCATGGGATAGAGAAATCCGGGTTACCCTTTATCTGGGTCATAAAAAATCGTCCTCTCGTCGAAGGCCAATTGGGTTTGGACATAATACCACCCGGGTTTGAAACCCGGGTCTCGGGCCGGGGCTTGGTGTGGCGGGATTGGGCCCCTCAACTCAATATACTGGCCCACAAATCGGTGGGCGGGTTCTTGACTCACTGTGGTTGGACGTCGGTTATCGAGGCACTCGGGTTTGGGAAGCCATTGATCTTGTTTGCCGGGGCAAGTGCGGATCTCGGGTTGATTTCGAGGGTGTTGCAGGAGAAAGGGGTCGGGTTGGAAGTGCCGAGAGATGAGGAAACGGGGTCATTTACGAGTGAGTCGGTGTCCGAGTTGATTAGGCGAGTCGTGGTGGGGGAAGAGGGCGAGTCAGTTAGGGCCAAGGCGAGGGCCATGAGAGAGACATTTGGCCTTGCTGACGTGAATAACAAGTGGTTGGAGGATTTTAATATGTGTCTTGAGACTTGGGTGCGTTCCACTGGGCCACAATGAAGCTAATATTTTTGGGATTGTCGAATCTGTATGGCTCTTTTTTTCTTTCCTTGATTTGCGAATCTTGTTTCTTGTAAACCATCGTTGGGCTTATGTTAAAAAAAAATAAAAATAAGATCTATTGTTGGACATTTGGAGTACATACAGAGAAATATATATATATATATATATATATGTATGGATATATATTATATATGATGATTGACTTTACGTGAATCAGACGTGTCTTCAAATGGGCTTGAATGCATGATCGTTATAATCTCTCTCTCTCTCTCTCTCTCTCTCTTTTTCGTTTCTTTCCTTTGACATGTAGAGCAATGCAAAGATCATTGACTTTCTGCAATTAATCCAATAAATTCACTTGTGCATCAAATAATTATAGGTGATTACATATCTTTCGTGACACTTTGATGCAGCCCTTGTGGGCCTTCCATCTGCAGAAATTTCAATGCTATCAATCTAAAGAAAATAAAAGTACCATGCAAAAAAAAAAAAGGATACATCTTAATATCTTACTATATCTTATAATGTATAAATGCCTAACTGTACAATTTAATATAAGGCTGACATGTGATTTTGTCATTCATTTATTCTTTTGTGTTTTTACTTGCTCTTCCCTTCCTTTCATTTTTTTTTTCTTTTCTTTTTTATTTGCTTACTTAGATCTACATTTTTTTGTTCCTTTCCATTTTCATATTTTTATAGTTGCTTTCCCTTAATATCTTATATATTTTAAAATTAATATCAAAGTATTTTTCCTTCTAATTCCTTAAAACATTATGTTTTAGATTCTCTTAAATATTAATTTATCAAGTGTAATTTCCAAGTTTTATCCTTATATCTTTTAATTCAATTTTTCTTGCTTTTTTCTCAAATATTTTCCTATTCACTTATTTTTAAAAAAAAATATAAAAAAATGTGCAAAGCGTGCGCTTCTAACTAGTAGAAATGCCAGAGCAGAAAAAAAAAAAAAAAAAACCAGTAGAAATAAAAAAGACGTAAGCATTGGGCATTGTATAAACGACATCAACAGAATAAAAGATAATAACATATAAAGCGAAATAACAGTGAAGACGATACTTAATCGAGTAAAGAGGAAAACGACATTCTTGCTCACGACGTAAGTGAAATACCGAAATTTCAAAAATTACAAAGGCCTAGTTGAGCATATTATTATTACAGTGGAGCACCCTTGATACTACAAAGAACGAGGAAATTTAAGATACAAGAATAACAAAAGAAACAACTTGAGTCCGTTTGGTAAATAGATTCGAATCAATGATTTGATTTAAATTAGTGTGATTTGAATTAAGATTTGAGTTAGTGATTTGAATTGTTATCCTAATTGACGTTTAGATGTGTAGTTAAGTTTTAATCTGAATATGAAATAAAAATAGAATTTGTGTTTAAAGAGATAGTGAAAATAGTTTTTGATTTATCAATAAATCTAATAAAATCTTAATGTTAATAATCTTAAAAAATATATAATATAAATCTTATTTTATTCATCTCTTCACTAGGAATACAATGAAAAAGAATAATCTCAATCAAATAACAAATAAAAAACTATGCTTTTTTTCTTCAAATATAAAAGAGAGAATTTTAGTTTTTACTGTAACGGTGATATTCGAGTATCAAAAGTTTAGGGGGAGTCAGAACTCTAAAAACTTGATTTCTGATATTCAAAATATTCAGATTTTAGAGGAAACAAACACGTATCCAAATGATTCTTAATACTCGAACCTAAATTTTAGTTCAAAGAATTCAAAGAGTTCTCAAAACAAACGAGCTTAACATCGAGCTAAAAAACTATGACAATCCTTAGCAAGAAAACTTTGTAAAGAAAACAAAAAAAAAAAAGAAAAAGAAAGAAATTGATGATAGTTGTGAAACGAGACATAAAGTCAATGGATAATTGCAAAAGCGCCAACAACAAAAAAATCAAGTACACTGATGTGTTGCCCTGTGTTGCATATTGCTTGGCGGTGGTTCTTGTTGTTGCATTTCGCATACTGCAAATAGTGCAGCCCACGCATTAGCTCAGTATGCTAAAACTCACAATTATGTTAGAGTGTTTTTGAATGGAAGATATTTGTGTGTATTTCTCGAGTTGCAATTGACGATTTAATTCAGTGACCAGTGAAGTATAGCCATTTCATTTTCACCAAAAAAAAAAAAAAAAAAAAAAACCCACCAACACATTCAAGTTCCCTGCCTCTCTCCACCACCATGGTTATGCGTTGACGATGCCCCCTAGCGGCAATGACGCTGCCACCTTCTAAGAGACACTCGCTGATGCAGCATAATTGAGAGGATAGATTTTAGAGGCCTAGCTTGGATGGGAGATTACAAAATCCATCTAAAGAAAACCCGTAAGAGAAAACCCTCAAATTACAGAGAAAATACTCAAACTTTCTAATCAATATTAATATTCGAGTTTCTCATAAACAGTAGCTAATCAAGCTATTTATAACTTTTTAACAAATCAATAACAATTACTCACTAAAATGACTGACATATACGTCAAATAACAACATGACAACGACAAAACAGAGCTAAAATAAAAAAACGACTAATAAAGCTAAAATCTTCTATATCACTCACATAAGGAGAACGCTTTAAAAAATAGCCTTTTGTTTCATTACAAAAAGGGTATTCTCTGGTGTTAAAAAAAAAAGAAAAGAAGGGAATATTTAAATAGTAAGATTTTTAAGGGTGGTTATGTCTTCTTATTCTTTAAGTTCGACCCTTCTTTGCAGAAACTCGGTAAGGAAGGTTTCTTTACAAAAGTGGTAAAATAGAGTGATGGCTTTTGTCTTTGAGAAAACACAGGGTTATAAACCACATTGCGAAAAAGTAAAAGTAAGTCAAACCATGATGTATATTTCACTCATTAATTTTCCCCTTTCACTTTAATTTTCTGTTTTTGAACTGTTGAAGAGAGTTGCTCATAATTTGGAAGGAGATAATTGTGATCATTTTTCTCTTACAATATATCTTTTTTGCCTGCATTTTTTTTTAATTCACTTTCCATGTCAAAAGAGCATTAGAAATCAGTACTTATGGCCAACTAGTGCTAGCTCAATCGGTAAGATAGAGTGGATTAAGGGGAAAATGAAAGTTCAAATTCTAAGAACAATTAGGATTATATGAAAAAAAATACACGTTTGGGTCATAAATTTGACATAAAATTTATATAGAAATTTAAATTTGCATATGACAACAGGGTTGGAATCCAAATTTTTTTATTTTAACCTATAAAACAAACTGGCTATTGGAGTAGCAATTTGTGCCATGTTATCGCAAAAAGCACAACAAGAAAAACAAACTATTTTATTATTATTCTCAACAAACCAGTACTCAAAACGGCATATTCATTACCAAGTGAATAGGATACACCACAACAATAGCAGGGATAGGCTACACTAAGCTGACAAAAATAGACTACAGTTTTAATTGAAACTATAGTGGCAACTGTTACACTACGGTTAAGGTCTAACTCCTAAGAAACAAGCAATATTACTCAAATGAAATGTAGTCTAAGGGGGTGTTTGGCAGTGGTGGGAACCGACCACTCAGTTTCCACCACAATCTCAGTTGTGAACAGTGTAAAGCTTTCATATACTATAATAACAATAAAAAAATATGCTACAGTATAAAACTCTTATATGCTACAATAAAAATAATTCTTACTATTAATTTTTACCACCTTTACAAACACCTTATAAAAAGGCCATCAACTATCCATGACTCAAAACAATAGTGAAAAACACTAAAAAAAGCACCGTCTTTAAGCGCTAAAAATTCAAAATTAAAAAAAAAAGGCATTCTCCTAAAACCCTAAAGTCTCTCTTTCCCTCTCCATCGCTTTGTCCCTCTCGAATGTTCCTCTCCCTTTGCCGGCGGCCGTCGCTCCCTCGGTCGTTGACCCTCCTCCGCTCTGCCGGTGGCCGTCGTCCCCATCATGTTACACTATCGTTGCTGGTAACGATTACCTTTCTTAAGACAAAGTCCCCTTTTTTGCTCTCTACAATTACCCTTCCTTTTCTGGAGCTTTCTCGGGTCTTTTTGCTCACCTCTTCCACTCCTGCCTCAACCTCCCTTGCCTAATTCTCCCTTTCTCTTCCGTCCACCCTCTCAGGTCCTTTAACTTTTCCTCTCCATTTTCAAGGGATCCAAACAAGTTGCTTTGTTCATTTTCATTTTCATTTTTTTTATTTCTTTCGCAGGGTTAAGGATTTGTGCGCTGAAGGTCTTGAGAAACTTTATCTTCTTGACTTCCTCGGCCCGAAGGGATTTGCAGAGGACCTCTCGCGGCGAGCTTCGTGCAAGTAAAGCTTAGTTGACTTCACATTTCTTTGGTTTCTTTTTGTTCAACCTGAAATTCTTGTTTTTGTCAATTTTCTGGTGGTTTGAGATTGCAGAAATGTTTTAATCTTTTGTAAACTGTGGTTGAATTAGAGTGATCGGGTTTGATCATCAAAAATCGGTGCTTCCGAATTTACCTTTTGTGGAAGATTGTGGTGGAAACCTTACTTTTCATGTGAATGTTGAGAAGAGTAGCTCTATCACTGTGTACAAATACTTCTCTGCTAAAATTGTGGAGACAAAATGTTCCGACGTAAGTGGAAGGAGCGAGTTTTTCGCTTTGTAGTTTTGGTTTAGGTTTATTGCTATAAGTGTGTGTTTTAGCTCAATGATAAAGATGGATTTTTTTTTCTATCATTTTTTCTCTTCTTTATCGTTTCAAATTTAGGACATGGTTTCAAGTCTAATAGAGCCAAAGGACAGAGATCGTATGGAACTGCTTCTTAAGTACATTGAAGATGTAGATTTACAGGCGACAGAGCTTGCCAGACATTAGGGCATTTATGATTGGACTTGGACGAATGGCGCACGAAGCTGAATTGCTTAACCAATCCATACATGTATGAACATGTTCGGTGGCACAAAATTTGATCTTAATCTTGAGTAAATTCTTAAGATTTTCAGAGTAATTGGGTAGTCATTAACCTTTTTGGTTTTCATAACAACGTCATGTTGTCTGTCTTGAGCACTAGCACGTCAGTCACCTGAGTACTTGATCTTTGTCCTCTTTTATTGATAAAAAGGATAAGGTGGTAGGTTGAAGAGAGTGAGTACTGGATCTTTGGTCTTATTATGTACTGCTGTATCACAAACCATGTTCGAAAGTGACCCAACTAGGATTATTGTTTTAGATTTTATATTGAACGATACTTTTTTGTAGAAATTTTTAATATCTAAAGATTCAAATTGCACACCATTCCCCTTAAATTAGCATCAATTCAGCTTTATAGCTTGTGTTAGTGCTGCCTTCTCTTTAGCTGAGTTCTGTTAATCTTGTTGCAGTTACTGGAGATAGTGCTGCTGACTTAATTTCTAAGGGAAATTCTTTTATTTCTGGTCGTGAAAAAGCTGCGAAGAAGCTGCTGGGTAAAGTTTTCAAAGTTATGCTGGGCAGAGGATTTTATGGGGAGTGTCTGGTAATTGATTACTACATTGGAACTCTTATCACTTGAATAGCGGAAATAAACAAAATTCAATATCTTGTTTCTTTCATGTTGTGAACTTCCCTTTTTCATTCTTTTTTGTATGTACTGTTATCTGACTGGCATTTAAAAAATTTCATCCATTAAACTATGTGTTACATTGCTTCAACTCCATAGTTCTTCACTTCTGTCAATTAGTTTAAAAGTTTCCTTTGAAATGTCAAATAGCTGATGATAAGATTTATTTATTTGTTCATTCTTAAATCTATATAGGGAGTGAGAACAGATGGGCATTCCGATTTAGTTGATGAAATTGGCAAGCAACTTAGCGTAAGAAGTGTTGTCACTGGTCTCAGGTAGACCTTTTGCTTTGGTTTTATCATGATGAGGGCTTTGGCAGTTAACTTTTTTCCATAAAAATTTTAAGAGTGGTTCCCATGGCCCAAATAATGTCAGGCCTACAGGAGCTGTTATTTTCATGCAACAGAATTGCTAATTGAGAAATATATAAGATTGTATTAATTGTACTTATAATTTTTATAGGCCCCACTGTGATGAATGTGGCTACTTTGTAATTCAATATATGAAGGATATAGTTGAAAAGCATATAATCTCTACTAGTGAAAAGGTAAGTGTGTATGAGTTCACAACTTTGTAATTGCAGTTATGATATATTTTCTTTATAATGGTATTGCTTTCCACTAACCTAGAATTTTTATTTTTTCCTACTGTTTGATCACAAAGATACTTATACTCAACAAGAGCTAGACGTAATGCGTGGAGAGTGGGCTATTACTTTCAAACACTTTTTACTTAAGGCTTCATTTCATGTTTTTGTCCCTTAGTTGAAGTTAATTGAAGATGGAAATGTATAAATTGAACTTTAATTAATTAGGATTGTGTTATGATTTAAATTATGTGTATTATTTTGGGATTACATTGTGGAATTACTTTTGTGGCAATGAAAAACAGCAAAAATTCTGCCTATTTAAATTTTTTTATATTGTATAATATTAGTCCTAAAATTCTGCCTAATTGTTAGTTGTTTAAAATCTAAACATAAAGACTACGGTATAATGTAGACCGTAGTCTAAGCAACACAGAGATAGACTACGGTTTAATGTAGCCCGTAGTCTAAGCGGCCTGCAGATGGACTATAGTTTCATAAGCGTAGTCTAAACGATGAGACTTTTAACTACGCCTCCATAAACTATGGTTGTATAACCATAGTCTAATACCTTAGACTACAGTGAAAAAATATAGTCTAATCCCTTTTTAGGTGTAGTGATACGACACACCTTAACCCATTTATCAAATGAGTCATAATAGTATTGTTACCGTTGTGCAGACAAGTGACGAAGATCCGATGAATATAGTAAGAAATTGCAAGTTTTGAAATTTTGAGATTTTTATTACGTTATATTTAAAGAATTAAGTCTTAAGAAATAATTATTATTTGTTTAGAAGGATTATTCTAAAAAAAATTATTATTATTTCGTTTAGAAAAAAAATTATTCCACAATTTAAGTACTTTACATTAAGGTATGTTTAAGTTCATGATTATGTAGTTAAGTAACGACCACGTAAGTAAAATCATTACACCCTTACTTTGCCGAACTGTCGGCGGCTAAGAAATACAGTATTATCTCGTAATATTGTATTATTATGTAAATAATTTCATTTGTGACACAGTATTAAACTTGTAACACTGTATTACCATGTAAATATTACTATGTAAACACAATTTATCGATGACTTTATTGGAGCGCTTGGCAGCTAGAAAATAAAGTATTAACCTTATAATATTATATTATCGTGTAAGTACAAAATTTCATTGGCGACTTCTCTGGTCTATCAGCGACTGAGAAATACAGTATTAACTTATTAATGTTGTATTAGCATGTAAATATAAAAATTCACTAGCGACGTCACCAGACCATCGGCGATCGTGAAATACAGTAACTATCTTGTAATAATGTATTACCGAATAAATACAAAAATTCATTGACGACTTTATTATACCGCCGGCAAGCCAAAAAATACAAAAATTTGCTCGACACTATCACCAAACATCACTGGCAATGGATAAAAACCATATTTAACTCTAAATATTTTAATTTTTACATAAAAGTTTCAATATTTCCACAAAACACGATTATACACAAAAGAAAAAAAAAACACTTGAACACTGCCACGCATCCTCCAGCAGCGATCACCGATGTGCTGCCCCTTTCAAGGTCCTCCGACAAAGTTAATCTTTAGCAATGCCGGTAGCCACACGCTCCTCCGACACTTGTCCTCGTCAGATTTGCCAAAAAAAAAAAGTCACACCTGCCATCGTGTCTTTTTCCTCGTTCGTCGCACGTGGGCCTATCATAGCCATATTCAATCAACTTAGGAGCCAATGGGAATCAAAACCTCAAGAGCTCCTGACCTAACTCCGTCACCATCGATGATAAAAGCATCGCATGATTGCGACTCCACCGGCAAATCACCTTGCACTCATCAGTATTCTTCGTCGGGTCTTCGTCGTCGTCTCTCTTCCCAATGCTTCGACTTCCGTGGCGGTGATGCCGATGCCACCGCCGGCACTGGGTTGGGAGGTGAAAGCCATGACAGTCGTGGTTGCCAAACATAGAGAAATAAAAAGAGAGAGAGAGAAAAGGAAAGCGAGAGCAAGAAGGAAAAAAAAAAAAAAGAGGCGAAAATTAGAGATAGCTTGAAGTTTTTGATTATTTTAAAATACTAATTTATTTAAATGTGCTATTATTTTTACATTTTTAGAAGGTAAAAATTATATAATTTGTCTATTTTTTAAGAAGTGAATTAATATCTGTCTTCGTTTTACAAATTTCACTTATATGTCAATTTTTTTAAAATTTCATATATTTAGAACCCTAAACTATCCTCTAACTAAATATTATCATGAATTTAAATTTTTATAGCAAATTTTTTTATTTTTTGAATAGTTAAATTAGGAAAAAAATATACACATATATTTCTTTTTTTAACATATTACATTGATGCATTGTCATTATCACTTAAAGTTTTTAAAAAATAAAATGAATGTCATTGAGTATTGTTATCATTACGTATAATACACAAAAAGACTTAATAAATATTATATCATTAATTTAATTATATATCACAAAAAAAAGAAATATCATTCACTTTAAGTCTTAAAAAATAAATGTCATTGCGTATCATTATCATTACGTATCATTAACTTAATGATATATCAATTATGTAACCAGTAAGACACATCAAAGGACTTAATAATACCGTATCACTAACTTAATTACAACACCTTAATTTCAATTTATCAATAAAATAATATCATTAATTGAATTACGACACCCTAATTCCAATTTGTCGATAAATATAACTTGTCGATTAAAAAATTTCATCTTTTTAGAAAATTTTAAAATTATTATTTTAGATATCAATTTGAATTAAGTAATAAATACCCTAATTCTAGATATTTTTTTAAAATATAATGATATTATAAGTCATTTAAAACATTAAATACGCATATTATAGTTATTCTAAAAAAATAAATTAAAATTAATAATATCATTATTATAGTCATAATATCTTTATATATATATATTATAAATATAAAAAATATTCATAAACTATAAACATATTTTAACTTTATAAATAAGAAAAGGCCACGTTCTTGGTTAACCTGTTTTAAGTTCTTAAAAAATTCTGACATTAGCAAACTGTGCGATTTTATATCATTTCTCATAAAAAAATCAACCAAACGGTCCTTAGGCCCAAACAAACAAGGCCGGAAACCAGTCAATGGCCCACTAACATGTTTTGAAGAAGTCAGTCTTCAATGTGCTTTCCTCGTAGCTCGTAAGAAGCGCTTCAAAATGAACAACGATGGCGGCTTTGACGTTCCCGCGGCGATGACGTCAGTGGCAGTGGGCGTTCACGGAGTCCCCGGCGGCGGCGGAGGCAAAGGTAGTCGACGCGCCGTCAAGTGGGCTGTGGAAAATCTCATGCCCCGATTCGATCGCTTCGTCTTGGTTCACGTCATGCCCAAAATCTCGTCTATCCCCACTCCCTGTAAATAAAAACCTCTTTCTTCTTTATTAATTTTAAACTCTTCCTTTGCTCTGTTTTTAGATTTTTTTTCTTTCCAATCTTGAATTTTGAGCTTGTCTTTTTTTTTTTGAACTTGATGGTGAGAAATTAGAAACTTCACTTCTAAATGGAGGGGATGTGGTTTTACTGTTAGGCCATCTCTGCAATATTTGAGCTCGTCTCTGTTTGATCGAGCAGAAATGACAAACGCAACTGAATGAAAATTATAGTCCAAAATGTTTTTTTTTTTTTTTTTAATGAGGATGCCACTTTCTGAAATTAGTTGATGATTGCCTTGAAAAAGAAAAAAAAAATCAAAGTTTTTAACATATCAGGAGATTCACCAGGAGTATATGATTATATTTGGTGTAAAAATTTCCTTTGGCAGTTGCTATTTGATCATGGGTTTTGAAAAGGACTCTTTTTTTTTCCCTTCCTGAACTTGATTTTTGGAGACAATTTGACCATTCAATAGCTTTCCAATATAAAAAATAGCAATAATTGACGAATTTGCTCTTATAGAGTTGGTTTTGATGTTTGTAATATTGCAATTATGAATTTATCGTCTGAGTTGTGGATCCTAATTTATTGCCCTGATGAATTGTTGTCTTACGCAAAGAATTACTCAAATAATTCTTGAGCGGGAATGCCTATATATTTGCGTGTTCTTGTTTGCTTTATTTTTTTTCTTCTACAATTTTATTTCCTCTCCGTAATATAGAATTAGGGCGTCTAATTCTTTTACATTTTTTAGTGGGAGGTTTTATCCCCGTGGCAGAACTAGATGAAAATGTGGTGGCAATGTATGTTCAGGACATTAAAGAGAAGCTTGAAGAAGTTTTTGTCCCATTTAAGAAGCTATGCAAGACAAAAGAGGTGTGGCTTGACTCTCTTTTGAAGCTAGGCTATTTTTTAATTCTTATTTGTATCAAATTGAAAAGATTTGAACTTCAAAATTTTGTAGATCGAAACTTTGATTTTAGATGATGACGATCCAGCCAAGGCTCTTCTAAGATATGCGTCTGAGTCAGGGATTAGTTGTTTGGTTCTGGGTTCATGCTCTTCAAATTTTCTGACAAGGTATGATGCCATTGTTGCTCATTTATGTCGCTGCAATGTTTTAATGATGCAAAGTCTTATGGTAACAAACATATGTTATGTACCATATTAACAGATAAAACTGTTGGCTTTGACAATGTATGATGTATGTGTTTTGCACGTTCCATTAAATTCAAGTATATTATATTTACCTGTTATGTCAAAATCATTTACAGGTATTGTTAATTGTTAATCGTTAATTTTGAAGATATTTTGTAGCGTGATTTTTGAGTTTTACCATGTATGCAAATTCATTATCGATGTAAAAATGTCGTAATTTTTAGATTAACCATGGAATGGCCTTCTTTTTTGTTGTGTTGATAGGTTTTAAAATTGAATATCTTTGTTTTCAATTTAGTGCTTGAGTCAAATACATTATTTTTTGGTTGAAGCAATGCTAATTCTCAAGTCACAATTGCTTTAGGAAACTGAAGGGACCAGGGGTACCAGAAAGTGTTTTAAGATGTAGTGCCAACACATGTGATATTTATGTTGTGTCCAAGCAGGGAGTAATCACAAAAGCAGCTAATCCTTCATCCTTTGGGGGTATGTTTAAAGTGCTTTTCTTTTATCTTATTTCATCTTAGTGTCCTCAACTTCCTTTTTTTTTTTTTTTTTTTTTGCCTTCACCTTGTAGAGACTAGCTCCAGACATCAAAGTTCTGCTCAAAGATACCATAGACAAGGGCTCCATGTTTTTGGTGAACAAATATCTAGGTTTCATTCTCTCTCGGAGGAGTCCCAAGTTAATGAACCTGTTGGAGCATCTTCCATGTCTGTTCTTAGTTATCAAAATTCTGAAGCATTTACGCAACTGGGCTCTCCCACAAATTCTAGCATACATCAAGACTTGGTAGATGGCCTTGAAACTCATACATTAAGACAATGCAATTCCATGGCTTCTTTAAATACTGACAAGGTGATAGTTGCGAAGAACTTGTGCCAATATTTACAGTTCTCTTCCATTTTTGGTTCTTTGAAGACTGGCAAGGCATAGAGTTTGTGGTGCGGGTTTTGATGAAATATTCTATTATGCAGTCAGATGCACAAGCTGAGGTTGAACGGTTGCGTCAAGAATTGCAAAGTACTATTACAATGTATGATAGAGCTTGTGAAGAACTGGTCCATGCACAAAAGAAGGTGAGAGGTCAAATATGTGCTTAAAATCTGTAATTCCTTATTTCTTTGAATTTTATCTGGCTAGCAAGAATTATATTAACAAGTCCAATTTCTTATCCATGTAACAAGGATTGATGCATTTGTTCCAAAAAAACAGCATAGTATGTATAAAGATGAGCTCGCATGAATAGTTTTGCGTGGCCTTGACGAATATATGGATAGTCTTGCACATCACTTGTGGATGTCCAATTTGCAGGTCCAGTTAGCTTCTTCCGTATGCCTTGAGGAAAGTCGAAGAGTGAATGCTGCCCTTGAAAGAGAGGAGATTTTAAAGAAAATTGCTGCTGAAGAGAAAGCAAAGCATTTGGAAGCCATGCAGGAGGTTGAGAGAGCAAGAGCTTTGCTTGTGAAAGAGACTTATGAAAGACAAATTGCTGAAGCGAATGCCTTTGAAGAGTCCTTGGAGAAAAGCAAACTTGTTGATGCACTCTTTATAAGCGATAGAAGGTACAGGAGGTACACGACGAAAGAAATAGAAACAGCAACAAATTTCTTCTCGGAGACAAATGTGATTGGTGAAGGAGGCTATGGGAAAGTCTACAAATGCAATCTTGATCACACTCCAGTAGCTGTTAAGGTTCTTCAGAATAGTGCTGCTGAAAAGAAAGAGGAGTTCTTGAAAGAGGTGCATAGTTTAAAGTACTAGTAATAGTTTGGTTTCACTGTTTACTTTTTCTCTTATATTTGTTTTAGACGTCCATAATCCATCATAAGTTTGAAATATATCTTTCCCCGTGTGTGTGTGGATGTGTGTAATTATAATTCGACCATGTTATCGCATTTGCTTTTTTCACAGGTTGAAGTTCTAAGTCAGCTACACCATCCAAACATTGTTCTGCTGCTTGGAGCCTGTCGCGAGAGTGGTTGCCTCGTCTATGAATACATGGAAAATGGAAGCCTGGAGGATTATATCTTCCGCCGAAAAGGAAAGTCACACCTTCCTTGGTTCGTAAGGTTCCGCATAGTTTTCGAAATAGCTTGTGGTCTTGCATTCCTACACTGCTCAAAGCCAGATCCTATTGTTCATCGAGATCTAAAACCAGGAAATATATTGTTAGATAGAAATTACGTAAGCAAAATTGGAGATGTTGGTCTGGCTAAACTCATTTCAGATGTTGTCCCTGACAACATCACTGAATACAGAGACTCGATTCTTGCTGGCACACTCTTCTACATGGACCCGGAGTATCAAAGAACGGGTACACTCCGGCCAAAATCAGATGTATATGCTTTTGGAGTCATAATCCTCCAATTGTTGACATCTCGACATCCAAATGGACTTCTCTTAACTGTTGAGAAGGCTATCAGAAACGGTTCCTTTGTTGATATTCTGGATAAGTCAGTTACAGATTGGCCACTTGTCGAAACGGAGGAATTAGTTCGAATTGCCCTCAAGTGTTCAAAACTCAGATGCAGGGACAGACCAGATCTTGAGGCTGAAGTTTTGCCTGTTCTCAAAAGACTAGTTGATATGGCATATGCTAACGCAAAAGTAGAGAGAAACAACGGCCACGCACCAGGCCACTATTATTGTCCAATCCTCCAGGTTAAAAACTTAGAATAAAGTTAAACAGCATGAATGGTGCCAGGCACCGCAACTCATAATGGGGTGGGTTCCCTACATGGGACGCATCGTGAGTTTTGGTGTCGAGCATTACCGATGCCTACTTGCACTGCTCAAGAAGCTATACATGATTAACCACTTAACTTGGAAACAGAATTAAATATCTTTAAAAAGAGAAAAAAAAATAAAGTATAGATATAGTGTACATGGAGTCTGAATCTAATATTTGCCATATACATGCATCGTTTTGTGGTTAATACAGGAAGTTATGGACGATCCCTACATTGCTGAGGATGGTTTTACTTACGAGTACATAGCAATCAAGGCGTGGCTTGAGAAACACAATGTATCACCGGTGACAAATCTCAGACTTCAGCATTCTATGTTAACTCCAGACCATACGTTACGCTCGGCCATAAACGATTGGAGGTCACGCCTGACATTTTCAGGCGCCTAAACCAATAAACTGAAGAAAATTCAGTGGAGTAGGCTATTACTGATATTGTTGTCTCACAAGAAATTGTTTGGTATTTGCCATTTGTATCAGAGTTTATTTGCCCTGCTACGGAGAAGCACGTATGGAATGAGCTTCTTGTCTCTTTACATTTGGTGAACTTGCTTGGCAATCATGTGTAGCTATAAGTTTGGTTTCCAGGGCAAAATGCAAATTTAGATTTGTTTGTATATGGTTTCCACATCTGAAAGTAAATTTTTGTAGCATTTATGTTAGTATCGCCTACCCTACACTGTAAACTAGTCATTTGTACAAAGTCAATGTCAACAAGATTATATGCAAATGTAGAAGTCCTTGTTTTGTCACATTTGCTCTCGCAATTTTAGTTTTGATTAGCAACTTCTGAATTTGGCAAAGTATTGCAAAGTGTTCACAAATCAATGACAAACTATTGAATTTGAATAAAAACACCTTCATGTATGATATATAAGCACGTTTAAAAGAAGAAGAAGAAGAAGATAACATTGAAGTATGTCATGCCACTTGCATTTCTTTATAAGTTTTAACAACAACCCGAGTACGGTCTGCAAAATTTTATTAAATTCATGATAGATTTATCACAATTGAAAGTTCAGAGAGCAACTTGCTAATTCGGTCAAAATTCATGCAGCAAAAACGTCAAATAACAACAACAACAACAACAAAATTTTCATACCATTTAAATGTTAATATCATCCTTGTATTTTTGTCCATTTAAAAATTCAACCATTTCTAGATTCTGCAGGAGAAGTTACTACACCAGTGGCCTACTTTATTTGTATAATTATCTGTACAAGCTCTTTTTCTTCGTATTAAGACAACAAATGCAACTCCACGGCCGTTATTAACATTGCAAAGTTGGTGGTTCGAAATGGAGTTCAATTATCCACTTGTGTAAACTCCAGAGCATTTGCATCTGGATCTCGAGCGAAAATTGCTGGCCTCCCTGATTTACTAAGAGTGTAAGGAATACCTGCAATACAAAAAATTACAAAACAAGACATGCCACATTATATCAGCCGTAAAATACAAGTGCTACTTCTATATTATGTCAACAGACATATGTGATATGATGTCATAGAATCTCATGAAAACTCAAAGAATGTTACAGTATAGAGTATGTAAAAGTATTTTTTTGACAATGGCAAAGCCACGTAGAGTCAAGGGTAGGCGGTTGTCCTATTTGTAATTTTTTGTCTCTTAATTTTATATGTGAAAGTTGACATTTGTAGTTTGCCCCTTCTAAAATTTTGAAATTCTATGTTTGCCCACTTCATAATTGGTGAAATCTCCCATTTAATTTATATGCAAAATTTGATGAATTCTGCTCTCTTATTATCTACAGGATAAAGTTCTAAATCACAATATCACATTATAATTGTATATAAATCATAAAAATTTTATGAAGATTTAATAGAAATATAACAATATGATTCTCCCTTTTATTCTCATCACATGTCATGTGCAAAGAATCGATAAACTAGGTGATGAGAAAATTCAAGTTCACCGTTTTCATCAAAAATTGCTTTCAGCTTAGAAACATCACGAATAGCAATGCAAGTATGGCGATCACGGCCTCCATGCTGAGGTCGTCCGGTCAAAGGGTCAGGATTTGGAAGCTCCATCAGATGAATCATCTCTGAACCAACCCATAACCACGCGCCCCTGTAGGGAAGCTTGTCATGTGGCCTTGCTTCATTAATTTCAAGGCCTGATTTTTGACAAAACACAAAAGTTAACAGTATTATGTCAGACACTCTGAAGTTCTTTACCACATGCTATACCGTTTAATAACACAAAAAGTCTTCGAGAGCCGAATTGGTAGTTGAACACGAAACATATACGAAAACTTTATATTATATTATATAAACAATTAAAACTTTATTCTTAAAAACTTTTATAAAATTTTTATAGTAAAAATTATCCTTTTTTATTATCAATAAAAATTATTGTTTTAATCATTAGATTAAAATTTTATAGTTTAATTTATTATTAAAAACAGTTATATATAAAGTGTTGTAAATTTTTAACACAAATACTTTCATTGAACAATAATTTAAGCCATTTAAGAATGAGACATTTTAACATACCAAGAATATTCTGGTAAAAGTGGAGAGACCTTTCCATGTTCTCGCACAAGAGTCCAACGTGGTGGACGCTAACAACCCCATAATCTGCAACACCCTTGTACTCGCACAATATTAGATAAGCACAAAAACATAAAGCATGCAAAATATTAATAGTTTGAGATCATAATTCGAAGGGGATAATCTTTCACATGACCAACACGCAAACGCCCCAACGCTCTTTATTCCCTAGCGCTTTTCACTTTTGTACCACATTGGTCTCTCTCTCTCTGACAAATAGACAAACAGATAATAAGCTATGCTTCTGACACAAGATTCTGCACACTTCCCAACAAATGATGAAACTATTTAATCAAAACCACATCAAAATTAAAAAAATATACAAATAAAATTTAACCATTTTTAATGCAGATTTTTTTCTACCCCGCTATATAAACCAGTGATGCAAGAAGGGGTTAGTCTAGCCTGCCCAGCCCCTTTTTCTTACGCCTACACAAGCCGTGCGTTAGGTTAGATCGGTCTATATTAAAAATAATTTGGCTCAATTTAACCCACAGGTCAATTTTATATAGATTGTGTCGAGCCGTGTCGTGTGCCTTAAATGAGCCGGTTCATCTTAATCCGTTATGGGTTTAAATGGACCAACTCATCTAAACATATAATTTTTAATTTTTTTATTTTTAAATTTTTAAACAAGTTAAGAAGTTTGAATAGTTAAGGGAAATATAAAAAATGATATTTTATTTACGATTGTCTCATTAAAAACCTTTACAAGGAAAACCCAGTGAGACAAAACCTTGATTAAAAAAAAAGAATACAATCAGGATAATTATACATAAGATGTTTACAAAATTACTAAAAACAAAAAAAATTAAGAATGACATCAGAAAGACGTAAGACCAATAATACATAAAAGTAAGAATTAAGGGTGGGCCGGGATGGGCCGGCTCAGCCCAGCCCAGCCCAGCCTATGATTTTCCATGAGCCGTGCCGGGCCGGCCCATGAGCCAACATATATTGGCCCAGCCTAGCCCACAAGTATTTGTGGGCCATGCCCACCCCGGCCAGTCACTATAGCAGGACTGGCTCGGGCCAACTCATGGCCCCCGGCCCATTGTTACATCTCTAATATAAACTGCCATAAAAAACTACTCTACTGGTTAAAGAACATTATATAGTTTCACAATGTGAATTAGAATTAAAATACTATAACAACATAATAGCTTTATACTATAACATATTATTATTTTCGTAGACTTTGTTTGGTTTTATTTTCAAAATTTTTAAAAATATTTTCGCATATATTTTTAAGACAAAAATTTTAAATATACTCTTAGTACAATCCTAAAAAAAATTTATTTTTAAAAACAAAAATATTTTCACATATTTTAAAAACAATATCAAACGGCCCTATAATTTTAACAATGAGTTAAAACTAGATTGCTAAACCAAGTGAAACAACAAATTTTTATGCTCATATTGATATACTTTACAACTTTAATACGATTGTGATCCATTACAGAGTCTTCGAAGCAAATTATGTTCTTCAATTACTTTATGAGTCATTATTTTAGTTCTAATTTATTACTTCCAGCTGTGTGTGGATCCAATAACATGACTCTTTAGATTAGTCCAATTGAACCATGACTCAAATAAAAGGCTTAAACTTGTTATGGAATTGAGCATACCAAAGTTTCAAAGACCCAAGTTGAAAGCAATATTATTCGATCAAATAAATCGGCTAAAAAGAAATGGTTAAAGAATACGAGGTGTCACCATTTTTGTCGTTGAGAGCAACTTCTTGTTTCTCGATCACATCATCCTTCAACGGCCATTTTGGCTTTTGTCATAGAAAAATTGCCACGACGTTTGCCGATTCTCGAACTAGTCTGGTAAAGTTGTTTGGACGGTGGATTCGTAAATACGCTGCTAAGACTGGTACGATTTGCCTGAACCCAGAAAAACAACAACAAAAACAAAAAAAGGAATCGGAATCAGGATACGAAGAACTGAAAATTAATTCCAAAAGTTCGGAATTTCGAAGGACAAAATGCCCAGAAAAAGAAGAAGAAGGGTTTTTGATGGAAATTTGGAATTACTTGCCTTGTGTTGAAAAGGGGTAGTGGGAGGTGGGGTGATAAGAGACGGCATTGAAGAGCAACTGTTCATTTGGGTTCTGTTTGTTGGAATAGTATTACGTGTATGACTCCGATCTCAATGGTCAGTGTTTTAAGCCACTCATTTGTGCTTCTGGCTCTGAATTTTCACCAACAGAAAATAAATATATTGGATTTGGGATAATTATGAGCCACTATTTCCAAGTTGGGGTGTTTGTGGGAAATATTTAAACAATTTGGGACTTATATGCGAATAAGATGAAGTAAGCCCTCTAACAAAATGAAGATCTATGAGCCATTGAGCTGTTCCTTTTTGCTACTAGTAACAGTTGTTGTTTCTGTGTCGTCTTGCAAAGTTTGGACACAAACATTCATAATCAAACCACTGAAAAATAAATCCAAAGGTTAAAACAACAATATCTATCGGTTACAAAAAAAAAAATTATAGTCAGCGGAGAGAAGAACCGGGGGTTTAAGCCCTCCTCAACTTTTTCATATTTTCACGTCTAAAATAAATTTTTAGAAAGAAATATATATTGCCCGGATCCTAAAAAAAACTTTATTTTTTCTCAAAAAATGAGAAATTGTCAATTTAATCCAAAGTCCAACTAGTAGATAATTAGCAAAGATCTTCTACTCCTATTTATAGCTTGGATTATTTATTAAGTTAATTTTTTTTATTTATTTTCACTTACATTCTTATTTATTAATTTTTTTACATGTGTATATATTTAGTTATAGTGATCTTGACGTTACTTTTATATTTAAAGATTCCTTTAGTGCATATTATAAGTACATCAAATATGTCTTGACTATAAATTTTTTTTTATTCAAATGTGTTATTCTAATGAATAGCCTTGAAATCAAAAAATATTTATCATCTTGAAAAAAAACAAAAACAAAAAACAAAAACAAATAGCTGAGACAAAACAAAGAAGCCGTTTAGTATTGTTTTTAAAATAGGTGAAAATGTTTTTGTTTTGAAAAATAAGAATTTTTTAAGAATTGTGTTAATAGTGTTTTTAAAATTTTTACCTCAAAAAACGTGCGAAAACATTTTTAAAAATTCTGAGAACAAAAACAAACAATGCCAAAATAATCAATTACATGTTATTCTTGTATGTTTATTATTATTATTATTATTTTGTTTTCATTTGACAGTATATTTTGCTTGCTTTACTTATCATACAAGAAATTGAATTTTTTTTTTGGTCTAATATTTAGATGAAGATTCATAGGTGCTTTGAAAACCAAATTGAAACTTGAAATTGAAAATTAAGTACTATAGCACGTGAGGTTTTTACTTTATAGCTTGTGAAAACTTTACAGTGTAACAATTAAAACTTTGATATTGAATTTTGGTTCCTAAACATTCTATCAATGAACATTGTAGTGTAACAATTAAAACTTTGATATTGAATTTTGGTTCCTAAACATTCTATCAATGAACATTGTAGGATAGATTTTGAACGGGAAAAAGAAATCAATATTTTATAAAATAATAAAAATTGTCATTGATAGGAGATCAAAGGATAAAAAATTACACATTATTTGTGTTTATTGAGGAAAAAACCATCTTCAATGGCGCTAAAAATAAAGTTATTATGCAATATGTTAGGACATTAAAACATATTGGGGACAATAGTTTTATTTGATAATTATTCATTTTGGTTAATATCTGTTGTAGTTATTAGCCCCCTGACTAAATTTTCTAGCTTTATGACTAGGTTTTCTGATTAAATTTTTTCGATCCATCTCAATACCTTGATATTTAGAAAATACAGATTTCTTTGTTTTCATTTCTTTTTTATTTTCTTTAGTTCTTTTAAAAAACTGAATTTGTGATTTATTAATAAACAAGTAAGTTGGACATATTATAGTTCCTAAAATTGGGGATTTGGGGTACTAACTTGATTGTATTAAAAACTTTGAGGTATTCGTAATTTCTTAGAAAAAGACATTAATAAACACAAAGTCCTAAAATGATAAAAACTCATAAAATAATAAACAGAGACAAAACAAATAACCAAAGCCACGACCCAATAAAACTCTGTTGACATTGGGGGCATGCTTTAGCACTCAACTACAAGTCTATGTGACGCTGCTTAGTTTTGGGTAACAGGTCAACTGCCCACAGACAAACAAAAGGCTTTTAAAAGACTCAAAACAGAATCTCTAGACCAACAAATAAGGCCATTTTTTGTCATCAAAACCTGTCACCAAGGTCATTTATGACGTGGGAGAAAAATCGGTTGTCAACTTTTTCTCCCTAATATATTGTAGGCTGCGCTGCGTTTACACCAAGAAGTCACTTTTAGAGTTGTGAGTCACGGCGTGAAGGTAGTAGTACCCCACGTCAACTTCATGTTTGTTAAGAGGAAAAAATAAATTAAAAAGAGAGAGAGAGAGAGAGAGAGGAGATAGAACAATGCCGACCTGTAATTTCTTTAGTCAACTGTAAAGGGCATTGCCTTACAAAGGAGGAAGAGGATTGCAAAGGTATTAAATGTCTGATCTTATTCTAAGTTACATTGATACTTCATTGGGCAAACCTATTGAAAGTGAAAATTTTAACCTACAATCACAATTTTAACCCTTTTTTTTTTTTATAGTTTTAACCATTTTGTTATAGTATTTTCTCTCATAAAATTTATATCAAAACACGGTTCAACTATAAAAACTCTTTCAAGTGCTATATTAAACAGACTATTAGTTTAAAAATTATAATATACGAGAACTTGATATTATATCAACTTTTTACTTTTTATTGTAACTGTTAAAAATTTTATACTTTTGTTAGTTGGAACGGATTGATTCGGCCAACTTGTCAAACAACGTATAATTGTTTGTGAATGTGAGAAAATCGCGTCAATTTATTTTGTAAGTTGAAAGGCGATAAGAAATTACGTCAAAAAAAAAAAAACAAATGAATTGAGGAGAGAGAAAATGATGTAGTTATGAATACACAAGCTAAGATATTTCTTTTCCATCTTGTTCTCTTCTTGGGTTAGGGTGAGATCCAGAACCTACTTATTCTTTTCCCCTAAATAACTTAGTGATGAATCAAAAAAGTGTTTTTGTGTGTGTGTGTGTGTGTTTTTTTTAATTTTTTTTATTTAGCTAAAACGAATAACCTCATTAGGAAAGATGCATGTTAAAGAGCTTAACAAGGTGCAACGCTAACAAGTTACACATACATGCTACCACAAGGAACTACCACAGAAGCTAACGGAAAAAAGGAAAACACGAGCACTAAGAAAACAATTTGGGTTGTGAACTAATCGTTTAAACCAATTTTAGTTAAAAATACTATAACATAGGAGAGTTTTATGATATACTTTATTTTTTTAACGTTGTAGCATGTGAGAGTTTTATATTATGACAACCAAAAGTCATGGTTGTAACTGAAGGGGTGTTTGGGACTTCAATTCTAAATATAAGTTACAACTATGAACATTATAAAGCTCTCATCAGCTACAGTAAGAAGAAAAAAAGTTGTTACATACAGTAAGAAGAAAAAAAGTTGTTACAGTGTAAAGTTTTCACATGTTACAGTTCTTAAACTTGAAACATCAGTTGCAACTGAAGTTCCAAACAAAAGTTAAGATTGTCAAACATACTATAAAATAATTAATAGAGCGTTTAAAAACACAAGTTCAAACTAAAAAAATTTAGTTAAAATTATTTTTTGTTATATTTTATTTCATACTATTTTAATTACTATTGTCTTTTCTGTTCAAACATTTTGATATGACCCGTGTTTCAAACGCCCTATAAAACATACAGGAGGAGGACTACTGCTTAAACAAAAGGGGACCATTCACTGCAAATGCAATCCTCCATGACAGTACTGGGAATATAATTCACGTCAAGAAAACCAACTGTCTTGGAAAATCTAAACCATTTTGCAAACTTATGTGCCTGCAAAAATTGAAACTAAGAGCCTGTTTAGTTCGAGTATTTGAATAGAGTATTTGAATAAAGATTTAAATTTTTGTGAGAGAAAATACTGTAGTAAAATAATTCAAACCTTGATCGAGCCATGAAACAAGCAGTCTTTAAATGTGTTCTTTACATGTGACAATTGACAAGAGGATTGGAAGAATCAATGTGAATCGAGGCAAAATTTTTTGCATTGAATGACTGAAAAGAAGCTTATGCGCGTATATAGTAAAATATTATGGCACATTTGATTCGAGTATTTAAGTAGAGTATTTGAATGAAGATTTAAATTTTTGTGAGAGAAAATACTATAGCAAAATGATTCGAACCGTGATTCAAATATCCAACCAAACAGGCCCTAAGTATACTTCAACGAATTTCCCAGATATATTTTACCAACAAGAGTAAAGTTTGTTAGCACTTAATGCAATTTATAAGACAATGTCAACTTATTACGTGTTAAGTCCAATATAGGGAGAAAATGATCTGTAAAGCAATTTGCTCAAATTAATGCCTAATTTTTGGAATCAAATTCTATATTAGGTAAAACGGAGAACATTGAAAATTGAATATTTGGATGTGAAACAGTGCTTCATTTAAGAGATTTCATAGAAAAATGATTGCAAGAATCTAGCGAGTTTTCTTTCCTCTCAATAATTGTATTTTGAGGAAAGCTTTATTAAGGACACTTGGTCTCAGATCAAGGTTCCTTTAAGTCAATATTTATCCTCGTCTAAACTCTAATGGAGTAAACTTTGCTTAGCGTATGGGCAACCCCTTTCAAGAAATGCAACTTACGTAGCGAAATGGTCTTTTTATTTTTTTTTTTTTTTATGTCTAATGAAAGGGTTATTATTATTTTTTGAAATCATAAGATGAAAGAGTTATTAAATGCCTTTAACAACCTAAATTATATAAATTATAAAAGGTATAATTATGTTTCAAATCGACGATTACAAAAGACGCGACTCTAGCTTAGAGAAAATAGTTCAAAAACTATCAAAATATCAGTTGGGCTGTTAAGAGGCTTACATTGTTACAGTTTGAACTGATAAGTGAAACTAAAGTATATACTAAAATAGCAAAAGATTTTTCAAGGGTAGCAATGATTTCTAGACAAATAAAACGCTCTAATTACTATTTTTTTAAAGAGAAAACCAGTAAATATTAAAGGGAATAATTTTTTTGGTGTTTAATATGGTGATAGAAACTATTAGTTTTAATTATTTTTACTATAACATATAAAAATTTTATATAACAATTTTTTTTAATTATAATATATAAGAGATTTATATTATTTTTATTAAAATAGCTGTTAAAACCATACTAATCAAGGAGCTTGTTTGTTTTTTATAACTTTGTTTGTCACGTACAAATACGACACAAAAAAAACTTAGGCGCGTAAATCGCAAAATAGCAAAAACTTGCAGGGACTAAACGGACCATCGAAGATATTTCGCCAACAAATCAAAAAACAGTACAACAGTCGTCAGCGGGTACCAAAATTATATCTTGAAGGGCATCTCAGATGATAATTATCTTATCCTCTCTCTCTTTCTCTCTCCTATCTATTTGTCCTCTTTCCTCTCTCAATCCTAAATTCCTACTCAACAAAACCGAAGCTTCTCTGCAACCTTCCAATTCACCAACGTTGCCCTTTTCCTTAAAAAAAAAAAAAAACATGTCATCGTCATCAAAAACCATTGGAAGTCCACCCAACCGCGTAAGGGATCCCACAGAGAAAGATAGATATAGAGAGAGAGAAGAGAGAGAAAAACTAGTACTTTTTTGTATTATTATAATTGTGTAATATATAATAACAAAATCAAAGAAAAGTCCAGTCACCGTCAAAAGCTCAAAAAGAGATCGTGTTCACACTTGCGCACACGCTTCCGCTCGCCCGCCATGGCTTATATATATCCCAAAACCGGCCCCTTTTCTTGTTCATCTCCATTTCTACGATTCACTTCGAAACAAAGTCATAAATCGAAAAGAAAAGCCAAAAAAAAAAAAGGCGGAAGAAAAAACCCAGTTCGTTCACACTTGAATTTGATAATTTTCATGGAAATTAGCTCCGTCGCGTCAATTCTTAACCAGGACGACTTGTCTCACTTCTTCAGCCTGTTCCCAGAAATGGATGACGACAGTTTTGGTGTGAATTTGAACAACGGAAACGACTCGTTCAAACGGCGAAGAAAGGACGAAGAAGAAAAAGAAGAGGAGGGAATTAACAGGGGTGGTTTTAAGGATTTTCTGGCTTCGCTGATTTTGCTTGAGGAGGAAGAGAAGCAAGAGCAGAAGCAGAGGGAAATCGATTTCCAGCGAGAGAAAACCCTAATCGACGCCACTTTCAAGAAGGAGAACCAAGCCATGAGTGACTATTTCAACAACTTGGACCAACATTACTCTCAGCTCAACGATTTCGACCAGTCTCGAGCCAAGCGAGCTCGCCGATCGGCCTCCGCCGCCGCCGTTGCCGTTGCCGCCACTGGGGAGAGTAATACGGTGGCGTCGAGCAGCTCGGGGAATGGTGGAGGACCGGTCGGACATCATCGGCGGCTGTGGGTGAAGGACCGGTCGAAGGACTGGTGGGACCAGCACAACCACCCGGACTTTCCCGAGGAGGAATTCAAGAGGGATTTCAGGATGAGCAAGTCGACGTTCGAGATGATATGCGAGGAGCTCGACTCGACGGTGATGAAGAAGAACACGATGCTCCGCGACGCGATTCCGGTCCGCCAGCGGGTCGCCGTCTGCATCTGGAGGCTGGCCACCGGCGAGCCTCTCCGCCTGGTGTCGAAGCGGTTCGGGCTCGGGATCTCGACCTGCCACAAGCTCGTCCTCGAGGTCTGCTCCGCGATCAGGACAGTCCTCATGCCGAAATTCCTCCAATGGCCGGACGAGCAGAGGATGACGGCGATCAAGGACGAGTTCGAGTCGATGTCCGGGATCCAAAACGTTGCCGGATCAGTGTACACCACGCACGTCCCTATCATTGCGCCGAAGATCAGCGTCGCCTCGTATTTCAACAAGAGGCACACGGAGAGGAACCAGAAAACCTCGTACTCGATCACCGTCCAAGGCGTTGTCGATCCCAAGGGGGTCTTCACCGACATTTGCATCGGCTATCCCGGGTCGATGTCCGACGACCAAGTTCTCGAAAACTCGGCGCTTTTCAAAAGGGCAAATCGCGGGCTTCTAAGGGACGTTTGGATCGTGGGGAACTCTGGATATCCGCTTCTGGACTGGGTTTTGGTTCCTTACACGAAGCAGAACCTGACTTGGACCCAACACGCTTTCAATGAGAAGCTTGGGGAGGTTCAGAAGATAGCTAAGGAGGCTTTCGCTAGGCTCAAAGGAAGGTGGTCCTGTTTGCAGAAGAGGACCGAGGTTAAGCTCCAGGACCTGCCTGTGGTTCTTGGGGCTTGCTGTGTTCTGCACAACATTTGTGAGATGAGGAATGAGGAGATTGATCCGACGGCCAAGTTTGAGCTTTTTGATGATGAGATGGTGGCTGAGAATAGCATAAGGTCTGCCAGCTCAGCCCAGAAGAGGGATCAGATTGCTCATAACTTGTTGCACCATGGCTTTGCTGGCACTTCTTTTCTATAGTGATTTGCTTGATATTTGTTAGTTGGAAGATTTTTTTTATAGTTATAATTCTTTTCGGTTATAGAAGAATAAGAATTAGATTCAATTTTTTCTAGGTTGGTTGACACTTAATGTCTTGTTTACTAGATTGAATTCAATTGTGGCCATTGTGATTTATACAGATGAAATGCATACTCTTTACACTTGTATGAAAGATTGCTTTGTTTATGGTTTCTTTGCACTATGGTGGTTATTGTTCTTGTTGATGTTGGGTTTACGTAGTTTTTGTTTGTTGTTCGCATGGTGGAATTGAAGACTCAAAGGCCCCATTTTGCTAGATTTGACGAGGGTGTAGTTTAGTGTACCGTAGCAGAGAATATCAGAGACCCCATTTTTCAACGCTTATTATTGCTTTTTAAAAAATGGCTTTTTGCTGCCGTAATTATAGTTATAGGAGGCTGTGTTCTGCTGTGTGTCTAAACTTTTGTGACTGATGACTGATTGCTGATTGCTACGCGTTTCTTCCTCGCGTTTGTCGCTCAACGACATTCGTCGTCATGCTTGATTGCTGTGTCCCACGAGTGTTGTTTTGGACTCTTAAATTGTTGGTCTCTATCAGTAAACTGTCTCTCTTGTGCCCTTTGACTTTAAGAAACTTCTGTCTTGGCATTGATGGAGGAGACCGATTACTAATCAGATAGGTGGTTCTCATCTCTTTTGAAGTAGCAAGTATGAACGCGGGATTAGTTTTGTTGAACTTATGTTGCTAATCTCTAACTGGATTGGAGTTGAGAATCCTCAAACAAATATTATTGTATTTGAAAAATTGGTCAAGCTTTTCTTTGGTCCAAAGAGAAAAAAAAAAAAAAGAAAAGAACTGGGACAACTCTAAATGCTTAGCATGCTAAAACAAAATCATTTCTTTGAAATTGTTTGCTGGAGTTGCCTACAAGGCTAGCGATGAAGAACCATCTGTTATAATTGTAAACAGTGTAAAACTTTTTTATATTATAGTAAAAAATATAAAAAGTTGCTATAGTATTTAGCTCTTATATGTTACAGTTTTCAAACCAAAATTATTAGTTTCAATTCCATTCTTCTAAACTGCCAATGAGTGTAAACGTCCTAATATGGCTTGGTTTACATTAAAAACTAATATGTAATAAGTGCCTTTTAAGATGGCTTTAGATGTTGTTCAGACCATAAAATTGTGATTTAAATCAATTTAAAGTTTGAATTTGGAACCAATTTTTGTTAAAATTCAAAGTTCAAATTATACTCACCAAATGGCCTAAACGTGTACCTTCGTGCACTTGCAGTACTGCATTGTATATGTTGACACACTTGCTTTAGGTCATTGTGTGGTAGTGCCTGGTCTTGTGAGTCTTTTCTTTTTTCTTTTTTTTTTCTTTTAAGAGAATAAAAAAAATGTCATTGGCCTTTCTAACAAAACTAGGAAAACATAAAGCCACTTCCATAAATTTTTTGCTTAGTCATAGAAAAGGACAAGTAAATTTCATGAGTTTTAGTAAGTGTTTAAAATCACACTTTAAAAGAGTTTATTTTACTATTTTGATAAACAATAAAAATTTTAAAATAAAATTTATTATGTCTTACGAAAGATTTATACAAGCTTTAAAGTCTATTTAGAGATTCTCTTGATATATTAGGACAGTTTGATATTGTTTTTAAAACAGGTGAAAATATTTTTATTTTAAAAAATAAATTTTTTTGAGAATTATGTTGAGAGTGTTTTAAAAATTTTTGTCTTAAAAAATATACAAAAATATTTTTAAAAATTTTGAGAATGGAAACAAATAAAATCATTATTTAATTACTTTTCAAACCAACTTAGGAACTCAAAAGGCTGACGGTAGATTTCAAGAAGTCATGCCAAAGTGGCCATAAATCTGCATGATCAACATACATGTACCACAAACATTTCAGTCCCACGTGGTCTATTTTTAGCTCGGTTAAAGCAACCGTGTTACAAAGTAGGACCTTTTTCCTACATATGTGAGCTTTTTGTTCTCATAAACCTTTTTAAATGAAAATAATAGGTGAACATGAAAAGTAAAACTCTACCAATTTTGTACGAGTACAACTTTCAAACAAGACTCTAATAAGTCTTAGCTCAATTTTTTCAAAAAAGGAACAGGGGTGATTTCCTTAAAGGATATGCCAATTAGGGTAGTTATTTTGACAACAAGCAACACGGGTGGTGCCATGGGCTTGTGCGGGGGCTAGGTTGCCTGGTACTGTAACGGGGCTGAGGCAGCATAACTTGTAGGTGCATAGGGTGGAAAAGCACGAAGGAAGACTAAGGTTTGGAGCTCAATAGCTGGCCTCAATGCGATAGCAATGACGTTGGGACATTGACAAAAGCCAAATAGGCTCGGGCTTTGTTAGAAAGGGGGCGACACTAGTTACTTTGATTGACAGGGCTTTAGTGAAATCTAAGGAAATTAAGGGCTATGACGAAAAAAATTTAGGTGTTTTCCATATTTTAATTCTAAAGTTTAACAAAATTAACACCAGAGGGTGTTAACGTTATTTTTCACAATCAACAGGTTGTCTCTGTTATTTCAACAAAATAACGGGCGAGTCAGCGTAAATTGCCCTAAAACATGCAAGGACCAGGCGTCCGACATTAATGTTCCACTTCACGTCAGATCTTCCCAATCTCCAAAGTGGTGAACGATTCTCCACCGTCGATCTTATATCGCCAACACTTCAGCCGTTCGCGCCATAGTGGAGATGTCCTCCACCTGAAATTTGCTCTCGGGAAGCCCAACTGTCGAAACGTCCTTGGACCAAACCAATGAATGAATTCCACGTGTCACCAAAAGTTCGAATCGGGACAAAACAAAAAGTGGAAAAAGAAAGAAAGAGAAAGAGAGAGGAAAAAAAAAAAAAACAGAAAATTGTCGTTAGAAAGATCCTTGCGTTGTGCGGTCTCGTTCGTCCCTTTTGCGAGTTCGCTTCGTTGTCACAATCGCTAAAAAAAAGTTTACAAAAACCAGGTAGAGAGAGAAAGAAGAGAGAGAAATGGAGAAGAATCCAGAGGAGCAGGAGGAGGAGAAGGACGAGGTGGGGCCTATGGCCGGAGAGGAGGAAGGAGGTGCGGCAGCGGAGGTTTCGAGCTTGACGATGGAGAAGGTCGCGGCGGCGAAGCAGTTCATCGAGAATCACTACAGGGCTCAGAGGAAGCACATCCAAGAACGCAAAGAGAGGTAGTAACACTTGTCTGATCCTCTGCCGAACATTTCTTCATTGGCGTTTCCGAGTTTCGTTCGTGCTTTGGCCTTGTTCTTCGCAATTTATGCTTGAGAATTTGCTGTGAATTTCCTTTTCTTTTTTTTTTTGGGTGTAAATTGAGTTTTTTTCTTTTAACGGGAATGAAATTGTGATCTCTGGATCGTTTACATGTTTTTGAGGAAGCGAATCGATCCGTTTATTATGGATCCTCAAACCGTTTGATAGTCACCATGGTTGCTTTCGTTGAAAGGGATTGCTTTGCATGGAAATAGGGTTCGTGAGAATGTGATTATGCTTTTTGTGTGGTTGAAGAGTGTGAATTATTATTATTTTTTGTTTAACTGGAAGCGTATATAATCTTGTTTTTGCTTGATTGTAGTTATAATTATTTTGCTTAATTATAATTACCGTGAATAATGTCATAGTGCAAAAAAAAAAAGAAAAGAAAAAGAAAAGAAGTTTAGCCATTGTAAGGGGAAATTGCATTTTTGCTTTGGTTTTGCATAAGTGAGAGCACGTATTAAACAAGTAGGAATAGGTAGGAATTTTATGGATAAATCCGTTAAAAGGTTAATGTGGAAACAAAAGTTGCAATGGTAAACTTTTAAGAAGAGACTATTAACCAATGACGCCGAGAAGCAGAATGTACGTGGTATTGATATGTTTGGTCACATAAATTTGTTATTTCCAGGCGTTCAGTGCTAGAAAAGAAGTTTGCTTCTGAAAGTGTGTCAGAGGAGGAACAATTGAATCTGTTGAAAGATTTGGAGCGCACGGAGACTAACTTTATGCGACTGCAAAGGCACAAGATTAGTGTTGATGATTTCGATCTTCTAACCATTATCGGGAGAGGGGCCTTTGGAGAGGTTAGAAATATGCATATTTTTATAAGATGCCTAGATGATCTGTTTAAAAGATGTTGCGGGTTTTCGTTTCTCACAATTGTGTTACTCAGAAAAGTGTCTAGAAACTTATTGAGTTATGTTAAAGAGCGTTGATATCTTGTTTATCAGAAAACAAAAGCAAAGGCCTTTAGGGAAGAAAAAAAAAAGAAAAAAAAAAGAAAAGAAAAAGAAACAAAAGCAAAGTTGACATATAAACTAAAACATGGGTGGTATTTATGGCCAATGAAAGAAGACTGATGATTGATGGTACCTATCAAAAATTTGCAGTGTATTAAGATTTGTTTATCAATCAATGCCAAAGAAAACAAAAGTTCTTAGTTATAAGGACCTTATTTACAGAACTGGCTGGGTTAATGGTGTACACAGGCTTCTGGTAAAACTTCATGAGAAATAGGAACTGGTTGTGCTGGGTTTTGTTTCTTACTTCTTGAATATTCTGTTATTTCTCTTTTTTCCTTTAAAAAAAAATGATATTTTAACTTCTGTTTAATGTCTCATCTCTTGTGATAAAGATTTTTACCTTGATATTTACAGGTCAGATTGTGTCGGGAGAAGAAATCAGGGAACATCTATGCAATGAAAAAGTTAAAAAAATCTGAAATGCTTAGTCGGGGACAGGTAAGAAGAAAAGTCACTTTGGTCTTGTTTCCAGAGCTTTAATACTTCCCAAAACACTTTTTACATTACAACTGCTATTTATTTATTATTATTATTTGTCCAGCGTATTGTTAATATATACATGTATAATTACTTACTGTATGTAACTGAAACCAGGTTGAGCATGTTAGAGCTGAAAGGAATTTGCTTGCAGAGGTTGGCAGTCACTGCATTGTGAAACTATACTATTCGTTTCAAGATGCTGAATACTTATACCTGATCATGGAATATCTTCCTGGTGGTGACATGATGACTTTGCTTATAAGAGAAGAAACTTTGACTGAGACCGTGGCCAGATTTTACATTGCTCAAAGTGTTCTTGCAATTGAATCTATTCATAAACATAACTATATTCACAGGTTGGTTTTTCCAGTCTTTGACATATATGTAAACATTTGAAGTAATGGTGAAAGCGCTGATATTTTTGGTGACTTAATTTTTGCATTCCCAACCTTTTCTTTTTCATTCTCAGAGATATAAAACCAGACAACCTTTTGTTAGACAAAAATGGTTACATGAAGCTCTCTGATTTTGGTCTTTGCAAGCCTCTTGACTGTTCGCATTTATCTCCCATACAAGAAAATGAAACCTTTGACGATGAGAACTTGATTGAGACAACAGACGCGGAAGGATTCCCAGATACAAATAGTGGGAGGCGCTGGAAAAGCCCCATGGAACAACTTAAACATTGGCAGATAAACAGGAGGAAATTGGTAATTGAGATATGATATTCTTTTACAATAGAGCGGATATTAGTGTTTTTTAGTGGTTAGATTTACTGACAAATAATTGGAGATCTTAACTTGCTTAAATTCTTTGAATTTATTTGTATTCAATTGACTGCACAGATGTATCCTTCCCTAGACCCCCCCCTTTTTTTTTAATTACAGGCATATTCAACGGTTGGCACTCCAGATTACATCGCTCCAGAAGTATTGGTGAAGAAAGGATATGGCATAGAGTGTGACTGGTCAGTCAGTCAGCTTGAACTACTTTAAATATTTCTATATCAATTATATTCTCTTATTCTTGGTTTACTTTGGTCTCATTATGAATTGCATATTCACTTTTCTTTTGTTTTAGAACTATTACAGATCCTAATTTCAAATCCTGTTTTATTGAGTTGCAATAATAGCTCATAAATGGCAGAACAAATTTATTTCCTAATGGAAAGGTTATCGGAGGCCAGACTTGACCTTGATGCTAACATTTAAGAACCTCTGCCTTTCAGCTGGATGTTTTGACACGGGTAGGAAGTTTTGTTACATGTATACTTAATTACTTCCTGCTTGCAGGTGGTCACTTGGTGCAATAATGTATGAGATGCTTGTGGGATATCCGCCCTTCTACTCCGATGATCCAGTAACAACTTGCCGAAAGGTTTAGTGACTGTGACGTACATTGTATTCTTTTTTTCAACTGAAGCATATATGTCATCTTATAGCTTTTAAGTTATCCTCCTCTTCTATCCAGTAGTGTGCTGTCAATCATCTTATCAAGAATGCCTCAACTGTAAAGACACTGTATAACCTGTAACACCATGAGTTCACATTCATGCATGTATATACAAGTTACATGGCTACTTTAGGAGACAATATACAGGATCTTTCTCCTTTCCTTTCCTTTAGTTCCCAATATTTTGTTTCTTATTAAGTCATTAACTCCATATGATTTCTGAAAGTATTTGCAACTGAACTTTATCCTTATAATGATATTAGATGTCTACTTGTTACTTGACTAAAAAGACTCATGTCAGATCGTGCACTGGAGAAACCACTTAAAATTTCCGGAGGAGGCGAGACTGTCGCCTGAAGCTAAAGATCTGATCTGTAGGTTCCTTTGTGATGTTGAGCAAAGGCTTGGTACATCAGGAGCTTACCAAATTAAAGTACGCCATTTCCTTTAACTTCAACTTGCATGTTTGTTTGATTATGTTTTATTCCCAGGCTTGATCTCAATTATACTAATTATGTTCAATTTGACCAGGCTCATCCTTGGTTCAAGGATATTGTATGGGAAAAACTTTATGAGGTGGAAGCAGCATTTAAACCTGAGGTCAATGGGGAGCTTGATACTCAGAATTTTATGAAATTTGATGAGGTGCCAAGCCTACTTATCTTTTAATTGTATTAAGGAAACTTTAGTTCTATTTGTGTTTGATTTCAATTAAACTCCGATTTGTTATTTTATTTTATTAGGATTGGTTCACATTGAGTTTATGGTTCTTCTTTTGGTTTTTAATTATGATATAGGTAGATGCACCAAAACCAGAAAGAAGTGGATCTGGACCCTTAAGGAAGGTATGCAGTTAATCTACTTTGAAGGACACCAAAGACCTTTTGTTTTCCAAAAAAAAAAAAAAAGAAAAAGAAGAAAGAATACCTCAGATTTGAATGGCATAAACTAATAGGTTTAATTTTATCAAAAAAAAAAGGTTGATTGTTTTTATGGTTGATTGGCATGAAGTAATAGGTTTCATTTCCTCAAAAAAAAGGGTTAATTGTTTTTATAGCACTAATGAAAAAAGTATATAAAAATATCACCGGTTCTCTATTATTTTCTTCATGTCACTACCACGTTGATAATTGTCACATTATAAAATGCACTATCATGACTATTAACTAAAATTGGCGTTGCAGTGACATGAAAAATAATCAAAACCAGTGCTATACCTAGTTTTTACGAAAAAAAACACAACCTTTTTTTAATATGATATCATTTAGTTATCTGGTTTAGTTGTATTTTGTTTAGCGACTGAAATATGGAATGACGGCTATGCTTGTGAATAAATCAGCATTCCCAGTGAGATTGAGTCCCTTGATTTGACACTAAATTCGTTTGAGTTAAATTCAAGTATCAACCTTTAAAGTAACTTCAATGAAAGAAAACGAAGTGAAAACTAAGAACGGCTTTCAAGGAAAATTTCTATTTTCATTCATTATGATATTTTCTTATGGAGATGTCATGTGCATCAATGATTTTGAATCTTTCGCATAATTTAATGGATAATGCCTGAAAAGAATTAGGACACAACAAGTCCATACATCACAATAACCTGGAAACTTGTTTCCTTCATGATATTTGGCCTCATTGTCTGACAACTTCTGTTTTCAGACAATGTTGACTCCTAAAGATCTTAGTTTTGTTGGATATACGTACAAGAATTTTGAGGCCATCAGAGGGTTGCATCATTCTTTTGGTATGAGGCTTTATCCTATTCATTGACTTTTCGCTGTTCCTTTATTCTGTTTCGTCCCCTTTTTTCTCCTTGCATGAAAGAAAATTAATGGAGCCCATATTTATTTCCATCACTATCTTTAGTGGTAAATGTCATTTGAAATGATAAATCCTCTTAAATTTTATCTTTTCTTATGGTGCCAAAAATATCTTATCTAATTCGTCCAACCATTGCAGATCTAAAGTGCACTACTGATCCAAATCGGTCATCTATCGACTCTACTCACAGTAATACATCTTAATCAAACACAAGCATCACTAAGCGCACCTTATTAGTTATAAACATATTAAAGTTTATGTTTCCCTTACCAGGTGATTCCGCAATTGAGTACTCGGGTGACTACTCGACGGAGAACACCAGAAAGCCGGTGTTTGCATCGTCAGAAAATGTCGTATGACTCTGGATAGTTGCTTGACTGAAACAATGCAAAAGCATCGTCTTTAAACAGATGGACGGGTATGCCTGCTACTTTTTCAGCCAGGTTTTGCCCTGATAGCATGAACAATGAAGGTTCACTACCTCGCTGTGAATAATTTCCCGAGTGTACACAGCTTTGTTGGGCAACTTAAGATAAGACCCTTGCTTGGTTGGTAGGAATGAGTAGTACTTTGGTGACTGGAAGTTTTCGTATTACGTAGTGAAAGTCTGCGGTTTTTATCAAGGTCCTTGTCACCCAGGTTGGCTAAACAAAATAGGCCCTCGCTTGTGGCGGTTTCTGGCCTTTTGTTGTCTCTTCTTGATGCGCTATTGTATGAACTATGCATGGTGGTTGGATTTATATGGATGGTCCAGAGGCTTTGGTGAGCTAAAACAGTAAAATATTTATTTAATTTTTTTTTCCCTTTTGTGTTTCTGTTTTGCAGAAACGTTCAACTCTAAACTATTTCAATTTTCTTTTCTTTCTATTTTTTTTCCCTTATACCTCTACACCCCTATTTATATCCTTTCTACTTACAATCACCTTGCAAGACACCGCCACCAAGTATCAACTCATTTATCGACTTTCCTACTTGCACAATCAAAGGATGTATTAAAGGAAGAATTATATTAGAAAACGTGTCTTGTGATCTACAAATCACGTCGAAACATTTACTCTTGTTAATAAAATGTTGTCTTATGTTTGAACATGCATGTTTATACTCGAACAACAAAGAACCTGCACCTAGACGTTAATACTAACTAAGGTAGGAGATTTTAACTCTAATGGGATATTTGAGAGAGTGGTTGGAACTGAAAATATTGGTTTGAAAACTATAGGATGTGAGAATTTTGTACTGTAGTAATTTTTGTATTTTTACTGTAGTTGTTGAAAGCTTTATATTCTTTGTTGGTTAGAACTCACAATTTCAATTGAGATGTCAAATAACCCTTAACTGTCAATGCATCGTGCGACTGGATTAGGGTTATTGTTTGTTTGGTTTTGTTCTCAGAATTTTTAAAAATGTTTTCATACGATTTTTGATGCAAAAATTTTTAAAACATTCTCAGCATAATTTTAAAAAAATTCTCATTTTTTAAAATAAAAATATTCTTTAATTTTAAAAACAATACCAAATGGTCTCTGTATTTCTGCACAATTACAAGTGAGTGATAATGCCATGTTGTAGGCATTGACATGTATCACCGCTACATAGGCAGATTCAATGTTTGTTTAATTTTGAGCTCAAATAATTGTACTGTATTTAATCAAGTCCTTGTTAAATCAAACATAATTATTTAAATGATCCTTCATTGTAATGAACTATATAGCATTCACTTAATAATAATACACAAATCGTCATATGTATCATTCCTATAAATAAATGAATAAACTTCATTTAAAAAATGAGAACGAATAGTTTTTTTTTTTTCTCCCTAAAAAAATGTCGAAAGATGGTTTACCAATATAGTTTTCGGGTATCTATTCTAATCGTTTTCCACGCATAGATGACTTGGTGGAATGAGGGCTAATATTGCTGGCTTTTGTCTTGATGCAGTTGGTCACTAATTTAATGTTTTTTTTTTTTAATATGGGGAAGAAATTATTGCTAAATTACCCATGTTACAACAGATAATTGTTGTTTTTATGGGTTGTTTTTAGACAATTTATGTGCATGTAATATCTCCTGGACTGGATGTATTATTGTGGATATTATGCTTTGTAGCCGGATCAGAAAATTCTTGCTAATCTTAATTATATATAGTTACAAAGGGAAACTCGTTAAGTAGCCGTAAAAAAAATCTTATCGAAAATTAATATTTTAAACGGTCATATTACAAGGTTCTGTCAACTTTTTTTGTTTTATTTTATTTCCCATTATGATACGATTTTAATGATTTTATATTTTGAAAGGATGTTTAGAAAATACGATTAGAATGGTAACTTTTAAACTAAAAATTGTAGCTTATTTTTTTTAACTATTGTATTATGTGAGAGTTTTATATTGTAGTAACTAAAAGTTTTTGTTAAAATATATTTTGCTAAACACTACAAAAATCACACAACGTAGTGTTAAAAATAACACCCTTCTTATTCTTAATTTTATTTTTAGCCTAATTTTTTTAATATAAGAGGAAGGAGAATGTCACTACTTTTAAATTGAGCTCAGCGCGAATCAAGCCTTTAATTTATGATTGAAATAGAGGGATTTACAACAAACTAAACTGTCCTAATTTAAAACATAGTTTGAGCTAATTATTGAAACATAAAATATAATACCAATTTAGTTTATATAAAAAAAAAATTAAAAAAACATTATGACAAATCAATTCGAACTAGTATTTTTAGTCGCGTTTATTGTTTTTGTTTTTTTGGAATGAATTTTTACGATTTTTTTTTTGTATTATTTTTTTAAAAGAAAAAGGCAGCGAAAGGAGTTGTCCTCTGCATAACATTCGAGCTAAACGGTGTCGGTTCTTTCAAAACGCGATGTCGTTGGGGCCTATTCAACCTCAAACGACGCCGTCTCGTCGAAATCGAAAAAATCAGAAATCGCAAAAACTTTTTCCAAATTCCCACGTTTGTCCAAAAGGGAAGAAGCCCCGGAACTGCCCCTCCCCGCGACTCTGATCTCTTCGGCGGACCCTAAAAAAAGTCCAAACGCAATCCCTGCCCTCGATCGCTGATCCTTCCCCACTGTTTGGGATCCGAGAAAATTCGAGAAAAACCCCCTTCTTTACCTCCCTTTTTCCCCAGCCATTTTCCTCAATTTTCAAAAAAGGTTCGTTTTTATTGTTATTCGTTGTTGTTATTATTATTTCTTTTTTTTTTTTTTCAATTTTAGTTTTATATCTGGAATCAAAAAGGGACAAAAATTACGTAACATTTAATAGTTAGCTGTCCAATTTTTGTGCTTTATTTTCTTGAACCAAACAGCAAGAACTAAGCTTATTGGAAAGGAGCCGCCGCGCACATAGCCTGCCTGGACGTGATTGTCAAAAGTGTAAGAATTTTGATTGGGTGTTTTTGGTGAAGTTTCAATTGTGGTAACATTTGAGATTGAGCTCAAGTGTTTAAGCTCCTTTTTTATGTGTGTAGAAATGGAGGGAAATTTGGATTATTTAGGAATGTGATCTCATTACTAGGACGCTTAAACTAAAGGAAATTGGGCATTGTGGATCAAATCTAGTTCGTTTATCAGTTAATCAAATCATGCCAAAACGAGAAGTGATATTTAATAATTCCTCACGACTGAATTAATGATTTTAGCTTAATGTTCGGGTGTTAATATGGTAGGAAGTTAAGTAGGAATTTTGAGTTCAAGATGTATGATACTGACTGGCTTTAATTAATCAAATTGTGCAGTTTGTTATCAAATTAAATTATCGATTTTGGAGGGTGTATGGTACCCGATACGAACTCTCTCTGATTTGAAAAGCCAAGTGTTCAAATCTTGCTTAGTCAATAGCTCTAATGTGTAAGTCCCTTATATCTGCTTCATTCGAGCTTAATTAAGATTAATGCCTTGAAACTTTTGAGCTGATACCGAAATACGAGATTCATCCTTTCGTTTGCTCTTATGCATATTGCAGGACTTAATACCTACTGTGTAATGGTTGTGGTAGCTAGATGCGAATGATAATGTTAGTAGTGAGATTTAGGAAGCTAATATTATTTTAAGGTTTCCTTTGAAACATTTCAATCATATAAATGTTTACTTATTTTGGTGGACAAGACTTCGATGAAGTTGGAGAAAATGCTTCATGTATTATGAGTTAATATTAAGCTTATGAGTAAACTTTAAGCTGAAAAAAGTAAGAAACTGCATACTTTGTGTCTATGTATTTATGTATGTATGCATGGTGACAAGAAGTAAAATCAAGTATCATCATGTATTTATGCTGGATCTTTGCTGAATAACTATTTAAGTAAGAAAATGGCCATATAAGATTTCTCATTAGGTGCTGCTTGAAGGATATTTAACAGTAAATACAGCTTTATGGCAAGAAATGATTCATGCAGTTTGCACAAGTGGTGTTTTGAGGCTTTTTATTATTAGTTGAAGCTTCCTTTGTTTTAATTTTAATGATCATTATATATTTGATAAACAAATTTGGAGGGCACTTTCTTTGCGGCCATTAATCTTTTTGGTTTTCTATCATTTTGGCATGAGAAATATGAATTTTCACAATTGAAGTCCTTTACCCACTTCGTTCTTGTAGAATGTAGATTTAATTTCTTATCTCATCTTTATTTTATTTTTGTTTTTATGTCTATTGCAGGTATGCTACCCAATCTTTGTCCTTGAGAAATTTTGGCTTTATGTACTTTGGTTCCCCAACTTTGTCATGCACCCCTGTATTTTTTGGGTTAATGATGCAAGGTATGTGTGGAAACTAGTGAAATGGCAACATCTAGCAAGTTCGATATCTCGTCTAGTAGCCCGGATAGACCTTTATATATCAGTGGGCAACGTGGATCCCACATAGCTACTCAACTGGACAGATCGGGTAGCTTTCGTGAGAGCATGGATAATCCAATTTTGTCTTCTCTTCCAAACATGTCAAGAAGCACCTCTACAGTAACACAAGGAGATGTAGTTGACTTCTTTCGTTGCTTGAGGTTTGATCCAAAGGTGGTGGCCTCAGAGCATAAATCACTCCGCCAAGGGGACTTTAAACGACATATACACGTTGCTCTTGGAATTTCATCAGATGAATCTCCTTCTGGTTCTACAAAAGGAAAGATGCTGCCTCCATCTCTATCACCAGAGGAAGCCAAGCGAGCCAAGGCTGCTCTGCGGGAAAGTAATGTCAAGGCCAGGTAGTTCTTTGGACATTTCTCATTTTGGTGTGGAGTTAAAAATGGTTCTTGACTTTTATTTTATAACAGGGAGCGGACAAAAATTTTCAATGAAGCTTTATCAGTATTCAATAAATTTTTCCCAAGCGTGCCATCTAAAAAGAGATCTCGATCAGAAGGTTTTCCTAGTGATCGCTCTGCTGCGGTGTTATCAAGTGATCGACCGGGTGTAGGGTCAAGCATGGGCAAGATGGGAATGCAAAATCAGTCCATCCAAGGTGGTTTTGAACTTGAGCAGAAGTCAGAAGAAAGGACAAAAACTGCTCTCCCAAATAAACGCACTCGGACTTCTTTTGCTGATGCTAAGGTATACATTTTAACTTTTTAAGTGTGCTTCCTTTGCTATATTCTTAACATCGCAGCGTCGTTTTTTCCTACTCTGTGCGAAGTTCCAAACGTTTCTGTTACGTTTACTTGTAAAAATTCTTTTTGCTACCGTTTTGGTTTTTGGATACTGTTGCATGTTTTTCTTTCTCTTAGCTTCTGAAAATCACTAAACGGCATTATGGCTATTTGTATTGTTCTCTTTATGTTTATGTCTTATGCATGTGCTTATCCAATTCTGAAGGCTTTGTTCCAATTAATTATTTTTTCAACTGTTCCTAACCTTTGTCCTTCCAATTTGATGTAGGGGATGTATTTGAGGTTGTTAACAAATTCCTATAAGTTGTGACTGTTGATTTGTGTTGGATTTAAGATAATGTTTCTACGTCAGTATTGTCGTTTATTTGGGCATTATATCTATTTCCTACCCATTATATTTCCTTTAAAGGAATATTAACAGTGATGAGTATAAATGTAGATGGAAGGACGGAGTAATGCTCTCGTCAGGCCATCTGGCGCTGTAGATAGAGATAGAGAAATGTTGAGGCTTCCAAGCAGTGGTGCAGTTCAGGGTGAGGATAGAACTTTATCCATTGGAGTTGATGGTTGGGAAAAGTCAAAAATGAAGAAGAAGCGTTCTGGGATAAAACCAGAGGTTTCTCCCAGTACGGTGCCACCTAAATCCATTGATGGCTTCCGGGAAAGTAAACAAGGAATGCAGCAAAGACCTATTACTGATGCTCGATCAAGGTTAAATAATGACTCGCATGCTTTCAGGTATGACTTCTGAAGTCTTACTGCCATCGCATCCATGGAAAAGGTTTGAAGCCCAAATTCAATCATAATAGAATAGTTCTCCACTGGTTTGGGCTTCAATATTTTTGGGCATATGCTTCTTCATGCATATATATTCAAATCCCTGGTTTTCCTTCCTTTTTCTTGTGTGGTGTTCTTGATATGAAATTAAGAAGGAATAGAAATTTATTTATCTCTGAGTTATGATTGAAAAAAGGAAAATCTCTGTATATGGTTGATCTTTTTTCGTATTTACATTTGTTACTAATTATTTGCGATGTTGTTATATTATCCTTGTACGGTTAGTCTTGAGGTCAGTTAAAGGAAGACCCTCATTGCATGAGGCCTAAATATTGGAGATATTCTACTAATCTTAAGGGTGAATTTTTGCTTGGGATTATGGGATTGACACTAGAAAAGGATAAGTTATATTTTCTAGCTTTCTACTTAAATTGAAGATCTTATGTTGAACACAACGATGTATATAGCTTTCCCTTTACTGTATTCTTCCTTTATCTATGAAATGTAAAGTGTTGAAGCACTTGATAGAGGGATTTCCTTAAGATATCCATAAAGATAGGGGGCTTATAGTGGACATTGGTCAAACTTACGCAATATTTGAAATTTGAAATTGGAAAAGAATGAGAAGATCTCTTTTTCATGTCATCAAAATGATGGCAATAAGTTTTTCATCAAATTCGGGAAACTTTTCTTCTTTGTTATTATTTCTTTGAAAGCACTTATGAAATGTTATTGAATTGATTTCATTTGATGATTACCATCTATGAATCTTATCTAAAGCGTGTTATTTTATGTGTACCTTTCTGTAGGCCAGGAGTCACTAGTGGCATTGTCGGAGTTGCAAAATCAGATGGAATGTTACAACAGACTGGCTTGGGCATGCGTTCATCCATCCCTAGGGCTGATTTAGATAACAGTTCCCTTATCAATGATAAGAGAGATCGTCTTATTGGCTCAGATAAGGAAAGGGTGAACCTTAGAACCGTTAATAAGTATGTTCAGCATCGATCGTTTTCTTCTACAACGAATTTTTCTGGTTTTATTTTTTGAGATGGTTTATTTTTATGTTGCTCCTATGTTATTTGAGTCTTATCTTCTATTTTTCTGTTGCAATTCTTTATTGTTCTCTATTTAGAGCTCATCTTCGGTTCTATTAGTAAAATATCATTTTCAGATACACTGTCTATTTACTTTCGTTCCTTTTGGTATTGAAATGCATAGGGCAAACATTCGTGATGATTTAAATTCAGCTAGTCCCATTGCAAATGCAAAAGTGAATGCATCTGTCCGGGCACCACGATCAGGCACAGGAGGTGTGTCTAAGTCATCCCCAGTTGTCCATAGACCAACGGTTTCCAATGATTGGGAGATTTCACATTGCACAAACAAGCCCCCTTCTGGTATTGGAGCTAACAATCGCAAGCGCATGGCATCAGCACGATCTTCTTCCCCACCTGTTACCCATTGGGCTGGCCAAAGGCCACAGAAAATCTCACGTACTGCAAGACGCTCAAATTTTGTTCCTATTGTTTCAAGTAATGATGAAACTCCTGCCATGGATAGCCCATCTGATGTAACTGGTAATGACATTAGTTTGGGATTCGCGAAACGCACATCTGGAAGTTCACCTCAGCAGGTTAAGTTAAAAGCTGAGCCTTTGTCTTCTTCTGCCTTATCTGAGAGTGAGGAGTCAGGGGCTGTTGAAATAAAGTCACGAGACAAAATAAAAAAGTCTGATGAGGCTGATGAGAAAGCTGGACAGAGTGTCCAAAAAGTATCCTCGCTGGTATTGTCATCAAGAAAGAATAAGCTGATTAGTGGTGAAGACCTTGGGGATGGTGTCCAAAGGCAGGGGAGGACTGGGCGAGGATTTTCTTCCACGAGGTCTCTTATGCCAATGACAGTAGAGAAGATTAGCGGTGTGGGAACAGCAAAACAGCTTAGAAGTGCCAGACTTGGTTTTGATAAGACTGAAAGGTTTAGGATTTTGTACTTGCATTTGCTATCTGACAAATGATTCTCCTCAGTTTTTTCTGACTATGTTTGGTAATTGGAGTTGAATCTGATGGTTTTTATGACATTTCTTTCTCAGCAAGGCAGGTCGTCCACCAACTAGAAAACTTCAAGATCGAAAAGCTTACACTCGTCAAAAGCATACAGCAATTAATGCAGCTGCAGATCTTCTTGGTATTTGTGTTTAAATTTCTTACAGGAAAAAAAAAGAAAGAAAAGAAATCTACAAACTTCTGGTTTTTTGTCAACTATTTTCTTCTACTTCCTACAATTCACATTTGGCTCCGTTTATTAGTAGTTGGGTCAGAGGATGGGAATGAAGAGCTATTGGCTGCTGCAAATGCTGTTATTAATCCTGGTATTTGTCTTACATGTTGTGTTTAATTTACTGCCTCTATGATTGAGTTAGTTAAATTGATAGCTAAACTTTTGCTGCAGTCCATGCCTGTTCTAGCCAATTTTGGAGGCAGATGGAGCCGTTTTTTGGTTTTATTTCTGATACAGACATAACTTACTTAAAGCAACAGGTGATGATCTCATAGGGAGGAGAAATGAACGTAGTTTTCTCTTATATAATGATGTTTATGAACTTTATCTTGCTAAACTAGCCACAAATAAGCCATTAGCATAGCATTTATAATCACTAAGGTTTTTAGTTTTAATTTATAAATCTACTTTAAATGGTATTCTTGGCCTATTTCAAAAGTTTTTCCTTGTTAGATAAAATCCAAGAGTTGGCAATGCCTGTGTCTCTTGACATGAAAATTTTATTGCGGATCTGGGTTATTTTATTTTTCTAAAGCTGTGTTACTTATGTATCAGGAAAACCTTGAATCTACTACATTGACATCTACCCAAGTACCTTCAAATGCAGAGGGTGATAATACCGTCTCTAATGGATTTGGGTTAACTCAATGTGAATTAAGAAGGGACGACTTCCTTACAGAACAATTTGTACAAGGTACAGGGGATCATAATGAAATTCCCCTTTGTCAAAGACTCGTAGCAGCACTGATTTCAGAGGAGGATTATAGCAGTGGAAATGAAGATGTCAAAGTTGACGCATATGGACCTGAATTTGATCTGGAGGGAGAATTGGCACCAAATAGTTTGGATCACCAATCTCTACTCAATTTTCAGTTTTCTGGGCATTCTGATTATAACGGCTATAGGACAATCAGGAAATCAGGACAAAATGAACCTGAAACTGAAATGACTGGCATCCCGCACAAGGCAATGAACTTGAACTTTGGCCGTTCGTCAAATGGCTTACTCTCAGACCAAACATTGATGCCTAACATGACATGTTCAGAATTTCAATATGAAAACATGTCGATAAATGAGAAGCTCCTCTTGGAGATTCAAAGTATTGGAATTTTCCCAGAACCCGTGGTAGGTCAACTTTTTACGAAAATTCTTACACGTCTTACATTTTCTTTTCTTCTGTGATATTGCTCCTTTCCCAGTTATTTTGTTGCTGGGTGGTTCATTGTATTCTACTCCTTTTGTTGAGAGTTTAGTTTTAGTAAGCACAGATTAGAAACCCTGGTGGTTTTTTCTTCTGTTGTTTTTCTACTACTTCAACATCGAGTTGGTGATAAATTTTGCTTGACAATTGAGGATGATGATTTTTTTTTTCCTATCAAATTCTTGAATGTTTTGCTTTGTATATGGTTTGTGGCTATAATTTAATTTTACATGCCTTTTGTTTAGCCTGACATTGTGCAGATGGGGGATGAAGAAATCAGTGAGGAGATAAGTAAATTGGAGGAGAAGCATCGTGAACAGGTATATCTGATTTAGCATTGTTTCAAATGCATTCTTCATCCCTTGGTGCAAGAAAATATTCTATAGATGTAGTACCTAATGTCTATTTAGAACCTAAAAGCAAATTCATTCATATATTTTTTATTGCTGAAACTTCTGATATCACTTGAATTAACTCTGTTATTAAGGTTTTAGTTTTGTGATATTGTTTGCTGATGCATCAGATTTTGAGGAGGAAAGGTTTGATAGAGACATTGTTGAAGTCTGCCTCGGTAGCAAGAGAACATCAAGAAAAGTAATAAACTTCTCCTTTTTTCTTCCTCTTCTTTTATTTATTTATCTACACCATGGTGTAATTAATTATATCTGTGTTATAGGGAGTTTGAACAACGTGCCCTCGAGAAACTCACCACAATGGCCTATGAAAAATACGTGGTAATTGCGGATATATAACTTTGTTTGCTTTTTCTATTAGATTAAAATTACATGAGATTGAGAATGAAGGACATTGGGTCTAAGGCCTGGAAACCACTTTAAGCCGCTGTTAGAGTTTCGAAATATGATGGCTGTTATCTTGACGTCTTGAACTTGTTCTTTTTCAAGTGTGGTTGATCTTAAAATTAGCCTTTATTCTAGATTCCTTATTTCATGCTGAATTCTTAGCAATTTTTGTTTGTTAGGCTTGCTGGGGTCCTAATACTAGTGGGAAGAGTTCCAGTAATAAAGTGGCCAAGCAAGCTGCCTTGGCTTTTGTTAAACGGACTTTAGAACAATGTCATAAATATGAAGATATAGGCAAGAGCTGCTTTAGCGAACCCTTGTTCAGGGAAACATTCCATTCAAGGTCTAACGTTAATAGTGCACGACAAGCTGATTTTACCACAGATGGAGAATCTAGCAAAGGATATGCCTCCATCCGGTATTTGGAAGGCAGAATTTCAGGTATTCATATGCGTGATATCAAAATACTTGATATATTTGCTATGCTATTATTGATGATTTTGTGTGTATATGTTTTGTCCTTTGCGACAAGTTGCTAGTAGTTTATTGGAGGATTTTCTCTGTTTTTAATTTACCGACTGGCCCCTTTTTTTATATGTGTGTGCGTGTCTCTCTCTTCTGCAGCTTCCATGGGTTCACAACAAAGCCCTTCACAGTTCAGTCAGAATGTTGATCACCATGATATCTGTTCAGACGTGCTTGTGTCTGAACAAACTACTGGGAAAGAAGACACATGTTCAAACAGGGTGAAAAAGAGGGAATTGTCACTTGATGATGTTGGTGGTACTATTGGTATTTCAAGTGCTCCATCAAGCATGGGAAATACTCTATCAAGTAGCGCCAAAGGAAAAAGGAGCGAGAGGGACCGAGATGGAAAAGGGCACAACAGAGAGGTGTTATCTAGAAATGGAACTGCTAAAATTGGTCGCCCTTCATTATCCTCCAATACCAAGGGGGAAAGGAAATCAAAAACAAAGCCGAAGCAAAAAACAACTCAGCTATCTGTTTCAGTAAATGGCCTTCTTGGAAAGAACATGGAACAACCCAAAACGGCAATGCCTTCCGTATCAAAGTCAAATGAAATGACTACAAGTAGCAATGCCAAGGAGAAAGATGACTTTGGCTTGGATGTATTGGATGACCACGAACCTATTGACTTGTCCCACTTGCAACTACCAGGTATGGATGTACTTGGCGTTCCTGATGATCTTGATGGTCAAGGGCAGGATTTGGGTTCATGGTTGAACATTGATGATGATGGGTTGCAAGATCACGACTTTATGGGCCTTGAAATTCCAATGGATGACCTTTCAGACCTAAATATGATGGTTTGAAGCTGCTTCTCTGTATAGACTTGTTCATTATACAATTGACAAAAGAAACAAAACTGCTGTTCTCAAGAAATGACCAGTAATATGATAGTCATTTGGCTCTCCTATCAACAATTAGGCTAAATAGATTCTTTTTTAGGCTCCTGCACAAGTTGATTTTTGAGTGAACCTTTCGGATGTTTTTTGTATCTCTCCTGTATTAAGCTGGCAACGTTGACTGTAAAGATCTTTTTGTTCAAGGTACAATTAGTATGTCCTAGTGATTATATCTTAGCAAACATGTATCCTCGTTGTAGCTTTCACAAATCAGAGAACAATGCCTCTTGTAAATACATTTCATATTCCCAATAAAATCAGCTTTTTTGTTCAATGTGGAAATCTCTCGTGGCGAAACTATGAAGAGGTTTTTACCCCTAACTGTTGCTTTATGATATTTTTAAACGAATTTCAGTTTCATTAAATTTCATTTGAAGTTAAATTGAAATGTTCATGTGCATGCAGGTTTCCGTTACATCTGAAGTTTGATTCTCTCTTGTTCAGATCTGTCTTACTTTATTTCACCTTTCAGATATGCACTTGCTTCCATTATTGCAGATTGGGTTTGCGGCTTGCAAAAGGTTAGAGCTTACCTCACTGGTCTTTATTTAATTTTGATTTAGATATTTTACAACAGATTTTCACTGGCTGGAATTGGAGGTCAGTTTTGAATTCTCTCAAAAACACTTATTTGTACCTCGAAGAAAATTGGGCTCAAATCATCAACTTTCAATTATTCGCACATTTTACCCGGTTTCAAAATGCGAAGTCTTTTATTCGCACTATTTCCTGATTGTGTTGTGAAAGTTTCCAGGCGTTGTCACTAAAGACAATAGTTTAGTTTCTGTGCTTCTAGTCTTCCGAGGAAACTCGTTATTTGTTATAAGCTCGTATTTTGGCTCTCAGCTCTCCCCTCAAGTCCTGACGGATGGTTCGCTCATTTGTCTCGTTACTTCTAAGTTACTTTGGTTAAAAAAAGTGAACTTTTTTTGATGTAGGAGAAATTAGCTATATTAGTCGTTTTTGTATCTTATCTTTGTTTTGTTATTAGTTCATCGTTATCTGAATACTATGTCGTTTATTTTAGTATATCTTTGTTATCGTTTTGTTAGAGGGCTATAAGTACCGTCGTAAGCTAATTGTAATGAAGACTAGAATATTGTTATTGATTACAAACTTTGAGTATTTTCTCTCCTAGTTGGGGTTTTCCCCTTTGAGCGGCTTTTCTCTAGGTGGATATTCAAATCTTCCGTCTGGGTTAAGCCAGTAAAATACTATCTTTCCCAACTCTGCTGCATCATTTTCTTTGGGAGCTCCTTTATCCTAGCTTTTCTCCATGCATTAGGAAATCCAAAATTCTTTATTTCGAGCTTTCTTGTTTTTTGTGCCAAACTCCAGTTGTTTGTCAATTGTTGTTGTTGTTGTTGTTTTTTAATTGGTGAAAATGAAAACGAGAGGGTAGGTTGTTGTACAGTAGCATCTTCATGTTTATTGTTTACTGTGATTCCCTTCTGCTCCATACCTTAGAACCTGGATGCTACTTATTTCTGCCAATGCCGTCTGTGTGTTGGTTAGCTCCTTGTATTTTTGTGTAATTGTATAAAAATCCGACTCTCACCGAACTAGTTTCAGTGTTTCGCATATAATGAGTCTATATCCGTTTTAACTTTTAAATTTTTTGTTCCCAAATTTTCGAGGGTCTTACCAGGCTCTTTCTTACTTTAAGTTGTGAGGGAACTCCTGCTCCAAAGGATGACCTGTCTCAGGTAAGCTTGTACTCCCTTTTTTAGTTAAATTTTTCTGCCAAAACCCCGCACTATTGCAACGATATTGAAACAGAAACAAAAGATTATATTAATGATAGCAATAACAATGATCAAGTTGATCTACTGTTGGCATTTTACACAAGTTCTGATAGCTTGGAAATTGCTGGTAAACACCATTTTGCACAAGCTGTATAATCAGTGGGCATGAAAAGCATTCTTGCTTTACAAAAGTATATATATTCAATCCTAACTGTTGGAGACCTAAAAAGAATGGAAACTCGTCTTTCCTTTGTTCACAGGAAGCATTTTGCAAGGCCTTCTGAGAATAGAAAAATGTTCAGGCTAAAAGGTGTAACCGTGGTCCTTTTTGGTATTTTGCTGAAATAGACAAGACCAAGCAATAACAGACAACTTTCATCGATGTCACCTATTCCATCTTTGTTAATAGGCAACTTCTTCGACGGTTACTAAAAAAGTAAGTTATTGGTAGGTAATTATATTTTAGTCGTCAGATTTGTATTGGTGGTGGGGTTTCCATCGGAGAAAGACCCGATAATTGCCTAATTGTCCCTTATTTCCCATCGTCTCTTTTCAGCAACATCAATAAGGGATTGTTCTATATTAAAATCGGGAGAAGCTACTGAAAATTGTGTAGAATGCACCACAAATCTGAACTGTTGACTTTTTTTTTCAAGTTTTAGCAACGACCAAGATTGTTTCTTCCTATCATCGATTAATACACTCAATAAAGGCATTAGAAAGCTCAACGAAAGACATTTCTGACTTCCTTCCATATGAACAAATGTTGAGTAAGAATCTTCAATACCATCAATTGAAAATGTTAGCAACCTAAGCCAAAAAAAAAAAAAAAAATTAGAAAATTTAAAACGCTAGCATTTTTATCGTTACACTTGTTTTCTTGCCAAAAGTACAGAGGGGGTCACACGATCAACAACCTCTCAACCAGACAAGAAAAACGTCTCCAAAGGCGTTAATTGAACATTGTCGGTCCCAACCCAAATGATTGGGATGAGATACACGTGTCCGCAGATGAAAGGCCTTGATTGCTTGCTGGTGTCAGAGTGTTTGGCTTGAAATATATGGGAAAAAGAATCACATAAGATACATTTTATATTTGATTTTGTCAATGCATGCATCTGTCACTGTTTTTAATTGTCTGGTTGTTACACATCGCCCTCAGTACCTCCTCTCTTGTGCCGCCACGTACTCTTTAGGTCACCAGCGCAATAACGTGGCACTTTCGCAGTCTGGTTCTTGGATGGTTTTTTAATTTACAACTGCGGAAAGCAGAAGTTTCTTGGAAGACAAAATCAAAAGTAGTGTTATTAAAAGGAATTTTCTTATGTGTAAATATAATATATATATATATATATATATATATTTTTTTTTTTCAGAAGGTGGGAGGTTGGGATTATTAATTAAGTTTTGGAGGACGAACTAGGGTCATTTTTAAAGTATTGAAAAATGAAATGGTGATTGCTTCTTTCATTTATCTTTTTTAAAAAAATTAAATTATGTAAACAAAGCATTAGAATGTGTTACGTATTACCAATAACTGATGACTAGCCATGCGGATTTGATGATTCCTTCTTTTATTTTTTATCTTAAATAAATGCTAAATAAAGTATTATAATGGGTTATAAATTGATTTAAATATTATTATTTTGTGATGACTAATTAGCCATCTGAATTTGAATCTCGTCGTTGACAGCCAAAAGAAAATTTTGTTGGTTTGGTTCCATCAAAGAAAGGCATAACGTGCACTACTCTGTTGAAGAGCCTTTGGTTTTTAAGTTTTCAAATAATTTTTTTGGTCAGAGCCAGAATCATCAAGGCTTAACAAATCATCATTCGCTTAAGTATTTTTCTAGTATTAAACAGCTAAATTATCGACAATAGAATTGTCCTTTTTCTGTCCCTAATAATGCCATACTCTTTTTGGATTAATCCCACATACGACATATCTATATTATACACACAAACATGTATTTATATGCGTATGTATACATATTACGTGGCCTCATGACTCCTATTCAATCGATTTTTGTTATTTATTTTATATATATTTTATTGTATACTTTATATTATATTATGTTATTCCCACCGTTTTAGATATATAATGATATGATTCTTCTTTGTTAGGCTAGGATGTTTTATCCCAACTTTTTTTCTCTCTTTTTTTTTTTTTTTTTCTATAAAAGCCGGATACGTGTAGATGCTTTGCTTTTGGTCAATTCCCATTTTCTAAACAAATCTAACAAGCCTATCCTTAGTGGACACGTGTGTGATGTTATCTAAGATAAAATAAGTAAATAAATAAATAAAATCTTTTTTTTTTTAAGGCTCTTCTTGGTCATTTCAACTTGTATGCAATGCAAGCTTGCATGCAGAGTTTAAAAACGGTAAGCAAAAACTTGCCCACCAAGTGTTCTTTCCTTGTACTCATATATTGTTGTTGTTTCTATTGGTGTTTCAGCTTTTCAAGAGCTCATAGATATTTTAGATAAAAGTAGTTGTGACTCAGGTATCACCTTTCTTTTTCACTTTTTTGGAGTTTCCGTTGATTGAATGTGGTTTAGTTGAGACATGAAAAAGCAACAGAACACCAATTTGTTTGTGAGGCTGAAATGGTTTGCCTGTGATCCTGGCAACTTAATTTCATCTAGATATCTCTTCCTGAGGGTGGTTTTTGCACTGGTTTTTTAGCTCCTTTTCGTGAACCCATTTTCTTGTCTTTGTCTAATTAGCTAGAAGTAGAAAACAACTGAATGATGATTCCCTTGTTATAGTCCTCTTCGTTTGGATCATATGTCACCCTTCTCTTCTTTTTGGTTTAAGGGGTAGAGAATGATAGCTTTGGTTCTTCTCTATGCAGAAAAACAAGTCTAGACTTGCCTATCTCTAGTATGTAGTTTCCTTGTGTTCTTTCCATGCATAAACGAAGTTTATACAATCGTTAAACCATGTTCAAGCGTCCTCTTTCCATTCAATTGCTTCTAACCATGTTCAATTTGTTGATGTAGGTGCTTCTGGGACTTCTAAGATTATACACGACTGCTTACCATTGGTAGCAAACAAACCAGCCCATGTGAAAAGAGGGCATAAAAGTAAGCACAAAAGTATTGGTTTTCGTTGGTATTGAGAGGATTTTGAAGGGTTAAGGCTAGTGAAAATTTTGAAGGTGAGGTGATGGACAAGGGATCTTCAACAGTTGCTGTTCCATTTAGGCTAGGCAACTTGATCCGTGACGACTCGGCGGTGAAGACCCAGGTTGAAATTAACGGGCTCAAGCTAATAGCAAACACAGCGACCTTGTTTTCGAATCCCCATGCCAAGTCGAGTCTGCCTTGTGAATCAATTTCTTGTGGAAATGAAAGGTTCTGCCAAAATAGTACACATGGTGAAGACAAAGAAGCAGATGAGTTCACAACAATAGGTGATCAGTTTGATAATGTTTCTTGTTCTCCATATCTGTCTAGAGACACTTGTAGTACTATCTGTGGTGAGAAATTTTCTGGTTTAGTTTCTAATTCCACGATGAAATCACACACAAAAATTGATGTTGGCAAGGATGTGGATGAGTTTGATATTTCCGGCAAGGCCAGTTTGAGAGAATCCGGTATTGAGCTGGAACATGGGCAAGATATAATTATGGTTGAGGCTGAGGGAAAGGACAGTGATGGATCTGATTCATCAGATCCAAACACATCCACCATGCTTGTTGAGCTTTCTAAGAAAAAGACACCAAATAGAACAAGAAGCAGCCCAATTGTGTTTGGATTGGACTGTTTACCCCTTTGGGGTTTTATGTGTATCTGCGGAAGGAGACCGGAGATGGAGGATGCTGTTGCAGTTGTACCAAGATTGCTGCAAGTCCCTGGTGACATGCTAGAAGATAATTACCATGGATTGAATGGCATGAATCGATGCCTAAGTCAATCAAGGAGAGCCCATTTTTTTGGGGTCTATGATGGTCATGGTGGTAGCCAGGTATTCTTATTCTTTACTTCATGACAGTTTTGTTTTCCCCCTTTCTTCAGCAATTTGTGTATGAATATTTGATGTTAATAAATTTACGTTATTACATTTCATAGGTTGCTAATTACTGTCGAGAACGACTTCATTCAGCCTTGGTTGAAGAGATAGAAATTGTAAGAGCAGGCATTCATAACAAAAGTGGGGAGAGTTGGCAGGAGATGTGGAAGAAAGCCTTCTCAAATTGTTTCACAAAAGTTGATGCTGAGGTTGGAACCACTCCTGCAGGAAATTACGGAAGCAACTGCAATGAATCTAGTGATATACCTCAACCGGTTGCTACTGAAACTGCTGGCTCTACAGCGGTGGTTGCCATTATTTGTCCTAGCCATATTATAGTAGCAAATTGTGGTGATTCAAGAGCAGTTTTGTATAGAGGAAAAACACCAGTGCCATTGTCAGTTGACCACAAAGTAAGGCATTTATTTTGTGCTGCTATCAAGTTGCTTTGTTGTTTGTAACTTAAACTTGTCTCTGAAAATGGTTAGAGAGATTGATCGATAGTTCTATTATGTTTATAGCCAGACAGAGAAGATGAATACGAAAGAATAGAGGCTGCAGGAGGCAAAGTCATACAATGGAACGGTTCTCGTGTTTTTGGTGTTCTTGCAATGTCAAGGTCCATAGGTCTGTGTCATTATTGCTTTAGTCTTTATTTTTTTTGCCTGCACTTGGCATTGTACAAATACACTAATATGGCCAATAGGTTTTTTTAAGTATTTATACTCTAGTTGACAAGTAGTTATCCCATAATTACTAGGCTGGTTGTTGAGCTGAAACCAGATATATCATGCACACGTGTATCTGAATCCAGATCCATGCTGATTAAGGTATTCAATTTTGATCATTAGGCGACAGATACTTGAAACCATGGATTATTCCTGATCCAGAAGTGATGTTTGTGTCTCGAGTAAAGGAAGATGAATGCTTTATTCTCGCCAGTGACGGGTTATGGGACGTTATGACAAACGAGGAAGCCTGTGAAATTGCGAGGAGACGAATCCTTCTGTGGCATAAAAAGTACGGGGATACATTGTCTGCTGTGCGAGGCGAGGGAGTTGATCTTGCAGCTCAAGCTGCAGCAGAGTACCTCTCGAGGGTTGCTCTCCAAAAGGGCAGCAAGGACAACATAACCGTAATAGTGGTGGACTTGAAAGCTGCAAGGAAGTTCAAGAGAAAGGCCTAAGAGTGATTTCTCTCACGTGCAACAATATTTTGGGATCTAAGTTTGCGGTTCTAACTAAGTTCCCAAACGCCTTATTCCTTTTTTTTTTCCATTTTTTCTTTTCAGAATTTTGAGATATGTTAGAACAACATGAATATAAATAACAATCTTAACATGATTCAGCCCTTCAATTTTTACTGGGCTAATTGTGATCACAATACTAATGTATACTGAATTTTACAGTATACCATAATATTACAATATTTCGTTTATGATTTGTCATCTCCCTTTTCTGAGTTATCGATGTAATAAACATCAAGCAAAAAGATTCTCAGTTATTTCCTCAAACATACGTTTGAAACCGTGGATGAAAGAGGAAATAAATGTTAAAAGGAAAAAAATAAAAAAACAAAAAAACAAAACAAAACAAAAACAAAATGAAGAATAGGCATGAAATATTTCATACAATGCCTTTTCCGGAATAATTGTTCATGAGTTTATGCATGATAGCATTAAAAGTTCCCTATTATTTGTAAGCCAATAAAAAATAAAATAACTCAGAAAACTAATCGTTAGTTTCAAAACATTTCATTGTCTAAACGTCCAATATTCTGGTCATGACCATAGACACAAACTGACGAAATTTAAAAGAAAATATAAGGAGACTTGAAAGAGAATACAAGGAGGTTGAGATCTGCAAAAGGCCAAACGATTGTTTAGTCCAGATGATAAAAACAACGATTGAGGTACGCAGATCATGCTGGCGCTTGCAAAGAGAGGGAGGCTCATAAAGCTTACTCCACTGAACCAGAACGTGATGCATTAAAGACCATTTATTCATTAGATTATCAAAAACGCTAGATGCTCAATGAATACCAAGAAATCCAAATCACAGAATCGACGAGGATTGTCCCATTGCCTTGGAGTCTAAGGTAAAATCATGTTCGGGAGAATCTTGAGCGCGTATATGAGGATTTGCACAATGTAGCTTATCAAACAATCAACGAACCAACGGGGGCCTGGATTACTGAAAAATGCATTTATGACTCAAGTAGACAAGCTTTCGGAGTGCCTTTGGCAAACTTAGAAAAAGATCTTTTACTGTTAGAGTATGTTGATCCGAATTCAGTTTGTTTCGACCTGAAAAGTTTACGGTGCGACAATTGTAATGAACAACAAAAGTGAGATTTTTCATGAGATCTATAGAGTTAGTGGAGAGATCAGGACCGTTATATTTTTGAGCTGTTTAGTTTATGTTTTTAACCCATAGGGTTTTGTTTATACCTATATATATATGATGTATTGCGTTAGGGTTTAATCATTAGCGAGTTTTGTTTATACTTATATATATATATATATGATGTATTGCGTTAGGTTTAATCATTAGTGAATTTTTAGCCTCTTTAACGCCTCCATTGTAATCTTTACGAGTTTAATGATTTTCTTTTCCTCTGCACATAGTTTTTTTCGTTTTGAGTTTTCACGTAAATTCTTTATATATTTTTATTCTTTGTTTCTATCATATTATTTTCGTAACATTTACTATAAATCGTATTCCTTAGTTCATCATAAAGAACTACAAAACAGTAACTTGGTAGCACAAAACCTCGATTTACAGACAAAAAAACTACCCCACCAACAAAAAATCTAAGGCATTTTAATTCTTCTTGACGTGCCAATCCTTGTAACTTTGAGACTACTTTTTCCATCACACTGACAGTTGGAACTCATTTCATCAAGTTTTTAAAGTCGCATCGCTGTTTCAGTCTCATGCACCACCCGGAACTCTACAAGGGATAATGACAGTGAGTTAAAAAATGAAGGTAAAAATAGAGTACGTCGGATGCATAGGCTGAAGCCTATCAATACAGACAGTTGTTAACGAAAATGTAGAAGGTGCTATCAACTATGCTATCCATTGAGTATTCACGCACTCAGGAAGTGCAACTTGGAATATTGCAGTTTCCAAAGTGAATACATGATCCCAAAACTGGTTCGAATGAAAACATGAGCATCAGTTAAGCTATCAACCCAGCTATTATTTTCAGCATATATTGAAACCCACATGAAGAGATAGTGATCACATTCTGCTTCAACGTTGAAACCACAATACAGCACAAACTTGAACATGAATGAGTGTCGATAGACGTATATTCATCTTAACTCTGCAAATCCATCACCAAATTCAATCTACATGCATCTTTTGAAATATTTCTGGTTATGAAAAACACTATTATTGAACACTATATTTAACAATTCTAAATATATGACTAAAATGAAGCTCCTTCCAAGCACAGAAGGGCGGAAAGATATATTAAACAAAGTATTTATTGGTATGTATTATTCCTTTAAATCCTAGAGACAAGAAGTATATTTGCAATATGCAATATAAGCAGAGGAAAGGTGGGAAAATAGTGTATTTTTTTCCTGATCTGATATAATTGAAAACTTAACAGAAAATCAAGCAGACCCTGCTACTAATCACAAACCGGTGCAGATTGTTCTTAATTTTTATGGCCTACTTTCAAGAGTAGAGATTTAAACTTTAAAGATCAAGAAACAAAATGAGAAAGTTAGATCTAAAATTTAGGACAAAGCCTTTGGACTTACAGGGGAGATCGAACGTTGCAAGTGGAGATCCCACATTGGTGAAGTAAGATGAAAGGTCAACATCCAAGTCTTCATACATGGCAATGAAAGGATGCATCTGATTTGCACATTGAAAAAGGAAAAAGACGCGTGAGATACGTTTATCCAGTGAGCATGTATCCTGCTAACTTGTTCAATTTGAAAGATATATATATATATATTAAAAAAACAATATAGAAAGATTTAGATACCATAAGTTGATGTGCTGACTGTCTATACTTGGGATCTTTTTGTAAGCTGGAATAGAAAAGATTCTCAAGATAAGTACTAGAAAATTCATATAATCAAATAAAACATACGGAATTGGTTAATTCAGAATGGAGGTCATAAGCTTGTAGCACAAAGATCACTATAATATCACGATGTTGTCATAAACAAACATGATCATTATCTCAACAAAAAAAGAAAAGAAAAACAACTAATTCCAGGATGGTTTGTGTAAGTTGCATAGTGAAGCTAGGAAACTGCTCAAACTCTTACTAATTTGGGTACTCAAAAATGGAAAATAAGTATTTACCATGCAGAGATAAATGAGCAGAACTCCGGAGAAAATTGATCAGAAGATGCGCAGGGCGGTGGTTTGCTGACAATGGTATTCATAAGCTCAAAGAAGTTTATCCATCCTTCACTTTCTTCTGGTGGTTTATATGTGAATTTCCCTGTCGCACATTCGAGCAATACCAGTCCCAGACTCCAAATGTCACTTTTGTAACCATATGCGGCTCCAGTAATTCTTTCCGGCTGCAAATTGATTAAACGAATGCAATGATGCCATCATGTTGTCATAACTGGGAGGCATTTCCTGAATTATTGTAACTTAGAAAGAGAGACAAGATATTAACGAAATGTGCAAACAGGGTTTACTCACAGACATATAGTTGTAGGTGCCAAGAGATGTATTTGCTTGACCGGATGTACTTTCCATTATCCATAAGCTGACTCCCCAACAATCAAACCTTTTTTGAACTGTGCACCAAATCCGTTTTTATTATGTGATAACTATTACACAAAAATCAAAGCTTCCAAGAAAATTAAAGCACCCAAACATTTAACTAACAATGTTATTCCTCACATTTTTTTTTTTCCAAACACCTCATTTATAGAAGGCATATTTAGTGTTTTGTATCATGTATCCCCTCTATTTATGCCAAATTTATATCCTTTTTTTTTAGGTTAACAACTGAATTTGACCACCCTTTTCAACTTATGGATAAATCTGCAACCGAACACTAACTAACGAATTTATCCTTCGCAGCTAAGCATGAAAAGCAACTTCTATGATTTCTCTTTTTTTTTTTTTTTTAAATAACATCTAATTAGTGTTTGCTATGTTACAAAATGTAAACTTTTCAATTCATGGGTGGGACAAAAAAACGTTGCTGAGCATGAAAATATAATTTAGTATAAATTTCAAAGTCGGAATCAAAAACCAGAAACATGGGATTTTTGTTTTGGTTTGGTCGGGAAGTAGGACAAGTCTGGAAACGTGGCGATTACAGATAGACCTTAACGCTTTATTTAAAGATTGTCGGGCCAATGTGAGCACGTGTATTGATTCCGTATTGGTCAGTGAGTTGTTGGGCTTCAAATTTGGGCTACGTATTTCTGGGCCCTCTGGGAACTTCTGTTTATGTGGGGCACGGTGGGGATACCCACAAACCCGCAAGAATTCAAACCCGGACTGGATAAGATATATGAAAAAGCACATCTACGGATTTGTTTGTTGTGATGGTCAATTTAGTAAAATACATTTTTCGTTACAATAATTTTTTGGTATTAATGTACCTGTTAACGTTGAAAAAAAAAAAAAAAAGCTCCAAATCATCACAACACCTTTCTAAGCCGTTGTTTCCAAACATGGCCGAGGGTTTTATATTTTATTTTATTTTATGTCGTCCATAATCCTGGCGACATACGCCTAGCCTCGAGCCAAATTAAAACTCACCAAAAGACCCTTTGATTATACTTGATAGCAGTACTCATATTAGGCAACAAAATAAAATATATTAAATTTATGAAGTAGTATTTGAAGTTTCCCATTTGAGAACTACAAAGCTTTATATCTTCAAGAAATATATGTAATTTTTTTTATAGAAACCAAACTTTTGTAAAATATAATAAGTTTGTAACAAAATTGTGACGGTCATTAACACTGGGTAAGCAATGCAGTCTTACATCATTGAGGAATGGTATATGTAATGGTTTATAAGTAAAGATTCTACTCTTTAATGGTACGAGGCCTTTTGAGGGTTGTTGATGCTTGACTTACTTAGCTTGTGATCAACATCACATACAGTTGCTTACAGTGGTCAGACTATCTTCCCTGCTCATCCCGACTTCCCAAAGTAGACATGCATAAGAAAAGAGAACGCCTCAAAGATCAAAGGAGGACATTGGTGTGGTGCCAGTTAAGGACTCTTCGACGCTCAAGTCAGATATCTATTCGAGCGAGATCAGAATTAGGGTTAGGTGAGAAAGTCCATGTTGCCTTTAAGTGCAGTAAATGCTTTTAATTTATAGGCTATCACTTAGACCGGGTGTTACATGGGTTTGACTCATGACCCGTGTATCTTATTAGGTGGTATCAAATGGTAGGTGATAAGTGTCATGACACCGGCGGAAGGTCAATTCTCCTTTTAAGGGTTGATATGGGGACGTGTGTCGGCCTTTGATATGAGTTGTTGCCTGGGAGCATGCCATGTTCATCTGACCCGAGCACATGTTCTTCCCGATGAGTCTACACCTTGAGTGGTAGCCAATGCAGTAAATGCTTTTAATTTATATACTATCACTTAGACAGGGTGTTACATGGGTTTGACTCATGACCGTGTGTCCCATTAAGTGGTGTCAGATAGTAGGTGATAAGTGTCACGACATTGGCGGAAGGACAGTTCTCCTCCTAAGGGTTGATATGCGGACGAATGTCGGTCTTTGATATGAGTTGTAGCTTGGGAGCAGGCCATGTTCGTCCGACCCGGGCACATTTTCTTCCCATGGAGTCTACACCTTGCATGCAGCCAGTGGAGGCCCTGCGGAGCACCTCGGGAAAGAGTGCCAATCAAAGCAAAGTTGTAGATTTGTCTGTAAAGGTTGTGACCGAGCCGGACAGCCAAACAGCTGTGGAGTAGTATCCGGGAAGGTATGCCGAGCACACCTCCAACAAGGCTAAAGCTCAAGAGCAAAAACGTACAGGCTTAGGCCCCAAACATATAATATCATACTAAATGGAGGTGCAAGTCGTTAAAAAAATAGATGAATTTAAAAAAAAAAAAAAAAAAAAAAAAAAAAAAAAAAAACTTTCTACGCATATATCTTGCAATCTAAGTGAAGTAAATAGTGTGTAAACTGGGCTGTGTTGCTTCAAGATGATGAAAGCAAACAGGTACCCCATAAAGGGTACATCACGTTGGTTGATTAATCAAAAAGCCAGAGCCACTCTGGTTTGGCCTTTTGCCATTACCAGTCAGTCAGTCACCTCTTTGGAACACACACACACACACGCATATATCATCACCCTCAAAATAACCATCACAGCTCATCTATGCGTCTACCCTTAAACTGCGGCAATCTTAACCAAGTCAATATTTGACTTCTAAGCGAGAAGGAAAGACAAAAGAAAAAACAACTCCAACTAGCCAAGCATTCAAACCATTTCACCTTGTAAATCGTTAATTTTGGTTATTTTCTTTTGTGTCACTGTAATTTTTGCGGTACATCATTCTAGTTATCACGGTAATTACTCCAAGTTGTTGCTATTGCATACTGTATGAGTAATTACAGTAATTATTAATGTGATAGTAACCAAAAAAAAAATCAAAATTAACGTTATCAATAAAGTAATCTGTTTTTCAGTGCTACAAAACCGTGAAATAAATTCCTGAACTTGCTATAATGTTTTTTGTTTATTTACTTTTTTATACTAGATTTATTTAAATATTATACTTTTAGTTTTTCATCTTATTAAATATATACTTTCATGTTAATTTAATATACAAATTTATATTTTTCAATATCAACCTTCAATTTTAATATAAAAATTGTCCAAAATACCCTCAAATTAAAAAATAAGACAATTTTACAAATTGTAAAAAACTTTATACAAAGGCTTTTGATTTTAAAAATGTGTAGAATACCCTAAAAATGGGTGTTTTATATTTTTTTTTCTTATTCTTGAAAGTCTTAATTTTTTCTTTCATTTAAAGTTAATTTAGTCATTTTAAAGGTCAAAATTAATTATTAACTGAGATAATGTATAAATTTATGTATTAATTTAATCTAAAGATATACACTCGATAAAATCAAGAACATAAAGTATAGTTTTTAAATTAACTTAAAACAAAAGATATAAACAAATAAATATCCTTTTTCTTTTCAAAATGTTTTTTTTTTACGTTGTGTTTTTAGAACTGCAACGACGGCCATCAGCTTTGTTATTAATTTCATGCTCAAACCTACCAAGCATTGACAACAACCAAAACATTTTCTGAATACCCAAAATAGCCAAACAAATTTTAAATTTGAAAATCTTTTTTTTTTCAAAAATAATGCAAGAGTGTTTCTTTATATACGTACATACATACATACATATATATATATATATATATATATATATATATATATCAGATCAGCTAGTGACCCATCTCTGTAGATTCGCAAGACCCTATGAATCTCATATCTTACTTCTATAAGAAACCTACCGGATCAACAGTGGCACCCTTCATGAAAAGAAAACATGCTCATTTTTTTAATGGACTTTAATTTAAAACCTTTCGAAATTTATTAGGTTTCTAATTTCTTGTTACAAATTTTTAAATGAAGGTTAAATTTGTCTTTTCACACTATAAATGTTCAAAAATTGATATTTCTAATAATTTTCACATGAAATTAAAAAAATGAAAAAATAGTTGCACTTTTTAAAATACAAGATAAAACATGACTTTTAGAATAAACGCATAACTATTAAATTTAGGTACTAATTAAATTCTGGAAAGAAAACCCTTTCTGATGAGGATAATCCCTTCTTTTTTTTTTTTTCCCAAAATCTGCTGAGAAATTGGTAGCTGTATATAGATCAATTAGATCAAAACAACTGAAGGTGGTGGGATATTTAAGCTGACATTTAATTGTTATTATTATTTTTTATTTGTGATGGTAGGTTGTGCCTGAGTTCAAGTCTTAACTGCTATACTAGACTTATAATTAATATTTCCTTTGTTTGTTTCATATTCTTTAATTAGCTTATATTCCACCAATAATGAGATGTTAAATACTCAATATTATCTCTTTGTAGCTAAGACGTGAGGAATATATATACACACACATATAGTACATGTATCTTTGAAGCCTAAGCAAAGACTCGTTGAGAGATGACTAATTAAGGGGAAAAATTGTCATAGATAAATAAACATTAAAGAGTTGTCTTTATCAAGTGGGGATACATGCAATTAAAAGGTGATTCCTCCTACAAGGAATGATCAATGGAAGAGACCCATTTGATTAAAGCATTAGACTCCATCAAACATATTTTAGAGACTTATAGGGTATTTTACAGGGTGATTAGAACTGTTTTTTACTGTAGCATATGAGAGTTTTACATTATAGTTATTTTTTATTGTTATTTTATGTTCATAACTAAAAAAGTAATTCGAACCGTAGTCCGAACCGACTTGCCAAACACCCCTTTAATTGATGATTGATGCAGCCGGTGATGAGCATGATAAACTTATGGGTCAACTTTTGGGACCAAATAATTGTAAGAAAAAGAAAATTCCAAAAAGTTTATATTGCAAAAGAAAATATTGGGTTTGGTTTAAAGGAAAAGACTTTTTGTGAGTGTGTGTGGGAGAGAGAAAAGAGCCAAAACCCACAAACAAGAGGGAAAACAGAAAAAGAATGGAAGAGTTTTAATTGGAGATTAAAGTATGAAAAAAACTCAAAAATAATAGAATATAGTTTTGTATTATTTGATCATATCATAGGCATATTAAATTAAAAACATGTAACAATTGCTTTAAAAAATACATATAACAATTCAATGAAACTCAAAAAATGTAGATTAAACTAAACTTGCTTTAAATAAAATGATTCAAAATTGTCACAAAAATAGAAAATTTTCTTCTTATCATATCACAAAAATCTCTCATAATTGGATTAGGTATCAATCCAAAATGTTGAAATTATGGAAAACTTGAAATTGGTCTAATAAATAATTGCATTTGCCGGCAAGAAGTCCGCAATGAAGAAGAGGGCAATAAAAAGACGGGAAAAGTTCTCATAGTTTTTAGCAAAAAATAAAAATAAATATAAAAATAAATATAAATATATAAAAAAAAAAAAAGGAATTGTCAATTCTAGTGGAAGAGTAGCCAATAGGATTTGGTGAGTCTGGAGAAAAGGTGAGTCAAACAAGGCTATAGTTGTCTTTTCATCACCAGCCAACAAAGCTTTGGAAAACGCTGAAAAGGAAGAGTTAGTTTGAAAGGCACAAAAACAATTTCTTATTTTTTTCTCATAATTATTTATGCAAAGAAATTAAAAAAAGTCAATTTTTTTCACCTTTCTTTTGTTTGATGCTGAAGAAGAACTTAGCTTACAATGTCAAACACCTCTTAATAACAAAAGACTCCTCTTTTAGCTTCTTCTGCTTCCTTTTCTGATCTGTTTAGAGAAATAAGAGAATTTCGGATTGCAAAGCACAGGCAAGTTCTTCCCTCTTTCTAATTTACAATTTATATTTAATTTAACATTAGCTGTTTTGATGTAACATCCCTTTTCACCGCTTCTTTAGTATCCGAGAAACTGGCTGAATACAGATGATATTTGAAAGTATATACATATATATATTGTTTCTCCATTGTGTTTTGCTAAACCCATGGTTAACTTTTGATGGGTATTCACTGATTTATCTTAATTGTTCTCCTGTGTTTCCATATTTATGAATTATTGTTCAGTAGCTTGTGGACTCAGGTGGAATTTCCAGCTAGATGTTTATGAATTATTATTCAGTAGTTTGAGGTTTTTTTTTTTTTTTTTGGTTGAATCATTTAGGAGAATGGAAGGAATTTGAGAGCAAAAAGGTTGATTTTACGAACATTCAGAACATTTCCCAAATGGGAAAACTTTTTAAGAAATCCTCGTTTGTTTCTTTTCTCTTCGGCTGGAGAGCAGTTAAGTTGCTTGTTGAGGGCTTGAGGCCATTTATCCTTTCTTATTATTCATGTTTGTTATTTAAGAACAATTATTTACATATATATATTTTTTTGCCGATGTGTTTTTCTGCTGAATTGTAAGTCACAATAGTCAGAACCATGCGGAGGAATAGGTCTGTGTTTAAAACTTTCGTAACCTCATATTCTGTAAGATTCCTTTTTTTTTTTTTCCCTTTTTCATTTGTTTTTCTCTGATTTCTGTAGCAGCTAGGTGAACCCGAATGACTTGTAGAATTATGAGTACAAGTGATTTTCAGTACAGATTAGACATGAAATACCGTTTTTAATTTCATGGAACAGGTAACTGAGGTGGGAGGAAGACGGAAGCGAGAACCTTAACCCACCAAAGACATCTGCTTCAGAACAGATGGATCAAAGTAAAATCTTTTTCTTAGCTAATATAGATTATTCATTTTCGTTATACGTAGCAGTTTTGTGCTGTCAAAATATTTGAACTTTAGAGCAACATGAGTTGGCATGAATACCCTCTACTAGCCCTTTATAACATGAATGATGAGTTTGCATACAAGATAGTTAATGAACAAAACTGCATCGGTTAAGTTCTCATATACTTCCTCGACTCTCAACTAAGATTTATTGGTGTAGCAGATCTTAATGTTGAGGAGGCAGAGGGACTGAGAAACGGGGTTGAATTGGCGACATCCATCTCCGATAAGCATCTTGATCTCTTGAGGCCATCAGCTCGATATTATTCCGCATTTAAAGGTAGTAAACCCGTTCGGGCATAGAACAACTCCATGACGGACCTTTTTTTATTTATCTATGACCTCCAATTTCATAATCTTTGCACTACAAAATATGCTTCTAGTTGAAGTGATTATTTCATCACAAATTAGGTCCATAAATTGCAGTTTACATCCCACTGTTTTCTCATCTATATTACGTTGGATTTGCCCAAATGCTCAACCAATGTTATTTTCCGCTTTACACACAACACTTATGAGAGACTTTGTTTTCTTTTCTTTTCTTCTTGGTCCTTTTAATTGATTTAATACATATTTTTGCATGCTTCTATTCAATCATTTTATTTTAACGTATGTACAATCTAAGGATACTTCAAGATATTATTGGCTAGTATAAATTTTTATAAATATGGTAACTTGTAAACTCCTATATTTAATTAGCAAACAAGGTCTTTATAGCAACTTGGTCTGCTTTATCGAGTGTTATCCAGACAAGTGAGAGTTATTATGGTGATGGTAGGGCAAGCAACAGACGGTGCAGACCGGGACAAGGGCAAATATACTCTTATCAGAGATGTTGAGGACTTCCAAAGTGGGATTTACGACAAACCCCTCCCTTGCTTTGGCTGTGGAATAGGATGGTTTTCGTGAGTATCCAATATCTCTCCCTTTTTTTTTTTTTTTACTCACCCCCTATTAACTTAAGTTTTTTGGAGAACTGAAAAATTAACATGAATGCACTCTCCAAAAATTGTCATTGCGTGTAACCTTGTCCGATTAATATTTGCCTGTAATATCACCCACCAAACTCGCGCTTGAGTGGGGTTGTTTGAGTATAAAAATACTATTAGCCCACCTCCTAATAGCTTAAGGCTTTAAGAAAGAGAAATGGTAAACGATCATCCCGCATCCCATTTCCCTTTTCTCTCATGCTTATTTCTTTCATGGCAGTTTTCTATTGGGCTTTTTGTTCCCACTTATGTGGTACTACGGCACATTTCTGTACTTCAGTAATCACTATCGCAAGGATCCCCGGGAGCGAGCAGGACTAGCATCCTCTGCAATTGCTGTAACTCCTCTTATCGATGCTAGACTGCTTAGTTTGCACTTATTTTTGCACTAATCGGTCATTTAAGACTCTTAATTGATATGAAATATCACATGGTTGCAGGCACTAGCTTGTTCTGCGGCAATGTTGATCATCGCCCTTATTCTGCTATTCTAGCTTATTTATCAATCAGATCCCATTTTGCTTCGAAAGCACCTCTTTTTTCTTTTAAGAAAGCAGAGTTGTACTGGAATTTGGAGGAGACAATGTAGAGACACAATGCTAGGAGTAAAAAAAATGTAAAGCCAAGATAGTTGCCAACAAGTGAGGCGTGCATACAAAAAGCTTCAATGATGGAAGACAATTCCAAGTTTATCTTTTTTTCTTCTTATAAATTTTATGGCAGATATATATATATATATATATATATATATATATATAAACAAATTATGTAAGAGAATTTCTCTCGGTTAAAGTTGTCGTTTTGTGTAATTTAAAGAAAAAGTCGAGGTTGTTAGGATAACAAAATGTATATGAATATCCTACTGAATTGTAATAACGGTGTGATGCCATTGATGATTCGTCTAGTGGACCGTCCTCTGTTTTCTAGTGTTATTCTAAACTATAATTCAGTGTCTAGGGGTGGTAATTTAGGTCATGACACAAAACCCATACGAAGTTAGAAGGTTTGGGTTTATTATAAATGAGTTTAGGTTAATAATGAATTGTCACGATTAACACGATTATTAAATAGGTTGGGTTAGAGTTTACATCCTAACATGATTTATATGAAATAACACAATTAACTACATGTATGATTTGAAACTTAATTATATATGATATAATATAAAAATTTATATAATGCATAAAGAAATTTACTTGCTTTTATTAAATATAAATATTATGAATTTTAAAATCTATAGGTAATTTTAAATTAAATGATAAATTGATCAATAAATCTACTATATGTTTTATGATTATGTTAAATAAGTTATAATTATATCAATTATTTATTCAGTCTATAAATTTAAAGGGGTTATGCGGGTTGACACAATTGTTAAATGGGTCGTGTTTGGGTTGACATCTTTTGACACATTTGATAAATGGGCTGTGTTTGGGTCGATGTTTTCTGACACGATTAATAAATGGATTAATACAAACGCGACTCATTAACAGAAATTGCCACCCTATTGGTGTTCATGCTTATCGAATAGCACTTTTTCCTTTTCACGCATTATTAAGAAACCAAATTAATAAGCGTAGGTTTGAAAACACTTTTTGAAACTAATTTTTGATTCAAACCAATTTCGTTACAGTGTTTTCTTTCATAAAGTTTAAATTACTACAGTATTTTCTATTCAAATCTTTGGTTCGAATCATGTTTTCAAATGCGCTGTAAGATCTTTTGCACAAAATTTCAAAAGGAACTTGCCGATTGTTTTGGTTCATCCCTACAAGCCTTGAAACCCTGTCTCTTGACGAAATTATGGAATACATTTACCTTGCTCTCTATGCCCTCACGAATCATGACTACTTAGAATGGCGTTCACTTCTCTTTTTTCATTTGTTTTTTTTTTTTTCCTTATGCAAAGTCCCAAATTTAATTTGAGCTTGTATAGAATCCCAAGAAATTTAAGGGTTCCTTCTTTCATCACTCAGAGATAGTAATAATGGCTTGTCTACAAAAAGATTATCATTCTTTAAAAAAAAAAAAAAGGGTCAAAATTTCTCTCATAGAGTATAAGTTATAGGACACAAAATTGTCCTCATGAATCATAGTTTAGCTCCAAGTCCGTCCCTAAACTGCCAACTCTTTTGACGTTACAAAGAGGAAAATCTCAACTTGACTCCCATTAACTTAAGTGATCAAAGAAGGCCCAAAGGAGCATATAGGTAAAATTTGTCTCCGAAAGAATGCTAGTTTTAATCTTTGGCCACCAGACGAACATACTTGTTCTCGACCGTAAATCTGGAGCTTGAATTGATCTGCAACAAACAATAGACCTAATTAACACAAACAGTTTCTGGAAGAAGTTCAGTTCACATCTTTGATCACTAACAAAAGATAGTGATTTGCTAAACTAGGAAAGCATGGGACGGGCAAACCTTGTGCTCAAGGGTATTTCTGAATTGATCTTCTTCACCTGCTCTGCCAGATTCCCGAAGAGCCTTGAGAACAATTTTTCTCAGTTTCTTCATCTTTAAAACCCCCTCAGGACTCTAAGCCAATATACAAAAACAGATTAGGAAAAGTATACATCAATGGATACATTGTAACAGACCATAAAGAAATACAAAGAAGTAAAAAGTGAAGAAGGGATTAAAGTAAGTTTTGCTTTTTCCAGTCTAGGGTGCGGAATGTAGGACACTCTTTCATACAGCTTTTGTTTGGTACACATAGCAAGCCCTTTTTTTTCTCATTTAGAAATTTTTTTTTTTATCTTGTAATAAGCATGAGTTGTTAAAGGAATGTAATAGAAAAGATAACGGATTGAAATGTAAAGCAATAAGAATGAGGACCATTCATTTCCTTTAGTATTTACTTATCTAATACTTTTTAGTATTTACTTATCTATTAGATGGTGTAATGGGGAACAATCTAATTCTATTTCTAGTGTATTAAACTTAGGATGATAATCTTATCAATATAATTACTAAGATATCCTTTTACATAGTTAAATAATAATTGGATTATAACATGTAAATTTGGGTGTTTAAGCAAATCTGGCATTCATTCCCTTTGATAGGAAATCAATATCGAGGGATGCCAGGATTGACATTCCTTTCCTCATTACCTAAAGGGAATGGGCCCCACAAAACTCTCATTACTGATTTTGTAAGTAAACATATTATTAAACGGAGAAAAAATCACCCCTTGCTTTCCCTTTCCCATTGATACCAAGTAAACGCGCCTCTAAAGTAAAATCATGAACATAAGTGATATAGTAGGATACATACAGATTTCAAGGCTGATGTGATCAACTTCTTCCAATTTATCTTCTCGTTTTCTTCATCAGCAGGGTCGGACTTTGACAACTCATCTTGCTTTGTTGAACTATCTTTGTCCCCCGCTTCTGTCTTTCCACCCTGAATAACTTCAACATTGCCTTGTTCACCAACTGTACTTTCCTTCGTTTTTTTCCTCAAACTATCATCATCCGATTTCTCAAGTTTCCTCTTTTTCTTTGATGATAAATTTCCATTACTTTCTTCAAAATCTTTATGCCCAGACTCAACTTTGGACACGTCCTGCGCTTTAGGTTCGTCCCCATCTTTCTTGTCAAGCAATTCACCATCCAGAAGGTTTTCAGATGGAAGCTTGGTATCTGGAGCAGATTCTTCCATCTGCTTCTTTTGTTGCTTCGCAGTATGGATAGCTCGGGCTTTGGCTTTGTGCTTCTTTCCTTCTGCATGGAGAAGCAGAGTCTGCCTACTGGTAGCCTTGGTATTGCAAAGACTGGAAATACACAGACATAACACCAAAAACACTCAGATCCCAGTTACAAAGCAAAAACACTTATGGATGAGCTAAATAGTATTTACCCAAATACTGTAAGGGGATTTTAGGTACCAATATCACTAGATCAATATAAACTAATTCTTCTCCCACTCTTTCATGTTGCATTCCTACATCAGATAGTATCTTTGATTCATAACACAAAACGCTTATTGTACCACAAAGTTCATAACTACGACAAATTGGAATGAAAAGCTCCTAACATACCTACAAAACCACGGAGGGCGTTCAGACAAGCCAACAGTTATATCAAAATCGGGTTGCTGCTTCGCGTCCTTGTTGGGCTTGGCACTTGCACCATTCAAAGCTTTCCCTTGGCCCTTGGGACCATATTTTTCCTTCAAAGAAAAGGATTATCATTCCATGATCAAACAATGCTGTTAGCTAATCAAAACAGTTTGATACAGAGATTACGAAGGAAGTGAACAAACACTAAAAAACATTAGCAAGGAATTCCAGGAAAATCCTCCCTCTGCCCAAAACTAAGTAACATATATAGGTCCAATGCGTATAAGATAAAAATCAAGATCAATATTTCTAAAAAGTCTATCATTATTACCTCTCGCGTAAGGGGAAAAAAAATGATACTTTTTAGTTAAGGGAAATTAGAGAAAGTAATTGATTGTTTTAGTTTGTTAATCACAATTAAAACCACTAAATTAGACAACGTACCATCTCGGTAATACATTGCGTGTGACCTTGCACGCTTTCCTGCCTGAAAATCTCTCCGCAATCAATACACGACAACTGTTCATCGGAAGCAAAACAGAAACTGAACCAGTCAGCATAAAATTCAAGAGATAAAAAAACCCTAGAAAAACCTTCTGCTTGGTCGCCGAGAAATAGGAGGAAAATAGAATCCCGAAAGGAACAAAGTTAGGTAACTCTTCTTGGAAAGGACAAAGCTTTCGCTATTTGGATTTTCATATTCCGACATTTTCTAGGAAACCAAACAAGGCCTGAGTAGGAATTTACCTTGGCAGCGGAGCAAATTTTGAAGTGATTGGGCAATTTTGGTTTCTTCAGATTGTCTCCACAATCCTCGCACTGAAACCACACCATTTCTCTGTGTTGCAGAAGAAAAGTCCAGAAACGAGGAAAATTGTTGCCGAGGAAGGGGAATAGGGACTCTCTGCCTGTGCAACAAAGGAAAAGTGAACTTGAATTTTGGGGTTTAACAGCTAGGGTTTTGTTTGTCCTTGTTGGCCAGGAAGAATTTGAAGAAAGGTACAAAAAAAAGAAATTTAAATCGAATAAAAGTCTTCTTTTTTTTAAATCAAAAAAATATGTTTTTTTTTTTTAGGTAAATTGTTTCAATTTTTTAAAAAAAAAATAAGAAAAATAAGTGTAGCAAGATAAAAAACCTCAACATGATGAAAAAAAACTGAAACTTTTTTTATGTCTAAAAAGTTTTTTTTTTTGCAAAAAACTATCTAAAAAAAAGGTCATTGACCAAAAATTTTTTTCCTAAAAAATCATTTTTAAAAATCATCCGGCCAGCCATCTGATTTGTGCTTTCTTTTTCCCATGTTTTTTTTTCCTCATTAAGAAACATTATTATGTGAATTAATTTTAAATTTAGTCCCTAAAAATAATGGTTGTCTCGCTTAATCTCTACCCTTCAAAGTGGGGTATATATTGATGATTGATCTTGAGCTAAGTAGCAACTTTGATACTTTTATAACGAAACATTAATAGGTCATTTAGAAGAATGGTTAGAAATGTTAATTTTGGTTTGAGAATTGTAGCATGTGATAGCTTTATACTGTGGGAACTTTTTGTTATTTACTATAACATTTTACTATAATATGTGAGAGCTTTGTACCGTTCATAGTTGTAACTGATAGTTTCAACCTTTTTTCCAAACAACTTATAATTTTTTAGGAAAATTGTGAAAAAAAAAGAGGTCAATTTTAGGGATATCTAAAATAAATAGCATATTTACAAACATTATTAAATAATAAACCAATTTAGCTGTTTAGGTAGAAATTTGAGATTATAATAACCAAAATGCCCCCAATTGTAAATTTTAAATTTGCTAACCATCTTTCTCTCTATCTCCTCTCTCCCTTTGGATGGGTTGCATGGGAACAGTGCTCATCTTCGTCATTTTCGTCAGAGTCATGGTTGCGCAGAGTAGCCCATTGTTGGAGTTGCATGGAGGTGGTCCTCGTCACTTGTCGCCCTTCGCAGAGAGAGAGATTTGACTCATCAATTGCTATTAAGGTCCTAAGGTGGCAACTTTGTGTGACTTTCAAGAAGGCGCAATCTATTCCGTGGTGCAACTCCAACGACTCCACACAACCTGCCTTCGACGACTCTAACGATGGCACATCCGATGAGGAAACCAGACGAAAAAACTCTAGAAATAGGTGGGGAGTAGAAGAAATACAAAAAAAAAAATGATGTTAGAGGAGAACTGGAAACGGGTGGAGGGAGAGGAGGGAGAGCAAAAGGGGGAAGTGAAGTGAGAGAGAGTGTGGAGAAAAAACCCTAAAATATATTGGAGGTGTTTTTGTAATTCAACTAGTTAATGAATATGTGTTTATACTTTTTGACCTTTTTTTTTTGTTTTAAACTTGGTCTATTGATTATTATTCCATTATAAATGTAGTCTATTTTTGTGACACCTATTATTTTCTTAACAGGTAATATGGTAATTAAATTAATTATTAGTGTGCTAACTAAAATTTGTTTCATCTAAAATCTATTTCATCCTATTTATTTCTACCTATTTCAAAATTTTCTAAAATTTGTCTATATCTATTTCGTATATTTACCGAAACGCTCTTAAAACATCAAATTAATTACTAAAATGCCATTTGGCATTATATGAACTAAAGTCTCCGAAGGAGACATAATGCACTTAATGCTTCACCTACTTGTCTCCCATTTCCTATTATTTTCCTTCAATCAGGCCCTCCAACAAAGAAAACCATACATTCATTTTCTTTTCTCCAGGCAACACTTATCTTTCCTTTCCTCCTTGAAATGTCTTCCTCTCATTCTCTTCTTCTTCTTCTTCTTTCTTCTGCTTTCTAAGCCTGAGAAACCCAGTTCCATGTCGTTCAAAAGTCCCCATGCTAAAGTTGAACTTGAGCTTTAATCTCTTGAATTGATGACTTAAAGTTTTCAATGAGATTTTAAGGTAAGATTTTAGAAAATTAATCTAGTCTTATCTACCATCTTTACTTTGAAATTGCTCATTTATTTTGCTGCACAATTTAGATTTTATGGTTTTGAATGAGAAAGTTTGGCATAAGTATGTTTTCACCCTTATTTGTAAGAAAGGCTAGAGATATGGTTTGATAATGATTTTTGTATAAAACTCATAAAAATATGTTTATTGTGGTTATATAATGCAAGCTGCATATTTTGGAATGGTTTTGAGATTTTGAACAAGGATAGGATGTTTTGGGTTAAAGAAAAACTTGACATTCCGTAAACTTTGTAATACCTCTATGGGCAGTGGCTATTTCTTAAAATTCTGGGATTAAATTAAAATGAATTTTATAAATTGGTTTGCATATTTAAAAAGTATACATCCTAAGCTTTCTAACAAGCTATCATAAGCCTAAATCGGAGTTGTATTTTAATTTCTATGAATTTTTCAATTTTGAGATTAGAAACTAGTAAATCTGTCAGTGGCAATATACCGCCCATTTATGTTAAGTAAATCACATGTTAACCCGTGTGATGATTGTAGATAGTGAACCTATCCTTTTTGCAAAAGTATACTGCTAGTTTACTATGGTATACTAGCTGCTAATCTGAACCAAGAACCCATCTTTGCTCAGCACCTAATTCCTTAATGTCTTGCAACCTTTTCAATAATATCCTAAGTGATTGATGAATCTTATTAGGGACTAAAACATATAGATTACTTGTTTAATTTTATGTTGTGTTAAGACAAAAATTGTTTACTGTGGTATTCAAAAGAGATTTGCATAAAAGCTTTAATGGCACACTAGTAAGATGGATTTACAAATGATTTATTTATGAATGTGGTTATATGTTGTGCTTTAGTTTTAATTGTCCTTATGCACGCCTTAGGATCAAGGGAGTGTGGAGCTAACGTTAATTGATTCCGGGATTTAAAGATTGTTGATAAGCTTTGAAGATAGGGATTCTATTACTCGTCTTTTGTGAGGTTGTTATGGAATTAAAATTGATTGTTTTACCGTAAGATATATATATATATCTATGTTGAACTGCTATTATATGAGTATCACATATGAAACTATGATATGGACTCGTCTTGTATTGTACGACGAGAAACATATTGAATTGACACATGTTGTTATAAATTGAGAAGCATGGTTAGAAAAAACTGACTCTATAAATAATGATTGAATATAGAGAAATTGTGAGACGTGAAGAGGGCGGCGGTTACGTCCTTGGGTACGAATAACCTAAAAGGTAAAATAGGGGGAAGGTGATGACGCTTCATTGGGTTGAAAGTCTCAGAACACACTGTACAGGAATCGACTTGGTGAGGACTCAGGGCTTGATGTCCCATCACTGAAACACCTTTAGAATGTTTAGAGGGTGATCAAGCGCGCTCATTTGGATTTCGATGAGTTGAGTGATACTCTATTGAACGTGGGTATCTAGGAATAATGATGAACTGTAATATTTATATATATGTATATGTATAAAACTCGGTAATGATTAACTATGGTATCCACGAAATATGATTATAATAAATCTCATAATCTAGATAATGATGAGTATTAACTAACCATGCAGGTTTTAATGTGGTAATGATAAAAACCTATAGGTGAGTAATGGTTTTCCCTACTGAGCATATTGTTGCTCAATCCCTTATATTTTCATCTTTTCAAGACTCACTAAGTGTGAAGTGGCTACGAGAAAAATAGTTGAGGAAGCTATGTAACTATATTACGTGGGGACTGCTTCAATTGCTAAGAATGTTCTTCATGATAATGTAAGCATCAATTGTTACTTTCTGTGACTGTATTAAAATGCGTTGAAGGTTGAAAGGATGATGATGACAGTTTATATTATTAAATTTAAGGTGCTACATTAAACTGTAGTTTAATTGTCGTTTATATTTTTATTTTTGATTTGAGAGTTTTCATTTAAGCCCCGGGCAATTTTATTTTTGAGGTTTTACTTTTATTTTTTATTTTTATTTTAATTCATTAAAAACTGTTAACCCCCATATAGGGGCATTACAAAATTTTTGATATCAGAGCCTAGGTTCGATTAACCTAAGGAGTGTAGCACCACTTAAAAAAAATTATTTTTGAGATGGTTTTGAAGCTGAATTTTCATTGTCATCTTCAAAATGAACCTTCAGATTGATTTATACAGTCCAGAAGGATGTAACATGGAAATGCCCTAGAATAAAAATATTAATGGTTATGTGAGTACGATAATTATATAGAAGGAAAGTATTAATAGTTATGAGTGAATGATAATTATATGGAATGGGTTTATAAGTAGAATGCTTATGAAAGATTCGTATAATATTAGGATCTATAAGTATATCTAATTCGTGTAAAACGATGAAAAATTTATGTAGATACAAGGATTTAAGAGCCTTTTATCTCGTGAAAAACAATAAGAAATATAAGGCTTGATTTATTGATTTCAAAGTTTGGCATAGATGTGTCAAATTCTTCGTAATTGATTTAGACCTAAGTAATGATTATGTGTGGATTCGGTGGAGCACATAAGTGTCAATAACTTTTCTTGAAAATTCTATTTACTTGAGGAATATGAGATAAGTTAGGAATCCATGGTATTGAATCTTGAGTGAGATAAATGTTAGACTTTTGGTCTGTTGAGACTGTGTAAAGGCAAGAATGCATGAATTTCAATGTTAGAATATTTTGTTACGTACATTGTATTTAAGTCTATCAGTGAATCTTTATGAATAGATGCAATGTGAAATGACCAATAGGAGTTTCCTTAAGTAAATCATACTACTTAAGGCACCTATAATAATTTTGGATAATTACGATAAAAGGTTTAACTTCTAGATGTTTAGATGTGAATCTTTTGATTACATAAGGTTTTGTTATATGAGAAAATTAAATATTATATAAGTGGAATTGTGGGGATTGTAGATGTTCCTGAATAGTAACATCAAATATCTTTGTTCATTGATATGGTCTATGTTGGAAGACATAAATCGTATTGATTTCAAGGTTAGTCACATTCTAAACCCTTGGTAGTAATGATGATGAATCCATTGATAGATGTTGAGTATTAGGGATAACATATGGGTGTATGCATTGTTCAATAAGGTTTTGATTAAAACAAATTATTTGAGTTGCTAGAAGATTATGTTGTTATAAAATGATTTTTAAATACCATTCAGGAAGATCCCTGATTATCGTTAAATTAGACTTGTTGTTCATATTTAATTCTATCTTTGGTGGGCTTTGAATTGGGCTTAAGATCTGTACAAATTAGTTTTCAATTTTATGTTTGTTATTTAACTCGTTCTAAATGTGTTAAGGCCCAAAACAACCTGACCCATATCAACATAGAACATTTGGACCTAGTCCAAATCCTAAATCAATTTGATTCATACTGTCTCTCCCATGTGGCCTCTATAAATGTCATCTACAGTGGTTTAATCATTGTTTACATATACGTCTACTGTGTATAGCAGCTTGTTTCTCCGAGCTTACTCTCTCTCTCTTAATTTGTTATTCTCTCTCTAAATCGCAAATCCTCTTCTTTCTCTCTAGAAATTCTTTTGTCTCTCTAAAAGAAGAAATGAATTCTTGAATTTTGCAACTTACTATCTCAATTTTTCCTTTTTATTTACTCTTCTTTCATCTCATCATAGACCCAAAGTAACAACACCTGAGAAAGTATTTCCCATCACACTCCCAAAAGATTCTCAGAAAGAAATACAAGGCTAGAATCACTCGGTTATGGATTCTTATGCGTTTTGGCATCCCTTGTGATGTGAGAATATTGATAGAGGAAAGATCCATTTGAGTGACTTCAATCAAGATGTCGGTTTATCAGGAACAAGTACCAGTCGTAGTGCAATGAAAAGAAGAGCTCGTACCCTCGCGATCACTTGTAACAAATGTGGAAGATAAAATTGTAACGGTAAATGTACTTCACCTGGTTATATGTCTACGAATAGAGATGATAAAATAAGATTTTGTAAGGATGAACTTTCAAAGGAGAACTTGGATAGCATCCATCCTCCTCTTCATGGTCACTCTAGTGGATATGTTCAAGGGGCTATTTTTAAACTCTGACCTAAATTTTATGCAGAAAGACGACGCCTCAGGAATATGGTATTTCTAGATCCTGTTTGCCAAGTCGTAAGAAAACTAGATGGGGAATAAGTCATCACTCTATAAAGGTTGTTTAGTTTTTGCTTATTTAAAACAGTTTCAGTTGATGTTCAACAGTTTTTGTTTTTCTTTTACTCGGAATATTTGCCTTTGTGTTCGAAATAATTGTGATTATTAGATTGATACAATAAGTGTTAGCATCTCATTTAATTTATGGTTTTCTTAAATATATATATAATTAAATATATTATCTTATCAGACACGTCACATACGGTACAGTAACATGTTTGAATTTTGAAAACTTATCTAGATATTTCAAGATTTGTGTCTCAAATTTCAAAAGTTCTACAGTATTTATCGTTTATATTGAATTTCTAGACTCGATGTATATTTGTTAAAAGGTCTGCAGTTGTGTCAAGAGGGTCTTCTGTCAAACCATCCTCAATTGTCAAAAGGTATACCATTAGAGTCTAATCTTTTTCAAAAAGTGAATCAGATTTTCTACAAACTATCGTTCACCTTATCTTACTTTCTTACCTGCACAAGATTTTGTTTAAATCTTTGGATTACCTTTTCATTTCCTACTTGTCTGTCTCTTTAGTCCTTTTTGCGTATTCCTCATCCTTAAAATCTCATGTAAAACCCGAAGTCTAAGTGGAACAGACATAAAGCAATCACTTATATAAACCAAATATGTCTACCTCCTAGTCCACAAAGAAAATAAAGAATGTCTGTGTCTTTTGTGGGTCCAGCCTTGGAAAAGATAAAGCCTATGTAGAAGCTGCAAAACACTTAGGACAAGTCCTAGCACGTAGGAAGATTAACATAATCTGTGGGGGTGGTAGTATAAAAATGATGAAAAATATGACGCTAGCAGCTAGGTCTAGTGACACCACAACTGTAGGAATTTGGTCTTAGATTCTAGCTAAAGGAAACCATAGGTAAGGGAAAAGGAGTCAGGAACATCCTTAGAAATTTTAAAGCCATAATTAATAATTCTGATGCTTTTATAGCATTACCTGGTGGTCTAGGTATTTTTGAGAAAATATTCGTAGTTGCTTGTGAGCAATTATTGGGCTTTTATTCCAAACCCTTGGGACTACTGAATGTAAATGGTTTTTATGATGGTCTTTTAAAATTTCTAGATTACGCTGTGAAAGAAAACATCATTATAGAATCGAAGAGACAAATCTTTGTTACTACTTCAACAACTGAGGAATTGATAGATAAGATGCAAATCATACATCCAGAATTCGACACTGAAATATCCAAGCTTGATTGGGAAAGGGAAAGCCGGGAGCAGCCAATTGATTTGAATCTCCATCTATAATCTTTTGGTTTTATCTATGGCATGTAGGCATGTGTGTCTGTATTTCGTGTGTCATGAATAACCGTTTACCTTGTATTCTGTATTTCTTATAGTACGCCATTGTTCAATCTTTTAGATTCATTGAGCCTAATACCGGGATGGCTGGATACGGAGTACTTAATGCTCTCGAAATGCATCCCACTTAAGGTCTAATCTTTTGTTCATCGATGTTTTTATATGCTATAAGCATACATGATATGGATAGCTGGTATACAGAGTGCCTTGTACTCTCGAAACGTATCTATATCATGTTTGTAATGTGTAGTATTCTATTAATGATTTGTAGAAGACTAAAGTTAACTGTGGGGATACTTTGTAGAAAATATGAGTGTGTTATGTGGATGAAATGTTTTAGTGTCATAAAGGTAGATATTTAATTAAAAAAAAAACCTGTCGAGTTGGCTATAATTATGTGTGGCATCCCCGGCCCCACTCAAGCCCCCATGAGGCCTCAGCCCCTAACATAATTGGCTCTTATTGCAGCGTAACCAGGCTTACTCATCCATACTGTCCCCTTTGGGGCCCTCCGGCCCCTTAGGGTTTTCTTTCGCATCCCTCACGTTCGAACCTTAAACCTCCCTTAAGAAGTTCTTATTTCCATCATGAGTACCAATAATGTTTTATGGTTAATATAAAACGTGCGTTTTATTGTGACGTTCGAACCGTTCCCGTGCCGTCCCACTCATCCGTACTGTCCCCTCTGGGGCCCTCAGAGGGGACAGTACGGATGAGTGGGCTCGGTTACGCTGCAATAAGAGCCAATTATGCTGGGGGTCGAGGCCTCATAGGGGCTTGAGTGGGGCCGGGGACGCCGCATTATGAGACTCCCTCTAATATCTCTATATATAAGTTTAATGCATGATTTTGAATAAAAGCGCTTGTGTTATATGTTTTATGATTATGTTTTAGTTTACTAGTTGGAATATAAAATTTATCATTCTTGACTTTTCTTTGCTCAAAAAGGAAAAAAAACCCAAAGATGAAGTATGTAGAATTGCTCGAGCAATCTCCCTAATGTGATTGTAGATTATAGTCCATGAATAGTCAAGGACTGAAAAAAAAATGGTATGATCAGCATGTGTGCTTTTATGATTAAATTCCTAAACCATTATGCGGTTTTATTAATGTGGAACCTACTAGAAATACTCTTGTTGAGGGATTTAGAAATTAGAGTGAATTGATATTTTAAGTATATAAGTGGAGATATGGTAACTTACATTTGAGGAGAAACAACACTAACGGTTTAGAGCAAGAAGCAGAATCATTACGGAATTATGATTCTTACTAGTATTGTCAGATTTGAAATTTCGAGGACGAAATTTCTTTAAGGGGATAGAGCAATGACACCCATTATTTTCTTAACAGGTAATATGGTAATTAAATTAATTATTAGTGTACTGACTAAAATTTGTTTCATCTAAAATCTATTTCATCCTATTTATTTCTACCTATTTCAAAATTTTCTAAAATTTTTCTATATCTATTTCGTATATTTACTGAAACGCTCTTGGAACATCAAATTAATTACTAAAATGCCATTTAGCATTATATGAACTAAAGTCTCTGAAGGAGACATAATGCATTTAATGCTTCACCTACTTGTCTCCCACTTCCCATTATTTTCCTTCAATTGGGCCCTCCAACAAAGAAAACCATACATTCATTTTCTTTTCTCCGTGCAACACTTATCTTTCCCTTCCTTCTTGAAATGTATTCCTCTCATTCTCTTCTTCTTCTTCTTCTTCTTTCTTCTGCTCTTTAAGCCTGAGCAACCTAGCTCCATGTCGTTCAAAAGTCCCCATGCTAAAGTTGAACTTGAGCTTTAATCTCTTGAATTGATGACTTAAAGTTTTGAATGAGATTTTAAGGTAAGATTTTAGAAAATTAATCTAGTCTTATCTACTATCTTTACTTTGAAATTGCTCATTTATTCTGTTGCACAATTTAGATTTTATGGTTTTGAATGAGAAAGTTTGACATAAGTATGTTTTCATCTTTATTTGTAAGAAAGGTTAGAGATATGATTTAATGATGATTTTAATATAAAACTCATGAAAATATGTTTATTGTGATTATATAATGCAAGCTGCATATTTTGGAATGGTTTTGAGATTTTGAACAAGGATAATATGTTTGGGTTAAAGAAAAATTTGACATTCTATAAACTTTGTAATACCTCTATAGGCAGTGGCTATTTTTTAAAATTATGGGATTAAATTAAAATGAATTTTATAAATTGGTTTGCATATTTGTAATACCTCTATGGACTTACTGGGCGTTAGCTCATTAAGTATTTCATGCTGTAGGTATTTCGACGAGAAGGTCAGATTAAATCTAAATGATGAGCTAGCGGACGGATGATGTGTGCAAATCAGGTATGGAGTCCGCTACTGAATATTTCTGTTGTGTATGTTTTAAGTGTTGGGTTTGGTGCCCTAAAAGCTGTGATATTGGACATATTGTTAATAAATAAATAAAATGACATTTATTATTATTTTGGTTGATTATATGTATTATGAATACATTTATAAACATCAAGAAAATTCCATGATTATTTATGTGACTATAAATTTAGCATATAAGTGTTATTTGCTTAGGGATAAAATTTATAGATAATAATCTAAATAGTCCGTAATAATTAATTAAAGTTTGAGATCTTTAATTAAAAATTACAAGTACGGTCCAATCTCATCTAAAATGGAATAGTCATTATCCGGACTATTAATGTAGAGACATTGGATTGGAGGTACTTTATATAATGAGATTATATAGGACTGGACCAGATAAATTATGAATCTCTAATAATCATCCGTTACAAATAGAGTATTCAAATTTATCACTATGATGATCATATATTTGACAGTCTTAATCCTGAGTATTTATTAGACTCCTATTTATTACATTATGTTTTTTGACTTGCGTGGTAAGATTTGTCTAAGCACAAATTATAACTTAGCATCTTGAAAACATAAAGTAATAAATGGCTGGGAATAATATTATACAGATATGGAATCCATTCCTTCCCTATAGAAGTTAGAAAAATAGTTCTCTTGAGTGATAATTCAAGGTTTGAACAATAGAGCGCTCGTTCATAATAAGATTATGAATTAATTGTTCATTAGAGAATTATTGGAACTCAAGGATAAAGATGTAATAAGAGAGGTGAACGAAAATTGAACCTAGCTCTTATTATGAACTATTTATGGAGGACTGACTTATATGTAATGATTATATGAATTGACTACTCGCTAATTTTCTTTGAGTAATTTCATTGTAATCTCAAGAGTTCAGTTTCAGGTTTTTAGTGGAGTAACACTGAAACTAATAAATTTGGCACATTAATTAAAGAGTTTGATTAAATGTCAAATTTATTGGAGCTTGGGTTATAGGTCCATAGGTCCCCAATACCACCTCTGTAACACTATATTGGATTTTGCATAGAATGAATTATACATGTTTAATTCAGAATTTTTGAATTCTGAATTAATTTTTCACACTTGAATTATTAACGTGACACAGAAAAATGTTCTCTATGACACATAATGTAATGTGATAAATGTTATCACATTTAACTGAGCATTAGTTAATTAATTGATTATTGTTAAAATCTATTCTTAAATAAATGTGATTTATTTTTGAATTGAGGTTTATATATATATATGGTTTTGAACCAAATCTTTTTATATATATATAAGATTTTATAATATATTTATATATATATATATATATATTAATATAATATTATAAAAAAAAGGGGAAAGACGTGAACTCAGTTTCACGCTTTCCACACACACGCACGTATATATATATATATGACCGAATATTGTCATTCGGTCAAATCAAAAGAAAAAAAAATGGCAAGTTTTTCTTTTCTTCACCGTAACTTTATATATATGCATATGTGTGTGAAACAGAATAAGGATTCGGGGAAACAAACGAAAAAGAAAAGAAAAAAAAAAAGGAAAGGAAAAGAAAAGGGAAAATAAAATTACTAATGGCTCAGTTATAAAAAGGGAGAGATAATAGTTATCTCAGTAATTTTTGATTCACATAATTTTAAAGAGAAAAACTGAGAGTTCTTCTCTAAAGAAAAAGGTCTGTTATCTCATGTGTTGAGTACATAGCAGATTCAGAAAAGTGTGAGGAAAATTCATTCTTGCAGTTTGACGCCCACTAATCTTTCCATTGGTGTGGAGGCCTGGTTTAGAAGATCGTGGTGTCAAAGAGGAAAGCTAGGATACCCTGATAGTCTTCAAAAGGTTAGTAAAAATTCCTAAAGCTTTCTGTAATTAAAATTATATATCTATTCCCGATGAACAAAGTTTTTCAGAAAATTTTTGTTTGTCAACGATCTGTTCCTTCCGCTGCGTTTCATATTTTAATTCCAACAAATGGTATCAGAGCGGGTTATAGCATATATAATTTTAATTAAACATGATTTTATTTTGATGATATCATGTTTTTGATGCATGTTTGTGGACACTTTGCATCTTTGTTAATTTTTATTCATGAGATGAATGGTTGTTTAATAAAAGGATTTTTGGTCGTTAATTATATGGTCCTTTTGGATTAATAATTTTATTTTCAGTTTGATTAGATCAATCTGTGTAAACCCATAAAGGGGTATAGGCTTTTTGTAATTTATTATTATTATTTTTTCTTCTCTCCTCTCATTCACTTGCAACACGTGGAGCGATGAAGAACAAGATGTCCAATGGATTTTTTTTTTGGCCTAGTTGAGAACTTTGGGCCTATCAAATTTCAAAGGTAGTCCAGCAAATTGTTGCACAATAAACCACTTGATGAAGACTACAAAATTGGAGCAGGGAATTATGTATAAATTACAAGAAGACCCCTGTAATTTTATTTTTTTTATTTTTTATTTTTTTTTTGTTGTAATTTTAATTATCCAAAAGGACCCGGTCAAAAATTCATTGTTTATTTTCATTTTTATTTTCATGTGATGATTGTGATAACATGTTCATGCATGATAACATGTCATCTAAGAAAGTGCCCACTTATAGTTATTGTAACATGACATGCATACGCTTAGCATATTATTTTTATAAAGGAGTTTATAAAATGATTTAATATGTGTTATCATTAATTTAATGAGATTAAATTAATTTGGTTGGTTTTATAGAATCTTAATTTATTAATCAACCAAATAATGTGAATTTAGTTTTAACAGTTAAGACTTGGTAAAATTCACATTAATTCTAAGTTATCTAATTTTAAATTGTTTAATATTTGGTAACTTAGACAATTCATAATAAATTTAGATTTTTAGAAAATCTGGTAATTTATTTAAGTGTAAATAGAATAAGATTCTATTAACACATAATATAATCTAGTAATTAAAAATTGTTTTTATCTACTAGAATTATGAAACATATGATGTTTTATAAGATAAAACACATCTTCTAAAATAATGAGTGGGAGAAGGTAATATGACAATATAACCTGCGGTCTCCACTATTAGTACAACACCGTGAGATTTAGGTGGCGTCTCGCGACGCTTTGATTTCGTCCTCCCTACGGAGGGTGTCCATTTAAATCAATATCAATGTTGGCTTCCTTGAGATAGGATTTTATAATGTATTTCAAAATTGACCTACCCTACGGCGGCAATTTTGAGTTAAGTTGTTAAAATCCAAAATAGTGGGTTACACTCATAAAGACATAATTAAATTGTTAATTATATCTTGACCAAAATAAACGGTTATTAATAAATATAGAAAATATGAGATATTTTGAATATATTTATTAATTGAGAATGTCTCAATTCAATTCATAAATAATTTGACCTACCCTACGGCGACACTTTATTTATTAAAATTGAATAATTGTGGAATTAGTAAAATATTTTTTGTGTTTTTCATATGCATCATGCATCACGTTTACTATTCCAAAACATATATTTATGATGTTTATGCAACCATTTTAATTTATGCTATTTAATTTATTTATTACAGCAACAATGTCTAATCCAATCATCGCAATTCTCTCAAATGAAAAATTAACCGGAGATAATTTTGTCAAGTGGAAGAGTAACATGAACATTGTACTAATTTGCGAAAGTTACAAGTTTGTCCTGACGGAGGAATGTCCTCCAGAGCCTGCTACAAATGCTCCTCGTAATGTACGGGAAGCATATGATCGTTGGATCGAGGCGAATAATAAGGCCCGCTGTTTTCTTTTGGCTGGGATGTCTGACGTGCTTAGGATGAAGCACGAAAGCATGGAGACCGCTTATGAGATAATGCAGTCTCTGCAAGACATGTTTGGTAAACTTTCTGAAAAGGCACGCCACGAAGCCGTTAAGGCAATAATGAATGCAAAAATGAAGGCAGGGATTTCGGTCAGAGAACATGTTCTCAACATGGTTAACTATCTCCATGAGGCCGAGGTCAACGGGGCTATGATAGATGAAGCCACACAGGTGAGGATGATTTTAGAAACCCTCTCCCCTGCGTTCCTTCAGTTCAAAAGCAACTATTTCATGAACAAGCTGAAATATAACATGACTGAGTTGCTTAATGAGCTTCAAACCTTCGAGTCTATTTCCAAAGAAAAGACTAAAGAAGCTGAGGCAAATGTTGCAGAAGCTCAACCCTCTTCTTCTGCCCAAAAGAATAAGAAGAGGAAGGGGACTGAAGGAAGTGGTAAGTCTAAGAATGGAGGGCAACCTAAGAAGAACAAAAGCAACAACAACAAAAAGAGCTCCAACCAAAAGAAGCCTAAAGGAAAATGTTTCCACTGCGGCGTAGTTGGGCACTGGAAGAGAAACTGCAAGAAGTATCTTCAGGAGCTCAAAGAAAAGAAGAACAACGGTAAATCAGATTTACTCGTTTTAGAAGCTTGTTTAGTTGAAGATGATACTTCACCTTGGATAATTGATTCAGAGGCAACTAACCATGTTTGTTCTTCTTTGCAGATGCTTAGTTCATCAAGGGAGCTTGCCGACGAGGAACAAACGATGAGAGTGGGAACGAGAGAGGTTGTTTCGGCAAGAGCAGTGGGAGTTGTTAAACTTTATTTTAGAAATAAGTTTTTAATTTTAGACAATGTTTATTACATTCCTTGTTTTCGTAGAAATTTGATTTCTGTTTCCAGGTTGTTTGAACAAATGTTTAATGTTTCTTTTAATAATAATTATGTTAATATTTCTAGAAATAGTTTGGATATTTGTTCTGCGCATCTGAAAAATGGGCTTTACACCTTAAGGCCCAACGAAAAAGCACTGCTCAATACCGAAATGTTCAAAGTTGAACAACCTAAACCCAAGAAGCAAAAGATTTCTTCTAAAAATGAAACATACCTATGGCACCTTAGATTAGGTCACGTCAACCTTGACAGAATTAACAGACTGGTAAAGGAAGGTCCTTTAAAAGAGCTAAAAGTTAGTTTTCTACCAGTTTGTGAATCTTGTCTTGAAGGTAAAATGACTAAGAGGCCTTTCTCTGCAAAAGGCGAAAGGGCCAAGAAACCACTTGAGCTAATACATTCAGACGTCTGTGGTCCAATGAATGTACAAGCCCGTGGTGGTTACGAATATTTCGTCACATTTTTTGACGATTATTCAAGGTATGGTTACATATACCTAATGCAAAGGAAATCTGAAACTTTTGGAAAGTTCAAAGAATTCCAAGCGGAAGCTGAAAAGCAATTAGGAAAGACGGTGAAGAGTCTTCGATCTAATCGAGGAGGAGAATACCTTGATACTGAATTCAAGGATTATATGATAGAACATGGTATTCTATCACAACTCACTGCACCTGGAACACCACAACAAAATGGTGTTGCAGAGAGAAGAAATAGAACGTTGCTTGATATGGTGAGATCCATGCTTAGCTACTCATCATTACCCACTTCATTTTGGGGATATGCACTACAAACTGCAGTATATCTTCTAAACATAGTTCCATCTAAGTCTATTTCAAAAACACCTATAGAGTTATGGAATGGTCGCAAACCTAGTATGCGACATATCCGTATATGGGGGTGTCCAGCACATGTGCTGAAAGGTAAGACTGGGAAGTTGGAACCACATTCTGAAGTATGCTTATTTGTGGGATACCCAAAGGAAACGAGGGGAGGTTTGTTTTATAGTCCACAGGATAAGAAAGTATTTGTATCGACAAATGCCACTTTTCTCGAGAATGATTATATGACAAACTATAAACCTCGTAGCAAAATTGTACTTGAAGAGTTACTTTCTGATCAGATCAGACCGCAACCGACAACTGTTGTCGAAGGACAAAATGAGGAGACCATATCTTCCTATCAGAATGTCATACCACCTCGACGTAGTGGGAGGGTTGTGAGACCACCTGCTCGCTACAGGGAACTTGGAGAAGCAAATGTTGCTATCTCTGATAATGGTGAAGATGATCCATTGACATATCGTGATGCAATGGAAGTTTCTGAGAAGGAAAAATGGCTGGAGGCTATGAACCTTGAAATGGAGTCCATGTACTCCAATTCAGTCTGGGATCTTGTAGACCTACCTGAAGGGATAAAACCCATAGGGAGCAAATGGATTTACAAGAAGAAAAGAGGAGTGGATGGGAAAGTTGAGACTTTCAAAGCTAGGCTTGTGGCAAAGGGTTATACCCAAAAGGAGGGAGTTGACTATGAACAAACTTTCTCGCCTGTAGCTATGCTTAAATCCATTCGGATTCTTTTATCCATTGCTGCTTGTCTTGATTATGAGATATGGAAAATGGATGTCAAGACTGCCTTTTTGAATGGCTATCTTGAGGAAAGCATCTATATGGTGCAACCAGAAGAGTTTGTAGTTAAAGGTCAAGAGCAAAAAGTTTGCAAGTTGCAGAGGTCCATCTATGGACTCAAGCAAGCTTCAAGATCTTGGAACTTGAGATTTGATGAAGCGATCAAATCTTATGGTTTCGATCAAAATATTGATGAACCTTGTGTTTACAAGTACATCAAAGATAAGAAGGTGGTCTTCTTGGTTCTTTATGTAGATGATATCCTACTCATTGGGAATGATGCAGGCGTGTTATCTGATGTAAAGAAATGGCTCGCCAGCAATTTCCAAATGAAAGATTTAGGAGAAGCAAGTTATGTTCTTGGAATCCAACTCATAAGAGATCGCAAGAACAAACTGTTGGCGCTGTCTCAGGCATCGTATATCGATAAGGTGCTTATCAGATTTTCAATGCAAAACTCCAAGAAAGGTAATTTGCCTACACGTCATGGAGTTTATCTTTTAAAAGAGCAGTGTCCTAAGACACCTCAAGAGGAAGAAAATATGAGATGGGTACCCTATGCATCTGCAGTAGGAAGTCTAATGTATGCTATGTTGTGTACAAGACCTGACATTTGCTATGCGGTGGGTATAGTCAGTCGGTATCAATCCAACCCAGGATTAGATCATTGGGTAGCGGTTAAACATATTCTCAAGTATCTTAGGAGAACGAGAAACTATATGCTAGTTTATTCTGGTGAGAATTTGATTCCCATTGGATACACTGATTCTGATTTTCAATCAGACAAAGACACACGTAAATCTACGTCTGGATCAGTGTTTTCTTTTGGTGGTGGAGCCATAGTTTGGAGAAGCATCAAACAATCTTGTATTGCTGATTCAACTATGGAAGCAGAATATGTGGCTACTTGTGAAGCAGCTAAAGAAGTTGTTTGGCTCCGTAAGTTCTTAAATGATTTGAAAGTAGTTCCAAGCATGGATAAACCACTCACACTGTATTGTGACAACAGTGGTGCAGTGGCAAATTCAAGAGAACCTAGAAGCCACAAAAGAGGAAAGCATATAGAAAGAAAATATCATTTGATTAGAGAGATAGTGCATCGAGGCGATGTGGAAGTTATGAAGATAGCGTCGGAAAACAACCTTGCCGACCCTTTCACCAAGACGTTACCTGCAAAGAGCTTTGAGGGACACTTGGAAGGCTTAGGTCTTAGAGACATGTCTTACCTGCTTTAGGGCAAGTGGGAGATTGTTGGGTTTGGTGCCCTAAAAGCTGTGATATTGGACATATTGTTAATAAATAAATAAAATGACATTTATTATTATTTTGGTTGATTATATGTATTATGAATACATTTATAAACATCAAGAAAATTCCATGATTATTTATGTGACTATAAATTTAGCATATAAGTGTTATTTGCTTAAGGATAAAATTTATAGATAATAATCTAAATAGTCCGTAATAATTAATTAAAGTTTGGGATCTTTAATTAAAAATTACAAGTACGGTCCAATCTCATCTAAAATGGAATAGTCATTATCCGGACTATTAATGTAGAGACATTGGATTGGAGGTACTTTATATAATGAGATTATATAGGACTGGACCAGATAAATTATGAATCTCTAATAATCATCCGTTACAAATAGAGTATTCAAATTTATCACTATGATGATCATATATTTGACAGTCTTAATCCTGAGTATTTATTAGACTCCTATTTATTACATTATGTTTTTTGACTTGCGTGGTAAGATTTGTCTAAGCACAAATTATAACTTAGCATTTTGGAAACATAAAGTAATAAATGGCTGGGAATAATATTATACAGATATGGAATCCATTCCTCCCTATGGAAGTTAGAAAAATAGTTCTCTTGAGTGATAATTCAAGGTTTGAACAATAGAGCGCTCGTTCATAATAAGATTATGAATTAATTGTTCATTAGAGAATTATTGGAACTCAAGGATAAAGATGTAATAAGAGAGGTGAACGAAAATTGAACCTAGCTCTTATTATAAACTATTTATGGAGGACTGACTTATATGTAATGATTATATCAATGGACTACTCGCTAATTTTCTTTGAGTAATTTCACTGTAATCTCAAGAGTTCAGTTTCAAGTTTTTAGTGGAGTAACACTGAAACTAATAAATTTGGCACATTAATTAAAGAGTTTGATTAAATGTCAAATTTATTGGAGCTTGGGTTATAGGTCCATAGGTCCCCAATACCACATCTGTAACACTATATTGGATTTTGCATAGAATGAATTATACATGTTTAATTCAAAATTTTTGAATTCTGAATTAATTTTTCACACTTGAATTATTAACGTGACACAGAAAAATGTTCTCTGTGACACATAATGTAATGTGATAAATGTTATCACATTTAACTGAGCATTAGTTAATTAATTGATTATTGTTAAAATCTATTCTTAAATAAATGTGATTTATTTTTTAATTGAGGTTTATATATATATATGGTTTTGAACCAAATCTTTTTTTATATATATAAGATTTTATAATATATTAATATATATATATATATATTAATATAATATTAATATAATATTATAAAAAATAAAAATAAAAAGGGAAAGACGTGAACTCAGTTTCACGCTTTCCACACACACACACGTATATATATATATATATATATATAACCGAATCTTGTCATTCGGTCAAATCAAAAGAAAAAAAAAATGGCAAGTTTCTTCTTTTCTTCACCGTAACTTTATATATATGCATATGTGTATGAAACAGAATAAGGATTCGGGGAAACAAACGAAAAAGAAAAGAAAAAAAAAAGGAAAGGAAAAGAAAAGGGAAAATAAAATTACTAATGGCTCAGTTATAAAAAGGGAGAGATAACAGTTATCTCAGTAATTTTTGATTCACATAATTTTAGAGAGAAAAACTGAGAGTTCTTCTCTAAAGAAAAAGGTATGTTATCTCATGTGTTGAGTACATAGCAGATTCAGAAAAGTGTGAGGAAAATTCATTCTTGCAGTTTGACGCCCACTCGTCTTTCCATTAGTGTGGAGGCCTGGTTTGGAAGATCGTGGTGTCAAAGAGGAAAGCTAGGATACCATGATAGTCTTCAAAATGTTAGTAAAAATTCCTAAAGCTTTCTGTAATTAAAATTATATATCTATTCCCGATGAACAAAGTTTTTCAGAAAATTTTTGTTTGTCAACGATCCGTTCCTTCCGCTGCGTTTCATGTTTTAATTCCAACATTAAGTTGTTTTGAAATGAAATGTTTAAAAAGAAAAATGTTGTAAAAGTAAAAGTAATAATTATGTAAATATAAGTGTGTGAAAGTATTTTAGAAATTACCAAAATTAATGTAAGTAAATTATTTATTTTAGTTCCAGAAAAAAAAAATTCCTAAATTTTTACCTTAAAGTAAGTAAGAAAGAGTTTTATCACAACCCGAAAAGGCGGGTTGTGACATACATGACACCTGATTGTGCAGTAAAAAAGTACAATATTGCTGATGTTTACGATTTTTGCCTGAAACATAAAAAATCTTGATATTTTTTCCCTGGCAACAAAGTAAAACTGTTTGGCACTATAACGTGCATTTTTTGACAATGATTAAAACTCTCTAAAAGCTTTTAGACAAATTTAAATTTTTAAAACGTTTCCTATTTTTACTGTTTTAAAAATTCCATGATCAAATCTTGTAAAATTTATAACTTAAAATCAGTGCGGAATTGATAGGAATATTGCTTCACGAAAGTCAATAGTTTTGATGAGATCTACAACCTTCATGCTTTAATTTGTTTTTCAAAATAAATCGTTTCAAGGGACTTTTGACTGAAATTCCAAATGGGCAGATTTAAAAATAGTGGCTTTCGGCTATATCCAATTGAATTTTTAGACAATTTTCTTCATGAAAAATGTTTATCTCATTATTTTTACTAAACCCTACGTTGAAATTGAAAACCAATTCGATCTTTAAGTCCCTCAAAAACTTAGATCTTTAAAAATTGTCTTAAAAATGCATTGCAACAGTTAATGCAAGAAAGTTTACTTATTGATGAAAAACTTTCATCTAAGCTTAACAATTACATTCATAACTATACAACATATAAACAAATCATGTCATAATAAGTCCTTTGCATGCCAAAGTTCCTAATCACAAATGACAACCCATAAATATTTAAAAACACAAACTTTGAACATGAAACCTAGGGTGTCCAAGATTGTGGATCAATTCCTCTTAGTGGGAATGACCTCTAAAATCATTTAACCTCGAAGATCAAACTTAGAACATTAATGTCTAACATAAAACTCCAAACTTTGACAAAACCCACTTAGCATAGTTTGAGATTTTTACCTTAAACCTTCTTAAATCTACACAAAACTCTTTAAGCTTGCTTCTAGTAGAGATTTGGAGGCTTGGATTAACAAAATTTTTGAGAAAGATCACTAGGGGAGGGGCGGGTTTTTGAAGGAAGTAGAGAGAGAATTTTTCGTCAAGAAACAAAACTTGGAGGAAAAGAAAACAAGTGAATTTTCAAATTAACCCTTAGTTACTTATACAACTTATGCTATAGACTAAATTGCAATAAATTTTTTTGCACCTAAGCCCCTTGGAAAACCAGATGTCACGTGGAGAATTAGGGAAAATTCTACATAATTATTGAGGTCTAAATGGATAAGAACATTTGACTTTTTGTACACCTAGTCTATCTAGGTTTTACTTTGGCAGTCCAATTTTATCCAATATTGTATTTTTCTTGTTTTGTTAGTATGGTATAGATGCAAAATTTTCTTGTCAGTCTAAAAATATCTCAATACACTATGTACCTATACTATTTAATTCCCACCAACAGTAGTTCACCTCTATGTGTGGGTACTCATTTTATATAATTTTGCTATGTTGCTTACTGCATTGCTTTGTATATCTCTGCATACTGAATACTGACACTGGGTGGAGTACCAATATAATATATGTACCGGTTAAATTGTCTAATATACTGTCAACTTTTATATTGATTAGGACTTTGGCATGATATTTTAATTTTATTATCCTATTTTTATTTTTTGGACATTTTTATCATAAAATTGGATTTTTAATATATTCCATGTGATCTTATTTTTTTGCCTCTTAAGGTACTCAACAAATTTTGAAGTATTCTAACTCACAAAATTTGTACATGAAAAATGCATCTTAATTCATAAAAATTTGCATACATAATGTCCACGAAAATTTCATTACATTCGAGTCATACAATTTCATATTTACAAAATATGAAATTTTGCTAACGAAACTCATAGTTTAAATTTTGATTAAATTCTATATTAAAACTAATTAATTTTTTGTATATTATATTGAAGATGTAAATAATTTATTTACCATCTTATCTTAGGTGTAAATAATTCTTATTTATATAATTCATAAACTATTTACATTTTGAGTCTGCTATTTACTATATATTTTCAAAAATACTATTTATTTTAAAAAACATTTTTCCAAAATATGCTATTTCTTTCATTCTCTCTTAATTAATTTAATTAGAAAAGATAACAATCTCATCTTATAACCTAACATCGAAAATGAATCCGACTAATAAGCTATTGGCACGTGGACTAAGAATAAAAGATGATTCTTTTTTGTAATAGTTCAGCAATAAAAGATCAAATTACATTCTCTTCTCCTGGACATAGAAATTTCATTATTATCTCTTTTATTAGACAAAAATACTCCATTTTGACGAAAGAAAATCATAATTGTTTTTGGTGAAAAAAAGAAAAGAAAAGAAAATTATAATGTTAGCTACTAGGGGAAAAACATGAAAATGAAAGCATCGAATTAACAAATATGACAAACGACAGCGCTGCCACCTCGCTAGCTTAGCCATTGGAGAAGCTTGCAGGACGCTGCCACTTTGTGGTGAGTGGCTCAACATATGTCCCTTCGTCCAACTACCTGTCCCCTTTACTCCAAGTTGTTTATAATTGCGTGCTTTTTTGGCTATAAATAATTCTATCTTTTAAAACTATTTATTAAGATAAGAGAATTCTATAATATGAGGTAAAAATCTACTTTTTGATGGGCATTATACAATTTCAAACTACGATATCACATTAGAATCAAATCACCTAAAAAAGTACAAGAAACATGATAGAGCTGACAGTTAGAAATTATGTTTTATTATTAAGATATTTAAAAATATTAGTTTAAATTAATAATTTAATTTAATTTTAATTAAATTTATTGTAGCATTGAAAGCTTTACATTATAGTTTATTTTCTTGACACTATAACTTTCGATGATGGGTATTACGTGAAAGCTATACACGGAAAAATCTACCCTATGATGGTTATTATACAATTTAAAACTAACATATTACATTAGAATCAAATCACTTAAAAAAGTATGGGAAGCATGATAAATCTAACGGCTAAAAAATATATTTTATTATTAAGGTATTTGAGAATGTTAGTTTAAGTTAATGGTTTAAACTAATTTTAGTTAAAATTATTATAGTATGTAAAAATTTTACACAATAACTTTTTTTTTTTAGACATTATAACTTACGAGAGTTTTATATTATAACATTCAAAGTTTTAGTTAAAACTAAAAATACCAAACGTTATATGTAAGGTATTTTTCTATGTACGCATATTAATCCGTCTCTTAAAAAGTTTCAATGATCGAAACACAAAAAGGTTCAATGTATCTTAATCCTCGTGTGTGTGAAATCAAAGCATAAATCCAACTATCCTACAAATGGGAAATAAATGGTAAAAAAAATTGAAAAAACCATGTTTATTTAATAAAATAAATAAGCTATGCAAAAGGTTGCTTGCAATTCATGGGTCGCCCTTTCTATTGTCCTACTCTTTCTTTTTCAATTTGTGGGGTATGGTACGGCCATGTGTGGGACAGAACAAGATAAGCACTAGACTTCAAATTATAACTTTTTTCCTTGCACAGATGCACTTTATGGTGCCTTCGATAATTATAATTTTAGACGCCCGGTAATTGTCACTTTTTTTTTTTTACAAAATATTCCTCATTAATAATTATATATTAAAAAAACAGTCAAGAATTTGAAATTTTTTTAGAGAAAAAGAATTTGAAATTTAGGCTCCCCATGTTGGTGAAAAAGCTCCTTTAACAATTTGAAAGCGGCATCTTTAGAACCATACAAGAAGGAATTATTCACCTTTTTTTTTTTCTTTGACGTGAACTCTCCTAAAAAGCTGCGTTACACTAAAGTAAAAATGCTCTTTGGCATTTTTTTATTTTTTATTTTTTACAGTTATGTGATTGTCAATAATTTTTTTTTGGCAATCATATAATTTTCTAAATGGAGCTTAGTTAGATTTTAGTCTAAGCCTTAGTGGATGTACCTCTCTGATAAGAGTTTTGAACTGAGTTTTGGACGCGTTTTTTTGTATGCATCAAGAGAGCTTTTTCCTTTTGAGTCTTGGTAGTTGATTTTAATCCCTCGCTTGTGGGGTCGAAATCTTCCACAAGTAGTTGCAAGCATTTGACTATGTTTCTGTCTTAGTCTTAATGAAAATTCATACTTCAAAAAATATATATATATATTAGAGTACATTTTAGATCCATAACCTTTGTGGTATTAAAATTGACGTGCAAAAGATTTCCACAGTCAAATCTCCACACACACAAACGCACCCATATTAATTCATGAGTCCAAATTTAGGGTACCAAGATATTTATTATATATTATTGAATCTTTAATGATATTGAAGCTTCTTTACTCAATGTCATCTTCCTTTCTTTTTCGAAGGCGTGTGTGCCGTGGCCATAGCGTACGTAATTTTAACATTAAGTTATCAAATTTAGTTAGAATCAGATCAAAATTAAAATATATTAAAAATAACAATTAATTACGACGATTGAAAACAAAACCTTGTCCAGAATTCTCAATTTTTTAAGAGATGATTGTCATCCATTAAGAATTAATGCATTGCTAATTGTGATCATTGCTTTAATTCAAGGATTAATTACATAGCTATACATTTTAATTTTCATTATTTCTCAATCCGTACATTTGTTTTTAAAAACTACAAAAATATCATTTGAATTTAAAAAACTTGTTTTAATTTTATCCTTCGTAGACTTTTTTATTAAAAAACCATGAGGATAATCTAAAAACCCTTAATCAAACCTAATTTGTTTATTAAATATATGTTTTTTATTGAGAAAAATTTTAAAATATATATTAAAAAGTTTGTAAAACTTAATGTATTTTTTGTGAATTTTATGTTTTATGTTAGGATTTTTATAACGTCTTAAATATATAAAATATTTATCATAACTATTTTAAGAGTTATGTTTTTTTTACCAATTTTTTCTATTCATAAGGAATAAATTGAAATAAGTTTTTAAAATTAAAAAAATACTTAAATAGTTTCAAAAAATAAACAGACAAATTAAAAAATAATTAAAACTAATAGATTTAATTATGTAATTAATCCTTAACGCAAAATATACATTTTTCTATGCATAGTAAAAATTATAAAATGTTGGCGCAATATAATAAAAATATGACAATCAAAAACATTCTTTATGGTGATTTTTATTTTTTATCTATTTCGTAATTCCTTACCTCCTAATGATAATTTGGTACCAACTCCGTATGCCCTAATTATAACCTTTCACAACATGTCCGAAATAATCATCATAATAAGTATCTTAATTTATGATTTCATATGTTAGATCTGATTAAAATTCATATAAAAACTATAAAATTGACAAATATTAATAACCATTCAAATCATAAATCTTTATAATTTTCGTGCCTCCCCAACCGTGCAATCTTCATAAGTAGTAAATAGTATAAAAGATAATGAAAAAGTTAGGTCTTTTTATTTATTTTATGCAGTTTCTTTTGGCAAGTGTCCAATGTGGTGGCGTGTTTTTCGTGTTTTGTTGTAAAGGTGCACAGTCTCAATGATGTTCCCACGCTCCAATCATTCAATTCAATTCAATTTCATTCAATTCAGTTCAAGGCAAGCATAAGAAAGAGGAAAGGAAGGAACTGGTTGTTGGAGGATGTACGAGTGCCTAGTACGTTCTCTTGTCGTATGGAATACAAGTGTTTTCTGTTCTGAGCAGGATGTTTCAGAGTCTGACGCTTTTATTCGTTTTGCCCAAGGAAATCAAAAATACCTCTTTGGAGCTGCCAGAACTGCATCGGATACTTGGCAGACCTAACTAGCTGCAAGTACAAAAAAAATATACTCGACAGATAAAATCTCACTGCTTAATCAGTAAATTTAAGATTAATTTAGTATTATTTTTAAAATAAATAAAAATATTTTTTATTTTTAAAAGTAATTTTTAAAAAAAATTATATTAAAAATGCTTTAAAAATTTTTGTTTTAAAAAATATACGAAAATATTTTTAAAAGTTTTGAGAACAAAAACAAATGAAGCTATTGTATTTTTTATATTAAGATTTACTGTTTCATAAGTAGCAGAGTTATAATATTATAAAATGAAATAAAACCACTCAATGCAAAAAGAAGATAACTTGTGGTGGTGTCATAGCAACAAGAGAATAACTTATTATAGCTCACTTTTTTTCATTTAGAAATTAATCAATGAGTATGTAATTATATCTTTTGATGAGTCTACTGAACACGACTTGTACCATAGTAATTTCGGCTCCTTTGATGCTCACAGATAAAGTATGGATCAAATTCTCCTACTATCTTATATGTAATCTTAGTAAATTCTTTTAAGATGGTGAATTAGGATGCGAGAACGCCATTGATCATCTTTTTTAACTAAAAAAAAGGCAAAAAAACACCCTTTTGGTTAGGACAAAAAGACTGATGCGCGAAGATATTGAAAGTGATCTCTTTTTGTCGTTGTATAATTGTTATTTAGCAAAATCTTGGGCGACACTTTAGAGTTTGTATTTTAGGTGATAAAATGTGTGCGTTATGTGTTTAAAGAAATCCTAGTTACCTATTCAATCAAGCAATCTATTTTTTAAGTTAAGAAAAGGTTGTGTTTTGAAAGATTCAAAAATATGTGTCCGTATAGATATAGCCATATAGGAGATCAATTGAAGTACGATTATTTAGATCTCGATTTTGTAATGGTAAGTTGATGAACAGAATGGCACTGAAAAAATAAAGAAAATAAATAAAAAGTTGACTTGTATATGCTTATCACAGTTGACAAAATGAGGACACTCTTTTTCTTGGCTTTAACAAATTTTCTATGAATAGTTTAAGAATTATTATATATATATATATATATTTATTTTGCATATGTTGTGAAATTTTTAATGGAGCATATATATTTATGTTTTAAGATTACCACAAACAAGTTGTTAACATTGTATACAGCAATAACATACAAAGCAACATACTTTTTTTGTTTTTATTTTTTATTTTTAGAATTGCACAAGTTAATAAACATTATTCCATCACGAAAGAAACCAAAAAAGAAATCGAAAAAAAAAAAAAGACGAGAGAAAAATCATAGACCCCATCTCTGCGGTTTACAGCATTTGGTGAGTGGTGACAACCGAAAATATTATTATAACTCAATTAATGAATTCCTTTTGGGTAAGAACACTAATAATTTAATTAAAACACGTCAACGTGCATTATTATTTCAGTTCAGACAACACAGTATCTGTGTCCCTTCCTCAAAAAAGGTTGATTCAACAACTTCACCAAAGCTTTTATACTTTACACTCTTCCCTCCCAAGCAAAAATAACCAAAAACCAAACTAAAAATTGAAAAAAAAAAATGGAAATCAACACATCTCCACCACCACCCTCCTACTGGACCCAACCCTCCAATTCCTCCGGTATGCCTCATCACCGCCGTTCATCGCCTCCGATTCTCAGCCCCCCGGTTCTGATCATCCTCTTGCCGATCATAACTTTTCTTTTCCTCCTGTTCGCTATTCCTCCGTTTGTTTCATTTACCTCTCATATATTCCGTCCCATTGCCGTGAAGAGGAGTTGGGACTTGCTTAACATATTCCTCGTCTTGTTCGCCATTCTTTGCGGGATCTTCGCCAGGCGAAACGACGACGAATCGGCGAACAACGACGTCGATTCCAATGTCGTTCCGAGCTTGAACGGAAGCGGAGGAGGTGAACCCGAGCCGGTTAATCCGCAGCAGTGGTTTGGGTTTTCTGACGATCGGAGAAGCGAGAAGATCTACGGTGACGTCGGTAGGACGGCTGAGGGTGGCGGTCTCCGGCGGCTGAGGAGGAGCAGCAGCTCGTATCCGGATCTGCGGCGAGAGTCTCTGTGGGAGACGAGAGATGATCAGAGGTTTCAGTTTCGATTCTTCGACGATTTTGAAATCAACAAGTACCGCGCGACGGCGCCGTATGATCCCTTGCAAGAAGCCGGAGCACGTCGGAGAGAAGCCGGTGATCGAGAAGCTAAGGAGATTCCGGTTGATACTTTCGTCGTTCGCCCTACGACGCCGCCGAAGTCTCCGTCTCCGTTTCCTTCTCCTTCTCCATCGCCTGCAACTCCGCCTCCGCCGCCTCCACCGCCGCCGGTCGACCGTCACAAACCGAGGAGAACGTACCAAGCTGTTGGCGAGCGGAAAGAGAAGGCGGAGAAGAAGCATGAAGATCGCAATGACGTTGAGATTGATCAGTTCGCGAAAGTTCGATCTCCGCCACCGACTCCACCGCCTCCTCCTCCACGACCGCCTCCGTCGCCGGCGAGGATTCGTCCGGAGCAGAAGTACATGAAGTTTGAGCGGAGAAAGAGCAATGTGAAGAAAGAGATTGCCATGGCTTTAACCTCACTCTACAGTCAGAGAAAGAGGAAGAAGAAGCAGAAGATCGATCGCGATTCCGCCACCAGCTCTCCGCCCGAACAAACTAGGTTCCCGCCACCTTCACCACCTCCTCCGCCGCCGCCACTACCTCCCCCACCGTCTTCCGTCTTCCACAGTCTGTTCAAGAAAGGAAGCAAAAACAAACGGATTCATACAGTGCCTCCGCCGCCACCGCTGCCGCCGCCGCTGATCTCATCCTCACCGCCAACGCTATCGCGATCGTCGAAGCACAAGAACAGATCAACGCCTCCTCCGGCGCCTCCGACACCTCCGCCATTCTCATCCTTGTTGCCGCCTTCTAAGCACAAGAATCGATCGGCCCCTCCGCCTCCTCCTCCGCCGGCGCAGCCAACTCCTCCACCGCCTCCGGCAACAGAGCGTTCTCGCTCCGGAGGACGACCGCCGTTATCAGGGAGGTCCGTAAACTACAACGAGGAGAATGTGAACAGCGGCAGCCAGAGTCCGCTGATTCCGATGCCTCCGCCGCCGCCTCCGCCGCCCTTCAAAATGTCGGAGTTCAAATTCGTCGTTCGCGGGGACTATGTTCGGATACGGAGCTCACAGAGTTCCCGGTGCAGCTCTCCTGAGCTGGACGATGTTGATGCCTCGTCGACAAAGGTAGAACCGGAGATCGTCAACGTTATGGACGGCGGAGATGGGCCCGTAGCTGGGTCCGTTTCCTGTCCTAGCCCAGATGTTAATATCAAGGCCGACACCTTTATCGCCAGGCTGTATGACGGGTGGAAGCTCGAGAAGATCAACTCACTGAGGGAGAAAAGGAAAACGTAGAACTTTTAACAGCCCAGATTGTTGGGCTCAGGCTCAATTTCGCCTTTCTCTCAAGGCAAACCAAAAGAAAGTTAAAAACTAAAATATTTAACACATGTTGAATCCAGCAGAAAATAGTGTTTTTGATAAGAGAATTAGTGCAAAGAAATGGAGCTCTGACTGTGGGTTTTTTTATGATCTTCTTTCGGGGCACTTTCTTCCACTAGGACGATGTGGATTTGAATTTTTGAATTTGCAGTGTCGTTTGAAGGTTTGAGTGTGTATAGATAGGTACGTACTATGTGAGAATAAATACTGAGCAGGCTCTAACTCTGTAATTTTATTGGTTTTTTTTTTTAATTTTACGTGTTAAAGCTTGTTGGTATAGAAAATGCGAGGTTTGATTTCGGGTTTGAATTGGTTGGTAATTTTTACATAATGTATAGGTATGGTTGTTTTAAATATTTATACACTTAATATGTCCCATGACGTAAAATTGCCCCTCTTAAAGATTGAATCTGGAAGGCCTAATCCATCCCACCCCTTCCAGCCACTGAGCTAGCCCCAGTGGTATGTATAGGTATGGTTTTTAGCTCTTACAATGGTGGTCTTAGGCTCCATTTGTGTTCTTTTCCCCTACCTCTGATACCACTCCCTATTGCAAAAAGACTAGTGTTTTGATATTCATGTTTTGACTAGTTTGCTGATTAATAGAGGACATATATGGAAGAGTCGTACATATTGAGACATTGAAATAAGTAACAAGTTTTATCATTGTCTGGCTTAAAGTTGAGTTTAAGATGAATCAAAGTGAAGAAACATATCAGATTTTTGGTATGTAAGCTACATTTATGGAGAGGAAAGGGCATAGATGAAACTTGTCAACATGTTACCATTTTTAGGACTAAATATATGATAGCTGTGGATGAAAAAAAAAAAAAACCCTTATTATGATCCCTTGTTTAGAAGCGTCTCGTCTCTGAACCAATTATTTATTTTCAAGGACTAACGAAAAGGTCTTATCAATAAAAACTTTTTTCAATTAGATTAATATTTTATGGTTTAAAACAAATAAGCTCACTGATACTTTAATGAGTTTAAAAACACCAAATTGTTTAAAAAATCCAAAAAAAAAAAAAGAACTGATCTAAGCTTTAAAAAAAAAAAAGCTGAAAGGGTCGCCGGTAACCTCATCTTAATGGGTGGGATTGCCGCGGCGACCCAAATCTCAAAGATCGTGGGCAAAAGGAGTCGCGAGTCGGGATGGAGGGAGTGGATTTATCTTATGGTGCCTGAGTTGAGGTGTAATCCCTTGACACAACCATGGTGTCTCCATCAATGGCTGCCTCATAAACCAGCTTGGCTCACAAATTCACCGTTCGATTGACCAGAGCCGGGGAGGGAGGCCAGTACTCTCCACACCAACGCAAGTCCACGGTTGTAGCAGAGGAGGAGAAATTTGACGGCAAAAGTGGGCAACATACGATTAACCTGAACCCATCATAACTGTCAATCGACGATACCGGTAAAAAGGGAGGCGAAATCAGCCTCTGGACTCGAGCCATTGTCAAGGTAGACGCAATTGAGGAGGCCGGCTTGGGCGCTACGACGGATGGAGTTGGCGACAACGATAAGGAAGACTTGGTCGACAAAGAGGACTCAGTTCTGAACTCTCACCGACGGCGTTTTTCGCCGGCCATTAAGGGGATCGAGAACAGAGTAGTTGGCGGAGAATTGGAGGAAGAAGACGGAAGGGGAGGTGCTGATGACTAGGCGAAACAACAACGATCTGGGTGGCTTCGCTACTTGGAGGCCACCCCCCAATAGCCATCCATGGATCTACTAGTCCTTTTCTTCTTCGATCTTTTTTTTTTTTTCAGTTTTGTAATTATTAAATTCAAAAAAAGCTGTAATCAAATATGTGTGTGTTTATTTTTGCTTGTGATTTTGCACCCCTGACTTGTCATCTAGCGGTTGAGAAAACAGTTTTTATCAACGAGAGTTTTTAGAAGGTCTTATTGTAACATTTCTCTTTATTTTTGTGTTGTCTTACCAAAAAAAGTTTAGGAAAGATTCTATGACGGGCGGCCCTGCCACAAAACCTATTTACCCTAATCGTACGATTTTAACAAAGCAACATTGATCAAATAGATTTAACGATCTTGTCCAAAAAATTCTTTGTATCCGACTCCATACAGCATATATCGGCCTATTTAAACTTTAAAATCACAATCAATGATCCAATTGAATGTATGTATAAGAATATCCAGTCGTAGAATCTTCACACATATACATCTATAGAGTCCATCTACTTCGATCTACTACTGGTTGGCGACTTCGTCTCTTACAATGCTTCGTTTGAAATGATTTAAAATAAGATCTTTCAACTTATTTAGTTCAAAAGTTGTTTTGAATCTGTTTGCATGAACAAGTTGTTTAGGTATTCAGCTTTTATATGCACTTTTAAAACAAGCTATCTATCTGATGCCTACTTAAAAAATGCTTATAAAAAGTTTTTTATTTAGCTTTTTAACTTTATATTTATGAACAATAAATTATAAATTCCATCTATATTCATATATTACATTGCTTTTTATAACAATAAAAACTTTTAACTTACTTTATCATATAGGTTTAAAAGCTCTTTTAACATAAAAAAATATTTTTTTATACATTATCTGAACACTAAATAAAAAAACTCTAGCTTATGGTATTTATCCTAAACAGGATGTAAGACTTGGCACAAAAGAGTTTGAAACAATACTCCTTTTCCTATTTTTAGGCAACAATTAGTATTCTTGTTACTAGTGTTGTTGCAGCGGTTTAGGGCTATTCACAGGTTACCGAATAAAAAAATAAGTTCCAAAATCATATTGACCAACCATTACATTGGTCGATTTTGCTTTCAAGTTTTTAGGTGTCGATCCTAATCAACCCAACCCGATTATGGCTATGTGTGTGAGCGGAAGGGTATATTTACAAATCTGAGTAATTTTCAACACCATGTAGTACTATCTTAATTTTGAGAAACTCATGTTATTCTCTACTTTAATTTTCACAAGCAAGTAGGTTGCTTCAATTTCAGATAGAAAAGGGAAAAAAAAAAAAAAGAACTTGTAGTATATATGACTTTTGCAGAATTAAATGTCAGTAAATACTGTGTCTTGGAAATATTTGTAATAATTAACAAATTTACTAGATAAAAAATCTATTTTACTATGATAAAAAATATTAATTTATTAAGTAGATTTTCTATTTACTACTATCAAGCACAAATATTTTTAAAGTTGTCATTTTCTTCAATTATTCATTGTAAAAATGTTATTAATGTAATGTTTGACAACAAAGTGGCATTTCATTTAATCTTTTGAAAAAGTTTAAAACATATTACTTTTAAAGTAAGGTAAACAAGTGTTATATAAGAATATTATATACTTTTTGTTATGAGAAATGGTATGAATTAAAAAAAAAAATAGTAGAAGATAATAATAATATTAAAGAATTGATATATATATTTATATATCGAGTAGGCGGTTCGGGCCTAAATTGGATCTCCAAATTAGGGCCCAAACCCATTCAGCAAAAACCCAAATACAACCCTCCCAAAAAACGTCGATTACAGAGTGCGCTAAAGCAAAAAAAAGAAAAAAAAAAAGAAAAAGAAAAAGAAAAAAAAAAAAAGCAGCGAATCAGACTCCAATGAAGCTAGCGGGGCTGAAATCGATCGAGAACGCCCACGACGAGTCCGTCTGGGCGGCGACGTGGGTCCCGGCGACGGAGTCCCGACCGCCCCTCCTCCTTACTGGCTCTCTCGACGAGACCGTCAAGCTCTGGAAGCCCGACGACCTCATACTCCAACGCACCAACACCGGCCACTGCCTCGGCGTCGTCTCCGTCGCCGCCCACCCCTCCGGCCACTTCGCCGCCTCCGCCTCCCTCGACAGCTTCGTCAGGGTCTTCGACGTCGACACGAACAACACCATCGCCACGCTCGAGGCCCCTCCCTCGGAGGTCTGGCAAATGCGCTTCGATCCCAAGGTATCTATCTCTTTGTCCTGAAATAGGTTTTCCTCTTCTTTTGCTGTTTCTCGTATAATTTTTTTGTCAAAGATTCGGTCTTTGATGATGTAAAAAGTAAAAATATTGGGGCTCAATTTGTTTGATGCGCTTTAGGATTTCCGTGTAGTTATCTTCTCACTAGAGTTTGAGTAACTTGTTGCTCTTAACTCCGTCTGATTTTTGTTGAAGCACTATCTGACTTTTCTGGCTATAATATATGATGTGCTTTTGATAAAGTTATGAATTGAGTCCTGATATATATGTATATATTGAAGGGAATTAAATCTGATTTTGGGTTGTATTGAATATTGTATCAGCTGTAGATGGTCAATTTAGATTTTCACAATGTGGGTGTGTGTTTTTATTTGTGTTTCTTGGGAGTCATTTTAGGATATATATAGTTCATGTTTACAGTCCTTGTGTTGCTAACAATTTCTGCTAACTATTTAAGTGTTTGCTAATGGTGGCAAAACGACAGACGGATAGAGCATGGAAAATTTTTCTTGCAGGGTATTTTTTTCCAGAACAATATGCATCTGTTTTTAAGAACTTGTTGATGGGTGCTTGCTTGCTACTATTTATTTATTCATTACCCTTGTTTATCGTCATATGAATGGATTCTGATCTTTCTTATTGAATTGAAGCTGCCAATGAAAATTAAAAACAAAATAAACAAGACTAGGCTTTTGTATCGACAAAGAAAACCTCGTTACTTGAGTAAAATAGTCCACACAAGTTCAGAATCATATAATAGTATCTCTTCTACTAGGGTACAATCCTAGCGGTTGCCGGTGGGGGTAGTGCATCGGTCAAGCTCTGGGATACGGCCACATGGGAGTTGGTTGCCACCCTGTCGATTCCACGTCCGGAAGCCCCGAAGCCCTCTGATAAGAACAGCAGCAAGAAGTTTGTTCTGTCGGTTGCTTGGAGTCCTGACGGCAGAAGACTCGCTTGTGGCTCAATGGATGGAACCATTTCTGTCTTTGACGTAGGTCGTGCCAAGTTTCTTCACCACCTAGAAGGGCATTTCATGCCTGTGCGTACGCTTGCATATTCCCCTACTGATCCACGGCTGCTCTTTTCGGCCTCGGATGATGCCCATGTTCACATGTACGATGCTGAGGGGAAAACGCTTATTGGTGCCATGTCAGGCCATGCTAGCTGGGTACTGAGCTTGGATGTTAGCCCTGATGGGGTTGCCATCGCAACAGGCTCAAGTGACAGAACAGTACGGCTTTGGGATATCAGCATGAGGGCTGCCGTGCAAACAATGAGCAACCACGCGGACCAAGTGTGGGCAGTGGCGTTTGGACCAGTCGGAGGGCCTGGTCGACTTGCTAGTGTGTCGGACGACAAGAGCATATCCCTCTATGACTACTCTTAAAGAAAAAGGCTATGTGAAACTGACCACCCCCAGGAGATCCGTGGTTGTTATCCTTGTTGCTGCTGCTTCTGGTGTTGCTAAATTATTTTCTCAAGAACATGTTGTTACATATTTATTTTGTCTTCTGATGTTACTTTGTGCTTGTAATTTATTTTAGATCGAAAGTTACTGGAACGGATCCTAGAGTAATGCTTAATGAATCGGAGTGAAATTTGACAGTTATCTCTTATGACAATGAAGATATGTGGGTTTTTTCAACAGACTAATGAAATCTATACTCTATTTTTTGAACCCCCAGTTTTGATTTATCTTCTTTATCCAGCATTTAGATTTCCGGAACCCTGCCGCTCGGGGGTTCTTATCCTGTCAGCTTACAGCTCTGCGGAGTCGAAAAGCTGTTTTGAGATTTTACTTAAACATATTTGCATTTTTTTCGCAACTGGCACCATTGTTTCATTTACCCAAGTAACAGATGGTTTTACCAGTTACCAAGGGCCAAGACAAAACTTTATATTATTCTTTGGAAGTAAATTTCACATGGGAAAAAGGCTCGGTGATTTCAGGTCAAATTAACTGTAGAAGTACCAACCTACATGTGTCGGATTGCCATAAAAACGACAGCATGATTCTCATAACTCGTACGGATACATGAACGTAAATCATGCTAGAACTGGCGCTGGCCCTACAGCCGTTAAATCAGGTGGAAAATGCAGAATAAAAGATGGAATTGATCCTGTGCTCCCGGTAGAGGAAGCTGCTACACTTGCACCCACATATAAAACAACCGATACTGATACTGATTTGGTAATAATTAAACTGCATATCATTTTTAAGGTGTTTAAATAGTGTGGTTTATATTAAAATTTTTAAACTAAAAACTGTAACATGTGAAAGATTTACACTCTAATTTATTTTTTTTATTGCTATAACATATAAGAGCTTTACACTATAACAATCAAAAGTTTTGGTTAAAATTGATTTTGCTAAAACTTCCACCACTTCAAAAGCAACCATAAAAACCCCACTTTTGATGGAATAATTCAGCCACAAAAAAATGGGTCAATTTGGTCTGTCGATCAAGACATCGTAAGTAACAGCTGCATAGCAAAACAAATCAAATGTTTGCTGTAGAAAACATCTGCTTCGCCGTCTAGAAGTTAAGACCCATAAAACAAATAGGACTTCATTGTCTCCTCCTAAATTTGTTTCTTTTGAAGGCCTCTTGCATGCCAAAACTAAAAACTTTTTAAGCCGTTGTAATCATTACATAATGGAAAACGAAATTCCATTCACATGTCAGGAGAGAAAGCAAAATATTATAATCAAAATTAACCACAAAAATCATTCCTCTTACATCATTGCCACATTCGACCAGGACAGAAAAACTTTTTTCATGACTTAATAAACACCACTAGAATCTTCAAAGCATATTCATAACATGACACCACCACAGGAATTATCTCATTGCAGACCACCCCCATGATTTTGGGAAGTACTAATAGGGCAAAGTGCAAAACATAATTTATAATTAGCCAGACAATCTATCAACTAGTAACTCATTACCTATTGTGATGAAGCAATATGCACAAACAGAATAACCCTTTTCTCTTCCTTCTCTATTTCTTTCATTTTGTGGTAAAGTTGCAATCTTTATTTTACAAGAAAGCACTGCAACCAATTGCAAAACAAGTACAAGATAGAACAGATGAAGCAAGTATATGCCAAATAAACTTAAAAAAGAAAAAGAAAAAGAAAAAAGTACGCGTTTCATGACCAGCCTTACAAATATTTCTTCTCACCAAAATAAACAAAATGATTTTCACCCGAAACGAAAGCCAACTTAGTAGTTACTACTACAAGGGGTAAGACAATAGATTAGAACCTAAAACCAAGCACAACAAATAGTACAACAAAAAAAAAAAAGAAAAAAAAAAACTTACGGTTCTTCTTCCTTATGCTTTGGACTTTGGAGCCTTGTGCAAAAAGTCCTTGAGAACATCCATGACGGCCCCAAAATTCGCCTTGACTTCCACCGGCGGATTGGCGAACTGGCATTCCATATCCGGGATTGCCTTGGAGTGATAATCGATCTTCGACTGCGTAAACTTCAACCCATGAGCGGTGCTAACCACTACAGTCCGGTCACTCGGCGCAATAACCCCGCTCTTCCTAAGCTTAATCAAAGCCGTCAACGCGACTCCGGTGTGCGGGCAAATGAACATCCCCGTCGAGTCGGCTTGTGCCATGGCATCCATCAATTCCTCCTCGGTAGCTTCCTCAACAATGCCATCACAGTTCTTGAGAGCATGCACGGCTCTGTCGATCGAAACTGGGTCTCCAATCTGTATTGCTGAAGCGAAAGTCGAATTCGCCTTCACCGGATTGAATTCCTTCCAGCCAGACTTGTAATACAGATAAAGCGGATTGGCATTCGCCGCCTGAGCGCAGACCAGCCTAGGAATCTTATCAACAAGGCCTAATTCTTGGCACATTTTGAATCCCTTGTAAAAGGCATAAATGTTACCGAGATTGCCGCCGGGGACGATCACCCAGTCGGGCACTTGCCAGTCGAACTGCTGCAGAATCTCAATCGCCGCGGTCTTCTGCCCCTCGAGCCTCAAGCTGTTGAGCGAATTGGCCAAGTAAATCGGGAGCTCGGCAGTGATTTCCCTGATGAGCTTCATACAGCCGTCGAAATCAGTGTCGATGCTGAGCACGAAGGCGCCATTTGCGATCGGCTGGACCAATTGAGCCATCGAAATCTTGTTCGCGGGGAGGAAGACGATGGAAGGGATCCCAGCGGAGGCGCAGTAGGCGGACAGGGCGGCCGAGGTGTCTCCGGTGGAGGCGCAGCCGACTCCGACCACAGGCCGATTCAATTTCCGAAGACGATTGACTTGGCTAACGAGAACAGTCATTCCCAAATCCTTGAAACTCCCGGTGTGGCTTATCCCACAGTGCTTTACCCAAAGATCGTTCATGGTGAGGAACTGTTTGCCGAACCGCTCCGCCCAGAAGAGGTTCGAATTCCCCTCGAAGGCGCTGACGATATCGTCGTCGTCGATCTCAGGTAGGACCCACTCCTTCTTGCTCCACACGCCCGAGCCGTACGGCCACGTCGTCTTGCCCACGCGCGAGTCGAACAGCCGCCGCCAGTACGCGCCGTCGAACCTCGCCAAGGCCTCCATGTCGTGCTGCACGTCCAGGAGGCCCCCGGAGCGGCTGCGGTAGACGATCTCGTCCAGCGAGTACGACTCGGCCGAGTCGAAACCGGCGTTGAAAGGCACGTACTTTGCCGAGAAGCCCTTGTCGGAGGGCCGGTGGCGACGCGCCTCGTCCCTTATGTTCTCGTCCGCCGCTCGCCTCGCCTTTGGCGGCGCCTCCACATGAGGAGGAGAGTTGTTGTTGCTGGCGGTGGAAGTGCAGGTGACGATGGGGGAAGGACGGTGTTTGGATGTGGGGTTACGGCAGAGAGGAGTGGGATTGAATTTGGGTTTGGGGTCGGTGAAGGAGGAGAGGGAGGCGTGGAAGAGAGAAGAGGAAGCCATTGTTGATTAATCGAAATTTCTCCTTCTCTGGTTTCTGTGAGGAAGAAAGAGGGATTTGATTTCGGAGGCGGCGGCTGATTTATGGTTGTTTTATGTTGTTGTGGGAAGAAAGAAGGGGCGGGTTTCAGGAGTGGAATGAATGAATGTGGCTCGAATTTTAGGTTGCGTTAAGGGGGATTGCTTGTGTTCAAATTTACTTCTTTTCAGCATTTTAGTTTCAGCTAATTATTGTAGAAAGTAAAACATAAAAAAAAAAAAAAAAAAAATTAATCCATTGTAAAGCTTTTACATATATTATAATTTTTAAACTTAAAACTTTAAATATAATTAAAGTGTTAAACCGTCTAGTCCATGGTGGTAGCATTGTGACTCTTTAGGAATCCAGATCGAAAAAAAATATATATTTGTCCGAACTGATTTTGTTAGGACATATTTTCTTATAAAATAAAAAATGTGTCTTTTAGTGAATGTGGTTTTTTTTTTTTTTTGACTTTTTCTTCTTAGTTGTGGTGGTCTAGTATTTTTCTTCTTTTTTTTTTCCTCTTAATTGGTGGGGACAATTTCTGTGGGCCATCTACGAGTTAGCATGTTTTCCTCGTGACATGCATTATATAAAGAGGAATTTGTGTGTCTTCAATTTTGAAGGGATTCAGATGCTCTACCAAAAATTTTAACGGATGCAGATGTTGTTAGATCATAGGTTTCCTGGCTTTTTTTTTCTTTTTCCCCTCTCCTTAGGAGAGTATTTTTCTTAGCGTGATTAAAAAATGATCTTAAAACTGTTGAAAACGTGTATATTAAGCAATAAAGTAATAGGGTGTTTGGTATGCTGGTTAGCATCATTGACTATAACTGTAAATATTGTAGTATGTGAGAGCTTTAACTGTAACAACTTTTTTCTGAAAGCTTTACACTATTTTTAACTGAAAAGCTGATTAGAACCAGCTTTACTAAACAGGCTATAAGTGTGTTATTTTAGCCACGTTAAGGGCTAGTGGACACTGAGTGGACAACCTGAAAATAGTTGCAAATGCGTTGTATGAGATTAAAATGAGTACTACTCTACCAAACCACCCCTCTCCCTGATTCGTCATATGTAAGCAGTAAGATGAAGCGGTTGTGTGTGTTGCGGAATCAGCATGGTAGAAGAATGTTGGCTTGGGGTCATAGAGCATGTCTGGAAGGCTTGTTAAAAACTGCTTTTGATTTCCTAAAATTTTGACGAAGTTATAAGCACTTGATTCGAAAGTGGTTTATGTTAAACACCAAGTGGCTCTTTTGACTCAAGATCTTTGGTCATCCTATTTCCTTATTTAAGGAAGACCGTGAATGTTATTGCTCATAGATTGGATTGTTGGGCTCTCTCTCAGTTAGAGTACTATTTGGGGGAGGTGGTTTTTATTTCCCATTCTCTTTCTTCTCTTCGTTTTTTATCATTTGGTTGGTTTGTGTTTTATAGGGTATTTGGAAGAGTAGTGAGAACCAGTGGTGGGAACCACTTTTACTGTAGCATGTGAAAGTTTTATACTATAGCATGTTTTTTTATTGTGTACTGTAATATGTGAGAACTTTACACTATTCATAACTGAAATTGTGGTGGAAACCACTCAGTTTCCACCACTGTCAAACACCCCCTTAGACGTGTTGTGCTATTTTTTATTTCGAATATTGCTTTATTGCATTGAATGAATATATATATATATATATATATAATACTTTTAGACTGTCATGTTGATGGGTAGCTGATACTGCGCATTTACAAACATGAAATGGAAGAAAAATCTTATCATGGTTGAGAAAAATATTTAACTACATACACATAAAATATCTTATAAATAAAGCGTTTTAAATGTTGTAATTCATAATTGTAAACCCAGCAGATTTTCATCAAAATCAATGTATATTTTAAACATGTCATTTGGAAATATAATATTGCTAAAAGATCCTGCATTTAAAAAGGGTGTAGATCGGACAAATTAAATGAAAAATTTTATATTTAATGACACGTTATCAGTAAAGAAGTAACTCGTTTTTAACCTCATTGAAAAAAATTATTGTAGTTTTTCATTTTTTTATTTTTTATTTCATAATTATATTCATAATTTATATGTTTCCACTAAATTATATAGACATTATCTTAATTAAAACATCTTATAAGGATACTCTCATGGTAGCAATCCTATTAAGTTTTGCTATAAAATAGCTATGACACCTAAAAATACATAGATGTCGAAAACCCTAACGTATAACACCTAAAAAACTTGAATGCATCCCAAAACCCTACCTCACAAGATTGTTGTCCTCCTCATGCCCCCACGTTGTGCAACACTCATGGCCCCACACCCGTTGTGGCGAGACTTAACCCTCCTCACAGTGTCACAATCTCACATGAGTTCGTCTTGCGCGAGTTACCCATTTGTTGATTCATTTTGTCCATCGATCAAATCTTATGATTCCAACCTCACATTTAAGATTTGAACCAACGAGATATCCATCAACACCAGAACCTAAAAAGATATAAACAGATATAAGTTCTAGTATGATTAGGATATAAAATTTGGCATGAGTTCATTTTTGTTGTTGAACTTCGATTAAATTATTAGGTTTTTTTAGGAAGGTTGAGTTAAGGCTTAAAATAAGAAAATAAAATTATGAAATCGACAAAGTTTATTAAGATTTGGGTATAAGACAATTAGCTTATATAGTTGCAGAGTTAGTGTTTTAACAATTGATTTTTTTATTTTTTTTTTGGTTTTTGACGTTGTTGGGTAATCTCGTGACAGATTAATTTAGCTGTCAAAGTTTTTTTTTTAAATCTATGACAATTATTAAAAGCGAAGGATCTCTATAAAGAAAAAAAAAAAGTATTATTAACATGAAATATTTCGGTCTCTTTTTTTTTTGTAATATAGAGAAAACATGATGGTTGTAATTAGTTTTTCATTTAATTTTAAAGGACGTATTTATGTCGAGTTGTTTTCTTGTTTTTTTTTTTTTTTTTCATAGTAGGTAGATCCTTTGTGAAAACGTAACAAGTGATAACGTATATGCTCTTTATAGAATCTCTGCTTTTGTAGAACTCATAAAACAGTGGTCTTTACTGTACATTTTTCTTTCTTTCTTTCTTTCTTTATCAAAGGAAATGATATATTTTCAGTAAAATCCAAAGATTTAATATATATGGATCAGATTTTGTGTAGAAATTTACATTCCTTCAATTGCTGCAAGTGACACAACTGCATAAGTTAACATTAGTAGTTGCAGACGCAAGGGTAAAAAAGGGAAAAAACATGATTGGGATTAATGTTCTTGTTTTATAACCGACATTAAAATTTTTGATTACTACAATGTAAAGATCTCATATGCTACAGTAATAATAAAAAAAAAAAAGCTTTAATGTAAAGCTTTCTTCTACTACAACTTTCAACTCAAAAGTTTTAATTTTAATAGATTGTTTTTTGTATATGGAACAAGTGTTATGTCAGTGTTGGAGATTATTAATCCTTTTTTTTTTCCAAATATTCAAAGAGATAATAGCAACAAAAAAATCACGGAACTGTATTAAAAAAAAACGTAAATCAGGGACTACCCATTTAATTCACTCTTTAAATTATGTGTCTTTCTCTCAAGATTATGCTGTTATTAAGTTGATAAATAAATACATATATCCTTTGTTTTTAAATAACAGGGGTTTTATATATTTGGGGATGATTCATAGCAGACTGCCTGTCCATTGCGGGACAGTGGTTCCCCATATGACAACATAGATTAGACGGGCCACCAAAAGTTTTGTGCAATTTTAGACGTACAATACCCCTGCACGAATCCATATCCCCCCGATAAAAAAGGAACCTAGTAATAATAATTATGAAGATATCTTAAAGAAAAACAAGAAGGGCAACACCATTTATCCTGATGGGGTCTACCTCACTGAGAGGATCGAGCCACAGTCCGATAGAAAAAAAAAAAAGTTTTTCAAACAAGAAACTTTTGGGAGTGAGGAAGGGACACGAGGATAAAATTTCGCTTTTGGGTCCGTTGCAAATAGAAGGCATGTTCTAAGTTAAAAAAACTTCAAAAGTATGTTTAAATTTTAAGTTTCAATTTCTTATAATGTAAAGCTCTTGCATGCTACAATAATTGTTATAATATAAAACTTTTATATGTTACAGTCTTTAAATTTTAACTTCAAGTTCTAACTTACTATCTAAACTAAGTACCAATCAATTGAAACGGTTTCAATTCTAACCAACTTTTTTTTGTTAAACATATAATTTTTGCTCAAACATACCAAATATTAGTTCAACCTAAGTGTCTCTTGGGAACAACAGTTTCAACCTATATCATACATTCCAATCCAAATGCATGCTTGGACCTCCTATCAATTCCATTGTTTGTCAAGCCTATCAATTTCAGCTGGTGGTTTCGGTTCCCACCATTATTTTTGGTTCAATATACAAAATATTAGTTCAAACTAACATATTTATTGTGGTTTAAACCAAAATTTTTGGTTCAAATTTTAAACAATAGTTTCAACTAATTTTGATTCCAACCAACAATTTTACGTACTTCCCACATAATGGTTACAACTACAAATTATGGTTCCAATTTATATTTTTGGTTTCAACAAATATTGGTTCTCAAAGTTCTTCTAAACCGAGGCTAACATAATCCATTATGGTTCAAACTATCATTTTTAGTTTAAACATATCAAATACTGGTTTAAACTACAAACTATGACTTAAACTTGTACTTTTTGTTCAAGTTTCAAACGGTGGTTTCAACTACTTTTAGATCAAACCCTTATTTTAAGAATCTAACAAACATTGGTTACAATTAAAAATCATAGTTCAAACTCATTTTATTATTTTCAATTAATATTGGTTCTAACCCATCTGTCCTAACTAGGCTTCACTTGGAATATTTTATCATACGATTTGGTAATTTTACATTTTACTCCACCATATATCATAGAATTTGAAGCTCTCCACTTCAAGTTCTCAAAAAAAAAAAAAAAAACCTTATAATTATGGTGAGGAAAAATAGTTACGTTATATTGACCTTCCCTTGTTATTGTTGGTTGTACAGACTTGTATTACAGCATGAGCTTGCGTTCAGAATTATTTGGAAAAAAAATAAAAATAAAATAAAAATGGGTGTAATTCAAAACCTCTGGCAATATATTTAATTAGAAATATCAAACAAAAAGTTATAGAAAACAAAATCTGATATTGTTTCTAAAAATGTTTTCAGCTAATGTAACTAAATAGCATAATGCTAGCAACTACTTCCAAAGCAAAAAGGAAATCGAAAACAAAAACAAATAAATAAATAATGAGAATGATTTTTTTTTTTTAAAGAAAAAGGAAAATGGTTGAAAGTTGTTTTTCATTTCGATTTAAGACCACACTTGTAACAGATTTTCAAAAACTGGCTTTTAGAAAAATAATCAAATGTAAGTTCATTTCCGTCTCATAGCCATCATCAAAAAAAGGAGTTAATCAGTGATGGAATAGTTTGTGATTTATAACTGATTGACTTTGTAGTCTATTATTACTCGGACCAATATAATTAAGTGATTAACAAATATACTAAATTGTTATGTTGGCTCCAAATTTTTCACAAAAATTAACATTTAGGTTTAGTTTTTTTTTTTTTTTTTTTGTTGCTCAACTTACTCCAACTATTATTTTAGTTGCTAAAGTATCATTTTAACGGTTAAGTTTGACCGTTAAAAATTACTGAACATTAATTTTTAATTGAAATTACTAAATTACCTTTCAAATTAATAAAAGTCTAAAAAATAAAACAAACAACTCAAACAAAGAAAAGAACAGCCACTTAGATCTTCAAACCACCGTCATCATCATCATCAAATTGATAGGAAGGACCCATCAACATATCCGTCTAAAATCCAAAATAATATCAATTTTTTTTTTTATCTAGAAACTCTGCCGTCGAAACCTACTCCATGTCCGCTACTGCCGCCTTCAATGAACAACCTTAAAGCCCTAAACCTATCCTAGCCTGATCCCGACCCTTCTGTACCTCTCCTTCAACCAGGACTATGGCTGCTTCGTCGTCGAAACCTACACAAGCTTTCGAATCTATAGCTACGACTGTTTCTCTATGAGTCAGCCTCCTCCGTTAGCCAGCTTATACTTGTCGTCTTGCGAGTTTTGTTTTTTTTTTTTTTCCTTTTGGAGACGTCAACCTCCAATGGAGGTAGATTTGGGTTTTTTTTTTTTTTTTCTTCAAATCTAAGTTTAGAATAAGTTGGAGGTTTGTGTTTTTTTTTTTTTTTTTTTTAAGGTTAGAATAAGTTTTTGTTTTTTGTTTTTTGATCCAATGTTGGGGTAAACTTTTGATCTGATGATTTTTTTTTTTCCTCAACTTTTCTTTTCTGAGACAGTTGAGGATCTGATTTGTAGAGAGAGTTGAGGACATGAGCATTGTGTGTAGAGATAATTGAGGACATGACTTTGTGAGTTGAGGATCTGATTTGTAGAGAGAGTTTGAGGACATGAGTATTGTGTGTAGAGAGAATTGAGGACATGACTTTTGTGTGTAGAAAGAGTTGGGGATTTTTTTCATTTTTCTATTTTATTCTCGTTAATATCATCTCTTGTTTTTTTTTTTTTTTACATTTCTTTTTTGTCTTTTATGTTTTAATTTTAATATGTCTAAAAAATAAATATATTTTATTAAAATAACCTCATTAAACAGGTCATATGCCTCTCATCTGGGGTTAGATTTAGCGAAATTCTATTAAAATGGTCCCTCATCAACTAAAAGAAAAGATTAAGATCAGTTAAGCAACAAAAAAAAAAAGTTAGAAATCAAATGTTCACTGTCGTAACAAGTTAAGGACTATCGAAACATTTTACTTTATCAAATATCAATCAATAATTTACTGGTCTATCATAAACAATGATAAACTGGTCATAAATTATTGGCATGTTAGTGAATGACCGCTATAAAATCTAACAACAAAAAAACAAGATGGTTTAGATTTTTTTTTTTTTAAAAAAAGAAGTTTCCATCAAATAAAAGTGGTAGCAAAAACCATCCATTGGTTTTTTTGTTTATTTGTGAATACCACATATTTAGCTAAAAACAAAAAGCTTGACCATTAATTAAAAGTGGTGGTAAAAACCGACCATCCATATTTTTTTCCTTTTGGAACACGATCTAGCTATCATTTATCATCGCCTTTGTTATACCATCTCAAAGGTACCAACTAATCAATTGACCTTCTGATTGAAATTTTCTTCTTCTTCTTTCCCACATTTTTTAACTTTTTTTTGTTTGCGGCAAGTAAGGCAAACCATGACGTGCAGTGCCGTCCACGGGAGACGAATCGGTCCTTTTGGTGACGGTTCATCTCTTCATGTTCTCGAGTACTGAATACCTACAAAATTCGACGTTGCGCCTACTCTGTCGTGTCTTCTTTTATTTCCCCCTTTTTTTTTTTTTGCTTTTTTTAAAAAGCGTCCACTTAATTCAACCCAAAAAAAAGCGTTCATTTATTCCCCAGATATTGTTTTGCAAAATCTCGATTTTCACGTTATAAATTCGCTAAAAAATAAAAATCACTTCCCAATCACACCCAAATTTCAAATGATACATATATATATATATACACATATATATATTATCCATGCACACGTAAACCATGGATGTAAATATTGACGAAATTTTAAAAATTTTGAGATACTAAAATATTTTGTTTACTGTAATATCGATCTAGACAATATATCAAAAAAATATCGATAAAAATATAGATATTGAAAAATCTACGGTGTGTATTGTACAAAATTTTTGTAGTGGAAATTTCGACCAAAATTTTGTAAGTGTTAAAAATTATAAAATTTAATTATTTTTTCCTTTTAAATACTCTACAAGTATTTTATAATTTCAATCAATGAATATTTATCTTATACATATTAAGAATACTAATATTAAATGAAAATATTGTTATGAGTTTACAGTCAATGATTTTGGAATTCAATTATAACAGCTATTTCAATGAGGCTCCTTATGCTTATTATTTATACAATCAGGACTTTAAAAATTATGATGGTTATGAAATTTTTAATTATCTTCATCCAAGCATACACCATCAACTCAAGCAAACAATTGAGAGAATTCATAGTTTTCCATTCATGGGAATACAGTAGGAAGAAGTCAACAAACCTACATGTAGCGTATTCACAACTATATTCAGCACTAATTAAATAACATTTCTTGGTTGAATCAAGATAAAATCTCAACCATGCTTGAGTTTTATAAACCTTCCTTTTTGGTATTGACATATCTAATATATACGAAGTTTATTGTGTAAGTTATGTTTATTCATGTTTTGTTTTAATGTTTATTGTATGTTAAAGTATTATATATTTTCAATATAAAATTTTCGTAATATCTATAATTTTTGACGAAATTTCTACCGATATCTATATTCTCAAAATTTCTGTAAAATTGAAGTACTAATATTTTTATCGATACCGATATTTTTATCATTGATTTGGAACCTGTTCATTACAATCTGGCTAATGTAATAACAATAATACGAGGTTTCCATCTTGGTCATTACCGATTAAGTACCACACTTCAAGGGCACCCAAAAAAAGAAAGGATTGTTAAAAGAAAATGTCTAATTACGTTCTCATTTAATGTTCGTGTTCATGCATTAGTTTTGCACACTTAGCTCACTATAGTTCTTATGATACATGTGAGGATGCATAGGGTTAGGGGTTGATTGAGTATCTAGAGCTATCGGACAGATATTTATTTATATGCCATTTTTTTATAAGCTTTTGAAACATGTCTTGAAACTCTGTTTTGTAAAACTTAACAGCTTTGTTATGGTTTTTGTGCACAAACACATGTTACTAAGTCTGGATGTGATAATATGGTTTTTGTTGATATTACTAAATTCGAATATTGTATATGTTGTAAATAAGAAAACAAATGAAGCAACAGTTTCAAAACTCTTCTGTAATGTAATGAATATTTTAAGTAAACCATAATATTTATAATGTAATTAAAAGATTAATACTATTTATCCTAACTAAATAAGCTTTCCACGTGCTCCTTAGTTAGCTTGAGGGGTATTACAGTTTTTAGTATTTTTTTATAAAAAATTAGCAACTTGTAAATTTTGTAATCATTAGGGTTGATTACAAAAATTCTTCCTCAATGATAGTCCTTGCTACAAAGGGCCCCCAATTTTCTAAATATATAGGATGTTTGGCACATAGGTTTAGTTCAAACACGGTAGTATGCGAGAGTTTACAGTATAGTTGTGATTTGCTTTACACTGTAGGATGTAAACGCTTTACATTTTTTTTTTGTTCAAACTAATTAATTTGAAGCAATATGTTAAACACCCAATTATTAAACCCCCAACACACATATAACGAAAGAACTCCTTGCGGTATGGCTGATATTTTTATCAAATTTGATATATAATTAGCATGTAGTGCGTAATAAATGGTCAATTTTGATAAATTTATTATGTTTAAAGCTAATATGAAGTTAAAAGTTGATTTGATTTGAAAAATCCTAATTGTTTGAGAAAGTAAATTGAAAAACCTAAAAAAACTTAAAAAATCAACAATTATTCTTTTACTTCTATGTAACTTTACAGGAAGGAGTAATCAACGTAATTGCGCGCTAACAAGCTCTCACTTTTTGTATACCAAGTGTTATTTCAGTTGAAAATCATACTATAAGTTTTTTCTTTACTGTTTTATAAATGGAAAACAAATGTTACATTTTAAAAATCAGGGACATATTACATGCGGTATAGTCAAAGGGAAATTTTTGAAATCAAACAATTATTATAAACATACGCTGTAAATTATTATTATAAATATATATTGTGTTTTTTTATAATATTTAAACAATACGCTCACATTTTAAAATATCATTTTTGATTTATGAAATTCAAGTTTGGTGACATAAAATGTCCTTTATACTATTTAATTTTTTATGTAATTGGTTTAAAATTAGAGAAAAATAATAATAAAATATCATTTACCAATATTAGGACATAACAATATTTATTAGAGGATCTCCAATACAATGCTATATTGATGTTTGATGTTTCAGAGTAGAAAATGCTCTTCAATGTAATAATATATTTGATACCAAAGTTGCTACATGCTAAACTTAGTCATAAATTTACCACGAAGTATAGATATGGTAAATTTGGTTTTCGATTTCTATTGGTTTATAGATTGATTTTTTAAATAATTACAATAATTTCACTTTTTAATTATCTTAATAGTAAAAGTTTATTTTACAAATTTTGAGATGATAATGATAATAAACAAACACGGTATTTAAAATAGCATCTTATATTTAAGCACAAAATAAATAGCACATGGCATACGTTATTTTTTCACTTTTTGATGACAAATATAATAATAACATTGGTAGTTGCATAAGAGATGGTCATATTCTTTTAGACTATTTTTCTAATTTCAGATCAATTAAATAAAAAATAGAAAAGAATTTAAAAAATATTTTATGTCAAAAAAATAGGTTTCAATGTATCAAATTCATACTTTAAGAGATCATTTTAGTACTATAGATTACATATTATATGAAAAACACCGAGTCCCTGAAGCAATTATCTCTCCCTCTCTTTCTCTCAACATTTTGTTTTATTTATACATACATGTGTTATTTTAACATTCCTAATTAACTGTTGTTACAAAGATAAAAAGTGTTATGTTATTGTTTGTTACGAAAATAATGCGATAGAAATAAAGAATAAGAACATACATAGATTTATGTAGAAATCAAAGATAGGAAAAAACACAGATAGTGGAGAAAAAAATCACTAAACTAAAAAAAAATTACAAGATGGAGGTGATTAGGGAGGCTAAAACGATAATACCAAACCCTAACATAATACATCACATATATATGCAAAAACAAAATCCTATGGGCCCAAAACATAAACTAAACGACCTAAAATACAAATATCTATACTGCTCAATTGTAGGCTATAATAGGCCCGATCCCTCTGCTACCCACAAATCTCATAAAAAAATCATACATTTTTTCCTTTTATTACAATTGTTGCACTACGAGCTTTTCAGGTTAGGCTAAACTGAATTCAGATCACTATACTCTAACATTGCTGATGAGCCACCAAATTACAAAGATGGCTACGCCTCGAATGTTCGACTTGCACGTGGGGTTCACACTCGTGTCTTGTTGTTTCAGACTTAGCTGGTCTTATAAAAAAACAAGACCTAAACAACATATATGGTAAAAAAAAAAAAAAAACAATTTGTTTTGGTTTTTCTCACGTGTCTTGATTCATAGTTTTGAATCACATTTGTGTACTCAACATATGTGAAGTTTATCCTCATAGTGAAGTTCACTAATATATTCAGTCAAATTTTCAATCGACCATCTCAACTTCAGATTCGATTATGGTAGGGAATGTAGGGAATGTCTTTTTTCTCCTAAAGTAGGAGCAACTGTTGTTTTAATTAATTTTCAATGGTCTAATTTGCGAGTATGCGTGTTAAAAATTTACAAGTACAATACAGATTTGTTTTCAACTATAAAACCAAACTATTAAGGGCATGTTTGGCACACCTATTATATTGTATTACATTGCATTGTATTATATTATATACAGAAAAATATAATACCATATAATATAATATCGTGTGTCAAATAAGCCATAAATAGTTAATCTTAATTAGGAAAAATGGTAATGCCTACCTTAAAAATTCCCTTCAATTTAATAAGAATAATAGCAACAACAACAACAGTAAATTTCCTTGGCCCTTACTCTTCCAAGATAAAATAATTGAAGAAAAAGAAAAAGAAAAATGAAAAAAAAAGAGATTGCTTACGTGTCAACAAGTGGCTTGATGTATGTGGTCCCACCCGCATGTGATGCAATCTTAAGTCCCTAATGCATGATTGCCCAATGGTAACGTGGGGTATAACATATTAAGGTCCGACTACTTTGTACGCTAAACTCTCTCTCCAAACCCTCAGAAATATAGGTATAAAATATTTAGGAGCCAGCGAATTATGGGCGGATATCGTATTGTAAATGTTCTCTACATTTTCGTTTTTAATTGTTTTTTTGGTCGCAATATTATTTTATTATTCTAATTTTTGGCTTGGGAAGTAAATTACAAATTTACCCTCGTCATGAATCTGTTGAAAAGTTTTGGTGCAACTATTGAAGATGATGTTTTGAAACTTTCCCACAAAAGGGTTTAACGTGTCTCAGGTATCCACGTCTCAATGACTTCTCCCAATAATAACTCCCTGTTTGGCATTGTGGTGGGAACCACGGTTCTCACCACAAACTCAGTTATAAACAGTGTAAAGCTCTCACATGCTACAGTAACAATTTAAAAAATTACTACAGTGTAAAGCTTTCACATGCTACAGTAAAAATGGTTCCCACCACCGGTTCCCACCACCTTCCAAATAAACTTTTGAGCATCTATCAAATCCAAAAGTTTTTCTTGATTATTCAAAAAAAAAAAAAAGGGAGATTGGTTTCTTAAGGAACGGTCCAAACTTCGTGGAATAAATCTCCAATTTTTGGAAAAAAATAATTATAAATTAAGTTTACAATCCAATCCATTAGTAAGGCCCTTTTTATGTATCATACTCAACTTTGTAGTCATTGACAAGTCTACTCCAATAATAGAAAAGAAAATCCATAAAAAATTATTAATAATAGAAAAATATTTGATTTATTGTTTTATAATTTACATTTTTGTTCATTAAAAGCATACCTTATACTTTATATATTCTTTTTTGAGTAAATATGTTTTGTTTATTCTTAAGATTATACCCTGATTTGTAAATTCATATCATATTTATGCCTTTTTATATCAATAGTTTGTTTTGAAACATTGAATTCACAAATAAATCCTTTGAGTTTATGTGAGTTAAGCAATATTTCCAAAAAAAAAAAGAAGGCACACACACAAAAAAAAGAAGAAACAGTTTAAATTTTATTTTCAAGCAAACTTACAAAGAGTAAATTCATCAAAAATATTAGATTATATAATTTTGAGAACATCCAAATCATATACAGCATGATTTTTTTCAAGGGACAAATGATATAGTATGCTTCTTGAGAGGGTACTTTTTAAAATTTTGAGAAAGTAATTTTTGATTATATAAAAAAAGGTAAAATCATTTCTTACTAATAAAAAGTATAAATCTCATATGGATTTAAAACTTATACGATGTTAGGCAAAAATTAGTTTCAATCAAAATTTTTTGTTGTTATAGTGTAAAATTTTGACATACTATAGTGATAAAAAAAGATTTATAGTATAAAGTTCTCACATGTTACAGTTTTTAGTTTATAAGTTTTAATTTTAATCATACTTTTTAAATAATATCTTTTTTTGAGTAAAATAATATAAGCTTTATTTGAAAAATAAGTTAAACTTTTATAATATAAAATTTTTATATGTTATTTTAATTTATCATAATATGAAATTTTTATATATTGTAATGTTTAAGTGACTTACTTTTAAACCAAATGATGGTATGCTTTTTGATAGAGACAGTTCACTCTTTGAAATTTTGAGAGAAATTTTTGATACTCTCAAAAAGGAAGGGAAAAGGAAGGTCGTGGGAGGGTATTCCCGTAAATAAGAGGAAGAAGATGGGCAAAGACAAAAAGAGAAAGAGTGGAGAAAATCCAAAATTTTTGAAGGTTTAAATTTACGATGTGTTTGGAAGGGTGGTGGGAATTAATAGCAGGAATCATTTTTACTGTAGCATATGAAAAATTTATATTATAGCATATTTTTTTTTATTATTACTGTAGCATATAAAAACTTTATATTATTTATAACTGAAATTATAATAAAAATTAAATGATTATTGTCACTACCAAACATTTCCTTAATTAGCTCTCTTAATGTCGGTTTTAGAACCGAGAGCCCACTGTTTGTGGAGGCCGCGAATGTCCAACCAGTCCTCCATTGCCCCGACCTCTCTCACCCAATGACCCCAGCTGACCAGGCCACTGTAAATGAAAAATTAAAAATTTAAAAAATTAAAAAAATGAGTAAAATTAAAAAAATAAAATACTTAAGAGAGAGAGAAAGACACAGACCAACCTAGAGAGAGAATGCAAAGAGAAGCTCGACGGCTTTTTGCTTTGCTTTTCTTTGCTTTTTCTCTCTTGTACGTATAAATTCGTCAAAATAAAAGGAAAAAAGCCTTCCATTTAACCTCATTTTTAAGAAAAACCAAAATAAAAAATCGCTCTCTGTGCTGTGTTCGCTTCTTACTCTCGTCTTCTCCAGCTAAAAAAGAAGTTTTTTTTTTTCTTCTTTTTCTTTTTTCCAATTCTGTCTGTTTTTTTTTTTTTTTTTCTCTCTAGAAATTGCCATTGAAATTCATAAGCTGTTTCAGTCTCTTTCTTCTCTCCGATCTGACTCACCGAGTCCCTTCCTCCTCGACTCGGGCCTGTTCTCGGATGAGTTAGCGGAGAAGATCGCGGAGCTCAATCGCTATGGTAACACGAACAAAGCGTCTAATGCTTGATCTATTGTTCTTGTTTTTGCTTTTTTTTTTGGAGAATTTTGATTGCTTGATTAATTTCTTTGAGTGACTCGTTTGGTTAGCTGAGTTGAATCGGTTGCGATGTGTTTTTGGCTGAACTTTGGAAAAAGAAGGGAAAAAAACTGAAAAATTTTATTTCTCTTTTTTGTTGTTTATAGTTCATAACTATGTTGCAATTTCATGCTTGTTTAATCAATTAATCCTTACAGTGTCGAATTATAGGTTTTGATGCCAAAACATTGTAACAAAAAAAATAAAAATGGAACTTTTAGAATAGAAGTGATTTTGGCATAGAAATGTTTTGGCTGAAAGAGAAATAGAATAGAAAAGAATTGTTTTATTGACAAATATCAAGATGTTATCAGTAAATCCGCAGATAAAACCCAAAAAGGAAGAGGAAAAAAAAAAACTGTACAAAGTTGGTGTATCAAAGTCATTTTCACAATGGTCTATTTAGTTGAAAGGTATGGGTATGTCTAACCTATTCATTTATTATTCTTTAGAAACATTTTGGGCTCACAACTTATGTATCTTCAAATATGGAACCATGGGGAGTTGATTGTTGCCCTAGTTTGTAGGTCAACAATTAGTCAATGGTATTATTGAACTTATTCAGTTTTTCTTATGATCTTTTGAGAATTTGATCTTCGAATTCATTCGTTTGAATGCCAAGCAAGCATAATGTGCCGCCAAACTGACCTTGCTACTCTGTAGTGGCTTTCGTCTTTACTTACAAAGAAGCTCATGTATTTCTTCGCTAACGTTTAGTACACTAGTGGTATGAAGTTCACATAGATTTTGACCCAGGCTTCATAACCTATAGCGATTTTGTGACCTCTTGATGTACAATCCGCATATAAGAAGGAAAAAAAATTTCTACTGATTCCTGATTCCTTCTGACAAGTTTCTTTATGGATTGTGAATTGCCTGGCGGTAGAGGGTGTTGTTTCTTGTATTATAGTATTTACTTTTTAATTCTAATGCACTTTTCTTTTCAGGCTGCACCGGTTAATATTATAGTAGGTTCCCATGTGTGGGTGGAAGACCCAGATGCAGCGTGGATTGATGGAGAAGTTTTCCGGATCAATGGCGAAGAAGTTCATGTTCATACAACTAATGGGAAGACGGTGAGTAATGCTAATCACAAACGGCACAACATGATTTTGTTGTTTATATATTTTAGTACAATTAAAATCTTGCATAAATACACCTTAGTTATTCGTCATATGCTCTTTTTTATAACTTTAATCATGCATTTCGTTATCCAATTTCACTTGTCGCTGAGTGTAGTTATTAGAATGGAGCCACAATAAAGCAAAGTATTTATGATTGACTTCTTTCATTGGTGTATAAGTATCCTGCCTGACTGGTAAATTTATTGTAGGTTGTCGCAAACATGGCAAAAGTTTTCCCAAAGGATACTGAAGCTCCTCCTGGAGGTGTAGATGACATGACAAAGCTGTCATATTTGCATGAACCTGGTGTTTTGCATAATTTGGCTACAAGATATGAACTTAATGAAATATATGTAAGATGCTTAATGTTTTTGTCTTATATCCTTACTGGCTGAAGCAGATTTTGACCGACACCAAGAAAGATGATAATTGTCTCATATTATTACCCTTCTAATGTCTTACCCAGACATACACTGGAAATATACTGATCGCAGTCAACCCATTTCAAAGATTACCTCATCTGTACGATACTCATATGATGGAACAGTATAAAGGTGCTGCATTTGGAGAATTAAGCCCTCATGTTTTTGCAGTTGCAGATGTTGCGTACAGGTAATATCATATATTCTTTCGTCATGCCTTTTCTTCTCCTTCCTTTTCCCATAATATACTAAATTTCTACACTATTCATAATAGGGCAATGATGAATGAGGGAAAGAGCAACTCCATTCTGGTAAGTGGAGAAAGTGGTGCTGGTAAGACAGAGACAACAAAGATGCTTATGCGTTACCTTGCGTACCTTGGGGGTCGATCTGGGGTGGAAGGACGCACAGTTGAACAACAAGTTCTAGAAGTAAGATAAAGCTGTCTCTTTTGGAACATAATTGCTGTTCCTCAAATTTTCCAATAGTTACATTACCGTACGTTGATAATGTGCAACTTATTGATTGTTTACAGTCCAATCCAGTTCTTGAAGCATTTGGCAATGCTAAAACTGTCAGGAACAACAACTCGAGGTAATTGTGTTGTTGTGAAGTTTGAATTTAGGTCCAACACATGGAATGTGGTCAACCATTTTGTCTTATTGGTCAACTTTTCTTCTGGAAATCTTCAGCTCCTTAATACCTATCCTTCTGCTTCAAAATTTTTACCCACTTCTGTAACGTGAAAAAGTTGATTTTATAAGTTTATAATTTCTCCAACAAGTTTGTGTTTATGTTTATTCTTGTATATTGGTGCAGTCGTTTTGGTAAATTTGTTGAGATCCAATTCGACAAGAATGGGAGGATATCTGGGGCAGCTGTACGTACTTATTTGCTTGAGAGGTCTCGTGTTTGCCAAATTTCAGATCCTGAAAGAAATTATCATTGCTTTTACCTTCTTTGTGCGGCACCGCCTGAGGTAGTTATAACATATAACGACTTTGATATTGTGATGTCTTCAAGTTGCTGCATGCCAAACACCCAAATACGTTTAGAATGTCTGTAGATACTGCAGATTCATATGATTACCAATTAGAACGCATCTTATCTTTATGTTTCAGGACAAAGAGAAATATAGGTTAGGAAACCCTAGAGATTTCCATTATTTGAATCAATCCAACTGTTATGAGCTGGATGGTGTAAACGATGCTCATGAATATATTGCAACAAGAAGGGCAATGGATATAGTTGGAATCAGTGAGGAAGAGCAGGTCAGTCTTCTGAAATTTTAACTTCTATAGAATTTGTGTTGCAGAATATCTTTGACACAAATGGTTATTTTCAGGAGGCAATTTTTAGGGTCGTGGCTGCAATTTTGCACCTTGGAAATGTTGAATTTGCAAAAGGAGAGGAGATTGACTCTTCTGTCATTAAAGATGAGAAGTCCAGATTCCATCTTAACATGACAGCTGAACTGCTTAAGTATACCATGTTTAGTCATCTCTTATATTGCATGCTGTTTCAATATTACATTAATGCTTTGTGTATATCATGCCCTTCTACTGACTCTGCAATGTGTTAGGTGTAATGCCAAGAGCTTGGAAGATGCACTGATTAAGCGTGTAATGGTGACACCTGAAGAGGTTATAACAAGAACTCTTGATCCTGTTGCTGCATTGGTTAGCAGGGATGCCTTGGCAAAAACTGTTTATTCACGCCTGTTTGATTGGTATCTGACTTCCTTAACGCCCTCCACCCTCCTTTCTCTCAGCTTGTGTTCCTGTGTTACGTGAATTTCTGTTTTGATTGTTGTTAAGAAGATTAAATGATTACCAACCATATCTACTGCAACTAACTCACGTAGTTCAATTGGTATGCTTTGAAATTGTTGCATGTTTGCAGTTATGACAATTTGTGATCATTGTTTGCAGGCTTGTGGACAAAATCAACATTTCTATTGGTCAAGATCCAAACTCAAAATCATTGATTGGTGTCCTTGATATTTATGGGTTTGAGAGTTTTAAGTTCAATAGGTAAGTCACTATTTTTAGACATTATTTGGGGAGTCATTTGGTTTTGCCGCTGACTAAACTTTTCCTGATGATAGTTTTGAGCAGTTCTGTATCAATTTTACAAATGAAAAGCTGCAACAACATTTCAATCAGGTTGCTTTTGCTGCCTTTTTTTTTTTTTTTAATTTTCCATCTTTAGTACCAGTTTCTCTAAGTCTAAATTGTCCTCTACTTTTATGGTTTCAGCATGTCTTTAAAATGGAACAAGAAGAATATACGAAAGAAGAAATCAATTGGAGCTACATCGAGTTTGTTGATAACCAGGATGTGTTGGATCTGATTGAGAAGGTGAGAGCAAACTTTGCTTAGCGTTTTACACATATAACCAATATTCACATGATATGGCAGATAATTTTACCGTGAAAAGAATTTTCATAGTATTCTGAAGCATATTTCAGATAACTGAACCTGAGTTCTTCCATATTTTACAGAAACCTGGTGGAATTATTGCACTTTTGGATGAAGCCTGGTATGCATCTAATTATTGAATCTGCCCAATTGTTTCTTCTAAATTTGTTGGAATCTGAATTATTATACTTAAAAAGAACTTGGGTATTATATTGACATTATGGTTTTTCATATACCTCCAATTTGTTGTCATTTTAAATACCAATTATAATTCTTGCATGATTTGCGTTCTATTATTTGGTCGGACTAATGTTTTTTCATCTTTTGTCTGCTTCATACAGCATGTTTCCAAAATCTACTCATGAAACATTTGCTCAGAAGTTGTACCAGACATTCAAAAACAACAAGAGGTTTATTAAACCCAAGCTTTCTCGTACAAGTTTCACTATATCTCATTATGCTGGGGAGGTAAGCAGTTTTTCTTTTGATATAATTTTATGTTTAATTCAATGCCCACCACTAGAAATTTATGTTGAAAAGTTCACTGCTTTTTAGGTGATCTATCTAGCTGATCAGTTCCTTGATAAAAACAAGGATTATGTGGTGGCAGAGCATCAAGATCTCTTGACTGCATCAAAATGTCCATTTGTGGCAGGTCTATTTCCACCACTTCCTGAGGAATCATCAAAGTCGTCCAAGTTTTCCTCCATAGGGTCGCGTTTTAAGGTACTATTGGTTGATTTTATCTGCAAGATCTCTATATCTTCTATTAAATAAGCCTTTTTAGTGGCTTTGCTGAGTTGTACTTTGGAAGTTAAGGTTCCCTTTGGCTGTCTAACCATAAGATATGGTGAAGTACAATTTTATAGTCAATGGCAGTTGATGACATCAAAAAGGAGACGTTCCATGAATAGTTATATATGCAGTTGGAAATTTGATGGTCCTAACTCTCAATGGTAAAGATAATGTAAAAGCAGGAAAAAAAAAAAAAATCTTGTAACTCAGTTCTGAGGTAGAGTGAAAGTAAGATCAAAACACCATGTTGTGACAAGCACTTGGTTATCATCCGTTATTATTCACTATATAACGAGGAATTCCATCAGTGATATGTTCTATCATATCTTTGTATCAGACAGTTTAGCTGACGTTACAATGATAGAGCACTTCTCTTTTTTTTTTTTTTTTGGGTTCATTAATATGGTTGTGTATGGTTTTAAATTTGAGTTTAGGAAAACTGAAAAAATTATGTTGATGTCAAAGGTGGATTGTGGTTCTGCAGTTTAAGTGGGATCTACTCTTTATGAATACGTTTATGGTGGTCAGAGGAAGGAAAATAAGAACCAGCATTTGATCCAGAACCTAGTTTTTTCCTTATGGATTCAGATATGCCTCTGCAATGTATTTGACTTGTTGAAAAGGGGGGAAAAGGAAAAGTAGAGAAAAAGTGAATTTGAACTTTTAAGTACCACGCAAATAAGCATTATTTTATCTAATTCAAGCCCATTTAAACTCTGATGATCGTCCTTATGCAGGTATGGGGTTGTTTCTTGTCATGAGTTATTTGGAATATTCTATTTTGAGAATATGACTGGGACAACTTTTAAATGCAGTTACAACTTCAATCTTTGATGGAGACCTTGAGTTCAACAGAACCTCACTATATCAGATGTGTCAAGCCAAACAATGTTCTGAAGCCCGCAATTTTTGAGAACTTCAACATAATTCAACAATTGCGCTGTGGTGTGAGTATACTCTGGCCCAAAGCTTGCTTTGCTTGGCTTCATTAATTTTGTGAACCCAAAAAAAACTAGCATTAGCTTTTTCGATTCTTGTTCTTTGTTTAAGCTTTATTCATGCCGATGGTGCTCTCTGTTTGTTGCAGGGTGTTCTTGAGGCTATCAGGATCAGCTGTGCTGGATATCCCACTAGACGAACATTTTATGAGTTTCTTCACCGCTTTGGGGTTCTTGCTCCAGAAGCTTTGGAGGGAAAGTAAGTCTAGAATTTTTAGGTTCTGGTTTGTATTCCAGGGATGGAGATGGACATATGTTTTCATATGCTGCAGTGTCTATGATTTTCCAGAAGTTTTAATCAGCGATAAATATTTCTTGTACAGCTATGATGACAAGACTGCATGCGAAAAGATTCTTGATAAAAGGGGATTGAAAGGTTATCAGGTGATTCAAGTTACTCGTGTATCTTTTGGCCTTAAACATTCAATCTTGTTTGCCTGAGAGGTGTAATTGCTTTTATATGTGAGAACAATGCTATACCTTTGGTGGGGGTGGGGGGAACACGGTGAAAAATGGTCAGAGTAAATTCATCTGCGCTTGTAATTAGCGTATTTAAATAATATGATTTCTTCCTGAGATGTACCTATACTTTGCAGCAAAATACATTGTCTAGTTATCTACGTCACCTAAGTTACTTCAATTGCTGTGGTATCCAAATGTCATAATATGTTCAAAATCATTTGACAGATAGGGAAGACAAAAGTCTTCCTTCGAGCTGGGCAGATGGCTGAGTTGGATGCTAGAAGAGCAGAGGTGCTTGGAAATGCGGCAAGGATCATACAAAGGCAAATACGAACCCATATCGCACGCAAGGAGTTCATTGCATTGCGTGGAGCTGCTATTCAATTGCAGTCTTACCTGCGAGGTATCATCTTGAATTCGTATTAAAACAATGAATTGTTAGTGCATATGATAAAACTACCCAATAGCTGTTACTGCTACAATTCATCTCGTGGAATATCAGATTTATCATCTTAAACTGATATTGAAACAATGCTTTGTTAGTGCATATGATAACCTATTCATAGTTATTACTGCTAAAGCTTACCCCGTATGGAACTTCAGAAAAGAAATTTCTCCATATTGAGTGAACAGTTTTGTTGCTTTTTGCATCCTACTTTGTTTGATTGTTACAACTTGATATGAGATCTTTTACACAACGTAGTATTTCAACCAATGTTTTTGTTCTCATCTATCTGATTTCATTTGTCTTAACACAGACAACTTTAGTTTCTCCTACACTAATAGATTGGAACCAGAATATCCTTCATTTTCTTTATTTCGTATTTCCTACTTTGTGGTTGTTTGTGAATTAGGTTTCCAAATTTTTCCAATCAAGATATAACCAGCATGTTTTTTTCATTGCAACTAGGTGTATTTGCTCGCGAACTTTATGAGCAATTGCGACGAGAAGCAGCAGCAATTCAGATACAGAAGAATTTCCGACGACACATTAGCAGAAAATCGTACTCCTTAATACGTGCTTCTGCAATCACATTGCAGACTGGATTAAGGGCAATGACAGCTCGCAATGAATTCAGATTCAGAAAACAAACAAAGGCTGCAATCTTTATCCAGGTTTGCTGTCACGCATCTTCAGATTATTTTTCTAAATGCTCCAGTGGAAACATACAACTTCTACACAGATGTCGCACCTTTGTTTTTTCTCCTCTATTTATCGTTTCTATGATATACATAGCTTAAAACTAGTGCTTATTTTCATGCATCTTTTCTTGAAAAACTACATACCAAGTGGTTTGTGTTTGTTATTGCCTTTCAGGCTCGCGTGCGTTGCTTCATAGCATATTCGTATTACAAGAGTCTACGAAAAGCTGCTATTGTTACTCAGTGTGGTTGGAGGCGAAGAGTTGCTCGGAGAGAGCTTAGAAAGCTTAAAATGGTTTGTTCAAGCTAGTTAATGTGCCTTTGTTTTTGTAGCAAAGCTAAGATGTATCATCCTGAATTTTACTCTGATGCAAACACTTCCAGGCTGCAAGAGAAACAGGGGCACTTAAAGAAGCAAAAGACAAACTTGAAAAGCGTGTGGAAGAGCTCACATGGCGATTGCAACTTGAGAAGAGATTACGAGTAAGTACATTATCTGTTCTGCTATGGTCTTGGCGGGGAATTACTACATGAATTGGACAGGAAATATAAATCTTTTGTTTCATCTGAATTTCAGACTGATTTGGAAGAGGAAAAAGCCCAGGAAGTAGCCAAGTTACAAGAAGCTTTGCATGCAATGCAAATTCAAGTAGAAGAAGCCAATGCTGCAGTTATCAAGGAACGAGAGGCTGCTAGAAGAGCCATTGAAGAAGCACCTCCTGTAATCAAGGAGACCCCTGTGTTAATACAAGACACTGAAAAGATAGATTCATTAACAGCTGAGGTAGCAAGTTTGAAGGTAAGCACTCTAAAAGCGATTGTAGGTTCATTTTTATTTTTCTAAGGTTGTGTGTGTGTGTGTGGCAAGTTTGAAGGTATCCACTCTGAAATCAATTGTCGTTTTTGTTTTGGTGAAAATTATTTCCACAGCTGAGAAAAGCTGCATGTTTCTGGATTTTGGTGGATAGTTTTTGTTGGGTCCTAGATACTTCATATGGATTTTATTGTAAAAAGATAATCACTGATGATGAGTTACCTGGAAATCATTTATCTGCTGATTTAATGTTCCCTTGTGACTCTGCAGGCGTCGCTGCTGTCAGAAAGACAGGCAGCAGAAGAGGCCAGGAAGGCTAGTTCAAATGCTGAGGCAAGAAATATAGAACTTACCCAAAAAATTGAAGAAACAGAAAGGAAAGTGGATCAGCTTCAGGAAACTCTGCAGAGGTTTGTATATTCTAGCAATAATGGAACCATTACGTTATTATCTATTGCTGTCATAAAGACTATCAACATTCTGACAGTTTGTTAAGAATGTTTTATGAGTCTGGCCTATATGCAGTGTATTCAGGGATTCAGCCTGGTCTATTTATTTAAAATATTTTCTTGCTCGTCTCAACAAGTGTTGTCCTCTTCTCCCTATATGATTAAAAATACGTGCAAGAATTGGCCAAGTTCACCTGCTGGCATGACTATTTCATTTACCGTGAAATCACGCAAGTTTCTCAAGTTGATTCATTTAATTCAGGCTAGAGGAGAAACTTTCCAACTCAGAGTCGGAGAACCAAGTACTTCGTCAACAAGCATTGACCATGTCACCAACTGGAAAGGCTCTATCTGCGAGACCAAAGACTGTGATTATACAGGTACCTATTAAATGTAGAAAAATTACTCACGATGCATTCATTTGCATTGTTGTAGAAGTGTGTAGAAAAATTGATGAATGTTTCTTGAATTTTGCAGAGGACACCAGAAAATGGGAATGTTCTTAATGGTGAACCCAAGGTTGCATCAGTAAGAGGCCTCTGTTATTTTTTCTTTATTTTTTTAAGCAACAAGAACCAAAATAATTACTAATGTATGGCTTATTTACTATGTTTCAGGATATGGCTCTCACTGTATCAAATGCACGTGAGCCTGAATCAGAGGAAAAACCACAGAAATCTCTCAATGAAAAGCAACAGGTAAGTGCCTTTAATTGGTGAGAAATAATTCATCTCACAGCATTGGGTATATCACTAACTTGTTTCTTGCAATGTAATCTTCTGTTTCAGGAGAACCAGGACCTCCTGATCAAGTGTATATCACAAGATTTGGGATTCTCAGGGGGAAGACCAATCGCTGCCTGTGTTATATATAAATGCCTTCTTCACTGGAGATCGTTTGAAGTTGAGAGGACTAGCATATTTGATCGTATTATTCAAACGATAGCTTCAGCCATAGAGGTGAGTAACAGTTTTATCAGTTTGAAATATCCAGACCTGTTTGTTGATTGCGATACCTTAGCACTAATCATTTGCTACATTTTACCATTACATGCTACTTATGCGTGTTGCGTTGTTTATTTTAGGTCCAGGATAATAATGATAAGTTGGCTTACTGGCTATCAAATACGTCCACTTTATTATTGCTGCTTCAACATACACTAAAAGCAAGTGGAGCAGCTAGCTTGACACCACAGCGGCGAAGAACAGCATCAGCATCACTTTTTGGAAGGATGTCCCAAGTATGAAGCATTGGACATCTTTTTTATTAACTGCCTTTAACAAAAAGTCGTTTATCATTTTAATGGTTTGTCACTTGAATCGCAGGGCCTGCGAGCCTCTCCTCAAAGTGCTGGACTTTCATTCCTTAATGGTAGAGGACTTGGAAGACTGGATGACTTGCGGCAAGTTGAGGCTAAGTATCCTGCGTTGCTGTTTAAGCAGCAGCTTACTGCCTTCCTTGAGAAGATATACGGGATGATAAGAGACAATTTAAAGAAAGAGATCTCCCCGTTACTTGGGCTGTGCATCCAGGTGACTGTTTAAGTTATTTTAATCATACTTTTGTGCAATTGATATGGCTTTTGCTACAAAGGGGAAAAAGGAAAGAACAATTTCAATTGTTCTGAATAAAGGACTGTTGAAATTAATGAAAGGTAAATAGTACCAAGGAATTTACCGACTTTTAGCAGTTGATGTAGTCACAAACAATGTTTGTAAGTAAGTTTATAAGACGTGAAGTAGTAATTTTTATTCTGCTGCAAGTATTCAAGTGTAAATTTTTGGTTATGGCACCCATAAGTTGAAGATGTCAAACTAAAGTATTGCAAACACAATTCAGGCACCAAGGACATCTCGGGCAAGTTTAGTGAAGGGACGTTCTCAAGCTAATGCTGTTGCTCAGCAAGCACTAATTGCTCACTGGCAAAGCATTGTTAAAAGTTTGAACAACTATTTGAAGATGATGAAAGCAAACTACGTAAGTTGTAAAGTTTATTCTGGAGTGTCCGAAGTTCTCTCTCTTCTTTTTTTTTTTTTCATGCAGGAAATTTACCGTTTGCTTAACCCTTTGCCTTTACAGGTGCCAGCCTTCTTAGTACGTAAAGTGTTCACTCAGATTTTCTCTTTCATCAATGTTCAGTTATTCAATAGGTAGATCCCTTCAACATCTCTCTCATCTCCAAAACCTTCCCTTGTAATTTTGTCTCGAACAATCTCAAACTAATTTTGACTTAGCTTAAAGATGACACGGAATCTCTTGAAACTATTTCTGCAGTCTTCTTTTGCGGCGCGAGTGTTGTTCATTCAGTAACGGGGAGTACGTGAAAGCGGGATTGGCTGAATTGGAACAATGGTGCTACCAAGCTACTGAAGAAGTGGGCATCATTGAACTCGTCAGATTTTGTTTGGCACGTTCTTTATGTCTCTAACTAAAACCCTCCCTCTTGTGTCCAGTATGCAGGCTCAGCATGGGATGAATTGAAGCATATTAGACAGGCCGTTGGTTTCCTGGTGAGATTCGTGTATATAGACCTTATACAAACTATCCATAACCATTATTAGTGTTTTTTTTTTAAATAATAAATATCACCATTCCTAGTTGACTGACCAATTTTTTTACATCAATTTCTTAACGTTTCAGGTTATACATCAAAAGCCTAAAAAGACCTTGAATGAAATTACGAAAGAACTTTGTCCGGTTAGTGGCTCTCCTTTTTAGACTTCTTTAACGACCACTTTTTTTCAGCTATCTTTATTCTCTACGTTGATACTATTCCTTGCGCTTCTTCAGGTGCTGAGCATCCAGCAACTATACAGAATAAGTACAATGTACTGGGATGACAAATACGGCACGCACAGCGTATCGTCAGATGTAAGTTGACCTTATATGGACCAAATGTGTTTATCATATCATCCATCAAAAGCAATATGCAGCAAACGTGCTGTATCCTTGTGCTTAGCATTTGAAATCCACATTCTCCTGACAGGTCAATCTTTTGTTACCAATTTTTTTTTCCTGAATCTCTTCCATAATGACGTAGGTTATTTCGAGCATGAGAGTTATGATGACCGAGGACTCTAATAACGCTGTCAGTAGTTCTTTCCTGTTGGACGATGACTCGAGGTACTAAGTTTTGCTCTTAGTTTTCACATCAACGTTTATCTTTATATTCTTGCTCGTACCATAAACATCATCCATCTCTTTATGCGTTTTGCGGATAATGCAGCATTCCATTCTCCGTGGATGACATCTCCAAGTCGATGAAACAAGTAGATATAGCAGACATTGTTCCTCCACCTTTGATTCGTGAAAACTCAGGGTTCGGCTTCCTACTTCCACGTCCTGAGTGATGTCTACAGCCACGGTTTTTATGGTTCAACCGTGGTTTTAGTCGTCTGGAAGACACTTGGCACATCAATTAGTGTGCCCAATCATGTGCATAGTCTCATCGTTTTCCAATGTGCATAGTACCCCCTTTTTTTTTTATAGTCAACCCATTCATCTTGGTTTGATGGTGGCTGGGTTAAGTTCATTCTTTCCCTCGCGTTATATCGACAAGAGGGGTATTTGTTTTAAGAAGCCATATCACTTTTAACGTGATAATGTGCGTTGGTCTCCCAAGGTTTCTCACCTTTAACTGGGCTTATTTTGTATTTTGTTTGTTGGGTTTCATATCTTAGTTTTTTTTTTTTTGGCAATTTGTAATTGAAGTTGAGGTGTTATTCATATATATATATATATATATGTTTTTAATTTATTTTTTTTACTGTTAAATGGATTTCTGTCTGTCAGATTCTGACATTTTATAGTTTTGCTCTCTGTATTTTCCTCTTCAGGACAACTCTAACGTCTCAAATTTGCATCAGCTGAACATATTCCCATCTTGTGGGTGCAGCATTTCGTTTTATAGAATGTACAATCGACTTTTATAGCTAATTGTTTGTTTTCAGAATCAACAGAAAAACACCATTGACTCAACGAGAAGCCATTTTCTTTTCCAAATTGTGAATAGAGTGCTAGCAACACTCTCTCCCTCTCTTCGAAAAAGCCATGTTCTTCTCCAAATTGTGATTCTATTCTAAATCAGAAATATGGGGATTTGCAAGGGGTTACACTTTCTCACATGCATGAAGAGAGATCATGTTGCTAAGTTTCAGCCAAGACAGAAAATTGGAAAAGGGTTATTAAATTATTTTCAGCCTCGCATCTTCAAATATCATCGCATCAGTTTCTGACCTTAATATTACAAAATATTTGCCCCAGTATGGATTGATGTGCTTTAATACAAACAACCCCTTTTTCTTGAGGCAAAAGCAAAGCAGAAGCGAAATCTAGAAGCTACAATTTAAAAAAGACTGGCTTTATCTTGCCAATTAGAATATATGGACTCATGAAACGAGCAGTGTTCAAACTAGAGTCTAGAAGCAAGTTGATTTCTCGGAACAGCAAATGAAAAATTAGAGGCATTACTAGTTTTTGTACAAAAACAGTATGTCCCTACCAGGATAGGCAGCTTTCAGCTTGAGTTCTCAGCCTCCGTGGTATTTTCTGGCAAGATATCCGACAAGAACTCAGATGAGGCTTGATGGGGTTGCACCAGCTGCATCTCTGATTTCTTCTTCTCCTTAAGAATGACCTGCCTTGGCATCACATCTAGCAAAAAGCTCCCTCCATTCCATGCAGTCGCAGAAACCTTGAGTATTTGGAAAACAACATGTAGCTCATATGATAAAAAGATAGGAACCGTAAGTGCCATTGTCGCTACGGTGAATAGGCCATGTAGCAAAATGTACATCAGCAAGCGGTTTTGGTCCCCAAGCAGACCACTTAAGCGCCACCATACGTTGTTTGCTTTCTGCGCCTTTTTCGAAAGTTCCCTGCCAACATACAAAGTCATTAGAAGAGAAGGGCAAAAAGTTATCCACATTGGTAAGGAAGATCCAAAAAATCTTGAAGAAAAAAGTTGGAAGGAGGAATGAATACCTATAAGATGTCATGACTTCAGGATCTCTTAACAGCCTTTGACGCCTCAGAACATTGACGATGAGGAAGTAAAGAATCTGCCAGAGGGTGTATGCACACAAGGGAACAATAAAGAGCCACTTCCACAGGTAGGATCTGTCTTCCACATAAGGCCATGAAACTCTGCGAGAAGTTCCCTCTGGATGCATTGCTGCAAATGTTGCGGGATCCCACCATCGGATGGTAAAAAACACTATCCCTGAATAATAGTGGGAAATAACAGCATTAATAGTGAAATAATGGAGACACAGGATCGCAACTGACAATTAAGAAAAATGGACCACTGGAGTAGATACTATGCAACATAAAGTTGGCATCTAAACTTTTTTTGGATTCCCAAAAGACTATGGTAGAGTGATCAACAACAGAGTGTAGCATTTTCATTTGTGACACATCTGCTAACTTAATCTTAACTAAAGCCAACTACATATGTACTTGGATTTTAACAAATGATGCAAGTGAAGGGGCAAATAGTACAGTAGCTTCAAGATGTCTTTGTATAGCAAGAATCAACATATTCAAAGGCAGATATAGAGTATTTAGTAATGAAAAAAAATTCCAAATTTATCAATAGACAATCAAAATGGATACATCTGAATTGGCCTTTGGTGGGAAAGTAAAACAAGCGTATGAAATTAGTTATACACTTACCTGGTAGAAGATGTATAAGGACACTAACAAGTTTGTCAAGAGAACTAAACACCAAGCTACAACGCCAGACAATCAATGCCCACGCTAATGGCCCCTACAGAAATGTTGCACAATCGAAGTTTGTACCGGTAAATGTTTTTTCGTAGGAAGACCAAAAAAAAAAAAAGAGACTAATATCTTACCTCAGCAAATGAGAAGCAGACCATGAAAAGCTTTTCGTTCTTTGGGTACAAAAGGAGGTCAACCAAAAAAATTGTATTTGCGTAATAACAGAATTCCTAAGACAGAAAGAGAAAACTAGGTCATTTCCTCACTTAATCTCAAAATAATTAAAAAAAAAAAAAAGGTGTCTGAGGCATCATGAAGATTAACAGGAAGAAGAAGAGAACCATGGCTAAAATTGAACATGCATAATGAAGAGAATGAAACCACTCTTTCCATTGATATGTTAAAAATAGCTACAATAATGTGTTGGATCATATATGCTAAGATTACAAGACTCTACTGTTGTCAACCTTTGGTGATAACTGATAATTGAACTTTTTCATAAATGTTTAAAAACAATATTTATCCAAGGAAATAGCCACAAGAGGGATGTATTTGCTTTGACGCAGTTCTACAACAACAGAAAGCGAACGTAGCTCTCATAACACAGCACAATAAATCTTATGTGTGCTCTGTTTATCTAGTTATTTCTTCTAGTTTTATTTGCTAGTGGTTAGTAGTAATTAGGCCTCTTAATTTCAACATGTAAAACCATATGAGCTTAAGTTCTCATTGCTTTAAAAATGCTTCTCCGGTTCCGTATTCAACAGTGAAATTACGTATGGAAAGAACATAAAACCTCACAGTAAAATTCCAAGGCTTACCAAAAGATAGTAATGCCACTTCTTGAACCGGTAATATATCCATCTAAGAGGAACAAAGATGAAATAGAACGAACAATATACATAACGAATATCTTGTGGTCCTGTCACATAGAACAAAATTTCAATAAAACATGAATAAAATAGTCCTCCATTGAAGTGTAATCACTGCAAACTAATTTTTACTCACTAGCTCCTAAAAGAAAGCAAAAGCCGCCAAACCAGAGGACTCCCATAAGATATGTCACCTAAAGAAAAAAAAATCTTAAACGCATCAAATATAAATCCCAAACTATCAAATAACATATGATAATTAAAACCAAAAAAAAAAAAAAAAACTGACCTTGCTAATGAAACTTTCGTGTTCTTCAGCTTGTTTGGCGATCTTGACGGCCTGTTTGGACAGGATCTCCTTGGTCTGAACTGCTTGTTTAGAGAGCAAATCCTTCGTCTGTGCCACTTTCTGGTAAACCACACAGACCCAGATCAAAATACGCGAAAACGAACACGACCCACAATTCAAAACCCAAAATTAAATCACAAATTAACATTTACCTTGGATCGATCCCTGAGCCTTTGCTTCACCTGCTGAAACGAATCCCCATTTCCATTTGTTTCCTCCGGGGCGTCTTCGGTCTTCGACATTGTTTTTCGCAGCGTAAACAAGTCAGAATTAGAGAGAGAGAGAGAGAGAGAGAGAGAGAGATGGTCTGAGAGGAGAAAGGTGGTGAATTCGCGTAGGAAAGTGAAGGAAAATAATACCGGTTACTGAATAAAGGTTCTCGCCTCTTTTTAAACATGCATGGGGATTCTGGCTAGTTATCCATTGTTATTTTTAATTAGCAAGACACTGTTTTTTGGAAACAAACTTAGCTTACGGGCGGTTCACATTATAACATATAAAAATTTTATATTATAATAAATTAAAATTTAAAATTTTAATTAACTTGTTAAATTAAGCCTAAATTGCTTTAAAACTCAAATGAATGATTTAATTAATTGCTACTTTTAATTAGCGAGTTACTTTAGCCTCAAACGAAGGATGTGATCTAATTCATCTAAAAAATCTAGAAAATAATTACCAAATTAACAACATAATACAATATATTTATAAAAAATAATAATAATACATGTTGTTTATTTTGGAACAATGTATGGAACATTTGTTGTGAAGTCCAACTATTAGTGTGTTTGCCAAACCATTTTAAACCGAAAAAATAAATTTAGATATCGTAATATGTAAAATATTATATTATAATTAGTGAAACCTTTACACCATAAAACCAAGATGCTTTGGCATGCATGAATAATAATAACAACAACAATATTAAGGTTGTTAATGTTTTAATAATTTTTTGTCCCTCGAGTAGCATATAAAAAGAAAATTTCTATAATAAACATTGTCACTATTGACATGTCCTATTATTTTAATTGTTTAATTTATTTTTTAACAATGTGATTTATAAAGTCCATGTTAAAATTTACTGTGCATTTTTGCATAAATGCTCTATTATTCAACTGTTGAAAAATTTAATAAACAACTAAAATAACATTTGTCATTAATGGATAGTAAAAAGAATAGGTTATAGACAGATCTTCGTATATAAATATAAAATATAAACAAAGTTGAGATTCAAAGAGTGTGACAGAGGCAAAATTTGCAGGGGTGCCCCTTCTAGATATCTGGACTTGTGCAACTCGCCTATTTCTTTAGCAGCAAACATGACTCCTGCCTCGAATAAATTATGCTATAGAGGGAACATTCGCAAAATTTTTAAAATCCTGTCCGCCAAAAGAATAAACAAATAAGTAAAGCCTTTGATAAAAAAAAGAGAGAGTAAAGATTACGGTCCTTTTATGCATAAATGAGGTAAAATATAACATAATATGCATTTTATACAGCAATAATTTTACGTGAAAATGTGTAATATTACTATGTAATAAATAAATCTTTATTACTAAATTTTTTTATAATTAATATTAATATTAGTTTAACTAAAAATGTGTAAAATTAATATGTAATAAATAAATCATTATTACTAAAACTTTTAAAAATTAATATTAATATTAGTTATTATAGTTAAAGAAAACACGTTGCACTCTTTAATTTTTTTCACATTGCAATTTAGGAGTCGTCCTCGATAAGAACTCAGAAACAAATTCTATAAATATATAATTAAAATTTAAACCTGCAAGCTATCAATGTTATAATGTAGGAGTTTAATTGTCATATTCTTTGATTGTTGTAGCATTTATATTCACATTTTTAGACAAGTGCATTTTATTGTGTACATATGAGTACAAATTTGTATTTTTTTTTTGGTTTTTTGTTTGTCTTCCTACTATTTATATGCCATATCATTTATAGGTTGTTTGAAAACCTAGTTCTACATGACCTATCAAACTGAATAACTTAAGCACATAAATAAAACTTAAATACACAATTTATTTAAGTATCAAAATTTAATTAGACAAACAGTCAAAATTATTCGATTAAAATGGGAATATTATTTACTCCAATTAAGCAATTCATCTCGAATTTGAGAAACTTCAATTTTTCTAGTCATTGAAAAGAAAACTGTTTGAGTTATTTGGCTAACAGTTGTCTGTATAGCTTAATGATATCTATCTCCCACCTTCAATTTTTTTAGACTTCCATGATAACGAAGAAATTTTTTTATATTAAATTAGACGATTTTGCTTCATCGATAACATATGATATTTTAACCATTTAATTAAGATTTTAAAGATTTGATATGTAATTGTTAATATACTACATGTTAGATTAAACTGTTAAAAAATTAAGCAGATGATTATAACACAAATGCTCTGTAAAATAAAATTGCAGAAATTCCAAATTTATAACGACGGAAAACTCTTGGATAATGTTTCAAGACTAACTTAAAAATAATAATAATAATACAAGATGAAAAATATGTTGCATTGGGATTCACACGTCATTCGCGAAAAGTTAAGTGCACCTTGATTGTCCCGAAGTAATATTGTGCCACGTGTTGTCCGTGGCAAGACCCCGTTGGCTCTTAGGAAAAAGACAAAAAGCATGAAACCGAATTTACCAAAATCACCCTCTGTTTTTGCAAAAGTCATCCACGCGTCCATCTTGCACGGCACGTCCTGATTGGCTGTGTGGACAAGTGTCGAAATTCGTAACCAGAGAGAAGTCTGGTTATGGGCCCTAATCAGGTAGTCCGCGCCATGAGGAGAGCATCAGAGATCAGAACGTTGAATACAGTTAAAGAAAAGCTTTTGCTGCTCAAAGAAGATAAGGAAATGGTCCATCCTCTGCTTGGTAATCTCAAAGCTCTGGCATTTCAATTAATCAGGTGTTTAAAAGGGTGGTAAAAAGAATCATTTTTATTATAATATATGAAAATTTTATACTATCGTATATTTTTTATTGTTATTGTAGCATATAAAAATTTTATACTGTTTATAACTAAAATTACTGTGAAAACTGAGTGGTTCTCACTACTGTCAAACACCCCTAAATCGTTGAAAGTGTCTATTCAATTTCCAGTTTAAAAAAAATAAAAAATAAAAGCGATACACGGAATGATTTCCTTTTTATAGTTTTTTTTTTAAATTTCTTTACCGATAAAATAACCTAACAATAAATATATATATATATACGTTAAATCTGTATAAAAAAAAAAAAAAAAACAGCTATTGTGAGCGTAATTAATTGTTAAAAAACGTACAATATCAAAATAGAAAACACCCAACAAAGAGTGACTTTTTTACATAAACTTTTTGGGTCCTTTGTCGGTGGACATTCTTACTGATAATGTTTTTTTAAACCAATAAGTTTAATCAAAATTATTTTATTTTGGCAAATTTATAGCTGATACCAGAGAAATCTCTAAACTTTTTTTTTAATATATATACAGTTTTTATAATACGAAGGTTCTGTTCCAGAACTTCCCCTCGTCATCAAATTTATTTTTAATTGCACATATTCAATATGTGGATTGAAGTTTGGATAGATCAAAGTGATGCCCTTTGCAAAAAGAAGGTTCTTGTATAGTTCTATTGCAGTTCAAGATCGTTCATTCTTTTATCTACAAAAATTCGATTATGTGTGCTGGATATTGTATAATAAATTTGAATTTTTACTAGAAGGTCATTGAGTTTTGAGGTTACAATTATCTTACGGTTCTTGGGATACACTAATTACTTTTTTTTTTAGTTTGAATTGGATACACTAATTATTTTTTGACCATGATTATTTTTAATTATAATTCCTAATGTGTATATATATATATATTTTTTTTAAAAAATGAGTATTTAAGTTATTTATACTGTGTAACCATTCATTTATTAAATTATTTTATGACCATTGATATTTCTAATTATAATTCCTAATGTATATATTTTTCTGAAAAAAGGAGTATTTGAGCTATTTACACTGTGTAACCATGCATTTATTAGCCAGTGATAAAAAAGGGGGTTTTTTTTTTTTTTTCCTTCCTCGTTCTCTTCTCATCTTCATTTTAAACTCTAACAATTTGTTTGATAGAAAAGAAAATCTTCTATAGGAGATCTCTCTCTGCAGTAGGATGCTTTCTTTTTGTTTTTATCTATTTTGTATTTATATTGGATAGATAAATATTTACTTAGAATTTATTATATAATTGATGATGAGTTTGATCCACACAAGTTCTTATTTAGTTACGGTTTTTTACTTAGTTTTGAAGGTTTTTTTCGTTTGTTTTTTGTGTGTTCGTTTGTCTTATCTATGACTTTTAAGTTTTAAATATGAAATATTTTAGGGGACGAAGAGCGACATCAACAATAAATTCATTATGATATCCATCGATAGGAACTGTTGAAGTCCATTAAAAAATAAATGGTACAAAACGATAGACTAGTAGCGTGAACATTAAAAATAGCATGCTATTAGTGTGAATGTCAAGAATAATATGCTATCAATGTAAACGTCAAAAATGATGTGTTAGTAGTGTGAACGTCAAGAATAGGATACTAACAGTGTAAACATCAGGAACGGTGTGTTGTTGGTGTAAATGTAAAAAATGGCAAACAATTAATGTGAATACTAGGAGGAACAAGGTAGGATTGGCAACTATAAATACCACATCCCTTTAGTTGTCTAGCATCCCAGTGAGAAGAGAGAATCTCTTAAGCATGTAAAATATTGTAGGGCATTTGAGTCTTTAATATTGGTACAGGTAATGCTTTAGTAAGGAGTGTTTTCTTATGATCATATATCCAATCTTATAGAGAGAAAATTGAGTGAGTAATTTTTTAGGTGTAATTGAGTTTTGAGTGTGAGGAAAATCACTGAGATTGTAGTTGTCACAATTGCTTACATAGTAAATTTTTTTCTAGTTGTCTCTTATAACAACTGTAGTTTTTCTTTGGTTTAGAAATTTTCTAAGTAAATCTTATATTTTGTAAAGAAGGATCCTCAGAGGGAGATGTGATCTAAATTTCCCAACAGAAACTATACTAGAGACGAACGGTAAAAAGAGTCAAAGATTGATATCTGATAGTGCTCGAATTTATCTCTCTTATGGAGTTAAAAAGCATGCTGAAAAACTTTTCACGTTTTCTAGCCGAATCAATGGTTTAAATGATTTGTTTATTCTAATGATATGCATGTCACAAAAGATCTAATTATATTATATGTGTAAGGAAACTTATTTATTCTTGTAACTAACCATTTGTTTTGGAATATAAAATTTTCCTTTATTGTTTATGCTTGTTATATCTTAGCTCTGCCATGGGTGTTTGTTTGGCCTCTTGAACCTAATTTTTTTTTCGACCAAGTGTTTAAATGTGTCCGAAGTCAAAGTATGATAACACAATTTGAGCTCAAAAATCTACAAAGCTCAAAATTTTCTCTCTTTTATCTTCTTGTTAAACTCGAACTCAGTTTTTCTTACATCTCACCTTAAGTTTAAAATCAATTATACATCAAACTTTCAATTGAAACCATCATAAGTTCAGTTTCAAACAATTTTTTTTTTTAATTTTCTATCAAACGCAAAATATTCAAACAATCAAGATACGAACTCCTGAAACAAATGGATTATTATTCTAGTTGAGTGCTTTCGACTTATAAGAGCCCATTTGTTTTGTGGTTCAAATCACGGTTCGAATCATTTTGTTACAGTATTTTCTCTCATAAAAATTTAAATCTTCATTCAAATACTCGAACCAAACGGTCTCTAAGAGTCCGCCTACAACTTGCTATTAGGGGGTGCATTCATCAATAATTCTCTACTGGTTGTCGTATCTTGGAGACCGGCAGTTCTGTTGCTCCAAATAAGTGGACAAAATCAGTTTTTGAAAACAATGATATTTGTTGTGCTTTGACTACATTGTTAAAAATATGTCTATTCTTTTGTTATTTTACCAATTGATCTATCCTTTGTGTATTATCATTATTCTTGGTATGTAAAATTGTTTCTTATATTTTGAACTATTTAATATATATATTCTCTCCTTTTTTTGTTTTACTCACATTTCTTATTTCTTATGCATGCCTTTTTTTTTTCTAACAATGCACCAAAAAAAAAAAAAAAAAAGAAGTATCCAAGTGAGTATAGCCTGTCTTTGATTGGAGAAATTATTCATGTATTTTGATCGACACTGTAACATAAAAATGAATAATAGGGTGTTTCGTAACCATAGTTAGAACCATAAAAATAGTTATCTAATATAGAAAGCTTTCATATCCTACAGTAAAAAGCAAAAAGTTATTACAATATAAAGTTTTCACTTGCTACAATGTTCATGTTTTGAACCATAAAAATAATTCTAACCATGCTTGCTAAAATGTTCACCTAAGATGTGTCGCGGTTAGGATTTTTGTTTTGTTTTGTTTTTTTTTTTTGGCATCTTTTTGAGTCCAGTTTCATCTTTAGTTTGAGTCATGAATTGGGCTTGAACATCTGTTTGTGCAAATTTGCAGCGAAGAATGAGAGCTAGTTACATTTTCATGTTCATTTTAAAAGAGTGAGATTTTAGATAGACCCCACATAAATTTGGTATTAAGAAATAAGATTGACAATCCCACACCTCACATCATTCAAAATCCATAATAAAATTAACTCTTTCTTTTTTTCTAAGTGATGTTATTATTTAATTCTCATTTTATCTGTAATTATCTGTAAATTTTTAAATTAAAAAAACCTACAAAATTGAGAGCTACTCACTCCTTTTAACGTTATTGTCTCGTTCTGTTGTACCAAGCACCAAGAACGTCGCAATTCTCTTCAAGGTGAGTCGCGTCATAAAATTATTTGGAGACAAAAGCATTGACCAAGTTTTGAATACTTTTCTTCTTTTGCTAAGAGTTTGGAATGTTATTACTAGATATATCTAATGTATTATTTTTTTTCCAAGTGTTAAGTTTTGTCCCTTTTTATAGAAACTGTTATTGTATCATGCACTTTTTGACAATAATAAAAAAAAGAAGTAAAAAGAGTCCATAATATATGATCTATAATGTTTTGAGATGATACTTTAGTGAGCACTTCGTTTTGACCTTATTCACTTCATATTCCGTTAAAAAATGTTTCATGTTCATAATGAAGGATGTTTTATCAGTTGAAAATCCACGATTTTCTGTTAGTCAGGTTTTGACTAAATGTAATTAGTTTGGAAAATGCAAATTGAGAGCTGGCGAGTTGTAACAAATGATCGGTCGGGTTTCGACCGTTAGTAGTCGGTTTTGATCGGTTCTAGATAGTGGTAATTATTCAAATTTCATATTAACCCAACGGTAACTCAGCTGGTTATTTTTTTTGGTACAAATATAATGTATTGGAGATGACCTAAAAATCTAACATTTTGATAATAATAATATAATAAGTAAACAATAAAAATCAAGCAAGTTAGCAAACAAATTCATAATCTAACATCCAAAGTTTTAGAGTTTACACATGCAAGGGAGTTTAATATATGATATATTATTATAATATATATTTATATTTTCTAAAACAAAAACTGGTTGGTCAATGTGGTTTTCAACCAACGGAAAAAGCCTCTTATGATAACTGAACCGTTTTTTTTATGGGCTTTTGGTTATCTGACCGACAACTATATTTGCCACTAGAATCAATATATTTTTTGTTTTTTTGTTTTTTAATCGTTTTGGCAATCAGTCTCATTTTTTGGTTTTTTAAACAAGTTTATTCAAAATATGATAAACATTTAACATATGATTGAACGAACAAAAAATATTCGAACGTAGTGTTGGTAAAAGTGGAACCAAACTAGAAATTGAAGCTTTCTTTATTTTTCATTTTTTTTCTTAGGGAAACTTTTGAAGCATTAGCTTTTCCTTAATAGCAAAGTCAGTTTTTATTAAAGCAATAGCTTCACTAAGAATTGCCTTATGAAATTTGGGTATGGCAAATGTGGTCTAGACCACTTTTTCATTTACAAATAGTGTAAAGCTCTTGCATGCTATAATAACAATAAAAAAATTGTTAAAATGTAAAGCTCTTACATGCTAAATTAAAAACAATTTTAATCAACAGTTTTAACCACTCTGTCAAACACTCTATAATGACACCTTGATACTAGTTATCCCCTTTTCAGTTCATTAAAAAAAATCTTTATGGAATTTAATTATTTCCGAGCAATAACAAATGTTGATAGATATACAATTTTTTAAACAATATGACAATTATTATACAATAATGGAGTGAGATATTAATTAAAACAAATAAAGGATGGGGCTTGAGACGCTTGGCTTACAGGTTGGCTCGTCATTGAAAGTGGGCCCACGGGCTAAGCTGCCATTAATGTCACCGATCATAATAATAATGCCAACTATTATATTGCAAAATACAAGTGAACTTGCCCTTTGTCTATGCCCTCTGTTGTAAGCTTCCTCTGTGTCTGATTTTGATTGGCAGAGAAAGGGAGAGAAAATCAAAATTCAAAATTATATATGTTACGAATTTTGTAGAATCAAATTTGAACAAAATAACTCGGAATTACTTGGGATTGGCACTTGGAATATTGCGCGTGGGAACAGAGGGTCTTTCAAAATAAAATTGGAATTTCCTTCATGTGATTCACAAGGAGGGGATATCCGCAATAAAAAAATGATTCGTTTCATTCACATGGATTGAAATATGATAGTTTGATTTTTTTGTTTATGTTTGAGATGAGAGTTTGAAAAGTATGATTTAAAATTACAATCCAAATCAATATTTAGATGTTCATTGATTTTAGATTTAAAAAGATAATAAAAATTTAAAACTGTGTTTGAATATAAAAGATTTTGATTTAAACCTTAAATTCAAATATTTTAAAATTAGGTGACATAAATCCAAATCTATCTTACTCTTTGAGTTAACGTCAAAATAAAGGTGAGAAAACGAGCAAAGTCTTCATGTTATTCACAACGTGTTTGATACATGAGTTTAGCTCGTTTTGAATCTGTAGATTTATAGAAACGTGTGTTTGATACGTGGAATAAATAAATAAATATTTTAAAACGATGAGAAGGGTAATTATTCCCGAATTACTTAAATAGAATTGTTCATGTATTATGGAACCTCATTGTCACCGCCTGTTTGTTCCTTTACATTATTCTCAATTATTATCGTACAAATTTTCTCCAATATAAGTCACGTTAATATTATTTTTCTTTTTGTCGAATAATTAGTCATGCTAGAAAGAATAATAATTGCCATATTCATACAGGACGTTTTTATACGTCCATATATATATACACACGCATTTTTCATGTGAACTATAAAAAAATATCAACGTAATATAGTGATGGTAGATGTTCGTATATTATAAAGTGAATAAAATAGTTGTTAGGATAAGCACGCATAATGTAGTTGTATGGTGTAATTAAAATATAGAATATATATGACAAGAATTCAAAATTCATACTGAAATATAGTAAACGTTGAGAAAAAAAATATTGTGAAACATGTTAATGGAAGCAAAGTATTTTGATAAGACAAGAAGGACAAATAAAAAAGGTTGCAAAGTATACGTATGTCAGGCCAAGTTGGACAACTAAGACTCTTTTGTAACAGGAACGCCTTTCTTGGTCTACTTTAGGAGATAATAGAAGACAAAACCTGTATTTTCTCTTAATTACATTGCTTCCACAAGTTTGGTTATATTGCCTTTTTCTTTCGTTAGTTTCCATATTATTTTCTTCTGACCTCTCAAGGTTTTGCTATATTGTTTCCATACTCCTCAGGTGATTACGAGGTATGTGAAAAAAATAAAAAAAGGGAACCATTTTAATTTGACCTTATTATTTGACAAAACGGTTTAAACTTATGAGTTTAAATTGTACCCGGTATAAAACTATCACAAGTTATAATGTAAAATAAAAATACGATGCAATATAAACCTTTTATATGCTACATTGTTTGAACTTATTTTTTGAGTTTAGACTCACTTGTCAAACTAAGATCGTTATACTTAGTGAGAAGGAAAGTTGAGATTCAACTAATATAAAAAAAAAAACTTAAAAAAGGTTTTTTTTTTTTTTTTTTGGGTGAATATTCTTATAAATGTGCATATTTTTAACCATTAATATGATTTAAATTATTTTTATTTATAGACCTGACAATTGAAAAATAAATACCGAACTATCAAATCTTAAAAACAAAAAAAAAGGAAAGCAATCTTTTATGGAAGAGAAATGAGCCTTTACTAATTGAAAATTAAATCGTCTTATATTCTTCAAATGAATGAAGAATTCTTTGAGTCAATCTGTTTGCTAAACAATGCTATAAATTACCTCACAATGTTAGAAGTTTTACGAAACAATCAACCCAACTCAATATGAGAATTGTTCTAAAGCAAGAACACCATAAGCCTAGAATCTTTATCATACTAGATTACTGAGGATAAAATTAACAAATAAATACCTGGATCCATTGGTATTGATCAATCAGCGGAACTGGTGGTTTGTGATCTTCCTCAACCAAAACGCATCAATTCCTCAATGGGACTATCATCACTTTTTCTGATGGGGAGAAAAGAGACTATAAAGTGTTTTGGTATATTGGGGACCATAACCAGATGAGGTCTTTATATAGGGTTCCCATAATCCCCTAAATGGTATCTACTCAATTTACTCCATATCAGTTTTCATAATTAACGGGTTTTATCATTAAAACGAGATCACCAAAATTTCAACTTGTATTAAATAGTATTATATAATTGATTCAAAATTATATGTTGCCCAATATAGGAAATATGATTTCCTAGTAATTGCCTAATATAGAAAATCTAATTTTCTAACAATCTCCCACTTGGGCTACATATTATTCTTAAAGCAATTATTTCTCAAAATTCCTTAGGCGCGCATTTGTAAGCTATTTATCTTTAAACAATATTGGTCCATCTCATATACCAGTAATGGAAACATCGCAGCTTTAGTCTCAGTATAGTAGTGACTAAACCACGATCATCACAATACTATCATACTCAATGACATAGATCAAATATGGATGAGTAGCATGGAAATTACATGTAATGTGATCTCAAACATGTCTATTTCCAACTAGTCCTTCTTTAGTCTTTAGTGAGATCAATTCAAAGTCCTTAGTGTAATGCAAACATTGCATATAGAAAAAATAAGCAAGTTCAGAAAGAGAATTATAAACCATCAATCTTTATTCTACAGAAAAAAACTGAATAATCCAGTGTCCAAAACAAAAAATTCATAGAACATCAAAAATTCACTAAAACAAGGCTTTATCAGGAACAACACCCATATGAGCAGTGTGCTCGTGAAAAACCTTAAGTGTCAAACCTTTGGTTAATGGGTTAGCTAGCATAGATTCTATTCCTATATGCTCTATGGAAATTTGTTTATTTTGAACTTTCTCTTTAACAACCAGAAACTTAATGTCAATAAACTTTGACTTTGTTGAGCTGCTGTTATCGTTGGAATATAGAACTGCTGAGTTATTGTCACAGTAAATTTTCAATGGTCTATCAATACCATCTACCACATGTAACTTGGTGACAAAGTTTCGCAGCCATATCCCGTGGTTGGACACCTCATAACAAGCTATGAACTCCGCAGCCATGGTCGAAGGAGCTATCAGAGTCTGCTTAGCAGACTTCCATGAGATGGCTCCTCTAGCCATCATATAAATGTAACCTGATGTGGAGCGCCTGCTGTCTTGGCATTCCGCAAAATCGGAGTCAGAATACCCAATGATCTCTAAATTGCTTGATCTCCGATAAGTGAGCATGTAGTCTTTTGTTCTCCTCAAATAACACATTACACGTTTTGCTGCCTTCCAATGTTGTATACCCAGATCACTCAAGAATCTGCCCAAGACTCCCACTATAAATGCTATGTCGGGACGAGTACAAACTTGAGCGTACATCAGACTCCCTACTACTGATGCATAGGGAATCTTTTGCATCTCTTTTCTTTCAGAGTCATTATTGGGGCATTGTTTAAGACTAAATTTGTCTCCTTTAGCTATGCCCGTGTCTCTTGGTTTACTATCTTTCATGTCGAATTTACTCAAAACCTTATCGATATAGCTATTTTGTGATAACCCTAGGATACCTCGAGAACGATCTCTCAGTATCTAAATACCTAATACAAAAGAGGCGTCACTAAGATCTTTCATCTCAAAATTACTCGTCAGAAATTTCTTAGTTTCATGCAGTAAGCCTATATCGCTGCTAGCGAGTAGAATATCATCTACATATAACACCAGGAAGATATATTTACTCCCACTGAACTTGTGATATACACATTCATCAACGACATTTCCCTCAAAACCGTACGATGTAATGACTTAATGAAACTTGTGATACCATTAATAGGAAGCTTATTTAAGACCATAGATGGATTTTTTTAATTTACAAACCATCGACTTTGAATCTCCAAATACAAAGTTTTCTAGCTGTACCATATAAATCGTTTCATAAATATCTCCATTGAGAAACGCAGTCTTGACATCCATCTGATGTAGCTCCAGATCAAAATGAGCCACTAGTGCCATTATAATTCTAAAAGAGTCTTTTCAAAGATACTGGAGAGAAAGTCTCTTTATAGTCTATGTCTTCCTTTTGAGTAAAGCCTTTGGCAACTAATCGTGTCTTGTATCTCTCAACATTACCCTCCGAATTCCTCTTGGTTTTAAATATCCATTTACAACCAATGGGCTTCACACCTTTAGGTAATTCGACGAGATCCCAAACGTCATTGTCTTTTATAGACTTCAGCTCATCCTTCATGGCATCAATCCATTTTTGAGAGTTAGAACTATGCATGGCTTGACAGAAGTTAATCGGGTCATCCTCTGTTAAATCAACGCCATCCTCATGTTCTTGGAGAAAGACGATATAATCATCTGGAATCGCATTTCTCCTCTCCCTAGTAGATCTTTTTAATGGCACTTCTTGAGGTTGTTGATTTTGTTCTACAAGTGGTGCTTGAGGAGGAATTTCACTGTTGTCTTGGTCTGGAACAATGTCAGGAATAGGAATCTGAACATTGCTGTTTGGAGCTGCATCTTGAACAGTGATAGGTATAAAAACTTGATCACTGTCAATAGCAGATTCTTCTTCAAAGACAACATTTCTTACGTTTCCTTCCCCCCAAAACTCAACATCCTCAAGAAATCTTGCATTTCCCATCTCGAAAAAGGATCTTGATGTGGGATTGTAAAATTTATACCCTCGAGAGCGTTCAGCGTAACCAACAAAATAGCAACTAACCGTTCTTGAGTCCAGTTTTCTTTCATGTGGCCTGTAAGGCCGAGCCTCAGCTGGACAACCCCAAATATGCAAGTGCCTTATGCTGGGCTTCTTACATGTCCAAAGTTCATAAGGGGTTTTGGCAACTGCTTTACTTGGTACTCTATTAAGGATGTAAATTGCAGTCTTTAACGCTTCTCTCCAAAGCAACTCTGGCAAAGAAGAATGACTAATCATACTCCTTACCATATCCTTAAGAGTTCGGTTTCGTCATTCCGCAACACCATTCATGCTGGGTTTGCCCGACATAGTGTATTGTGGAACAATTTCGCACTCATTGAGGAAAAGTGCGAAGGGTCCTGAACGTTGTTCTCCTAATCCATCATATCTGTCGTAGTATTCTCCACCACGATCAGATCTGACAACTTTAATTTTCTTTCCAAGTTGAAGTTCAACCTCTGCTTTGAAAGATTTGAAAACGTCTAGGGATTGTGACTTCTCAAGTATCAAGTATAGGTAACCATAACTAGAGTAGTAGTCTATGAACGTAATAAAATACTGCTGTCCATTCCAAGAGGCCGTAGGGAACAGACCACATATATCAGTATGTATGAGTTTTAAGACATCCTTAGCTCTTTCAGCACCTATTTTTCTTATGTTTGTTTGTTTTCCCTTAATACACTCGATGCAGACTCGAAATTCTATCAGATCTAAGGGTTCAAGAATTCCATCTGACACAAGTCTCTAAATTCTCTGCTTAGAGATGTGACCTAAACGCTTATGCCATAAGATGGCATAATTCTCATTTAATTTTCGCTTTGTACCACGTGAACTTGTTTGTAGTATTTCATTATAGGAACTAACAACATCAAGCATGAATAGATTATCAATTAAAGAACCAGAACCAATAAAATTTGAATTTTGGTAGAGACTAACTTTATTATTTCCAAAAGAACAAGAAAAGCCTGATTTGTCTAAAGAAGAAATAAAAATTAAATTCCGTCGAAAAAATGGTACAATATAAGTCTCAAATAAATCCAAATAAATTCCAGTCCTTAATCGTAATCTGAAATTCCCTATAGCTTCTATTGCAGCTTTATTGCCATCACCCACAAAGATGAATCTTTCAGCATCACTTGGCGTTCGGCTCCACAGACAACCCTGCATAGTTATACTTATGTGAGTAGTAGCACCGGAATCCACCCACCAAGTATTCTTAGGTACATAAGCTAAATTAACTTCAGAACAAACAAAAGGTAGAAGCTTACCCTTCTTTACACGCCAGGTGACATATTTAGGACACTCTTTCTTCATGTGTCCCGGCTTCTTGCAGAAGTAGCAGGTAAAATCCTCATCCTGCTTCTTTTGTTTCTTTTTCTGCTGAGAAGCACCTTCCGTAGTATCCTTAGCTCTCTTTTTTTTTTTCTTGTTTTGAGAGGTTGAAGCCAAGTGAGTACTCTCAGTCTTATCCCGCTGCTGCCTCTCTTCTTCTTGCACACAGTGAGATATAAGCTCATTTAAGGACCATTTGTCCTTTTGAGTGTTATAACTCACTTTGAATTGCCCAAAGTGTGCAGGAAGAGAGATCAAAACCAAGTGTACGAGCAAGTCCTCTGACAGCTCTAGCTTAAGTGACTTGAGTTTCGATGCGAGATAAGACATCTCCATGATGTACTCTCTTATGTTCCCTTTGGCCTTATATTTCATCGAGATGAGTTTAGCCAGAAGGCTACTCGCCTCTGACTTTTCATTTTTGGCAAAATATTGCTCAATTTCCTCAATGAACTTCTTGGCATTCTCGCTCTCAGTAATAGAGCCCCGAAACGCTTTGGGTATAGTGCGTTTCATGATCATTAAGCACATTCGGTTAGAGCGATCCCATTTCTCAATTTTAACCTCATTGGGGTTTTTCGTAGTAGGAATGGGTCGCTCCGACCTAAGTGCAAGATCCAAATCCATACAACCGAGGACTATCTCCACGGTTTCCTTCCAAATCTTGAAGTTCGTCCCATTTAGCATTGGGATGTTGTTGACTTGAGCAGAAACATTTGTAGCAGTAGCAATTGAGACTGGATAGAGAACAAAATAAAAAAAATAAAATAAATAAACAATATATATATATATATATATGGGCCTTTAATCAAGATACTAACACAATATTAATATCTAGTCTTTGGACAGAGATATTAACTTGTAAGTGGTATTCTTAGCATAGTAATCAAATACTGATAATAATTCCTATCAAAGAATAGTCTTTCTTTGGACCGACTATTATTCACATGGAAAAATTAATAATTATCACATATCATTACTACAAGTGAATATGTAATTTGGCCAAACATTAATCTTCCTTTGGGCCGGTTAATATTCGCATGAATCACATATGCATAATTACCTTGACATTCTAAAATAAATTAATTTACACAAAAGGGGCTACTTTGGCAGCATATTGTTTCAATTAATCTGTTTTAGAATATTGGACTATTATGTGGAAATATATACTAAACTTCAATTTAAATCATTAGATTTTTTTTTTAATATAAACGACCTGTCGTTTAAAGAGGAAAAAATGCAGCCATCTATCAGAAAATGACATGTCATTTAGTTTACCTAAAAAATGACGTGTCGTTGTGAACTTAAATGAATTCACAGCCAACCTTAAGAAAACGACATGTTGTTTTTGTTCAACAAAAAACGACATGTCGTTTTAAACCAAACGACTGCAGCACACCCAGGAAAAACGACTCGTTGTTTTTTCGGCTGTCTTCTTCCTTTGACAGGTTTTGCACAACCCGAATGGATCCAATTGGATCCAAATTGCAGACCGGCCTTTTTCTATGCCCTCTAAACACCAAAAAAGATGATTTTAATCGTAGAAAACTTAGAAAATCGATTACTTAATGATTCATGACCTTAGTTTCACCAAAAAATGTTAGAAAGCATCACCCAAAAAATTGCAGAAACCAATGTCCATAGTATATATATATAGACAACCATGTCCAAAAATTTGAAGAGTGTGTGTTTGTATGTGCATATTTATATATATGAATACACACTGGAATATTAAACATCAAAAAATTTCAAAACGAAAAACTTTAAGAAATCATGAAATTGAGAAAACGTGTTCATATAACTGCCAAAACAACCGGATGTATATATAACCAAAATACATATACAATTATGCAAAACAATCCCAATAATCTAATAATGATAACCTGCTCTAGATACCAATTGTTAAAAGTTTTACAGAACAATCAACCCAACTCAATATGAGAATTGTTCTAAAGCAAGAACACCATAAGCCTAGAATCTTTATCATACCAGATTATTGAGGATAAAATTAACAAATAAATACATGGATCTATTGGTATTGATCAATCAGCGGAACTGGTGGTATGTGATCTTCCTCAACCAAGACGCCTCAATTCCTCAATAGGACTGTCGTCACTTTTCCTGATGGGGAGAAAAGAGACTATAACTTATTTTGGTATATTAGGGACCGTAACCAGATGAGGTCTTTATATAGGGTTCTCATAATCCCTTAAATGGTATCTACTCAATTTACTCCATATCAGTTTCCATAATTAACGGGTTTTATCATTAAAACGAAATCACCAAAATTTCAACCTGTATTAAATAGCATTATATAATTGATTCAAAATTATATGTTGCCCAATATAGGAAATATGATTTCCTAGTAATTGCCTAATATAGGAAATCTAATTTCCTAACACACAAAACACATTAACAAAAGTGGTAACAAAAAAAATACCTTATCAATAAGGCATAATTTTGTTAGACCACATCAAAATCATATTCTATTGATAATTAAAAAGAAGTTAACAATCCTTAAAAAAAAACCTAATAAAAATCTAATCGTTTGAAACTTTTTGATAAGATATTTTTCTAACCCTTCTGTGTAATTTCCTATAAGGTGTTTCACACATTTGTTCAACTCAATTGGTTTAAATCAAAAATAATGAAACTCTCAAAATGTTATAGTATAAAACAAAAAACAATTATAATGTAAACGTTTCAAAAATTTTGATTTAAACTAAATTTCCAAACGTGTTAACACCTTGATGGACGCTCGTTCAATTAGAGAGTTGTAAAGAAAAGAAACAGAGGACTAGATTAGGAGAATAGATAAAATCTTGGCCAAATATAAGTTGCACAAAATTATAGTGGCGAGAAACGATAAGTGTCCGAAAATACAAGGACGCCGATGTGAAATGCGTTGGAAAAAAAAAAAAAAAGAATCACATTGCGTTTGAATGAGGCAGCGGCAACTCAAGAAAAGACAATGACAGAACTTTGGCGACATAAACGCAGCTCATACTCTTCCCTCATCGCCAACTATTCTCTTCTCTCTCTTTTTCTATTATTTTTCCAATAATTTTTTCTCCTTTAAACTCTTCTTCTTCTTCTTCTTCTTCTCTCTCTCTCTTTTTTGTAAAAATCAAGGTTTGAATTTATTGGAGCGGCCATGACTCGGATCGGGTAGAAAATTGGAAATTTAGGGCTTTCTGCTTCTGCTTCATCATTACAATTCTTGCTTCTCGGCCAGCTTAATCCGGTATTTAATTGTTTTTATTTGCTTAATTTATGGATTTGTTGTATTGACTAAGAATGAATTTGATAGTATCTTTTTCTTAGAAAAAAAATTGATAATAGTTTGAGTCATTATTATATTAGAGAAAGGGAATTTCCAAATGGGTTTTTGTTCTTATGTTTTTTTTAGGCATTTAATATTGCGATTGGGTTTTGCTTAATCTGATTTTGGATTTTGTTTTGAGAAGAAAATGTTGTCGAAAGTGGAAGCTGGGAAGAAAATTGGTGACGATTCGGGAAATGGGAAATTGTTGAATGAGATTGAAGCTATAAGTAAAGCCCTATACCTAGACAAGAACCCTTCTAGGAATTTGATTTCTCATCCGAACGATAAATTGAAGTCCACTTCGAGTCTGAAGCACGGATTTGAAGAGCCGTCGAAGAAGGAGAAGAAGTCGATTTGGAATTGGAAACCCTTGAGGGCGTTTTCCCACATTCGACATCGCAGATTCAACTGCTGTTTTTCTCTCCAGGTGCATTCCATCGAGGCTTTGCCTTCGGGATTCGACGATTCTAGTCTCTGCGTGCACTGGAAGAGGAGGGATGGGGATTTGGTCACCCGACCGGTGAAGGTTTATCAAGGTATGGCGAAGTTTGAGGAGAGATTGAGCATTACGTGCTCCGTCTATGGCAGTAGGAACGGGCCCCACCATTCAGCCAAGTATGAGGCAAAGCATTTCTTGTTATATGCTTCCATTTACGGTGCACCGGAGCTTGATTTAGGAAAGCATCGGATTGATCTCACGAAGCTGCTTCCTTTGACGTTAGAGGAATTGGAGGAGGACCGGAGCTTGGGGAAATGGACAACCAGTTTTAAGTTAACTGGAAAGGCAAAAGGCGCAGTGCTAAATGTTAGCTTTGGGTATTCGGTCGTCGGGGATACTTCTGGTGGACATGGAAATAAGAGCAGCGTTCCTGGGATGTTGAGCTCAAAACAGAATAATCTGAGCATGGTGAAATCTGCGACAAAATTTGGTCAAGGAGATGGAAGGGATGCTATGCGGCGCTCAGGTAGTCTTCCTAGCATATCAAAACAGCAGTTTCATGCCGTGTCTCGATCTGCAGAGGATGTAAAGGATCTTCATGAAGTTTTGCCAGTGTCTAGGTCGGAACTTGCCAGTTCAGTAGATCTGCTGTACAAAAAACTTGAAGAAGAAGAGTTAGATAAGCCAGTTGATCATATGCCTAAGTCTGATGGGTTCACCGAGCATATTGACCCTGTAAAACCGCATGCCTACCCAGTGGCTGATTCTGACAGAGAAAATGTAGACCATGGCTGTGATGATAACGAGTTTTCTGTGATTGAACAGGGTGTAGAATTATCGTCAACAGAACTGGTGAAGTCAGAGGAAGCTATTATAAAGACCGCTGATGAATCTTTGGTGGTGAGTCGTGATGTTGTTGCAATTGACAGTGATGCTCGGGTAGATCTTGAAGAGGAGACTAAGTTTTGTTCTCAGGATGAGAAAGAAGGCAGTCATAAAGACAAGCTTGTGGTACATGACTGCGTTTCAGAAGATGATAGTTTATGCACAAAAGAATTCCTTCTGAAAGAGTTGGAGTCAGCTTTGAACAGCGCGTCAGATTTGGAGGCAGCAGCTTTAGAATCTCCTGAAGAGAATGAGAACTATGAGGAAGCTAAATTGGACTATGGAAGTAGTATGCTAGGGAAGTCACGTAGCTTGGATGATTTAACAGAATCAGTTGCAAATGAGTTCTTTGACATGCTTGGTTTAGAGCATAGTCCATTTGGCTTGAGTTCAGAGAGTGAGCCCGAGTCCCCAAGAGAGCGTCTGTTAAGACAATTTGAAAAGGAGGCCCTTGCTGGGGGCGGTTCTTTATTTGGTTTTGACTTACACAGTGAGGATCAAGCAGAGTCCAGCTATAGTGATACAGTGGGGATGGATTGGGGAAACCCCACTGATGATCTAGAATTTTCATCGATCATTCAAGCTGCTGAAGAAGAGCATCTGATAGCAACTCAGGCGGAAAGGGGTAAAACAAAGGCAAAGATGTTGGAAGACTTGGAGACAGAAGCCCTGATGCGTGAGTGGGGCCTAAATGAGAAAGCTTTTCAGCATTCTCCGCCAAAAAGCTCTGCTGGTTTCGGGAGTCCAATTGATTTACCACCAGAACAGCCGCTTGAATTGCCTCCTCTGGGAGAGGGATTAGGTCCATTTCTTCAGACAAAGAATGGAGGGTTTCTACGGTCCATGAATCCTGGCCTTTTCAAGAATGCTAAAAATGGTGGGAATTTGGTCATGCAGGTTTCTAGCCCTGTTGTAGTTCCAGCAGAAATGGGTTCTGGTATAATGGAGATATTGCAGGGTTTGGCTTCCGTCGGAATTGAAAAGCTTTCCATGCAGGCAAACAAGTTAATGCCTTTGGAGGATATCACTGGTAAAACAATGCAACAAATAGCATGGGAAGCTGCGCCTGCTTTGGAGGGACCCCAGAGGTCGAGTCTTGTTTTCTCATTACTACTTGATTTGCATGATGTTGTTTTGTAAGCTTATTGTTACTAATGTCATTTCCTTTTTGGTGCAGTGAAAGTTTCTTGCAGCATGAATCAGCGGTTGGGCAGGATAATTTTGTAGGCCAAAAAAGTGTTAAAAAGAGATCTTCTGGGCTAAAGTCTAGGAAGACTACTTCACGCTCTGTAGGGAATGAGATGGGTTCTGAATATGTGTCTCTTGAAGATCTTGCTCCTTTGGCCATGGATAAGATTGAAGCACTCTCAATTGAGGGTTTGAGAATACAGTCCGGCATGTCCGATGAGGAAGCACCTTCAAATATCAGCGCAAACTCTATCGGGGAGATTTCTGCTCTCCAGGGCAAGGGGGCTGACCTCAGTGGGTCCCTTGGTATGGAAGGATCTGGTGGTTTGCAATTATTGGACATAAAAGAAAGCAGCGACGATGTTGACGGATTGATGGGCTTATCACTTACTCTTGATGAATGGATGAGACTGGACTCAGGTGAGATTGGTGATGAAGATCAGATCAGCGAGCGTACTTCCAAAATCCTTGCGGCTCATCATGCTCACTCCTTGGATTTCATTGGTGGTGGGACAAAAGGAGATAGAAGAAAAGGCAAAGGATCTGGAAGAAAGTGTGGTTTGTTAGGGAACAACTTCACTGTAGCATTAATGGTGCAACTTCGGGACCCGATGCGAAACTATGAGCCTGTTGGAGCACCAATGCTTTCGCTTATTCAAGTAGAGAGAGTGTTCATTCCCCCAAAGCCTAAAATATACAGCACGGTTTCCGAGCTAAGGAAATATAGTGAGGATGATGATGATGAATCCGAGTCGGTGGCCAAGAAGGACGTAAAAGAGGAGAAGAAAGACGAGAAAGTGCCAGAAGAGCAAGGCATTCCTCAGTATAGAATCACGGAAGTCCATGTTGCAGGCCTAAAAACTGAGCCTGGCAAAAAGAAGCTGTGGGGTACACCGACACAGCAACAATCTGGATCTCGTTGGTTGGTTGCTAATGGAATGGGGAAAGCCAATAAGAACCCATTTTTGAAGTCGAAGACTGTCGCTAAATCTAGTGCCCAATCAACAACAATAGGAACAGCAACCACAAAAGTGCAACCCGGTGAAACCTTGTGGAGCATCTCGGCACGGGTTCATGGTACTGGAGCAAAATGGAAGGAATTGGCTGCGCTAAATCCGCATATCCGGAACCCGAACGTCATATTCCCTAATGAAACTATCAGGTTGCGCTGAATGGATGAAAGGTGAAGTCTCATTGTCTTTTTTTTTAAAAAACAAATTGGTCCCCTCCCATCCTCACACAAGGTGGCAAATAGAAGAAACTACTGTAAAGAGGATAAACCATGACTTGTGTTTGTTGAGTTTGTAGTCATTTCATAGACGATCAATAAATAGGCAGTCGATGAGCGAGGACAAATTGGTTTTGTTGTATTTTCACTTCTTTTGTAAATCCACATGGTTTTGTAATGCAATCAAGTATGCGTGCATTGTAAGTGGTGTCCTATTGAAGGAATTGGATTTTCATTTCACGATAATAAAAATGGTTATTTCGTGCATCCAAAGGCATGACATGTAATGATTATGGACCTGATGAAAATGATGTTTTAAGATTGAGCTTTTTCTTCTTTCTTTCTTTCTTCCTTTTTTTTTTTTTTAATGATGTTTGAAGGTTGAATTTAACTTCTTTTGAAGGTACTTTGTCTTAAATTAAATTAGTTAGGACATATCCTTTAAGACAGCGGGCGTTGGACAAGGACTGACGACGAGTAGCTGTTACCCAGTCGAGAATACGAGTATTGTTGGAAATTAAGTTGGAATTTAAAATTAGAATTTAAATATTGTAACATATGAAAGCTTTATATTATAGTATATTTTTGTTTTATATTATAACACGTGAAAGTTTTACATTATAGACAATTATGGTCTTAAGTTACGACCTGATTTCCAAACTCACTCACCTATCCACATGGTTTTTTTTTTTTTTTGCTCGTCAAATCGTCCAATACTGGTCATATAAAGTGGGGTTTACTGTAGCATTTTCCATCTAAGTTTACAAATTTCTTAAGAAGGCAGCGAACCTCAATAATTGCACGTGGTTCAAGAAATTTCGTGCAAATGAAATTAATCACAAAAGGAATGAGAATTCAGAACTCAATTATTCACAAATCACAATCACATTGCAGTCATATCGGTAACACTCTTTACGGGCACCTTTTGATCTCTCTCTAGACGTTTTCTTTTCAGTTTTATGTAGTAGGAGGTTACTTACTGAATTTTAATCTAGTAGATTACCTTGTAGGTTTAATAAAATATTACTTAAGGTGGGCTAAGAATATTAGAATTTGGAAGAAAATCTCCTACTTGCGTGAAACGGTGTGCTCTGTCTTCATCTAAAATTTCAATTTTTTACCGTTGCACAAGATCATGTCTTGTGTACCAGTATGTATTTGTCTAAATTTTTGGTTAATGATTTGGAAAAACTGTTTTACTAAATTCTAGAACAATCTGCTAAAATTAAAAAATGTGGACAGCTTGCAAAATAGTAAAAAGATTTATAATGAAAGTGCTAAATATCCTTTAATTTCAAGTCTGGATTTCACAACTTTTATATGAAAATCCTGGCTCCTAAGATAGCTAAAAAAATTGGTAACATTAGGAACGGATTGGTTTAAAACTTAAACTGGAAAAAGGCAAGACTTAAACCCTTTTTTTTTTTTTCTTACCATAAAACAAACGAAAGAGATACTTATCAGTAGGTATTTATCTTTTAGCAACACGTCATTTTTTGTAAAAAAAAATTATGCTGTAAGACTTATAAAGAACTTGCTTCAATGCTGACACGAGAGCTCCCCAACAAAAGAATTACTTTAACTCTTTAAGATGACAAGAATTTTTAGCAACAATGAAAAGTGGATATAGCTCTTATGATAAGAACAAGCTGTTATATATTCGTGTTTTTTTGGTTTAATTCAAAGACGTCTTTAGACTTTGTTTAACTTACTACAGTATATATAAAATTCTCACATATTATAATATAAAATAAAAATTTGCTATAATTTATATAAAATTCTCACACCCGGTCTATATAAAATTTTCACATGCCAAGCTCTTTTTAGAGCCGGTTGGTTTGCAAAAGCACATTGGAAAACGACGTTGAAGATGAGAAGGAGATCAAACTTGAGAGCCGAGAATCGACAATGACGTCAAAAAACGACATTGATTCTCTAAAAAAGCGGCCTGTCGTATTCGTTTGGAGTTAGAAGTACAAAAACTGTTAAGGCTCTAATTAAGAAAGTTAAGTTCCGAGGCAATAATAATGCTATGCTTAATATTACAAAATACTAGCACTAAATTTAGCTCTAAAGAACATATATTAAATTTCTACATTTAGTTGCTTTTTGATTGATTGTTATCTTCACATTTTACGTAATTCTTTTTAGAAGGGCACATTTTTAGGTAATAATTACAGCACTTTTATCTTTTTAATTACAATTTTGAAGCTTAATTTTTTTTTATAGATATCGCATTTAAAATAATATCACTTATTAAAGCACAAAAAAGAACAACTTACTAAATAAAAATTTTAGAAATTGTCTACTCCAAAAGAAATGTCTTACTAGTTCCCATATAAATGAAAATAAATATCTTTTTTTAAACGCCTTTTGAATTTTGCAAAATGCTACAAATTTAAAATAAAATATTGGATCCTTAACCATAATACACGTTACTCTTAACCATAATATACGTTACCTAAAAACTAAAAAAAGCATAGGTAACCTTCTCAATTCCAAAAGCTAGTTTAAGGGACGAGACTTTCCTTCACACTTATAAACTGACCACTAGACCTTTTCACAACCGATGTGAGATTTTCTTAATAATGTCTCCCGTCATATATCACTTTACTAGATTAGATTGAGACTTGTTAGAGGCTATTGGCTTTTTCCCAACACTAAGTTCCTAATTAGCAAAGCATCATGAAAGTTCTAATTAAAGAAAAAGTTGACACAAAAGCATTACTCAATTTCGACGAGAACAACACAAGTATAGCTAGAACCTATACGAGAAAAAAAAAATGAGGTTGCTTATAGTGCTGCTTGTTATAACATTTGCTAATGTTAATGCAAACAATCTTGCTCTTTTTCCCTCTCATCCAGTTTCATCATTTGATCACAAGCTTAATAACGAAATTCTTAATGAGTTTATGATCCATATTCCTCATACCAAAGAGTCGGCGCATGTTCTTTGTATTGTCAAATGCATAGCCTCGCAATGCCTTAGGGCCCAGAGGATTCCTGATAACTTTGGAAGTTGTGGGCTTGTTTGTTCCAAAGATTGCCCTGCCAAATTGCCCTCATGAATTTTTGGTTTGGAATGTATTGTTATGTTTGACCTCATTTGATAGAGTCAATTATATGAATGGGATAAAAAACAATTGCATTTTTTATAATATTAATCAGATGCAAAAAAAAAAAAATTCTAAGCCCCTGGTAATAATAGTCTGATCTCCCGATCCATGTGACTGAGTCTGTTTGAAAACATAAATTGAACCAAGAGTTTGAGCCTAAGACACTATAACAATTCAAATAGACACAACAACAAATTTGACTTGAATCATGTTCTTAAAGGGGTAAATAGTTTTTTTTTCTTATTTCTTTTTTAGTTTCTTTTTTTTTATGGTAGAATTGTTCACGATATCTAATTTCTATATTTTTATGCCACCTGTATTATTAATGTCTTACATATGATTGTTTCTTGTTTGGACAGATGAGGTCTAAACAGAAGGGGAAGGAAATTGATTATCCGATCTCATTATAATCCACTCTCTTATTTTATTCAAATACATGTACTTCTAAAAGAGAAATGATTGGCTGCATAATAAGAAAATATCATTGGAAATCCATTGTACTAAGGAATTATTTCTTATTTGACTTTTTAAAATTTTTATGTTATTTTTCATTAAATATGTAAAAAAAACTACATATGAATGGTTTATATGGAGATTTAAACTCAAAAAAGAAATTTAATTATTAAAATTTATATTGCATATTATATATTATTAAAATCTAAACTCCATTATATATTTATTTAATCTATTATATCTTCTTTTGGTTTCTTTTACCAAACAGATGATGCTTTAAATCTTAAAAAAAATGTTAGCTGCACTTTTTTTTTCTTTTTTTTTTTACGGTCTTTCTATTCACACGCATGGATTTAACTATCTTATTTCTATTTAAATATTTAAATAATAATTTATAAAGTTAATAGATTTCAAATTTCAAGCGGTGATTAAAAAGAGAGTAAAAAAAATTAAGAAAGAGTGCTGCCAGCATATGAAATTGAGAAAGAGTGCTGCTAGCATATGAACTTAAGACTATTTGCAGTTTAAATATAAATTAATGAGTACTATATGAGACACTAATATTTCTATTTTTCTTTTATAAATTTTGAGATTTAATTAAAGAGGGGATAAAAGGAAATGAATAGAACATAAATAGAAAGGATTAATTGCCTTTTTTATACCTATATTTTAAATTTATTCAAACAATATACCTTCAATTTTTGATCTTATCGAATTTATATTTTCCAACTAAATTTAATATACAAATTTATACCTTTTTTTACCAATCAATCTGTTCAAAATATTCGTACTTCAAGTTCATACTTCATCCTCAAACACTATGCAAAAGTTGAAATTGATATGTAATTTATAATCACACATCTCTGATGAATTAAATGAACCACACGTACTTGCATAAGCACCAATATTCTTTCCATGGTTACAAACCAAAGAAGAATTATTACGAGTAGAAAGACAAATAAAATCTTAAAGGGGGCATAACTGTGATGTCACACACTTCCCATGAAACCACTTTCTCACACGTTGCAAGAATCAAAAACATGCAACAGTGAACGCATTAAACATACCAAAAAACTAGCCCAAAATTCCAAATCATTGGAATTTGGAAAAACCAGCACGTCCATAACTTGGAGAATTAGGAAGACTATACTAGTTTCATCCTCCTATAGCATGGAGGTTTGCACTTCCACTACTTATTAGTGTTAACTCTAACGTTGGCAGTATTGGAAATGCATTCCAAATTGGAAATTCTGTAGATACAGACTGAAGACAAAGGCAACAGCGGAGTTGCCCTCAAGTACCAAGAGTTCCTGGCACATCGAAAGTTGAAGGTTTAAACCATAGCAAATAATAAGGATTTAAAATGGGATGAGGATAATCAGTGCCCTTCTCATTTACAAGAAAAAATGCTATAGTTGAAGATGGAAGATATACTTCCCAGCTTACAATCCTATGTAACGCGTGTTCAGAGAATCAGAGCCTAAACACTGTCAAAGTAAAAGAGTTTCTTAAGAAAGTGCCAAGCACAAATGCTAAGCCGACATGGGCTCAACATTGGAGCAAAAACTTATAGTTAGCTGAATCCGACGTGACATTAATATAAGCACTAAGACTAACCAGCCTTCCTGGTAATATTAAACCCGTGCTCTCTTGTTGCTGCATGAAGGGCACTTGTACTTCTTGATGTGTTGAGCTCTGGCAGGAGTGATCTTCACGCACTTCCCATGAAACCACTTCTCACATATGTCGCAACAAATCCAGAACTCATCTGTAGCATAATTCGCCCCACAAGCACCGCACAAGGTCTCTCCATGTTCCTTCTCATAATCTTCCTCATCGAATGCTTCCTCATCCTTTGGCATCGCTTTTGAGTTCTTTTCCAATGTGGAAACTCGCTGCTTCAACAATGTGATATTAATGAGCATTTCGTAAGCAGGGTAATATTACAAAATAATCGATAAGCAACCAGCATCACGAGAAACAAACATGATGAAACAACTAATAAACTTGTGAGAGAAAAGCACGTAAATTGATATCCAGAATAGAAGCTGTTCAATAGCGATGGAGGATTTCTAAAATGAGTTTAAGGAATGACCTCACATGCAGCACCTTTATGTTGTCCTAGTACAGAATGGATGGTTGATTCATCCAGAACATATTGCATTATTGATACGATCATAAAAAAGGGCTAGGGCAGATTAAGCATTCAGGAAAATTCATATTTGACTATGGGCAAAAGGTGCACATTAACAGAGTTTGAAAATCTAACATTAGGTTTGCACAATATCCAAATTGATTAAAGATCACCAAAGAGACTTGTGAAAGAAATTTAAATTGTACCCCTTTAGAGCCTGACTTAGATTTGTTGCTGCTGTGATTCGAAACTGATAACTTCTCGTTTGATTGTTTCTTCCAGTGTCCTGACACAACCTCAGGTATAGTTGGCAGATCATTTATCATAAAGAAAAGACGTTTCCTGCATAAAAAATGCATCTAAATGAGTTAAAAGATAACAAACGTTTCTGTTATGTATGCAAAACAAAAGTTTTGTTTCCAATGTTTTATCAAGAAACAAATCCACTCAATAAAGAATATCTATTCAAATACAAGAGTTCACTTCTCAACTAGAAAATTTAAACAGATTCTGCCCAATCCGCTAAAAACTTCGTGGATCGAAGAAGAGTTCGCCCATCTCCAAACTCCATGAACTCACCCTATAAGCACACCACATCAAACAACGTTCGTTGTATTGTTTTCCTCTGTTATACAGTCCCATATAACACACAGTTTAGCCCTCCCGAAAACAAATCCAAACATGGAAATTTAACAAGGGAGACCTTCATGTAAACAGTGAAAGATGGATACAAAAGAATGAATTTGAAACAGGCCAACTCCAAGATTAGAATTCTGATGGTCAACCAAAACATGTTTAATAAAGAGAGTCAAACAATAGGTGCATATAGAATTGGGAATCAAACGAAAAATATACCTGTCAGCTTTGTCAAAACCAAATCTGGCCCCAAAATAGAAAGCTACAGAAAGCAACCATGCGTCACTGTGCATGGCCACGAGATTCAACCAATCTCTATCCTCCATCCCATCTCTTGCGAAGTTGATGCCTAATGCGGGTTCGGGGAGTTCCGGAGGAACTTCTTCAGCAGGTGGAGTAACTTCCCAATTTTCACTCGGACACCCATAGAGGCAAAGATTCTCCTTCTCTAAAAACCCATATCAAAATAAGCAACCGAACCAAGGATTAAAAATAACGGAAAGCTCACCCCATAACAAAATTCAAAAACTAACTGGCTAGAATTAGCGACTTTCTCATGGATCAAAACAATTAGCATTGTGAGAAAATTTTTCAGAACAATTAAGTGACTGAAATCATGAAAAACCCAGACCATAACAAGATTCAAAAACCAAAGAGCATTTAAAGTTTGGCTTGGACAAATTATAATAATGGCATTGTATGAAGTTTCTCCTAAACGCAATCAAGAATGCGATGCGCTGTTTATAGTATGAATTAAGGCGAAAATACCCAGACACACAAAAAGACGAGACACTATAAAATTTAAAATAAATAAATATAAAAAATAACAAGGCTACTAATATGATTTCAGTGAATTGTAACTGTAACTGCAAATCCAGAGAGCTACTGAAGAACAAACAACACAAACACACTGAGAGGAATGAGAACACTGACCTGGATCGCACAGCATATAGAAATCTTCAAACTCTGCAAAGAAAAATTAGCCAGAAAAAAAAGGATATTACGAACAAAATCCCTACAAACCAAAAGAGGAAAACCAAAAACCCAGAAAGAGAGAAAAAAAAAAAAAAAGGCTTTCGAGAGAGAAATAGAGAGACCATCAGTGAGAGCTTTAATAATCGCGGCTCTGCGGCCCTTGAAATCTCTGAAGACCTCCTCCACCGAGAGATGGCCTCCATACGCGCCCCCTTCTCCGTCCATGTCCGTACAGTTTTGGAGCTCTTTTTTTTTTTTTTTAACCAAAAAAAGAAAAAACACAAAAAGAAAATCTTCGAGAAAGAGTGGACGACCACCACAGCGAAATCTCTGGTCTACGCGTCCTCAGTAGCAGAGAGAGAGGGAAGAGAGTGAAAGAGAGAGAGAGAGAGCATTATTTTTAAAACGAGGGAAAACCCGAAGGAAGGAAAAAGAGAATCAATAATAAACGGAATTACTGCATTGTTTTATTATTTATTTATTTATTTTGTTAGAACCGTATGCTTTTCTATTAGTATTTATCTTCCTTTTCAATTTTTGAAATCTTTTTCGAAAATGAAATTAGTGTTGGATGATTTTAATATTATTATATATTTTGTTCGGTATTTTTTTTACAAATAGGGAAAAAAAATGATTCCTCTGCAACGTTGCGTCTGTTTATTGGTTCCAGGCCACGTCACAAACTTAAACGACTACAGTTGGCATGCTAGTATTATAAAAGGTGTCCCACCATTTTTTTTTTTCCTTTCCTTAGCTTAAATTTGTCACATGTTTACAATTTAATTCTTAAATTTTTTTGACAAGTTATATCTGAATTAATAAATCTTTTAACAAATCACTATATTGATAGCTTTGTTAGTTATTTAATTAAGTGCATGAAATGTGTTCTTTTATGAATGTTAAAAAAAATTTTAAATTGTCAATCCTAAATTTTCTGTTTTAATAAAAGCTTAATTAAATATATCAATTACAAAAAAGTTAGGTTAAAATACATAAAAATTACCATTTATGTTATTAATAAATTATTGTTACATGTCCATTTTAGTTTAAAAAAAACTAACATCGTTATTAATAGGGTGATTTGTTGTAAATTTATAAGTTTAAAGTGCAAGTTGTCAAAATTTAAAGTTTATAAGACCAATCACAAATATGTGATAAATTTAAGAGACAACAATGTAAAAATAAAAATTCTTTACAAATGCTTCCTCTGTTAGGCATGTATGTCCTAAGGAGTAAAAATATAATACGTTTTTTGAGACTTTTTTTATCAATAAAGAATTTATTCATTTATATATACCAAATCTTGTCCTATTTACGTTCATATTTGTTGAATGTATGTTAAGCAAACAGTGGTATGAGACTGTCAGTCTAAACCTTTAAGAATTGGGTATATGATGGACTGATTATACGGAAGACACAATTCTTAAGGTGACGGTCTAAAACATATGATCTGCAATCGAGAGAATAAAGTTGGGCGCTTTATTCATGCAAAGATTATTATGTTGTCTATATCCCTATTGGGAGATGGTTTGTCTTGACCATCGGAGTTGGACTCCGTGAATAGAAACATTGGCACGTTGTCATAGGTGACGATGTGTTGGATCGGGACACAAAGTGAATTGATTTGGATTAATAATTCTGTCTTGGCAAATCGATTTACTTTAGACAATCATTTGTATTGTTTCTTAATCCTAAGATGAATAGTGGACCCGTTGTTTTGACTTGTGTCTTTTGATGTACCAAAGGGTGACACTCACATCTCTATAGTGGTATGCATGCCGGTACGTTGGAGGCATGACTTTTGATGGTGGACTTGTTATTCATAGATATGGAATCAATAACTCCTCTTTTGGAGTAATGATATCCTCTTATATGTGTTATCCTGTAATTGGAAAACTGGAGCGCTCAACCATTTGGATACATAGGTGTAACCGAATGGTATACTATCTTTGGATGGTAAGTTTTCTAATGGTGAGATAATGGAACGTAAGATAAAAATAATCGGGAAGGTAAGACGAAACTTGTCCTTAAGCTGATTATTAATGCCTGAGTTCGGCACAACACCGCCTGTGAGGAAGCACGGTGGTCAGGTTCCCTGTTCTGCCTGGCTTTGCCTAGTCTGGTCGATCTGCAAGAGGAGAGAATGCCTCGGAGTAAGGGGACATCGGTTTGGTGTCTGCCAAGGACACTCCGATGCTCAAGTCAGTGTTCTGATTGGGAAGAGCTAAGGGAGAGGCAGAGTAGACAAGGGAAGAATGCTCGTACCTTTGTGGTGGAATTGATGCTCCTATTTATGGAGTCTAGCTTGGATCTGGGTATGCACCGGTTTGGCCCGTAACCTAGGTGTCCAGCGATAGGTGTCACGATCTCCAGAGAATGAGGATTGCCCAACGGAGGGTTGAGATGGTGCCACGTGGTGGTCTTTGGGTAAGTCGGACATATCCTGCTCGGACGGGTCCTGGTCAGATAGATCCTGTCCTGGTCGGACGGGTCCCTGGTTGGACAGGTCCCTAGTCGGACAGGTCTCTGGTCAGACAGATCCTGTCCTGGTCGAACGGATCATTGGTCGGACAGATCCCTGGTCGGGCAGATCCTGTCTTGGTCAGACAGGTCTCTGGTCGGACAGACCCTGGTCGGATAGATCCCTGGTCGGGCAGATCCTGTCTTGGTAGGACAAGTCCCTGGTCAGGCAGATCCTAGTCGAACAGATCTCTGGTCGGGCAGATCCTGTCCTGGTCGGACAGGTCCCTGGTTGGGCAGTTCCTGTCCTGGTCAAATGGATCATTGGTCGGATAGATCTTGTCTTGGTCGGACAGGTCTCTGGTCAGACAGACCCTGGTCGGATAGATCCTTGGTCGGGCAGATCCTGTCTTGGTCAGACAAGTCCATGGTCAGGCAGATCCTGGTCGAACAGATCTCTGGTCGGACAGATCCTGTCCTGGTCTGACAGGTCCCTGGTTGGGCAGCTCCTATCCTGGTCGGACAGGTCCTGCTCGGATTGGACATTTCAGCCAACCTGTTCGGGTGCTCGGTTTTAAGAGGGTATGAACTTCATAGGGTTTTCTCATCTTGAAGATTTTCCTCAACAGTAGCCCCCCAAGACTTTGGTGGTGGAGGTCATCAGCATCAAAGTCTTGATGTGGTTGGGAAATATTTTTTGTGAGCATATCCTGCCGGGACTCTTCGTCTTGGACCTGGTCGGCCGTAGCCTAGACTTGGGCTTATGTGGTCTACCGTAACCTTTTTGGACCTGGTCGGACTCTTTGTCTTGGACCTGGTCGGCCGTAACCTGGACCTGGCCTCTCTGGTAGGCCATAACCTTCTCGGACCCGGTCGGACTCTTCGTCATGGACCTTGGGTCTCGGTCATAGCCTTATTGGACCTGGTTGGACTCTTCGTCCTAGACCTGGTCGGCCGTAGCCTGGACTTGGCCTCTCTGGTCGGCCGTAACCTTCTCGGACCTAGTCGGACTCTTCGTCCTGGACCTTGGGTCTCGGTCGTACCCTGGTTGGACTCTACACCCTGGACCTGGTTCGGCCGTAGCCTGGACCTGGCCTCTCTGGTCGGCTGTAACCTTCTCGGACCTGGTCGGACTCTTCGTCCTAGACCTTGGGTCTCGGTTGTAGCCTGGTTGGACTCTTCGTCCTGGACCTGGTCGGCCGCAGCCTGTACCTGGCCTCTCTGGTCGACTGTAAACTTCTCGGACCTGGTCGGACTCTTCTTTCTGGACCTTGGGTCTCGGTCGTAGCCTGGTTGGACTCTTCGTCCTAGACCTGGTCGGCCGTAGCCTGGACCTGGCCTCTCTAGTCGGCCGTAACCTTATCGGACCTGGTCGGACTCTTCATCCTGGACCTTGGGTCTCGGTCGTAGCTTGGTTGGACTCTTCGTCCTGGACCTGGCCTCTCTGGTCGATCGTAACCTTATCGGACCTGGTCGGACTCTTCGTCCTAGACCTTGGGTCTCGGTCGTAGCTTGGTTAGACTCTTCGTCCTGGACCTGGTCGGTCGTAGCCTAGACCTGGCCTCTCTGGTCGGCCGTACGAGGACGCACGGTGGTCGGGTTCCCTGTTCTGCCTCCTGTTCTGCCTGGTTCTGCCTAGTCTAGTCGGATCTGCAAGAGGAGAGAAGGCCCCAGAGTAAGGGGACACTGGTTTGGTGTCTATCAAGGACACTCCGACGCTCAAGTCAGTGTTCTGACCAGGAAGAGCTAAGGGAGAGGCAAAGTAGGCAAGGAAAGAATGCTCGTACCTTTGTGGTGGAGTTGATGCTCCTATTTATAGAGTCTAGCTTGGATCTGGGTATGGACCTGTTTGGCCCGTAACCCAAGTGTCCAGCGATAGGTGTCACAATCTCCGGAGAAGGAAGATTGCCCAACAGAGGGTTGAGATGGTGCCACGTGGTGGTCTTTGGGTAAGTCGGACAGATCCTACTCGGACGGGTCCTGGTCGAACAGATCCTGTCCTAGTCGGACGGGTCCCTAGTTGGACAGGTCCCTAGTCGGACAGGTCTCTGGTCCGACAGATCCTGTCCTGGTCGGATAGATCACTGGTCAGACAGATCCCTGGTCGGGCAGATCTTGTCTTGGTCGGACAGGTCCTTGGTCGGGCAGGTCCCTGGTCGGATAGGTCTCTAGTCAGACAGATCACTGGTCGGATAGACCCTGATCGGACAAATCCCTGGTCGGGCAAATCCTGTCTTGGTCGAACAGGTCCCTGGTCAGGGCAGATCCTGTCCTGGTCGAATGGGTCCCTGGTTAGGCAGATCCTATCCTGGTCGGACAGATCCCTGGTTTGACAAGTCCTATCCTGGTCGGATTGGACATTTTAGCCAACCTGTTTTGGTGCTCGGTTTGAAGAGGGTATGAACTTCAGACGGTTTTCTCATAGTGAAGATTTCCCTCAACACTGATTATGGATTATCATATGGGGATACGATACACTTTGATATGTCATGGAGACTTAGCTATACGGGCTTCGTAATTCTATAAAGTTCGAGAGTGCAGCTCCAAGCTTTTAGTGGAGTAACGTTGGGGTTGATAATTGTGAAATGTATATCTAGGATATTGGGTTTCATAATTATCGTGAGCTTGAACTTTATAGGTCCATTTTGGCTCCCTTTGCTAGCTCACAAAATCCTGTAACGATACAGCGTGCTTTTTCAATAATTGGTGACTTATGTCGGATTTATCGGATTGGTTTAAAATTTGAAAAAATCAAATAATTCATGTCTGTTTATTGGTTGAATTAATTTTTGCAATAAAATTAATTTAAGATAAACTTGTTGAATTATTGGGATCGGATATTTCTTGTCTATTTATCGGTTGATTTAATTGGATAAATTAGATCAAGATAAACTTGTAGAATTATTGTAAATTGATTTATTTTCTTAGAGATTATCTTGATAAAGTTTGTTTTGATCAGATAACTTCTCTATTTAGTTATTTGAATCAAAACTGAGACTTTATCCTATAAAATCTCGGGTGGAAAAGAAAAGATTTGAGGAGATATTTACGTAGCAGTTTGGCCTGCCGATCTACGTGTTCGGCCTGCCGATCAGCGAGAGATAAGATTACGCGTTTTCACGCGGATCATATCAGATATTGATCCGAACTTGATTCTGTTTCGAGTTTTTGAGACCTAATCTGATAAGGACCGACCCCAGGACCAATAGCTATATAAAGGGAGTAGGTCTCATGAGTTACTCAGATCAGTTGAGAGATTAAGAGTGATACTCTATTGGTGAGCATCTGAAAAACTCCTTGAGAGCTCTTGTTCACAAATCACGAATACTTGCTTTGGGTTCTCTCGATTGGTTGGAAGGAGAGTCACCGGTGGAAGAGCTGTATGTGTGAGCTCACACTCACTCCGATCGTGGATAGAGAATAATAAAGAAGACCAGTTGGTTGAGGCTCTTCTGGAACATTACTTCTCTTCACAGATTGCGGAGGTTCTTCGGCACACAAATGTTAGTAAGATCTGTTTAATTTATACATATAGCATGTCAAACTTGTGTTTTGAAAAAATACTCTGATGTTAAAATTTTTAAAATTCCCACTGCACACCTCACACTGTTTTTTCCAACATCCTCAACTTCCCTTGAAATTTTATTATATTTATACTTAAGATTAAACTTGAGATTCTTGGCAACAGTGTTCTCGTCGATAATGGACGTTTACTAATGAATATCTATCACACTGTAAATATCAAAATCGAAAAAAATTGAGGTCACACATGCCTATCAAAGACAAGTTTAAGATGCATTTGTGTGACAAATTGTGGCCATTTCATTCATTTATAGAAGGCCATTTCATCTATTTATATTTGCTCCCCAAACTCTGTTTTTTTTGTTATTTTGCCCGTTGACTTTTAAAAACCTACTACTCCTTCAAATTTTATTTCTTTAACAAGTTTCTCCTTCCATCTAACTCCGTTAGTGTTTGTATGTTTTTTGTGAAATATTTTAATATTTTTCCCTTAAACTTTATTATTTATGTTATTTTACACCTGATTTTCAAAATGTGTCACTATGATTTTTTGTTAACCTCTTTCTATCTGATTTTGTTTAACTTTATAAGCCAATGTTTTTTCTTCTAACTTTAGGAGAAAACCCCAACATAAAAAAGAGGTTAAGGGGAAAAAAATAAATTAAGAAAAAAAGAACTCAATAAAAAAGTATTATTTTTTGCTATAGGCCATTTCGATCATATAAAAGAGCTTAAGGGAAAAAAACCACAAAATTTCTTAAAAAAATAAAGCTTTTGAAGTTTTTTTTTTCATAAAAATGACGCATTATTATAATTTTTTGTAAAGAACCCTCTCTTGAATTTTCTTTGTATTTATATTTGAATGGCATGTTGCAAAAAATATTCATATACACATTGTAGATATACGAATTGTTTTGACGTGGAGATCTTGTAAAGTTGAAAGACAGGTAAATCAATTTATAAGCTAAACAAAATTGAATGGAAGAAGGTTATTTGTTAACCAAAAAAATTTAAAAGGACATAGTAACATATCTTGAAAGTTGAGAGATAAAATAGCATAAGTAACATAATTTGGAGGAGAAATATAAAAATATTCTATAAAAAATCAATTAAAAACTAATAGAGCTGGATGGAAAGATGATACTTGGTAACGGAACAAAGTTTAAGAGGATTAAGTGGTACATTTTAAAAGTTAAGGGACAAAGTAATATAGCTAGGACGACGATTTTGAAAATAATTTTAAATTTAATAAGCATGGCTTAATGCCTCTTCGATTGGGCTCCCTCTAGTTTCCAAACAAAATTTACTAATGTTAGGCACGTAAAATAATTACAATTGTGTAAGTTGGTATTAAAAGCCTCTTCCACTTTCTTTTCTTTGTCTTTTCAATTAAATACTTTTTTGCCAAGTTTCTCTAGTTTCTGTTCTTGCTAAACATGAGTGGAGTATCTCAATATCCAACGGTCATCAAGAATGGAGAACACGAGTACGAGTTCAACCATGCCTGTGACGAGATAATGCAAGGCCATGCCCTTCGCTTTATCCTTCTCAAACTTGAAGGCCGCCTTGCATCGAAAGTCATGTGCCTTATGACTTTTTTCTTGCTTTAATTATTTGGGTTTTTTAATAAGGCAATGGCGATTAAGTCAATACATCATTTGCGTGTATTGTCATGTGCTTTGGTTGTGTTTTTGCTTTTGCTATGTAACGGTAGAGGTGGTTTTATCATTGTTTGATGTCGGTTTTGTTTTTAGCCTACTAGATTCCTTCTTTGCGATGAAGTATTCTAGGTGGCCCTAATGTTATAGGTCTCTTGACCTTAACCGATCAGAGTTTTTTATCGATTGTAAAAGTGTTATTTAAAAGTTATATGTATGCTTAATATGTGAAACCTAACATACGTCCCTTGCTTTTGACGGTTTTGTTCGAATTTAATAGTGAAACCAGTTAATGTTTAGGGTCTGAGTCAACTTACATTTTTAGGATCATTAATTATCTATATATTGAGTTACCCAATCTTGATTTCTTTTCTTTTTTTATCATTTTATCTACATTACATACATAAAACAAACTCTATTTTGATGCACCCTCCTATAGTTGCCAAGCGTCAAACCCATCTTTTGCTCTTCTTTTTATTTTTTAGTTCTTTCTTTCCTTGTTTGTTCTACAATCAAGTAGTTACAAATCTACAATACGCTTTTTTAAAATACATTTTTTTCTCTTTTTTAAAAAACTTTTTCCTCTCACCATTTCATTTTAGCAAATATAACGTTAGTGTTAATTGCATAGAAACAACCACATAAGATCTTTATTACTAAATAAACTAGAAAAATAATAAAATGGTTATCGAAATTTTAAAACGAGATAGAACTTACAAAATTACTCTCACGTACATCACACATGGCACCCAACTAGTCATCCTTAAAGCCTCCACATGGGTGTTTGACATTGTGGTTCCAACCACACAATTTCAACCGCAAATAGTATAAAATTTTTACATATTATAATATAAAGCAAAAATTTATTGCAATATATAACTCTTATATATCACAATATTTAGTTAAAATCTCACGGTTTCAACTCTTCTATCAAGCACCACGATCGTTTAAAAAATGCGACAATAGCTAACTTGAAACCTAACGCTGTTCAAACTTCAAAGCGAGGCAATTGATCCCGCTGTCAACACGAGAGAACGCTGCGAGTAAGCCCAAAATCAGAATTTTCATTCTGAAGCCTTGCCAATCAAGTTCAACCGAGTAACCCTTCCAAGTTCCAAGTTCCAAGTTCCAAGTTAAATGACAGAAATGCCACTTGTAAGAAGAGTTCCGTACTCGAGATCAGCAATATGGCATTTATTAAAGGTTATTTCAGCGCTGGGAATCCAATGGACGGACAATTTTCTCAAAAGAACAGACAATTTCTAAATGAGATGACGTTTAGTCCGTGATGATGTTGGCTAACTTATTAATTGATTGCCAACACGAAAAAGTTGATTTGATGTTTGAAGGTTCTGGACATAAACAAGAAATCCAAATCTTTCAACATATATGCCTTTGAGATTTGGGGTTTTTGTTAATCATGTTAATATGCCTTTGAGATTCAATTAAAATAAAAAAAAAGAAAAAAAAAAAAAGCCCACCATGAGATTCATGAAGGCATATTAACACCAATTAAAGCATTCCTTACAAATAAGTAACTGCCGTACTAGATATTAAAATGGACTAGAACCAATTTGGCAACCTTGAGAATTCAAGGGTAGTTATTCAAGAGTTAGATATTAAAACAGACAAAAACTTTGAATAACTAAAAGAAAAGAATGTAAAACTAACAATGCTTTTGATTCTCGCAATGTATATGAATGAAGATATATGTCAAACAAACAATACCATGTTGCTGGGAATGTATGAGAACAAAGATACAAAAGCCACTAGCGTACCATCAGAGCTTTATGTATATTTCCATTTCCGTGAACTTTTCTTATTTCATACAAATGAGTCAGTAAGAAGAGATTAGAGATGGAGCCTGTGTGTCAGGAAGTCATAAAGTATATTCCAAACGCATTTCACATATTTTTCTGCATCTTCTGATGTCCTTAAACCAACAAAAAATCACCAAACAGAAAAATCTGAATGGGCGTAGCAGGGCCTTGGAAGAGAGCAACTCCTCACAGAAAGCTTTCAATTGCTGCAGCTTCAAATAGAAAGTAGAAACAGTTTTTGAGTCCTGGATGAGCCATTGAATAAAACTCCTAAAGAATAAATCCCTTGGATTCACCTTGCCCCAATATCTGAAAGCAGGAAAAGCGTCAATTGGGGGGGGGTGGGGGGGTTGGGGAATCATACACATCTGTGATGGTTATCACATTTTTAGTCCCTGAACTGTAGGGCGAGTCTCATTTTGGTCCATGACTTTTAAAACGTCCAAAAACAAGTTTCTGATCTATGTAATTGTCCCAAATTACTGCTTTTGTCCGTCCAAATGTTAAATCTTGACAGGACAAGGCAAGAGAGTTCAATGTGCAGACTATTAGAGGTTAATTTAATAATTTTACATGTTGAACCACGACAATTAAGGAAGAAGCAGTGCCTTAATCCGTCAAGATTTAAACAGTCATACGGACAAAAAAAGACTAGCATGGGCCAACTTATAGAGTGTTTAGGAACATAGTTCAAACTAAGAATTTGAACTAAAGTTGTTTAAAATTCAAATCTTGCGAGAGAAAAAATTGCAATGAAGTTGGTTTGAAGCACAATTTTGTGGTTTGAACTACGTTCTCAAAAGCCTATTTGTAGTTCGGGGACTCATTATGAGACATTTTACAAGTCAAGAACCAAAATGGGATTTAGCTATAGTTCGGAGACTAAAAATGAAATTAAAGCTATCAGTAAAGGGAAGATCAAATGAGGAGCTAAAAAACACTACCAGTCCCGCTATTAGATGATTCATCTTCTGTTCTCTCTGGCACATGTTGTTGAAGGAACCGCTGAATTGTTCTCCAATAGTGATCACCACCAGCCAACCAAGTATCCATGTGCATGCCAGTCGGAAATTCAACAAAATCACATTGCCTGTTACGAGCAGCTGCTTTAGCATAAAGCATTTGCATCTGGGATGGGGGAATCATCTCGTCTTGCAAGCCAGAGATAAAAAGGATTGGCTGCTTAATCTGCAAAAGATGGCAGTGAAAATTAGAGATTGACTAACTTGTGAAGTCAGCAAGGCATAAAAATGTTATTACAAGGAATAGTGGAAGGGCAGAAGAAAATAGAAACACAATGTTTGCTTGTAGGGAACTCGAGGATGTCACATATCCAATTAGGAACACAGATTCTAAAACCTCACACAACATAGGTTCACATTTTTGGAGTTGCTAAGGCTCTTACGAATTGAATATCCATATTGAATAATTTAAAACATATTTATACTTTATATCCATCACCTCATCGGCACCATCACAAATGAAGCATAGTGCACGTTTAAGGGCACACAAGATAATATTGTGCAGTTGGCCATAGACGTCCAGCATACAGGTATTAAACAAAATGTAAACTCACCTCACCAACGATATCAATGGTACACCACGGAGACCGTACAAGAAAATTAAAGATTTTTGGACCTTTTGAACCACTGCCTCCGATAAACCACTTAAGGAAAGGCAATAAAACTCCTGCCATGTCCAAAATAGATGTGAAAGTGTTCTCTAGTATGAGCGCAGCAACCTGAAATAAAAAGACATAGTAAAGATTGTCGTGCCCACCAACTACAAAAATCCTGAGTGCTAAAATACTAGAGAACTATTGCAAAATGACATGAAGAAATTGAGCAGAAATTTTACTCCAAAACTACATGGTACTTGAATTGAATGAATGAGGCGATCAGAGAAGTAGAAATTCATTGCAGAAGCATCAAGAAAGACTTGACAGAAGTTGAATCAGTGGTATTGTGGTGGTGCAAAGCCGAAACACATAATAAAGGTAAATATATATATATATATATATATATTCCTTGTCCTTTTTGCTTCCAAATCCAAAAAATTATACAGAATAAAGATGGTGTACCTAAAAGGATGACATTTCGAATACCATTTAAAAAACCCTTGAAATATCATAACCGTGGCCTATGCTCATACTAATGTAAAAAAGATATGAAAGAACATAAAGAAGAAACTCAACATCTCACAACATAAAAAGCATTTCTTGAATATAGTCTGAATTATCTTAAATGGAGATATTTAACCCAAAAAAAAAAAAAAAGGCCTTAGCAGAGGACTGAAAGTGCATTGTGCTTTCACAAAAACACATAAAAGGTGCTTCCACATGTACAAAATCACTGTGTATTTGAACAAGACAAGGTTTGCTCTAAAAATAATTGTCATCTTAATAATATATTTTATACGTAATTTTGTCTTCATCTCCCTCCTCAAACACAAAGATGCAATGATATCAACTTGGTTGCTAGCAGCTATCGGTTCCACGTATGTCTTAATTCATACTGTTCAGATCATTTACAATAAAAAAACAGTTTTTAAACAATACTAGTTCACAAATTTCCAATTCAAGCATTATCACTCGGTTAATTACAGAATAATTAGTACTAAATTGCTAATATTAAATTCCTAATCCCCTAGTTCCTATAATAAGTAATCAAATAATTCATAATTTACTGGAAACATACCTTATCAGGATTGTTTCTAGAAACCACAGCTCCAACGGCACCCCCAAGAGACCTTCCAAACACAACTATTCTAGACGTATCAATGTCAGTTCTTTGAGAAAGATGATCCAGTGCAGCCTACAAACAGAAGAAAAGACATAGTCAAAAAGCTTCTACAATAAAAGCAATAGATTAAAATTTTTATGTTGTCAACTAACAAGCACACCTGAGCGTCCTTTATAATTCCATGTTGAGAAGGATATCCATCACTTGCTCCATAACTGTTTGCATAAATAAATCAAAGTAGACAAAGCCATAAACATATGCACTCAACAAACATTCCAGACATGCAGCGTGCAAATTGAGCTGCAAATCAAGTAATTATGAGAGGAAAGATAAATAATTATATAAATCAGCAGGCAAATACCCTCGGTAAGAAAGCATAAACACGTTGCACTGCAACCTCTGCAACATTATGCGGACCATTTCAAGACGGTGTGCAATATCTGAGGATCAATCAGTCAAGGCCACTGAAAGAACATTAACGTCAATTTACTTGTATCATTTGCATCTAATTCATACACACAGAACCCAAAAAAAAAAGGAAGAAATATAATCTACAGCAATGATGATGAAAGTAGGATACTTCCAGCATTTTCTTGGAAGAACAGAAGGGTTGGAGCTGCAAAACCATAAAAACAACTTTTAGAGCTTAAAAGGCACAAAATACGTGAAAATTGCAGTTTATCTAGTATAAATGCACCAAAAGAGTAAAAACAGATATACAAGAAAATTCTACTTTCTCCAATTTTTCCTTCAATATTCTTTCTTCTTGTTATCCAGGGGCTAATTACACCTAAAATGAAACGAAACAGGCTTGTTACTGAACATCACCGGGACTTAATCTAAAGTAAATATAATTGCATTAGATCGACTACAGAGGCAAAAAAAAAAATGGCGAAGATTAAGCCAGAGCTAGGACTTAGTGATTCAGCTCACAAGCACTAGGAGAAGCTAAAATTCAACTTATGTCGGAAACTTAACGTCATTCTCCATAATCAGATCCTACGACGCCAATTTGAGGCACACAAAAAGAAAAAAAAAAACAAGTGAATTCCAATGTAAAGGACGCCTCAACAACACCGGAACCCTAAATTCTCCACGCAGAAGGTAAAACCATAACGAATTTCACGAGCTCCAAAGAAAAGAAAAGAAGAAAGAAGAAGAATCTAGAAGGATCGGACCTCCGGAATTGGGGAAGAGCTTGATGAACCAGGCGTGGAGGCGGACGCCGTCGGAGGATCGGAGCCAGACGTCCTCGTAGGCGAGACGGAGTCGCGCCGGCGTGATTGGGTAGGACTTGGTGAGGCCTGGGAGAACGGGGACGTAGACGAGCTTCTCCTGGAGAGCCACCAGCAGCGCCATGCCGGCCACCACCAGACCTCCCACGCCGTACAGCACTGCGCTCACGTACGACACCATTCTCTCTCTCTCTCTGATTCTCAAGCTTTCTCTCTCTTCCCCCTCTCTCTCCTCACCAAGTTGGAAATGGAAAGACGACTAGTGTTTTTCTTCTTTGAGAGTGTTTTTCTCCTCCTTTCTCTGGGTTGGAGAGACGACCAGTGTCTGAATAAAAATATATATTTTATCGATTTCCGTTTGTCGTTTGATTGATTTATTTCTCTCGGACTTTCCAAAGAATGAGAGAATATTGACAGATCTTTCGATTTGAAGTTTTGGGATTCTTTTTTCCATTTGGTCCCTAACATTTATCTTGTGTTGCAGATTAGTACCCTTACTTTTTTTCTTCCTTGGAGTTTTTTGTTTAAACCAGTATTGTGGGGTATTACATTGTAGGACCTATCAAGAAGACAATTAATTAAAGCTTTAACATTGATCAGACGATTCATGAGTGATGTTTGTTTTAACACGTTGGCCGGAGTAGATTTTCCTCTTTTTTAAGTGAATTTTAATCATACTTTGCTTATATTGATCTGTTTTGTACTATTTGATTAATTTTTGTTTTGACATGATTTTGATCGAATCGAACATTTAAAAATATGCACTACAATTCCCTCCCGTACTGAAAAAGCTCCTATTATCCTTATAGGATTTCCATCCTATATATTTGCTGAAAAACATGACGCTTATCTCAAGACTGAAGCAAGGGTGACAATTTGGGTTCAACAGGAGAACACAACTCAAAAACGACCTTACTTAATGACACAATTGATACAAAATTGACTCTAATTGACTCGATTTATAAATTTTTATTACAAAAATAAAAATATATATATGTAGACAAATAAGTTTTTAAAAAGTTAAATTTAACAAAGTTCCTTCAAATAAAACAACACAATATATTATATGTTAGGTAATCTCAGTTTCAACTAAAACTTTTGGTCGATAGTGAAAAGCTCTCACATGCTATAATGTCAAAACAAAATAAGATACAGTGTAAAACTTTTACATGCTGTAGTGTTTTTAACTAAAAATTAATTTAAAACCGTTAGTTCAAATCACACTCGCCAAACACCCAAATAATATTTATAGCCTAAATTAACAAAGTAAAAGTATAGATAAATAGATTAAAGGGGTGTTTAGAAAGGGTGGTGGGAACCACTTTTACTATAGTAAGTGAGAACTTTACATTGTAGCAATTTTTTTTTATTGTTACTATAGTATGTGAGAGTTTTACACTGTTAATAATTGAGTTTGTGATGAAAATCATTGCCAAATAACAGGTAAATAAGTAACGTAATACTTATATTACTTATATTAGTTAAGACAATGTATATCTAAAACCTGACATAAAAATTTAAGTTAACACGAAGATAGCCCAAATTGCCACCCCTACTCGAGTGACATATTGATCAAAGTATTCAAATCAATGTGGCTTAAAAAAACGTAACGTGATTATTATTGGAAGCGACGATCTTGGAAGACGCTTAAAAGAAAGGAACGTAACACACGTGTCCATGAGGGAAATCACGAGGGATGTTAAAAGGCTATCAGCATTGCTTATGATGGTGGATGCTATACCAAGGCCGGGAGACCCACCAATGAACCACCCGTAGGACCCCTGAGGACGTTGAAGAGCCGCGCAAAAAAGATAAAGAAAATTTAGAGAGGAAGAAAAAAAAAAAGTTTGGGGCTATTGTTCGCTGTAAAATAATTATTGTTTTGTAGTTCCATGTTTATTATGCATTTTGCCATACTATTTGAGAATGAGAGGATAATGGATGCAATAAAAACTAGACCTCCTTTTGTTGTCTAGAAGATTGATAAATGATTAAAGTCACATGATTTCAGCAAAAGTAATTTCTTTTTTGCAAATTCAAAAAGAGAAAAATATGGATTTCTTTTGTTTTAAGACATTTTCAGTAGTATAAAAAAAAAAATTTTATTATAACATGTAAAAGTTTTATATTATTTATGAACCAAAAAATTGATTCTAACTATACCTACCAAACACTATATAGAGTGTGTTTGAGAATATAGTTAACACTTGAATACTATAGCATATAAAAACTTGACACTGTAACATACTCTTATTTTATACTATAATATGTGAGAGTTTTACACTATAACAGTTAAAGCTAATAAGTTCCAACTTCATTACCAAACAAAGCCATAATTCCATTAAATATTTACCTTTTAATTTTAAAATGATCTAATTCAAAACTATATCTTTTTTATCATACAATATACTATCCTTTCCTTAGATCAAAACTATATCTTTTTTATCATACAATATATTATCCTTTCCTTTTACCTTTTTTTTTGGTTGAAATCCTGTCCTTTATTTTACCGCATGCAACCTAAAGAGAGATTAAAAGCCTAAAGAACAGTGTTTGGTAACTCGATTTGCAGCATTCTCTCTCATAAATTTGAGAAATTGAACCTGCAAAACAAACACCCTTGAAAAAGTAGGTCACACAGGCTCACCACCGACCCAGAGGCTAACCCACTAAGAAAGGGAGGATGGCTGAAGCGTGTGCTCCAAGAAAAACAATAGCTGTCGCAGCTGGGGAAAAAAAATAAAGAAGAAAAAGAAAAAAGAAAAGAAGTGAGCTGGAAAATGGTGACTGCACAGCATTGGTGAAAGCGACCTCAAGATGAGAAACTTCCTGTAAATACACCACGATTAATTACTAAAATTCCATTAAGGACAAGACTAATCATTATTTCACCAACTAATCACCAAAAGTCGTTCACCAAAAGGAGAATAAAAAATTCCAACCAACAACTGCAAAAATTCCCATACATTCACGAAAGAAAAAGACACCTTACCAACAAATCTTTTTTCATTTTTTGCTCCTTAGAAAAAAAAAAATCAATTTGATGGCAAAGAAAACCAAACCCCTTAAGATTATTCATCGTTTAGCACCAACAGAACCAATACACACAGCAGGAATAACACTATAGATAACTAAGAACTAAATTTCTTTTGAACCCCATTTTTAACAAACTTAACATCCGTACCACACTCATAATTAAAAGTGCAATCACGTGATCACACTTAAATGCGATCCCACAAAATACATGAACGAAAAAAGTAATAACCAATCAGGAATTTAACGCAGTACAAACTTCGTTTCATACAGGTTTATAACATAAAGGTCTTGGGGCGTCTCTAAACGCACATTTCACAGACGAGAGTTCAACTTGGAACGTCTGAAGAGTAACAAAGCCAAGGATGATTTGCCTGACCATGGACGAAGCATGGTCCGTGTTTGTCAGCGGACAACCGATGCACAGTGCTGGGTTCCACCATGCAACAGCACCCCACTGCACTGCATGGCCCCGCCCATCTGGGAAGCTGTGCTGGGGAACCGGCGACCGCTGCCGTCTGGAACAATTGTGGTGTTGGGACGAGGTGTGACACTAGTGACATACTCGCTAAAACTTGAGTGACGACTTTCATGTTCAAATGTGTCTTTCTTGATCTGATGCAGCTTTGCGGAGTCTGGAGCGCAAAAGGTGGTGGCGGCGCCGGCAGTGGTGGCAGGGGAGCTTGGATCCGGCCGTTGGTTCTGGAGCTGCTTTTTGCTGAGAAAGCGTCCACCAGATCCCCTTATCCTATTCAAGGCGTGGAGATGCCGGGACTCATGAAGATATGGCTGCAAAAGAGGGATCGGTTTTGAAATCGAAGCTCATGAAGAACCATACAAGCTTTGGGGAAATCATGTGATTATTCACGAGATAAGCGGCCCTGAGGAATTTATACCTAAACTATGCACGAAATGAAAAAGAGAAAACAAAAGGGATCGAAAGCATTTGATTCGAGTGTGTACTTAGCTACTAAGAAAAAAATTTAACTCCTAATGCAGCAAGTAAACACATGAATGCAACAAAAGAAAATCATTTCCATTATCTCTTCATTCATAGCATGTAAACATGCCCTAAAAGTTAGAAAAAAAAAAAAAAGAGGAGTTCTAAAACATATCCTTGCATATCCTAAAAGGTATGGCCAATACGTTGATGTATTAACAATACAACGAAAACAAAAACCGCACCTTGCGATGTTTGATGAGTTTGTTTTGAGATTCTTGCTTTGCCCGTGACTGCCGCCTTCTGAGGATTCCATGGTACTGTTTCGCATTAACATAGATGGGTCCATCATCCGCAAGATCCAAAGGCAACGGAACTCGTGCAGGAGCCATTCCCACCATCTAAGGCCGAATATGGTCAACTCATACATAAACCATCTAAAATAATCAAAACTTCACAACACATATGCAGCAACCAAAGTGGTTACCATAAAACTAAAGCAAAAATGCACGGATAATATTCCCATCAACGTCTTAATTGCCCATTATAAAGATCAATGAAAAGGGTAACATGATTTATATGACACAACTTACAAGAGCTTGTGGTCCATACGAAGTCAACAACCCGCCAAAGTAAGGATCGGCGTAGGGGTATGGAACACCAGCCTGGAAGCAAGAAAAGCACAAGTTAACAATCAGCTGATGACAACCAAAATTTGAGGGACAACACAACAGCTCACCCTACCATTGAATGGCTACAGCCAACTTGTGAGGGATTGAGTGAAAAATCTGGATTGCTTAAAAAGAATATAGGCTTCACTTGATCTTCAACACCCTCAGATGAGATTGCATCTTCACTTGGTGAATGGGAAACAAATTTTTTTTTTTTTTGGGGTGAAAGGGAAACAACTTGTTAGGTGTTATGGAAACCTTTATAAACAAAGTAAAGCAATAGCATACAAGACATAAATTTTGTCTTGAGATGGGCTGATAGCCCCCTTAGTGCCACACTTGAAATCAAAGCAAATATTACAATTGCATATGCAATTGAACAAAGTCTAAACAAAGTAAGAGCATATCCAATGCAGTGACAGATTAGTGTTACGGTGCTAATTTTGACATTTAAATAGGAAAATCATTCTCCAATGCAGTGCTATTTTTGGTGCTAAGTTTGCCATATGCTATAGTTGGTAACATAATTGGCACCGAATATAGCACATAACCAGAATTTGGCACTTGAATGCTATTGGTTGATACATTCATTTTTCATTTAACTATTATAACATTTTCATTTTCAAATTATTTCAAAATTAAGAATTTACTTTTGCAAGTTTTATAAGGCTTAGTTTGGCAAGTTAGTTGGAACTTTAAGTTCCGACCTGCTACAATGAAAAGCAAAAGTTTGCCACAGTGTAAAGCTCTCACATGCTACAATATTTAAGTTCCAACTTTATTGCCAAACACTCTCTAAATGTTAACTACTATTAAAAAAAAATAGATACATAATTTGCAAAAACATTATGCATTAGAGTACAAAAGAGAATAGCATACTAGATACGCCAATTCCACACTCTTTAGTGCTAAACATAACATTGGCTTCAACATTTACATTTGCATTGGAGATAGTCTAAAAGTTTCAAGTGACTGAAAAGGTTGCCCATTTGATGAAATTCAACAATACAATAATTACCACGAGCTTCTCAACAAAAAAAGGTGGGATAAAATAATTACAGGGGTCTCGGAGATTCCTCATTCTCTTTCCTTGTAATTGATTATTTAATCAATAAAACGAGTTTTTTTTAATAAAAAAAAAAATAATAATAGGAGTTAAAGGAAGTTCCAAAGGATAAAAATTGCCCATGCACAAAACAATTAAAATGTATTCAAGTATATTTAAGGCGCTGAAAGTACCAGAGTATACATAACATAATAAAACCATAACAAAGAATGATACCAGATTCTGATGAAATCATGGATCTCCAAAATTAATCCCTCCCAAACAATACAGGTTTTCTTGAGATTGACCAATTGATTGACTTGGGGATGATTCTTGATCAAGGACTTCAAAGTTGAAACCCTAAATCCCTTGCAATGAGATGAAGTTCTGGTTGAGCTTTCAGTTTGGAGCTTGCATTCAGACACTCGAATTTTTTTGTAAATTTAAATTGCAAATACAACAATTAGCAATAAAAAAGGGACATTAACCTGGCGAACTCTAAATAAAAATTTTGTTTGTCAGCATTAGTCATCTAGTTTATATAACATATCATGAAATATGATACAAATCAACAAGATAATTGATGAACAGGCTTTTTGGTCCATTTTAATAATTAAAATAGAAATTTAACCATTTAAGAAGCCATTTCTGTGTCCATCACAAGAAAAAAAAAATAGTTACATAATTGGCAAACAAGAAACACTATACATACATACATACATACATACATACATATATATATATATGTATATACTCCCCGGTACATAGAACATGCATATGAACAAATATTTGGATATAGCTCATTTAATTAGTTTGGATTAATTAAATATAACAAGCAACTTCAGCAATATCTATATATCTATATATCTATATCGTCAAAATATTATATGTAAACAGACACGCACAGTCTAAATCTTAAGCACCATAACAACAAGAAAACTGAATGAACAAAAAGGCAAACTAATGTGTGAGTATGTGTGTGTTACAACTGGATCAAAAAAATGTTAAAAATTGTGCACAGAAACTTCGCCAAATATCATCAAACAAGCATGTCCATAACCTCACTTAACTACCAAAGGCACATCAAGAAGTGAAGTAGTGGTGTTCTAAGGGGAGGAAATGAATATGCAAACTAAATGATTATTCTATCTCAAATCTCAAAACATGTACAAAGATAAAACCCTAGGTTTAGAAACCTGACTAAAAGTGGCAGACATTGTCATGGTTCAGTCTAAGAGTTTTTTTTTTTTTTTTTTCAACACACCAAAAAAAAAAGTCAATGAAACAGATCGCTTGAGAAAACAACTAAAAACCCATAAATCAAAAAAAAAAAATAAAGCCTAAATGACCCACTAAATCCCAGCTCAGCATAAAAAAAAAAAAAAAGTCATTTACTAAACACAGAATAAAAAAAATAACCAATCATCAAAAAAAAAAAAAAAATAACCAACCCAGAATACCCACTTACAAAAACCAATGAAATATTTGGCAAGAAAAAAGGAAAAATGACAAACCCCCATGACCAGAAACTGAGAAAACAGAAGATCCAAAACAGGGAAAAGGCCAGAAACCAAAGCTATCATAAAATCACCAAGTCAAGAATTTTTTTTTTTTTTTTAATCTTTTACTTTACCAGGGCCACTTTCCCTTCTTCAACAAACTATCTAAAGCTTATTTTAACAAACATTGCCGTGATCTCGGACTGTTGTTACTCCCTAACAGCAAATAGAACGAAACCCACTTGGATTCCACAACCAATAAACGAGCCACACAGAAAAATAGGACTAGTATAAAAGCAAAAGATAATTTTTTCCCTTTTTTTTATTCAATGAAAAAGGAAAGACAGAAAACGAAGCAATGGGAAAGGTAGAGAGTGGAAACGTACGGCTTAGGAAAGAATCACCAAAAAAAAAAAAAAGAGAGAGAGAGAGACCTTTGGAATCTGATACGCTATGAAGAAGCAAGCTACACAGCTGTTGGGATGAACTTGGACATGTCTCCTTCTCTACCCATAGCTCTCTTTCTTTCTCTCTCTCTCTCTCTCTATTTCTATTTTCTAATTTTTTTTCTCTCTCTTCTCATGTTTCTTGTTCTTTGGTTTGCTGCAACTAATACACAAAAGCCATAAATTCCCCAATAAAAACATCCCTCCACCCACCCACCCACCCACCATCCTTCTTTTCTCCCTCTCTCACTCTCTCTAAACTTTTTTTTTTTAAATTTAATTTCCATTTTTAATTTTTTTTAATTTCTTGGGTGGGCCCGCGGAGCCGCGTCCAAACACGGCCTTAATCCCTAGCTAATTTGGCTCCATTCGGTCTCTCTTTCTCTGTCAGCCGCCCTTCGCTGTTCAACAAATTAGTCCACGCGCGGATAGTCCAATCAATTTCACCAACGATCTCTGACAACGAACTTGGTTTCATGCTTACCTTGTCGCTTTTCTATGATTGTTCAGTGTTTTGCACGCTCCGGTCCGGCGAGTTCACAACGTTAGAAATGTTCTGGTGAATTTGACCCCGGATTTCTAATGTAATTTCGGAAATGCCCTCCCACCCGCTTCCTGCTTGACGGCCCAAAGATAAAACGACGTCGGATGCACCAATCTTGATCTATACTTTCCAAAAGTAAAAAATATTTTTTTTTGCACTTTATTGTGAATAAATAAAAAGTCCTGAAAACAAAAAAATAATAAATAAACAAGTCTAGTAACGTTACATTTGAACGCCGGGTTTGGTAGTTTCATAACTTAATGATCTCATCCTAAAAATAAATAAAATAAAATAAAACTTAAATTTAGTTACTTGTTATAAAATAGTACTTTTTTTTTCTTTTTTTAACTATAAAGACAGTTTGCAAGCCAGACTAATTACAATATAAGAATCATAGCAACTAATTCTCGTATGTTACAGTTTTTTAATCAAGATTTTTAGTTTTAATGCTAAGCTAAATATCCTATACAACATAAAATATCATTTTTCAACATTTGTGAGTGGGTTTTTTTTTTCTTTTTTCTGGGAACGGGAGGCCAACTTGTAATATATCATCCTCTCAAAAAATGGGCTAAAATAATTAAAAAAAAAAAACCGCTGATACATCATAATATTATTTTTCTATCCAAAATCCCAAATAGAAAACAAAGAGACGCGTAAATGTGTGATGGAATGCAGGGTACCGTAGTAAATAAACAAAGCTCATGATGACGTCGCAAGAAGAGGTTAAAAATGAAAAAGGTAAATTATCTGCCGAAAATTCACCCAAAAAAAATTATCTACCGAAAAAATTAAAAATTCATTCATTGGAGGTGGAGGTGGTAGAATCTACCGTGGCTGTTTATTTTGTATATTCGGCCAACATTTTAATTTAATTTTCAAAATTTTTTTAAATATATATTATTTTTTAAAAATCTAAATCAAATAAATTTTTAACAAAACTCAAATTAAAATATTTAATTAACACAATTCAAACCCACCACTTAAAAAAAGCATTGACTATTATGTAGAAATATAATATTTTGTAGCAGTGCAGGACAACCGCGCCGGTATGGTACGGATAGGAATGAAAAAGCATTTTCTTTAGTTGCTTAGAACATATCCAGATCCAAAAGATAAATTTTCTTATTTCCTAAAGGGGCTTGTCAATATCACCTGTTCGATTTTAACCACAGTTGGGAAAACTCTTTTCCAAATTTCAATACATCACCAACTTCCATAAAAAGACCATTGCTCTTTCCCAGACCGAATGAAATCAAAAAACGACAAAATCCTCCAAAAATTTGTCTATTTTAGTACACTTTTTTTAAGCCCTTTATTTTTTCAGTACATTACAAGTATAATTCTATCTGTTTTCTAAAAATTTGTTTGTTGCACTTGTTTTGCTCTTGTAAAATCCCGTTTTGTCCACATGCAACAGTGTTTTTTTAAATAAATTTTTATTTAAACTTTCAGTTTAAAATTTGACCCAATATATTGTAATTTGATATGATATTATTCATGCCCATAAACAAATGGGTATGATTTATTTGCAAATTATACATATATATTCCCTAACCTTTTAAATTTTTAGTCTTATTTAATTGTCATAAAGTTATAGCTAATGTATTGTGTTCGTTGATTATTATAGAGTTTTGTTGTTTGATTCATTGACTATAATGGTGAACATTATAATAAAGTCGTGATCTTTATGATAAGATAAGGTTATATTTAATATTAGATATTGTCAACATTTTCAAATTATTATATGCACAAATCTACTAACTTTATGACTGAAATTAATAGTAAATTACTCCAAACATATCTATAAAATTAGGGACAGTTATTTAAGTAGACACTTAAATTTAGACATTGGTGTCATTAAGCCATATTATCACTTAATTCAAAGGTGATCATTCACATTTGTTATTTTGTCAATTTACATACATGTTTTGCTAGGCTGGTAATAACATTGGTTATTTGTTTTAACGACACCCAAAAATCTTATGTTGTCCCTGAAATTAATTTATGGAGCTTAAACAATCCAGGTTTTTTTTATATAATCAATTTTACCTCGATTATAAACCAATCCGTTAATAAAACATCTAGTGTTATTAACATTAATGGCCCTTTGAATTTTAAAATCTCTTGTTTAAAAATAGCCACTTTATCTCCTGAACTTTCAAAACCCCTCATTTTGTCCTGTGAATTTTAAAAATCATCATTTTGCCCTTGTTTCAAAGCTCTTCATTTTATCCTCTAATTTTCAATTTTTTGTTAAGATAGATAAAATTAAGCCTATGTGATTCGTACATGAGTTACCTATAAGAGCAAAATAGCCACTTTATCCCCTGAACTTTCAAAACCTCTCATTTTACCCTATGAATTTTAAAAATCACCATTTTGTCCTTATTTTAAAGCTCTTCATTTTATCTTCTAATTTTCAATTTTTTGTTCAAATAGATAAAATTAAGCCCTACGTGATTCATACATAGATTACCTATAAGAGCAAAATTGATTTTTTTCACTTTCGGATTTCGTTTTACATTTACACTCGTATTTAAAGTTTTTTTATATGCTCTCATTAAGAACAATCTGTATGTACATTTCTTCTTGATATTATTTGCATATATCTCCTTATCTTTAAATGTGTAACTCATCTTTTGTAGTCAAATTCAAATATTGACGAACAATATTGTCTTATTAAATGAGTTACGCATTAGAAATGAAAATAAATACGCAAGCAAACCCTTCCTAAATGTGAGTTCATGTAAAAAAAAAAGGCGTCAAGTGAGTGTAAATATGAAACAAAGCTTATGAGTGATAAAATCTTATTTTTCCTTTATAAGTGGTCATTATACGAATCAAGTGCGCTTCATTCCGTCTATATGAATGTGTAACATCCCTATGTAGGGTTAGTAGTATTTAGTAAATATAAATGAATTATACTATCATTTTAAATCTTTAACATTTTCCCATGGGTCTTTGAAATAAAACAGAAAACAAGAACATGCTTTAAATAATATTTCATAGTTTTAGCGTAGCACCAAATATTAAAAATACAGTCATCATCATAATACAGTTCCCAGTAACTGAGCAATTTAACATAGCCATTGCCATAGATTATGAATCTTACATGTTTAAATGAAATAAAATAAGCTAAGATATTTCGATATGACACATGTAGTGTTGTCGTCTACTCCTCATTAGATAGGTTACACTGAATACTACTTGAGAGATAAAAATAGTAGGAAAGAGCATCGACGTGCCCAGTAGAAAAACTATTACTTACCTCTAGGTTTTATTAATCTCCATATTAACATTTGCATAGTTAGTTAATCAACAATATTATTCATCTTATAATAATTCCATTATGTTCATTCCTAGTGGATACCTTGTATTAAACATTACTAAGTTCCATACATATACATATACATATCAGGATTATTCAATGTTTGTCAGTATCTACATAAAATTGAGATTCACTCTCTCTACTCAATGAAACCACAAAGGCGTGTTTGACAACTCCAATCGTTCATTCTAGAGTTATCGGGTGAGGGGACATTAAACCTCGAATCCTCACCAAGTCGATTCCTATACAGTGCATTATGGGACTTTCGACCTAAAGGAGCGCTACGACTCCTCCTATTTACCTTTTAGGATACTTATGCCCAATGACGCAATCGCCACCCTCTTCACGTCTTACCATTCCTCTCATAATAATTCGTTATGTTTAGAGTCAGTATTTCCTAACCAAGCTTCTCAATTTATATCAATACATGTCAAATCAATTTAACCTCATTGTACATTATAGGACGAGTTCACATTACTATGTCATCAGTGATATTCATATTTTAACATTTCAACATATATACATCTTGAAATGTCAAGAACCAATTTTAATTCCACAAAACCTCATAAAAGATGAGTAATAGAATCCTTACCTCTTTGCAAAAGATCTACTGATAACTTTCAACTTATACAATCAGTCCACCACACAAGTTCTAAGTACATCTTTATCCTAAATGTATAAAAAATAACCATACTTTATACAATCCATATCTGAATACCAAAAACATAATTTTTGGGGACATTTTCTAGCCACAAAATGAAGGAAACATAGAAGTTTAAACTGCTTCGCCAGCCTACCGACCATTTGGGTCTGCCCTAGCCGATGGAGCTTGTTTATCGGCCTGCCGATTGGAGGAGTTGGGGTTGCCGATTCTGTTCATAGCTTGACTTGCCAATCCCGTCGGCTGTCTAGCCTATCGAATTTCAAGTTTGACCTGCCGCCAAAATCATAATTTGGCAATTTTAGCTTTTTGTTTTTTAAAGATTTTGAGCTTCAAAGCTCGATCCAACATATTTTATTAAAATCCCAGAACATGAAAAAGGTACAAAAGCTTAGAATATCACATTTAAACACCCATATAACTATTTCTTTTAAATTTTCATACATAAAATACATCTAAAATCATCAAACACTAATTGATACAAATCTTTGCAAAATCGTGATTCAAAATTGAAAATATTCAAACCCTAAACAACATAACTCCATTTGTAGGTATCTAGAGTTTCAAAACGTTGTATAACCATCCACAAACATCAAGAATACGTCCTCACAAATCTCATACTAAAAACATAACTTTAAATCAAATTTTAAGTTTTAAAAATCTAATCTCAAAACTCTGTCATAAAATTACTGTTTGATCTTGAAACTTCCAAGCTTACTTGATCTATCATTTGTGAGGTGTTGTCTGTAGATTTTTGTGAGAACATAACTTGGAAATATTAGATGTTGTTTAAGTTTTTCCTTGGCTTCTTTCTGGTTTGTTTCATCATAGAAGAAAGAAGAAATGAAGAAGAAAAACAAGAGAATGATTGGGGAGAGAAAGAGGGACGTGAGAGAGGGAAAGATAATAGAGCTAAATCAAAAAAGAAGAAAATAATGGAGGAGACAAGGCAGGTGAGGAGCAGGTAACCTCAGTCTCCTTCAGAGACTTTTATGCCATATAATGCCAAATGATATTTTCGTATATAAGTAGCATAACGAAGGCATTTCGGATATTTTTATATGCAAAAGAATTTTACAAAACTTAAATTGGCACATTTTAAACACAATTATACACAAATATACCCGTTAAAAATAATGGGTGTCACAGAATGAAAAATCAAGAATTTAAGAGACAAAAAAAGAAGCTTTGAAAATTCAATGGCAAAATAGTTTTTCAAAATTCATGGTTAAAGTGAAAGTTTTAAAAGTTAAAGGTGAAAGTGTTAATTTTAAAAATTCAAGAAGTAAATTGAATGAAACCTTAAAGTTTAAAGGCAAAAAATTACTAATGTATATATTTTTTATATGCTATAGTGTTTTGAAGAAAAAAATTGATTTTAAAAATGCTTACCAAACACCCTATAGTTTTAACGTAGTTTAATATGGACTAAAGGTGCATTAAACGACAAGAAATTTCTAAGAAAAAGAAGCTAGATCAAATGACGATTTAGGCTCCTGCTCTAGTGTTAAATTCTATTTAAAATTAGACAATCCATCCACAAAAGGAGAACTATACATATACTTTAAAAACGTCAGGGCTATTAAACTTGTAAAAATGATTGTCAAAGGTCAAAGTTAGACACGTAAGATATTCTCAGTATCCATTCGTGAAAAAAACCCGCAACATCGTAAAGAAATTTCGTCGTGCCCTTCCCTCCATTACCTTTAGTAAGTGTTGATGTTAAGAGCATGACGTAATAAGATTATCTCATGATTGATCAGCAAATAGAAAGATTCTCTCGTGTGGAAAAACAAAACAAAAAGAGAAAAAAAAACAAAAGAAAAAGAATATTGAAACAAACAAATCGGTTGAAATCACATTAAAGTTGATTTATAGGATGTTTCGGAGAGCTATTCAAACTAAAAATGTTGTTTAAAAATTATAAAATTATTAAAAATTTTACACTGTTTGATTAGTTTTTATCAAAATACCAACCAGAACATTGAACATTGGATGAAAGCAAAAAAAAAAAAGAAAAAAGGTGGGCCCAACTTAATAAGGGGTTTACCTATGCCAAGCCACCGGGTAATTTCCAACGAGTGGGAGACAAATCTAGTCATGGATAGAGACGCGGCACCAAATATAGTATTTTTAATATTATCCTAATACATTCTTTTTTTATACCTTTTCTTGGAAGAAATTTAATATAATAAGTAATGAAAATGAATTAATTGAATATAGAAATTTTGAACACGTATAAATTGTAAAAAGATGGGCTCTTGGAGAACAGCACACGAACAAAATTTCAGGACTCAAGTGCTTCTGAAGACCGGAAGTGTAGGTGACAACGACATTAGTTTCGATGGGCTTGTTTCTGCAATCTGCTGTCAATTCAATTCTTAGGCTTCTAATCTTTGAGCAAATGCGAGCCTCGCCGCAACAATATTGAAACTCCAAGGCATTACGTATAATTTCATCCATAACTGAAACAAGAGCAACAATTATACTTGAGAATGGAACTTGGAAGAATGACAATACTATTTGCACGGTTAGAGACGTGACGCCAAATATCCTTAAGAATCCTTACCATGTGAAATCAGAGCTGTAAATCAATCCTCTCGGACCATTCGAAAATATCTGAGTAGACTTGATCACCACCCAGCTCTTCCCCAGTAGCACCAGCTGCTACTCTAATGACATCTTCAATAAGTGCAAAGTTCCCCATGATGTCAACATGAGCGCCACTCTGCGTGCCCCGGCCTTCTAAAAGATTAGCTGGTGGCGCATGATCATACTCCCTTATGTAAGTACGGATGCCTGAAGGATTGAATCGGGTTTGTCCACGCCAAGCTTTTGCGCACATGAAGCCTGAACTCAGTACGGGAACAGTTTCATCTCCGTCTGCCAGGAAAACTCCACCTTTCAAACAAGAGTCCTCGCTTCCACCCTCTGCTGAGGTATCGATCTGAAAGGGAATGTAGCATTCTGTCACAGGAGTTGTTAGCTTGTATACATATGCTCTTTCAGTGGGGATGCCAACTCCATACATAGAATAAATCTCCATGTCTGGAGCATTTGGTAATCTGCAAAAGATAGTTCGACAGGTTTAAAAGCTGTTACGCAGAGCAATTTGGCCAAACGCCAAGCCTTGACTAATGAGAGAATATAACATTTTAAACTCATTCTAATGCATACTGTTAAACCCTTGACTACAGTTTACTATGTTTTCAAGTAGAGAATACGCAAGAGTTTGTTGATATTCAGCATAAATCGAACTTTCAAATCCAAGCTTCTCCACCATATCAATGGGATTCTTGTAGTGGCTGACATTAATTTTGACTAAAAAACAAGGAGTTAGAAACTTGGCCAACCAAAAGCTTTAGCATTAGTCAATTTTGCACTCAAGTAACACATGCACAACTCCCTAGAAAGAAACCGAGAGCAAAAAACCTAAAATCTCACTTTGTTTCTAAAGGGTTTGACCAGTATTTGTAGTGTTGATATTTAGGGTCGTCTAAATTGTCAGCAATTCCATATGAAAACTGAGCTCCTCCACGTGCCATCAACTTGGGGGCAACATACTGAAGCAGATCCAAGATCTCTCCCGCTGTGTAAGCTTTGTAATCTGCAACAGCTTTGACACCTCCGATGCCCATTTCATGGTACTCTGTCCATACATCGCAGTTGGTTGTGTCTGCAAGATTATTACCCTTAACAGCACCCTAGCAACAAAGCATTCAAGTATTTAAAATCCATACCAGATCCAAACGTCAAATGGCAATTTATTTGAAGATAACACGTGATAGCATTTAATTAAAACTCAGAAAAGTACCCTAAAATCGATTCTTTCAATCTCGGAAGAACGTAGAGCGGCTACATCTTTCCCAAAAGAAACCATCTTCCCATAATTTAATCCCTTGAAGTTGGAGGACCCCTTATCACTTGTCCTCTTTGCACTACAATTCTCAGGTGACCAATCAACGCCACCCCAGATGGTGTCACCCCCTTTTGGTATCATTGACATGGTCGAATCCCATGTACGCGTCATTCGCATCATATGTTGTAAAGTCTGAAGGCCGAAGACGTCCTTATCCAAGACACCAGGTGCAAAGGCCCTGCATTAGGATACACAGTTCAACAAACGCCCAAAGTAAGAAACATATATGCACAAACACACATATGCATATACTTTCCTGCAAGCTACAAATTAAAATAAATAAATAAACCTGTCAAAGACTTTAAGATCATCCTGAAACAGCCTGAGAGGATCATTTCGACTATGTAGGTTAATTTCGAAGCGCTACAAGATTTCTTTTACTATCTTAATGTTTTATATCAACTGAAACCACCCAAAAGAGAGAAAATTGTGTACAAGACTAAAGACTTCTGGACTGAAAGGAAGTACTTAAGCCAAAGCAAGAGTCAAACTGCCATGAATGAAACACTTAAAAATGTCTCATTTAAGAGCAAAACCTGGCGACGGCAATATCTTTTCCTTCAATAGAGAAAAGTCCTGAGACTGCTTTTGGAACACCTAAGAAGGGTCCACCAATGTTCATTACAGCTTTAATATGCTTAGCACACCAATCTGATCCGCCTCCACCACCCATTGGTGCTGGTGCCTCAACCCACTTCATGAAATGCAGAAAGTACAGCACACCCATTGAATGCGGAATGACAACCACTTTTTTCCCATCATTTATAGCTACCATTAGTTCTATATTGCTTTTGATCCTGCTCAAAGTTTTGTCCCTTACCTGGTCAAGTCAAACGGAGTGGCACCTGTTAGAGGCTGAAATATGTATACTTCAAGGAAACATCAAAAAATGTAGATACACTACATTCTTTCACGTGACCTTCCTTCAACAAATAATGAGTTGTTAAGATAACCCCGTGGCAAACCAAATATTAACTCAACAATACCTCGGTGTTTTGAAATGATAATCTCCAATCATATGCAGCCATATACATGGTTTTCTCTTCGTATCCAATGCGAGCCAAGTTAGCAATTAAAACTGCCCAAACAAAATAACCAGGTGCAAAGTAATCAGCCGCAACAAGGCCGGATACAGGTCTGACCCTTATTCTTGAGGGGTCCAAACCAGTTTCATTATCCAGGGACATATGCTCAACCCAGCATAATGGTCTGCAATAAATAAAAACATGGGATAAACACACTTACACAGTCAATCCCACCAATTCTACTAAAAAAACAAATGCATGTTAAAAATAGTAAGAATACAGAAAAATTTTGTAAAGATTTCAAACAACCCGATGATTTACAACAAGTAGAACAACATATAACAGATGCGACAAGTTGTAATTTTGTTTTTGCATTCCTTTCTCCTTATATACTAATTTCTTTCTTAATAAGAACAAAAAAAAAAAAGTAAAAGCAACAAATCAAACACAATCTCTAAACAATCAAATTTGATGATAAGATCTTTCTTTAATGATCCAAATTAAGCAGCAAGACCAAGAAATAAGGCACTTTCCCACAAATTATTTTCAAGAATTTAACCCTTTACAAGAACCGAGTAGTATAAATGACTTCACAACAAAGAACAACTAGTCGGATTTAAGTTCATTCCCAAGGATGCTGCTCTTATAGATTAGAGGTGTGGTTGAATCTCTTAAATTTCATTGCAATCTACCAAATAAATCTTTGAAACTGCTTTCCACTAAAAATTACTTGGCTTTTTGGCCCAAAAAAAAAAAAAGTTCGAAATTTTTCACCAAAAGCCTTCCAATCCCTCCCAAAACGTCACAATCACTCAACACTCACCAAAAACAAAAAACAATTCAAACAAAAAAAAAAAAAACCACAAAATCAAGAAGCAGAAAAAAGAGAGCACTTTTTCAGTCATTTTTACCTTTTATACAACTCCCCAAACGTACCGCCCCAAAGCCTCTTCCTAAACAGCCCCTCGGCGCACTGGTGACCCTCCCAGAGCTCGAGTCCACCGGTGACGATTCCAGGAACGAACACGACCGGGTGCTTCGCCACCAGCCCTTCCTTCCTCAGCTTCACCCCCGGCGGGTCCGGCAATGGTCCGGTGATCGCCTTTGTCACGTACTGAGGGAACGACGCCGGCATTGCGTTGTAGAGGACGAGCAGGATCCACCACGTCGAGCATATGCAGCCGATGAGCCAGCAACAACAGTCCACGCACAAACACCTCTTCCAAATCCTCCTCCTCCTCCTACCCCTTCTCCCATTCCTCTCCTCTTCTTCTTCTTCTTGTTCTTGCTTTCTCCTTCTACTTTCTCTCTCCTTCTCGCCGTCCCCATCGCCGTTCTGCTGGTGGGGGTGGTGCTCCTCCTCCGGATTGGGTGATCTCCCCTTTCTCCGCCTCAAAAACGACATCGTTTAATGATCAATGTTCCTGGCTATGAAACTGATGATGCCCTTATTTAAGTTATATTCTCAGCGAAGCATCTGATCAGAACCCATCAGAAAACATGACTTTTTGATGATTAATTTTATTTTAATTTATTTGGGAGGTAACCGGAGAGATGGGAGGGTCGCTGGTGGGGCAGTGAAGTGGAACCAGATTGGGCGAGGTCGAGGGAGTTTTGGCCGTTTGCGGCGTTGGTCGTCCCTGGAGGCCGATGATGATAAATCATTATCAGAGAGCGAGACGGGTGAAACGAGAGGAAGTTTTCAGATCTGGTGTGGGTCCCAGATGCGTTCACGCAGGACACGTGGCTTCACGTGGGAAAGAGATTGATTCCTCCGCTGGCCCGTCTCCGTGGGGGCTGCGGCGATGATCGGACGGCTGTTGGGAATCTTGTTCTTTAACGGTAGTTGGTTTGGCTTCGGGAGTGACGGTGTCGTTTCCTTCTATTTCTAGGAGCGTTATTATTTATTTATTTATTATATTAAATTATAAAAAGCTAGAATTAGACAATTGAAAAGTACCCCAGAATTGTCGTTTTTTCACCTTTCCCTTGTTTCGGGGGGCTCTTTTTGATGGGGCTGTGGCTTTATTTTCTCCAATCGCAGCCAAAAAGCTGCACCTTTCTTTCTTTCTTTTTCTCTCTCTCTTTTTCTTTTTTTTTTTGTTAAAGAAAGTCTCATTTTCTTCTTTATATTATTAAAATAAAATGAAGGGCCTTGTTTTTGCTTATGACATCAAAAAATTCAGAAGATATATTTTAAAGTCAAGAGAAAAACCTGGTATGTTGGTCTAACAAGTTTTTTCTATTAATTGTTGTTTCATGGTTAAATCAGTGTTTTTTATACAAAAGATAAACAATGTATACTTAAATAAGAAAAAAAATTTAATAAGTTTTTTTAATTTACTGTTGTTTTTATAGTCAAATTATTGTGTTTTTTACAAAATAAGTGAAAAGAAAATATGATTAAATAAAAAATGTTGAAAATCTTTTAGGATGTCTTTTCCTCAAGACGTGCATGGGAGTAAGACTTGCCTCAGACATTGATAAATTTCCAAAAAAATAACAGACCTTGATGATTGAAGATATACGATTCTGAAATGAATGCGGATTCAAATTATTAGAGTTGATTGAAAGTTAAATTCTTGTTAAATTTATTAAAAATAAAGCTGATCTGAATAGGTATTTGAGAGCTACGGTTTGACAATGTGAGTTAGAATTCAAATTTTTTTTAGCTATAGTGTAAGCTCTTACGTGATATAATATTTTTACTTATTCTAACTAATATTCTTGAATATCTTAAAATTTTTTACAATATTTTTTTTATAAAATTTTAATTTTAATTTAAACCGTTGACCCATGCTAAGATCTTTTAACTTCCAATGATTTATATGGTCCACACGCTCCATTAATTTCCACTTCTAACATAATTGATCGAGAGTGATCTTTTCTGGCTATAAGTAATTTGGAGAAGGAAAAAGTAAATAATAAAAGAGTAGAAATATGGAGATCTAGTAAGATGAAAGTGCAAGAGAAAGTTGCCAAAAAAATTGTTGCTTGATGCAGAAGAGAAATAGCCAATGAAATAATTGAAGTAAAACATGCAGTTGGCACTCCTCATTTATGGATAACCATATATATCTTATATAGCTCTAAAATGCTACATTCACGTTCTACATAAGTGCTCTAAAGTAATAGGAAATATACTATATTTTATCATTAATTTAATGTCTACTTTCAAACCGTCTGATTAATACAAGAATCTGACCCACATGTTTCTTGTTTTCATATATATATATATATATATATATATATATATATATATATAGATAGATATATATATCCTCCTTCATAGGGTAGTTATGCGGGTGATGGTACTACATGCATTTCCACAACCATCGTAAGCTAGCAAACCGCTCACACAATAATAACTAAATAATGCATCACTAATAAACATTCCCACAACTATCGTGGCAAACTCCCAAAAGCCCTTTTATCTTTTCCATATCTGTCAAAAGTAAGAACAATAGATAAGAATCATTTAGTTAGAAATAATATGCATTTCTAAATTCAATACAATGCTAAATGTGTAAGGACCAAGAAAATTTCATTAATCAAACTTAATATTTAATTAGGTTTAATTAATAAATTTTCTTTTAAAAATTAAATTTTTATAAAAATTATAATTTTTGTAAAAATTACAATAAAGTATGAATAAACGACATTGAATGCAAATTTTATAGTAATTGTAATGTAATGTTGGATATTGTCGAATACAGATTTTATGAGTTTAATTACTCATAAATTTATAAATAATATCCATAAAATAAATTTTATATCACGATTAATTATAAAATTGTGATATAAACAAATGGTAGATTAGAATGTACATACGATATAGAGGTTGTCAAAATCCTAACCTAGGGTAGAAAGGAGGCCGGTACGGTATGAGAATACTGCTAAATGAAAACATATATACAAAAAATATCATATTCGGCCTCCAAAAGTGAACGAAAAGTAAGTTGAATATTTTTATACAGTCTAAGGATAGAAAGTACACTAATGTGTCTACGACAGTACAAGAAAAATACTGCGTAACAAAAAATTACACTATACAAATTTTTGGGCTCTACAAAGTGGACACCCAACCAAATTTGATTGGGCTACCAAGCTTGGAAATGTGGCCCAACAGCATGATGACACCTTCGGGATACTCATGGATTACCATGAGTCATCAAATGAGATAAGGATGCATTTATGGCAAAGTTATCACAAAATTTTCATTTCTTTCTTTCCTCCATGTTCGGCAGCCATTGTTGAGACCTCTAAAAAAATTTTTCAGCCCCACACTTTGCAAAAATAGTCCCAAACAAATTAAAGAAGCAAAGCTCAAGGATTTTTCATAAGATTCAAGGTAAAATCCCAAACTTTTTAGCAAGTTTTCAAGGAATTTTCATGGGTAAAAGGGAAAAAAATTAATCCATGGTGTTTTTGCATAAAAATGAAACCTAGAAGGGAGTTCAAAGGAACTCTGAAGGCTAGAAATCAAAAGAGTAATATTTGGGTAAGTTTTAAGTTTTAAAGTTTTGAAATTTTTATTTTGATTTTTATTACTTTGAACCTATGTGGGTTCTTGAGCATATATTTGATGAAATTTCATGTATATGTGATGTATGGCATGTTTAAGTTGTGAATTTTTGGTTTATGGTGCAAAATGATAGTTTTTACAAAAAGCATTATTTTTGTAATTTTGATGTTAGTTTAAGTACAAATGATGTTTGAAGCATCATGATGATTTGAATAAGGCATGAAACAGTTTCTGCAGGGGTAGATTTGTAATTTTGAAATAGATTTTTATTAAAACGCCCTAAGGACTAAATTGAAAGAGAAGGTTTTCTCTCGATAGATTTGAAAAACACCCAGAAACACCCCTGTACAGTGAGATTTTGGTAAAAGTTAAAACACAAAAATTGTAGATCTCGACGAAATTGCTGGGTATAGTGAACGATTGGTCGAAAAGTTCAATCGTTTGTGAGAGTTTGATTTTTCAAATAATTTACAAAATTATAAAAAAAAATTAAAAAGGGAAAAAATGTCATTTTTCAAATAATTTAGAATAAGGTACTTTGAGCAAAAATGATCTTTGAGAAAAATAGGAAATTTTGGGATAACAAGGACAATTTTAGACCTGAGGATAAAATTGTCAAAATTTTTAGTCAAGGGGTTGAACTGTAAATTTTTACGAAAAAGGGGTATAGAGAGGAAACAAAGAGAGTCGACCCATTAGGGTGTTATTTTGAAATAAATATGTGATTATTTCCATGAAAAGAGTGAAACCAAGCTCGGGAAGTTAGTTGACTTGCTAGGGGCAAAATCATCATTTTTCTCCCGAGTAGACCGAATTATTTTAAAACGACCCCAAGAAGGAAAAAGAGTGATTAGAAAGAATTCCACTCTTCGTAAAGGGTAATGGTATGGGATAAGATAAGAATAAGTGAACCAATAATTTCATAGTTGTACACGGTGATACAACTCGACTAATTAAGTAACGAACATAGTGGAATTGGCTAATAGTTTTGCAATTAGCCAATAGGATCCTAGGAGCCCAGGAGAAAGGAGACCAAAGTTGATTTTTCGATACACAAACATAAGTAAGTACCCTTCTCACCTACAGTGTGAAATGTAAGTATAGAAAGAAATGTATGTATACGTATCCCTAAGTGTATAATAAAGTGTGAACTTGTATGTTTGCCATGATATGAATACCTAGGGGTATAGTCATGTATGAATATATGTGAGTATACGAATGAATACCTGTGTGTATATAAAGAAAGTACTTGTATATACTATGCTATGCGAACGAATTAATGAATCATAGATAACATATGATTCTCACATCATGCATGGTATGTCAACCGTAATAAATAGACTGGTAAATATGTCACCAGAAATTAAGAAAAGTGTCATACAAACTCTTGAATCAAGGGGAGTTTAATGATTAAAGGATGATCACGGTGTTACATACACCTAAATGAAATTGCGCAATGGTACGAACACTTGGGCCCTAGTAAAGATAAGAAATGATGAAGATAAGGAAAGTTTATAAGAAAGCATAATTGAATCATGCATTTATTTGAATGTTCGTGTGGGATTTATGGGACTTACTAGGCGTTAGCTCATTAAGTATTTCGTGTTGTAGGTATTCCGATAAAAAAGTCAGAATAAATCTTAATGATGAGCTGGCGGTCGGATGATATGTGTAGATTGGGTATGGAGTTTGCTACTGAATGTTTCCTCTGTGTATATATTAAGTTGTTTTGAAAATGAAATGTTTAAAAAGAAAAATGTTGTAAAAGTAAAAATAATTATGTTATTATGAATGTGTGAAAGTATTTTGGAAGTTACCAAAATTAATGAAAGTAAACCATCTATTTCAGTTTAAAAACAAAAATCTAAATTTTTGTCTTAAAGTAAGTAAGAAAGAGTTTTATCACGGCCCAAAAAGACAGGTTGTGACAAAATGTACTCGCAAGATGACGTGGACCACTGACTTTTGTGGGTCCAGCACCGATGTCCATTTGAACAAAAGGCTCGGGATTGCACAATCATAATACTCGCAAGTGCATTTAGCGTTTGTGTTTGAATTTTTAAATAAGCTATGAATAGAAAAATTAATCATACAAAATCGTGAGCCTTTGGTCATCGTCTCCATGCAACCAGCAGAACAAACATACAAAAATTTCATGGTTTTAGCATAGCAACTCTTGGCGCCGACATAAACACACTCGTTAAATTTTTCGATGTCATTTCGTTGTTTGAAGCAGCCATAAACAGATTTTTGCGTACAAAGCTGTAATTTTATCTGCTTAATGATATTTTTAACAAAGCCATGGATGAAGGAGTGCTTTTGATCAAGCCGAGTATGGGAAAATACTAATGGAGAAGAAAAAGGATAGGGAGAATTAACATCTAATGCTTGCACTAAAAAAGGTGCAACTAGTACATTCAATCCCACCATCAAGACTACTATAAGTTTTAGCATGACCTAATTTTTCCATAGCTCTCAACTTCTATACTATATCTTGAAGTGGTGTTTTAAAACCAGCTATATATATATATATATATATATATATAGGAATACCTATACTTCTACTTCTTTAAATTAAACAAATTTTGTAATGCAACATTTCATGTTTAACTAATTGAATAAGTGACAAGTACAAGTTTAACAATTTTGCATGCAGGTGTCTAAAGAAACCAACCAATTAACAGGAACTAATTTTAATGTCTCTTGATTCCTAATGAAAAGTTTTGGCGCATTTATCTTGCCTCTTCAGCGAAAGAGTGAAGAATTGTATATCTCTAGGTTCAAGCGGAGTTACACATGGATGAAGGTAAGTAGCCGCCTCTTAAAATTTTTTTTCTTTCAATATTGTATATAAATCTTATAAAAATTATACTTCACCTCCTTTAAAATTATATTTCTCCCCCTTAAAGTTCTATATCTCTTTTATTTTATTTTTCTTGATAATATTAATATATACTCCGCCATTTGACTAATTTTTTGGCTCCGTCTGTATCTAAGTTTAGGCGAAAATAATGTGGATCATGTATAGTGACTTTTGGCATCAAATCTTAGGATCAGTCGACCCTAGGAGAAAGTTATGGCCATTTGTTTTATAAGCATTCATCAAATTGGCTTCCGATTAGTGGGATGGATAAATCCAAAGTGGAAAGGTTGAGTCTAATCTTTATTGGATAATAAGAATGAGAAGTCGATTAGTAACTTTAATTTGACACACAGATTTTTTATTTTAATTTTCTATTTTTTAAGAAAAAATATTTTTTTACAATTAGTATGAAAGATATAATCACAAATTTTTTAGTTGAAGATATAATACACAAGTTGTTTTTTTAATTATTTTTATAAATGTCTGATGAAATACATTGAAATTAACCGATTTAAATCATCTTTCGGGAAAACCTTTATTCAGAAACGTAATTACTAAAAATTCGAACTCTTAATACCCACATGAAAATGATCAATATTCAACCAATTGGTTCACTTCTGCGTTTGTGCACATTAATTTCTTTTTTATCTTCCTTTTGAAAACTATAGATTTATTTTGAAATATAAAACAATGATTTATTTATTCTAAAGATTTAAACAAGGGTAATGTGGACTTTATAACTTATGAAAGTGATGTCATAAAGATGAAAAATAGTAAAGACTTTGACTTTGAGTGTGTCTTTACCGTTAGGTCAAACTTGCAAGCTGCAACTATTGTGACACTTTTGTTTTTAAACTTGTATTTTTAGACTATTTTGAAAACTATTAGTTCAACTTACAAGTTTGAATCAAATTTAACTTAAAATTCAAATTTTGTAAGAAAAACATCGTGACAAAGTTAATTTGGACCACAATTTTATAGTTTGAACTATTTTTTCAAACACAACATATATTATTTTTCTCATTTCTTTCTCCTTTCTAAAGTGGTTGGTCTTTGCCAGCATTATGACATATGGTTAGTGGTCACCCGCGAGGTTACTTTGGCAGCGGCTAGTTGTCAATTGTCTGCGACCTGGTCACTCGTTCGACCATGACCCATGTAGGTTTAAGCTCTTTTGGGTCTGTTGGAACCAGCACTTTCTTTGAGATATTCCTAGCTTGCAAGTACAACTATAGGAGACTCAAGCTAAGAAAATTTGTTAATAGCTAGTATGCGTACTTATGTATGGGCCACATTCTATTAATACACCCTGTAATTGTTGAATAATCGTAAAAAATTACATCCTCGACCCTATACGGTCTTTTTTTTATTCTTTCGATAAAAAAAGAGAAAACTACGTGGAATGACTCACATACATACTCCTTATTAAAAATGTCTTCCTCTTTTTTACTTTTCAAAATTGCCTCTTTTACATTTATTCCTTTTTAATATGATTTATCAATTACTATTTTACAACAATTACAATAAACATTGATCTAAATCAAACCCTAATTTGTTTCAAGTCTTCCTTTTGATCTCCCCCTCTCTCTCTTCCCTATTCTCTCATTTCCCCTCTCTATCCGATCGCTCTCTCTTTCCCCCTCCGCCTCATCTTTCTCTTTCTTTTCTGCCGCTCTCTTTTTCTCTCCTTCGCCTACCTTTTGTCTTCTTCGACCTCCACTGTAGATCAAGATTGTGTCGCCATTGTGATTGGAGATCATACAGATCATGATCTCTCTCTTTTGCATGGATCAAATTGTTGTTCTCCTTGTCGTTTAAGCCGTCCACCGTGAGAATCTCATTGTTCGAGCCATTAAAGCTTCCAAATCGTTGTTGAAGCTCTTATACATAGATTTGTGTTGCCCTCGTCGTCGTCCTCGAGCTTTGAGATATCCAGCTATGTTTTTGTGGCGTGAAGATCGAGGATCACCGTCATCCTACAGCTCACTTAGAGATCTAACCCTAGCATCCTCAGCGGCCCCATCCAGATGCAACCGGAATGAAACGTCGAAGTTGAAGCATCTCTGGCAATGCAAGAAGTCGCAAGAGATTTTAGTTTTTTTTTTTCTTTTCTATTTTTTTTCAAATCTAGATCCGATCCTTTCTTTTCATGTATTTTTTATCTGGTCATTGTGTTTGTTGTTTTTTGTGATTTTTTATGCATTTTTGTAATTTCTCGGTGTTGGAAACAGCTGTGATGTCGCCGATCTTGGAGGTTATCGATTGGTAACCACACCGGTATTAACTAGCCAGTAACCATGGTGGTATCTACAGCAGATATTGATGAGAATCTACAGTAGTTCCAGGACGAAATCAGGCAGCTCTGGCGATTTTTTGGATGGAACCTGTTAGATTTCGAGTTGGAATCTAGCAGGTTTTGATGCGTTTTGGGACAGAATCTCACGGTTTCGGTGATTTTTGGACGAAATCTAGCGGGTTTCAAGATTCTAGGACAGAATGACGGGTTCCATTATGCTCTACAACCCTCGCTGACAATCGAAAGTGGTTGGTGCTTTTTTGTTTCAAAAAATTTTGTTGGAAGCTGATATGTTCTAAGTTGAAACCTAGCATATTATAATCCAACACCCACGCCGCCAACCGGAGGCGGTTGGGACTTTTTTGTTTCAAAAAAATGTTAAAATCTAGTAGGTTTCAAGTTGAAACTTAATAGGTTACAATTTAGCATCCTGCTCGCGTGACTGGAGGAGGGTTCCACGACAGAATCTAGCGGGTTTCGGGATGGAACGTGGTGGGCTCTATTTTTGAAGGAAAAGTAACTTGGTCTTTTAATAAATCTTCAATTTTTAATAACGAGACAGTTTTAACAAGTGATTTGTTGGATGACATATTTAATAAGATGGTGTATTAGAAAACATTCTTTGCCCATAAAAAAAATCATCAATGTCACTCTGGCCCCGTTCCTCATAGTTTATAAAAGAATTTCAAAATCTATTTTTAAAGATTTGACCCAATTTTACAATAAAAGACGAGTCCAATTTCACTAATGTTGTCAAAGATCCAACACCGCAAAACCCATTAACCGAGACTCATGAGTATCAAATCTGTGCACATTCCGGAAGGAGAACAAGGAAATGCATCTTTTGCGCCACCCAATTGGTAGTTGACACTATTCATAATCCAACGGTAAAATTACTAGCAAAAGAATTAAAAGTTGAAATGTAACGCTGTATGTAATATGTTTTATACTTCTCATGTCCGATCTAGTACAAGTGCCTGATACATGCTCTCTCTCTTTTTTTGGTCTTTTATTTTTCCAAACTTCAAAAGTCTCCTCTTCCTTCCAATAAGTAGCTGTGCCACAATAGTAATAAGCCTTCCCATAGCTTTTAAAGCAAACTTCCTGAAGCTCCTTTATCTTTTCCACATCTGTGAAAAACAAAGAACAAACATGAGAATCTTATGGGATATTGAATCTCATTTAAAGTTTTTCAATTGTATTCATCAAGAAAGGAGCTAGGCAACTAGCTAGGACAGAAACATGAATTCATAACAATAGATCGACATGGAAATCAAGAACTTGAATTAGCATAGCAATCCAAGTGACTGTTGTAAATACATTTTTCCGTTCGATCAATATCGCAATTTGATCTCATTTTTCACTCTGTTCACAAAATCAAAGACCCCAAACATTTTTCGCGACGGCGATGGAGGATCGAATGCTTGCACTAAAAATGGCGCAACCATGTTCATTCCCATCATCAACACTATCATAATTGTAACAACACTTGTTTTTGCCATTGCTCTCTACTTTTTATAGTTGGAGAAAGTGTGTTTTGTGAAAGTGAGTAAAAAAACCAAGAATTTTTATAGGAGCTAGACCTATTTTAGTTATGTATGCAAATTAACATAAAATTTTATGTTGTTTAATTGGTGATTGGTAGTTAGTTTGAGGGTGTATAGCGTCTTTACAAATGTCTAAGCAAGGGTTCATGTGTTTCCTGAATCCTAGTCAAAAGTTTTTATGCAAGTATCTTGTCTCTTTAGCAAAAGAGTATCTCCGTTTGTTTTGAGTATTATTTAGACTCAATAGACTTAAATTTTTATTCGAATATTAAGAATCTTTTGGAAACATGTTTGTTTCCCCGAAAATACAAGTCCTTTGAGTATCAAAAATTCAAGTTCTTAGAGTTCTTATTCCCCTTAAACTTTAAACTTTTGATACTCGGATATCTTTGTTACAGTAAAATTAAAATTCTTTCTCCTATACTTAAGAAAAAAAAATCATAACTTCTTCATTTGATATCCAATTGAGATGATTCTTTTTTCATTGTGTTCTTAGTGAAGAGAGGAATAAATTAAGATCCATATTGTATTTTTTTTAGGATCATTAACATTAAGATTTTATTAGATTTGTTAATAAATCAAAAATGATTTTCACTATTTTTCTAAACACAAATTTCAATTTTATTCCATACTCAGATTAAAACCTAAATGTATATCCAAACACGAATTCGGATAATAATTCAAATCACTAACTCAAATTCTAATTCAAATGACTAACTCAAATCAAATCACTAATTTGAATCCATTTACAAAAATCTCTAGATACAAGCAAAGATCAAGGCCATGAATGATGACTATTGGTACAAGTGTTGCATTTGAATTTCTTTCCCAAAAAAATCATACATTTCTCAAACATCATCCGGCCTTGGGGGAAAAAATAGGGTCATTATTATTTTTATTTGCATTCATGAGAAAGAGCTTCCACTGAGTAAAAATAGTTAAATGGATATTGCCGGATAAGTTTTTGAGTATGAAATGCATAACCAAGTTGCTAAATTGACCAAGTTGATTACTAATTTTCTATGTCACTTCGTAACCACAATAGATAGATGACTTTTTATTTGAAAAAAAAAAAGATTGTCCATTAGGGAAAAAAAAGAAATAAGTGTTTAGAAGGGCGCAATTAGAGGTATTGCCTATCCCGTATGCACATAATAATATAACCATGACAATCAATTTCCTTCTATTATAAGTCTAAAGTTTTTTAAGCCAACAAGCAATACGTATATTGGCAGGGCATCTTAGCCAAAGTTCTTAAGTTGAGCCACATGTTGATCAAATTGAATTAGATGTTGAATAATAAATATGTCGTGTTAGTCGTGCCGAGAGAGTTTAAGACAGTACAAATACATTTTTGTGACGGTTATTACAAGAAAATAGACTTTTAGTTATTATAGCTTTGGTAGCAAAAACCCTTATTTTTGGTAGTCAAAAATTTCTGCTACCAACTGCTACCAAATAATCGTGGTAGCTGAAAGTCAGCAGCTGAAAGTTTTTGCTACCAAAATTCTTTTGTTAGCAAAACATTCTACTACCAAAAATTGGTAGCCAAAACATAAAATTTTGGTTTCTAAAAGTGGATTTAACGTGTCATTTCATTATCAAAGTTTGGTAGCTAAAACGTTCTGCTAGCGAAAAAAACATAATCAACGATCAAAATTTGGTGCCAAAAACTATTTTTGGTAGCTAATAGCTTCCGCTACTTAAAAATTGTGGTAGCTAAAAGTTTTTGCTACCAAAAGATTATGGTAACAAAACATTTTACTACTAAAAATTGGCAGCCAAAACTCAAAAATTTAGTTTCTAAAAGTGGATTTAGCGTGTCATTTTACTATCAAAGTTTGATAGATAAAACATTTTGATAGTGAACAAAGTATAGTCAACTACCAAACTTTTGCTACCAACCACTTTAGTAGCCGAATGTTTTCACTATCAAAATATTTGGTCTCGAAAACTTGTTGGTAACTAAAACTTTCAGTATCAGCTACTAGAAATTTAGTAGTAAAATGTTTTTGCTACAAGTATATTTGGTAGCAGTATATTTTTGCGACCAAAATTTTTAGTAACAGATACTTTAGTCATCAAATAAGATCTGAATCTACTACTAAAAATTAAGTAGATATTACCCAACTTTCTTTCTTTGTATAAAATGTGGTTTAAAAAAAATCTATTTAACTTATAATTATATACTTACAAATTAAATTACTCTACAATATTATAGCATATACTATACATCATATACATATACATATACATATACATATATACAATAATTAGTAAAGCACATACTTCGTAGACGATAAGTAAGTGTATATCTAATAAAATGTAAATTAATATGATGTAAAACATATATTTCCATAAAAATAAATAGGTTATTTTAACTTAATTATGAAAATGAACAATTAAAAATAGACCTTTTGCAACCAAATAATTATTTGATATTGAAACGAGACTTTTGGTTACCAAAACTGTATTTTGGTAGTGGAAGGAATAAATTAGCTGCCAACTTTTGGCAGCTGAATTTGTAAATTTTTGTCCCATTTTCATTTGGTAGCAAAAAGCTGACTGGACTATTTTTTATACAACCATGCAATTTGTTTTAAATAATATTACTATTTTCTTTCTTATTTAAGATATGTTTCAACAATGAAAACAAAATAAAACATAAAGATAAATTAGAAAAATACATTTGAAAGATTTTTGCTACTACAAAATATATTTGGTAGCGACATTGGGAGTTTTTACTACTAAATACTCTTGGTCTTTGAATGCTTGTTTTTGAGACCACAGATTTAGTAGTAGAAATATACTTTTAAGATACCAAATTTAATTTAGTAGTGAAATCTTATTGACGCTGAATTATCTTACTTTGGCAACATGTTTCTGCTACTAAATAATTTTGGTTTTTGAAGATAAGTCTTTGAGACCAAAAGTTTGATAGCAAAACCTTATATTTTCATACCACTCTGATTATTTTTAGCTACTAAATTTATTTTGGTAGCAAAAGACATATTTTTTAGACCAAACATTTGGTAGGAAAACATAACTTTAGTAGTAAAAAGTCCTTAGCGTCAAATCATTTTGGCTTTGTGCCATAGTTTTGGCTACCAAATGTATTTTGGTAGTAAAAGGCATGTTTTTGTGACCAAATATTTAATAGAGAAAACATATTTTTTCTACCAAATTTGGATTAGTAGCAAAAAGTTTTTTGGTACTAAACCATTTTGACTTTGTGCCATATTTTTAACTACCAAACATATTTTAGTAACAAAAGACATTTTTAAAACTAAATATTTGATAGTGAAAACATATTTTTTACTGCCAAATTTGTATTGGTGGCAAAAAGTATGTTTTGTCTATTGATGCCCATGAATTTGAAAGAAAACAAGGTTTTTATCACTAAATATGGTCAATTATTTCTAATTGTTGATAATTTGCCGTTCACTTCTAAATTGTTCAAATATTGGACATCAATTTTATTTCACGAGGTCCGACGTAGTTCTCTCGAGGGGGATACATGTGCATTTGGGCCAACGTCTTTCATTGGATGGGCCTTCAACCATTTCTTGGTGAAAAAATTATAATAGTTGTCTAAATTATTGTTATAAAATTAAAATCTAACACAATATTTAAAATATATTAAAAATATTTTAATAATATTACATTTTGTACTATATAATTACATATAAATAATTTTAATGATATTATTACGAGACATTTATAAAATTTTTATAAATTAAAATTATATTTTAATTCAATAAACGTAGTTGTGCCAATTATCTCACTAACTCTTTCTTGGTCAGCAAAAGAACATGAAAATAATAGTAAATTACTCAAGAGACCTTCAACTTTTTAAAATGTACAAATTGATCCTTGATCTTTTAATTTAACCGAGCCTCTTCATTTGTTTTAGCAACAAAAGCACTTAATTAGTTAACATCCATTTAAAAAGTCATTGTTTCAAGTCACGTGAGGTGCAAACAATCTCTTTTTTAAGGGCATTTTAGTAAATGTAATTTAAAACTAACGTTAATTAAAAAAAAACCCCAAAAAAAAAATCCTTCATTTGCTCAGTCGTCAGTTCTTCCTCCAGTGTTCCTCACCCCTATGCAGACCACCACTTAGGAGTGATGCCGCTGCCGTCGTTTCCCCTCCACCGCGAGCCCAAAACACCTAAAGCAACAACAAAACCCAGAGTTAGCAAGTTTATATTCATCCCGACAAATCATCCCCCAAACAAGAATTGGCAAACCCAAATAAAAAACCTTCCCCTATATTAGATTCCATCATAAAAATTAACAAACCCAAAACTTAAACAAAAATCATCCTCATAATTAAACTCAAAGTTGTGAAAATATCACGAATTAGAATCTAATCCAAAATCCAAGAAAAAGAAGAAGAAAATAATCAATTTAAACACCGAAAAAAAAAGAAAAATTAAATTGATTTGGCACCTCTGTGTAATGGCCATTTGCCCAATTGTTCCCAAAGTCGGAATCGTCCTCAAAGATCTCCCCCGACGTCGACCCCTTCCTCACCCCTTATTTATTTACCCCAAGGTTCCCCCTCGACCTAATGGCGGCGCTTGTGACTTGTGGAGCCACGTAACTGTCGGAGCAAGCTTAGATGCGCCGATCGTGCGGTCGTGGTTTTCCTTGGTGGCACAAAGATTTGAGCTTGGCGGGGTTGAAGGGGGGAAAAAGAGATTAGGGGATGGAAGGGGTGCGAATCGGGTCGAGGGGTGCGGCGAGGGCAAGCTCGATCATGGGGCGGTGTCGTTGTCGGCGGTCCTCCTTGGCAGCGCGAAGATTGGAGCTTGGAAGAGACGACTGTGAGACGGAGAGGAGACAGAGAGAGATCGGACGGGAGATTGATAGAGTCCTTTTTTTTTTGGTGAAAAAACTGGTTATCAGTTTTAGTTTTTATTTTTTATGAATAAATTTTGGTATTTTTTTAAAAATAAATTTTGGTTTTTTTCTGTAAAATTTTCACATATGACTTGTAACAGTATGTTTTTAAATACATGTTACTTAGGGTAGTTTATTTTGATATTTAAATCATAATTTAAATTATTTTATTATAATATTTTTTTAATAAAAATTTAAATTTTTATTTAATATTTTGTTTAAATATTTAAACTAAATGAGGCTTTAATTTTATCTTTTTTGCACCTAAAAATAAAAACTTTTAGAAAGATTTTAGAACCCCCGGGGATTTAAAAAAAAAAAAAAAGGGGGAAAAGAAGAACCCGCCAAATTGGCAATTTATGCCTGGACTAAGGCGAGCATACACCAAATTAGCCCGGTAAACATCCGGTACTAGGTGAAACAAGCAAAATGAAAAAGCAAATTCCACTGTCGCATGGAAAACAAAAAAAATCCAGATAAAAAAAGAAAAAGAAAAAGGGCATTCCCCATTATAGCCAATTAGCTATAGCGAAAAATAAAAGAATTAAGAGACAGACAAGACACACTCTCCCTCCACTCAAAATCCTCCTCCTTCCTCACCACCACCACCACCACCACCACCTCTGCAACACCTCCGCCGACAAAAGGTTTCTTTCATTTCATACATAAATTAAGAAACTATATATATATATTTATTCTTTTCTTAAGATTGATGCTTATTTTATTATTCTTAATTTCAGTGAATCTCTGACCGCGAAATTTAAGGTGGTTTGAGCACAGGGTGTCGTTCTGTGCGCCGTTTTGAAGTGATTCCAGGACGGAGGGCCCTTTTTCTCACTTCAGGCGTACAAGCCTGATTCGTAAGCATTCCCTTGTTTGTTTCCGCTTTCCGCTTTCCGGATTCCGATTCACTCTGCTTTCCTCATTCCCCGGTTCCCCCATTCGTCAGAAACAACAAAGGAATCGTCTCTTGCAGGTAACTGTTAGTGTTAAGTGATCGGGAATCATTCTTGGGTTTTTGTTTAATCAAATTCGATTCCCGAATTTGAGTTCGATCCGTTCTGTGTAGTTGAAGAAGAGCCAAAGCGAAGATGTTGACATGCATAGCTCGCCCTAAGAAACTCGGCGACGACTCGCTGAGTCAGCCCGAGGAGTCTGACTCGTCCAACATGCCAAACGGCAAGCAGCAGCAAGCGGCGATCAAGTCGCTCACTTCTCAGGTACTGCTTTCTTTCTCACTCCTAAAATCTTACCGATTCTTCTCTCTCTCTTGATTTTTTTTTGTTTTTTGCAGCTCAAGGACATGGCGTTGAAGGCGTCGGGAGCGTACCGGCACTGCAACTCGTGCACGGGAACGGCGGCGAACCAGGGAGGCGGGCGGTTCAGGAACAACGGCGCGGAGTCGGACGCCGACTCGGACCGTTTTCGGTGGTCGTACCGGCGGACGGGGAGCTCGAGCTCGACGACGCCGAACAAGTGGGGGAAGGAGATGGAGATGAGGCTGAAGGGGATCTCGAGCTCGAGCGGCGAGCGGACGCCGGTCTCCGCCAGCGGCCGCCGAGTCGGCCCGCCGATCGTCTTCGTGGAGGAGAACGAGCCCAAGGAGTGGGTCGCCCAGGTGGAGCCCGGCGTCCTCATCAACTTCGTCTCGCTGCCACGTGGTGGGAACGATCTCAAGAGGATACGCTTCAGGTATTTCCACGTTTCTTGTTCACGCGATCTACGGTCGTGATTTGACGTTGGAGTCATTTCCATTTGATGGTCAGATGGTCAGCTTATCTGACGGTCGCTGTCGGTTCATGTTTGAGGTCACGCCTTGTTTGTGGTATGATGCCGTTTGCAGTGAATTTTACACGTCATTAAGTCTCTGTTTGCTGTCTTTGGGTTTTTTGAGTAATATTTTTAGATTTGTCACGTTTGGCTTTGGTTGGGTTGTGTTTAGATCCTCTGTTTAATGGCTTTTATAAAACAAAAACTTTCCCCTTTTCCAACACGAATCTTTGGAGAAAATGCTTTAGATTTTGTCATAAAATGGGTTTTTTAGATTTTGTTTTTGGAATGAAATATACCCCAAAAAAATTCTGTCTAATCTTTACTCTCGGTTGATCCTGTTAGATTTTGGCATAAATGAAAAAAAAAAAAAAAAGAACCACCTCCTAAATATGACTTTTTAAAATAATAAAAAAAAAGAGAGTGAGAAAAAGAAAGAGTGGCAGATTATAGTTTTGTTGGTTTTTGTTGTTGTTGTTAAATTATAGTTTGGTGCTTAAGAGAGACAAAAATATGCTATGAAGTATGAACCCATTTTAGTATATACCGCCCAAACACGACCTTAGGACATTAAGATCCCCTGCTTTCGTAAACTTCGTATGAAGAATTTCGGTGGGGGTCCTACTTGTCACAGTAATTCTCACGCCTCCTCATTAAAAGCAAACCCAATAAATAAAAATAAAAATAAAGTCCAGAAAAGGAGAAGTCATTGCGACAAATGGAGTGGTGGTGGGGCAGTGTTGATTGCGTCGGGAAGCTTTTTACTCAGTGTTGTCAGATGTGTCGGAGGAAGGCTCTTCCCTTTCTTTTTTCAATTCCCTCCACGCCTGCCTGTGCTTGATTCTCCGTGGCTTTGTCTCCTTCTATGACCATTTTTAACTTTCTTTTCGTCTTTCCTTCTTTGTTATTTGTCACACACCAAAGAGCAAAAGGCAAAGAACCATCTAAAATCACAAAAATGTGAACCTTCAATAGCTTTTTTTCTTGGCAAACAAACAAGAAGTAGGGCTCAGGCAGTCTCATTGTCATGGACCGTTTATATCATGTACTCTAAGGGACAAAAACAAATTTGGGTATTTATGGGTCGTTGGTCCTCATGTGACTTGTTATGCAAGTCCAACCAATGCAGATAGATTTTCTTCTCTATCTCTTTCGGAACTGGACATGGAATCGACGTTAACCTAAAACCAATGCCGATCATCCGAATGATTTTTTTTTTTTCCTTCTTCTTTCTATTTCGTTTTTAATTTCTGTGTTTTTTTGTTTTGTGTTGGTTGGTCGTGTAATTGTATTAGTGTTGATTACTTTTGGACCCCACCTAACTCTTGATGACTATGGCACTGCCTAAGGTCAATTTTTAGCCACTCTGTAACCACTTTATTCCATGCATCGATGGGTAAGTTTTGCCCTTTTTAAAAACTCTTAATTAATTCTTAATTATCATGTATGTCCTTGGTCAAAAAGTAGTGTGCCCAAGTTAGTGGCAATGGGATTATTTAAGAACTCTAGAATGAACAACTACCGTGTGATATAATGATAGCGATTAAGGGCCTTTTTTGAGTAATAGGCATGTAGACAGGTGAATTTGTAAGATAGTAACTGATTGATTTGATTGTCTTGCAAAATTATGTCATGACCAAAGGAACGGGGGGAAAACAAAATGATCAGTTACACTTGATGACTTTCATGCCTATTACATTGCCCATCACAATTTCCGTAAAGTATATTTTAAAATTACTAGCACTGTGCCACATTTCTATTCATGCTTCTCATACGATAATTTCATGGACATCAGCGATTCTTAATCATTGTTTTATCTTCTCTGATTAGCCGAGAGATGTTTAACAAATGGCAAGCTCAAAGATGGTGGGCAGAGAACTATGACCGGGTCATGGAACTGTACAATGTTCAAAGGTTTAACCGCCAAGCTTTCCCTCTTCCAACTCCTCCAAGATCTGAAGACGAGGTGGGATCCCAAGCCTGGTTAAAGATATCGATAGAAATTCGGCACGTCAAATATGCATCGACTTGATTCAATAACTTACATCAAGTCCAGACAAATTATTTTTTGGCTATACCTTCTATGGATTGAATTTTGTCCAAGTCTAAAATGATAGGTTCATATTTTCGCGTCCATGTGAATTCATTGGATGTTGTGCTGTGTAGTTATTATGTCATTTACCTCACTTATTTCAGAGCACAAAAATGGAGTCAGCAGAAGCTAGCCCCGTAACACCACCATTAACTAGAGAACGTTTACCTCGCAATTTGTACCGTCCGACAGGAATGGCAATGGGCTACTCATCTTCAGATTCATTTGAGCAACACTCGATGCAGTCCCGCCACTTCTATGATTCAGGTGGTATCAATTCCACACCTAAACTGTCAAGCATCAGTGGGGCCAAGACGGAGACATCATCAATGGATGCTTCTATAAGGAGTAGTTCATCTAGGGACGCTGATCGTTCAGGAGAGCTATCCATTAGTAATGCTAGCGATCTCGAGACTGAATGGGTTGAACAGGATGAGCCAGGGGTTTACATCACTATCAAAACATTGCCAGGTGGCAAACGGGAGCTTAGACGAGTCAGATTCAGGTAATGATCCTCGCCATCAGAAGACTTCAGTTCTCGATTTATGAAGTGTAGTTTGCTAGTAGCAAATTAACCGAGTTAGTTCAGGAATAGAGACTAATATATCTACCTGACATGATCAGAATAATTCATCTTCTTTGCTATTACAGGCATTGCTTAATTATTTAGATGGTATGGAAACTTGAAATACAGGGAGGGGTAGGGGAAGTAAATTCTGGTAGATGAACTCCTTTTAACATCTATAACTGCAGAAAACATCCGACTTAAATTTCAACCAGTGACATTGTTGTTGGAACTTTATTGAGACATAGCCCTTCATAAAGAACGTAGTTTAACCCCCCATTTGATTAACGTGGATTTGATGTGTTTCTTTTTTTTCTTTCTTAATTATATTCAGATTACCCCTTTGTTGGATAGGACAAGCGTAATTTGATTTTGAGCATTGTGGCACTTGAGGTCAAGCATAACTTGTTTCTTGATTCTTTTCTTGGTTGCTGACTAAAACGCGATCTAGGACATGTTACCTTTGCATTTGTTTTGGTACTGGAGCCCGCTGGACTCTTGAGTATCCGAAACAAGGTTTTTCAGGCCAACTGTGAATCATCCCCTTGTGTCTTCCATTTGCGTAGCTTTAAAGCATAGTCTGTTCAACTTCATACAAATGATAACTTGAATTGTCAAACACAAGGGACACCATCATCAAATAGAAATAAGACATCATTATCATTTAAGTTGAATAACGTGCTTTTCCTAACTCTCTTGTTTTCTTTGGTGATGTACGTCTGAAACAATCCCATGAGTGTGTCAATGTGCTTTTTCTTTAGACTGCTGTTCGTCATTACTATCTCGAACCGTGCTCTGATATAATCTCGCTTTGTTACAGCCGGGAAAGATTCGGGGAGATGCATGCTAGATTATGGTGGGCAGAGAATCGAGCAAGGATACATGAACAGTACTTGTAATATGGAACGACTTTAGCTGCCGGTTCTTCCAGAGTCCAAAGGTGGTGTTATTTTTAATTTTGTCTATCTTATTTGTTTCGGAATCGCCATACTACTAAAGGCCTTGTCTATAGAATCTCAAAATGGGTGCTGCTGGTGCCTCTGAATGTTCTAAGCTCTGCATACACCACTAAAAAGAAAATTGCAAGGTGACTGTATGTTCTTGATCCAGAACATTCTCATAGGATGGGGTGGTAGATTACTGCTGCCACTACTATTATTATTATTACCACTACTATTTTTTTTCCCTTTTACCTATTCTTATTAAGTTTATTGGTGGGTGAAAAGCGTCGGTTGTATTTGAATTTGAAACTTTTGAGATGTCAATACCAATGAAAGTATATGTTCTCTTTCTTTCTGCTTCAACTTTGTTTATGGCAGACAGGCAAAAGCATGCTGTTCTCTAAAGCAAGTTACCAACATTTACTCTGAAGTTCCTGAATTGTATTTTTTGGATATTGCTCTCTTGTCCCTCACGAATGCTATAATTGCAAATTTAGCACATTCCTATCCAAGGGTGGAGATATTTAGTTTTATTGGCAAAATGACTCTTCATAAACTATAATTTGCAAAATGGCTTTGGAATGACCTCACGTGATTTCAAAACAATTTCCGCAGGACCATATAGTGGCTCAGTGCAAAAACGGACGAGGATGTTTTGTTAATTTACATTTTAAAACAGTAGTTTTAACATCTTCTCTTCAATCGTACAATAAAAATATTAGAAAGGTTTATCTCTACCAAAAGCGCGAGCAAACTGTTGTTGTCGAAAAAATAAAAATGTTCATTAATATCATCGAACACTCCTTTCAAATCGGAGAGATACTGTATAAACACGTACTATTAAAAAAATACGTTCGTAGCCTTACGAACTCAAGGACAATTGTTTTTGGCAGCAGTGGTTCGTATTATTTTTTTTTTGTTATAAACAACGTAAAACTCTTACATGCTATAATAATAATAAAAAAAATCATTACAATGTAAAGTTTTTATATGTAGTTTTAACCAACTGTTTTAATCACTTTGTCAAACACCTTATAAGTTTATGGTCTATTCTAAGACATGGTTTGGGATTTTTGTCCTTTATCAAATTAGTTATCGTTTTTTCTAATATTGCTTAGCTTATGTCGTTCTCCGTTTCAGTGTCATTTGTCTTGTTGTCTTTTTGTGAAGTCTTGTCGTTTTTGTGCGAAGCTATCTGATGTTCCGACGTCGTTTTAGGATTTTATTTGTTGTCGTTGTTATGCTGATGTCATTCCTATCATAATGTCGTTTATCTGGTTTATTATTGTTCGTATTGTTGTCGTTTTATAAAGATTGCTCTTTTAGTTTCATGTCGATTACGTTGTAATGTTGCTCCTGAGATTAACCTAGTTTTTTCCAGTCGACGTCATTCGATTAGGGGTAAACAGCGGACGGTTTTGCGGTTTTTGGGCGGGTGTGGGTCGGTTTTTTTTAAGTGGCGGGTTGGCGATTAACCAACCCACAAACCGCCCATGGAATGGCAGGCGGTTTCGGTTTGGGGGCGGGCGGGTGAGGCGGGTTGGGTCTACACTAATGTACAATATAATTTTTTGAGCTCTTTTTTATTAAAAAAAAGTGAAGAAAATTTGTAGAAAATATAAGACGATAATGCATGAAGCATTCTCAACAATAACCAAGTTTGACGCCTAAAGACAATAACCATATTCACAACAATTAAGAAACATAATCATTCATTGCAACAAGAAACATCAACTACAGATGAAGTGATGAACAAAGTCAAGAATTCTTGTTCTTCCATAAAACCTATTCATTGGGTTCGAAAATAACATGATACTACAGATGAAATGATGAACAAAGTCAAATGTTCTTTTTCTTTTTAAAGAGTGAGGAGTGGGGAGGTTTAGATTAAGATTTTTTTTTTTTTTTTAAGAATTAGGCGGGCGGGTTCGGGTTGAACCCGCCTCCTAAAATTTAAAACCGTACCCGCCCGCCAACATATGTAGGCGGGTGGGTTGAACCCGCCAATGGGCGGGTTGAACCCGCATAGTCTTTTTTTTCGGGCGGGCCAAGGGCGGGGGCGGGTGCGGGTGGCTGGCGGTTGCGGGACGGTTTTTGTGCACCCCTACATTCGATGCTCTATTTGATTTCATTCACTGTCGTTTTTCAATAGATTGTTATTTTTAAGTTTCTTGTCGTTTAAAAGTTGGGAAGATCACTATTTGTTGACGTTTTCACGTTAACCTCACTTCGAGGAATCGTTTGATGTCGTTTGAAGATTTTCCCCTATTGTCAACTTTACTGTCATTTAATGTTTCTTGTCGCTTTAAATTATTCCCGTTTTCAATAATATTTTGGGGTCGTTTGGTATTGTTTTCAAAATAGGTAAAATATTTTTGTTTAAAAAAATGAGAATTTTTTAAGAATTATGCTGATAGTGTTTTTAAAATTTTTGTATGAAAAAACGTACAAAAACATTTCCAAAAATTCTAAGAACGAAACCAAACGGTTGTCATTTTTGTGTTGAAGAAGTTTCTAGAACGATGTCATTTGAATGTTTGTTCCTTTTTTTTTTTTTTCAGTCGTGTGTCACTAAAGTCGTTGTCACATGTTTTATAAGATGTTTGACATTGTGGTTAAAACCATTAGTTAGAACTGTAAACATTATAACATATGAAGCTTTAAATTTTAGAAAATTTTTTTTATTGTAACATGTGAGAATCTTAAACTGTTCTTAACTGAAAAGTTAGTTAGAACCAACTTTTTGCCAAAGAGAGGATTATTGTTTTGTTGAGCTTGTTGTCTTTTTGATCTAAAGGAAGAAAAAAAGGTTTGTTGTCTTTTTACCTGTTGTCCCTTACCAACGCCATTGTTGTTTTGGTTTTCTATCCTCTTAATTGTTGCAGCTTAGTATAGTTTTTTTTTTTATTATTTATTTTATTGTCGTTTTAGCTTTGCCGTTTACAACGTTATTGTCCTTTTGAAGTGGTTGTCGTTTTACGTGTAGTGTTACTGAGTTTATTGTCGTTTTTACGGTGAAGTCTTTTATTGGATGAATTTTTTTTATTTTTTTTTGTCCTCTTCTCAAATTTATTGTAGTTGAAGGTTTCGAGGTCTACCGTCTTCCATCCGCTGGAGTCGTTTTTTGTTGTTTGACTTTTTGTCATTTGGCACTTCACTGTCATTTTTAGTTCCATGTCGTTCTAATTTGTTTCCTTTGCGACATCTATGTCATTTTCTGTCGAGGGTTTTCAAGGACAACGCCCGTTTGTTTATTTTGTCCTTTTATCAAATTTATCGTCGTTTTAAGTATTTAAACTGTTGTTGTTTCATGTTAATGTCCTTTTTTTGCTCACTGTCGATTTCGTGTCGTTTGTTACCTTTTTTTATGACCTGTCGTTTGTTGCTTTTGCTTAATCTTATTTTCCCTCAGGCCTCAAGTAATCTTTTTTTATTATTATATATATTTTTTAAACCAACTAGGTGATAAAAGGTTTTTACACAATCATTTAATTCCAATAACAATAACAATAATAATCTATAAATTAAAATAATAAAAAATAATGGTGATTTCATTTTGAGGTCAACTATCTTGATATTTATCTCTTAAAATGCTATTCTTTTTTTTAGAGAAGGACAATAATGTCTTTTGGAGAACTAAGTTCAAGTGAATCTTACCTGGGGATAAATTTTGTGTGATCAGAAAAATATATAAAATAATAATAAAAATTTTAAAATCACAACATGTATTTAAGCATTTTAATTAAACGCTTGTGAGATTTTTTTTATTAGCCCAAAATTATTTGTATATTAATCATACATTTTCACTGAATATGAGTATTTTTTTTTGGTTATCCAAAACTACCTGGTAAAATATGAAATAATCTCATCTCTTTTTCCATCTTAGTCAAATGGGCAACTTACAAGAATGCCTCTTAAAGAAGCATATTTTCAGGATTGTCCTCCTAAAAGCTCTTTTTAAAACTACCCTTTTAATAATGAAAATGTGATATATTAAAATCTAAGTTACCATTCCTCTTGAAATGGAACCTGTCAGGTTTCATCGTGAAACTCGTCAGGTTTTGTCTTGGAACCCGTCTTTGGTAGCTGGAGCGGGTTGTAATCTACCAGATTCTAACTTAGAATACCATATTCTAATATTTTTTAAAACAAAGAAGTGGCGACCGTCTCCAGTCGCCGACATGGGTGATGGATTATAACCTGCCAGGTTATAACTTAAAACCTACTAGATTCTAATATTTTTTTGAAACAAAGAAGCGGCGACTGCCATCGGTCGTCGACGCGGGTGCTAGGTTCCAACTTATAACCTACCAAATTCCAACTTTGTTTGAAACAAAGAAGCGTCAACCGCTTTCGGTTGCCAGCTCGAGTGCCAGGTTGTAACCTACCAGGTTATAACTTGTAACCTACCAGATTCTAACATATTTTTTTGAACCTACTAGATTCCCCCTCGGAACCCGTCAGTTTTTGTCCTCGAACTAGCCTAAACTTGCTAGGTTTTGTCCCAAAACTAGTTAAAAACTGTTAGACATGTATGCCATAAGGAATAAAAATGTAATACGTTTTTTGAGACATTTTTTATCAATAAAGAATTTATTCATTTATATATACAAAATCTCGTCCTCTTTACGTTTATATTTGTTGAATGTATGATAAGCAAGCAGTAGTCTGAGACTCTCAGTCTAAACCTTAAGAATTGGGCATATGATAGACTGATTATGCGGAAGACACGATTCTTAAGGTGACGGTCTAAAACATATGATCCGTAATCGAGGGAATAAAGTTGGACGCTTTATTCATGTAAAGATTGTTATATTGTCTATATCCTTTTTGGGAGATGGTTTGTCTTGACCATCGGAGTTAGACTCCGTGAATAAAAACATTGGCGCGTTGTCATAGGTGACGATGTGTTGGATCGGGACATAAAGTGAATTGATTTGGATTAATAATTTTGTCTTGGCAAATTGATTCACTTTAGACAATCATTGTATTGTATCTTAATCCTGAGATGAATAGTGGGCCCGTTATCTTGATTTGTATCTTTTGATGTACCAAAGGTTGACACCCACATCTCAATAGTGGTATGCATGTCGGTACGTTGGAGGCATGACTCTTGATAGTGTAGACTTGTTATTCATAGATATGGAATCCACAGCTCCTCTTTAGGAGTAATGATATCCTCTTATATGCATTGTCCTGTAATTGGAAAACTGAAACGCTCAACCATTTGGATACATAGGTGTAACCGAATGGTAGACTATATTTGGATGGTAAGTTTTCTAATGGTGAGACAATGGAACGTAAGATAAAAATAATCGAGAAGGTAAGACAGAACTTGTCCTTAAGCCGATTATGATTTTTCATATGGGGATACGATACACTATGATATGTCATGGAGACTTAGCTACACGAGTTTCGTAATTCTATAAAGTTCGAGAGTGCAGCTCCAAGCTTTTAGTGGAGTAGCGTTGGAGTTGATAATTGTAAAATGTATATCTGGGATATTGGGTTTCATAATTATCATGAGCTTGAACTTTATAGGTCCATTTTGGTCCTCTTTGCTAGCTCACAAAAATCTTATAACGACACGGTGTGCTTTTCCAATAATTGGTGACTTATGTCGGATTTATTAGATTGGTTTAAAATTTATAAGAATCAAATAATTCATGTCTGTTTATTGGTTGAATTAATTTTGTAATAAAATTTATTTAAGATAAACTTGTTGAATTATTGCGATCAGATAACTCTTGTCTGTTTATCGATTGTTTTAATTTTAGACAAATTAGATCAAGATAAACTTGTAGAATTATTGTGAATTGATTTATTTTCTTAGAGATTATCTTGATAAAGTTTGTTTTGATCAGATAACTTCTCTATTGGGTTATTTGAATCAAAACTGAGACTTTATGTTTTAGAATCTCGGGTGGAAAATAAAAGATTCGTGGAGATTTTTTCTCAGGAGTTCGGCCAGCCGATTAGCGAGTGATAAGATTTCACGTTTTCACGTGGATCTTATCAGATATTGATCCGAACTTGATTCTGTTTCGAGTTTTTGAGACCTAATCTGATAAGGACTGACCCCAGGACCAATAGCTATAAAAAGGGAGTGAGTCTTATAATTTACTCAGATCAATTTGAGAGATTAAGAGTGATAAGCATCTGAAAACTCCCTGAGAGCTTTTGTTCACAAATCACGAACACTAGCTTTGGGTTCTCTCTATTGGTTAGAAGGAGAGTCACCGGTGGAAGAGCTGTACGTGTGACCTCACACTCACTCCGGTTGTGGATAGAGAATAACAAAGAAGACCAGTTAGTTGAGGCTTTTTTGGAACGTTACTTCTCTACACAGGTTATGGAGGTTCTTCGACACACAGAGGTTAGTAAGATCTGTCTAATTTATACATATAACATGTCAAACTTGTGTTTTAGAAAATACTCTGATGAAAATTTTTTAAATTTTCGCTGCACAACGTCTTTCCAACAGAAGCTGCATGATTCCATTTTAGAACCTGACAGGTTTTAACATGAAACTTGCCAGATTCTATCTAAAAAATCGACGAAACTGCCAGATTTCATCCTGAAACTTGCAAGTGCTGTCTCGAAACCTACCATGTTCAAAAAAAAAAAGAAGCAAAAAATACAAATGATTACAACCTGAAATGGAAATCCAAGGCTAGAACCTACCATCTCAAAGAAAAATAAGCATTTTTAATTCCAAATAGAAATTAAAACATCAACATTTTGATCTCGCCTTTGACAAATCTTGATCATTTATCAAAAAATTGAATCAACCAAATTTGAATAATCTTACACAAACTGTAAAATTTCCTTAATTAGATTACAGAAATAAGATTTCAATAAATTGACAAAAAGAAGAGTAAACATTAAATAGTGAAGTAACTTGGAAATCGAAGAAGATAAAACGAGCGAAGCAAAAAACAACAAAAACTCGTCAAAATCATTAAGGACCATCAAAATCATCAAGAAAGGACCGGCTGGAGCTGACCTCGACTAATGGGGACCGTAACTTCAACTCTGCGCTAGAATAATGGTGCGCGATTGCAGAAGACAGAGGAGTGCCTGATCGCACCCTTCATAGGCAAGAAGTCGTAGTCTCAGCGTCTCCGACGGCATCTTGATCAATTTTATTGATTTGATATGAGTCGGCCATCAATCTGGTCGTGAGAGCCTAAGCCGGCCGCCACGAGAGCCTTCTCCTTGCTGATCTGGTCAATTTTAAGGAGTCAAAGGCTCCACTCCGATCGTCCTCTTCCTCTCCCTTCGTCGATAGCCTTCGACTGAGTAAGTATAAAAGCACCACAACTTCAACGGACAGAAGGAGGGTAGATATAGGAGAGAGAGAATGGCACAGGGAAAGAGAGAAAGGCAGAGCGAAAAAGGGGGAAATGAGAGAGGGGCTAAAATAAAGAGAAAGATTTGAAAAGTGAGGGGGAGAGAAGAAAATGTGCTACGTTTGTTTAAACAAATTAGAGCAAAAAAATCAAATTTAAATCTAATTAAACAAAAAATAATCTTAAAAAGGACAGTTTTGAAAAGTAAAAAAAAAAAAAGACAATTTTAATAAATAATGTCATTTGAAAGGTATTCGATGAAGTTTTCTCCGGTCAAAATTATCCGTCTTAAACAAGCTAAAATTAAATAAACGAATGGACAAAAAAAAAAATCAAACGAAAGAAAATTGAATAATTAAAAAGAAAGTCCCCAATAAACCAAAAAAGAAAAAAAAAAAAAAAAAGGTTGTGCCGACTCAGGAGTCATTGACGGAACCATGTGACGTGGCCAGTGGTCTGCGTTCTCAAAACCCTAACAAGCTAATAAAGGGCCCAGATCTAAAACCATTCATCCAACGGCCCATAATAATCCAGATTCTCTTGGTATATATCCATCGCTTCCGCTTTGCGGACACCTCCCTCCTTTCTCTTCTCTTTTCTGCTCTCTCTGCTTCAAACTTCCAACATGGTAATCTCAAAATTCTTCTCCGTTTCAACTTTCGATCTAACTTTGTTTTTATCAAAATCGATGCATAGTTTCGTAAAGCAAAACTTCGTAAGACATTTCGTTGTTTTTGATTTGTTTATTGTGGGAATGATTTTTAGGTTCTTCAAAACGACATCGATCTTCTGAACCCACCGGCCGAGCTTGAGAAGAAGAAGCACAAGCTCAAGCGCCTCGTGCAATCCCCAAATTCGTTCTTCATGGTAATTCAATACTTATTTATCTTTCACTACAAAGACTACTCTTGCATTTATTGTGGCTTTCATTTATTGTTTATGAATAATACTTTGACTAATTCTGATTTATATTTGTTTTTCTTTTAATGAAGGATGTGAAATGTCAGGGCTGCTTCAACATGTAAGTTTCAAAAATTTTACCCCTTTTTTATTATATATTCTCTTGTTTTGTTCTTTCATTCTTTAAAAAAAAAAAAGAATGGAAATGATTAGACATATATAGTATATATGGTTTGGATTTGTATAACTTTGTTGTAGTTTAGTATATTATTTGGATTTGTTTCTTCAATGGGTGGTTGTGGATTTTTGATTTTGTGACAACTTTGTTGGCATGCAGAACAACTGTGTTTAGCCACTCGCAAACTGTGGTGGTGTGTGGGAACTGCCAGACTGTATTGTGCCAGCCAACAGGTGGGCGTGCTAGACTCACTGAAGGGTGCTCCTTTAGGAGAAAGGGAGATTGAAAAGTAATTTTTAGTTTGTTTTTCCTCTTGCTTTGGCTACGATGCTGATTATGGGAGAGAGAGAGTTCTATTTAGTTAGTTTAAAAAGGGATTGGAAATGTTGAATATCTTAGTATTTCGTTTGATATTTTGATTTTGGTTCAACTTTGTTAAAAACTTCTGAAAAATTTGATACTTTAGTTCAGCAATTTTTGTTTTTGTCGTTTTGGTGTACTGGTTGGCTTCTAATTTAAAGACCTGCATATTTCTTGTCTCATTTTAGCTCATCTGTTCTGCTTGACTTACCAGTGCCTTAAATTTGATTCCGTTCAAGTGCCATATAATCACCTAAGGTAAATTTCTCTGGCATTTTTGGTTTGGATGCCATTTGCTTTTTGACCAAACCCATGTTGGAGAGGGAAATTGAAGCTAGGTTTATTGTGTTTTCTTCCAAATGTGTTAATTTATCTATATAGAAGGTGATGATACCATAATAGAGATGTGATCCAAATAATATTCACAGTTAAAAGGTTCACTTCAATAAAATGTATTTATGAGTGCGTTTGGCAACATTAGAACTAAAAGTTGAAACAGATTTACTGTAACATGTGAGAGCTTTATATTGTGACCTATTTTTGATTTACATTGTAGTATATAAGAGCTTTATACCGTAGAAATTTGATTTATATAATTAAAACGATATTACCAAACGAAGCCTCTGTATAATCACGAACCATGTGAGATGTTTTGGGTGTTTTACTCAGCAAATGTTCTTTGTTTTCATGCTGGGCATGTTTCCTCCGTGAATGAAGAAGCTGAATGTAAGCATCCTTCTGTGGATCAACCTTTCAATGCCAGCCTAAGCCTCAATACAAGCCTAGTTTTTTGCTAAAACTTTCACTTATTTTTGCTGGAAAAAAAACTTAGATACCTGCAAAAGCGCTAGAAATACCGCTTCTGCTGTTCCGAGTTTTAGTAGATTGTCGAAAGGTATCGTTGCCTTGTTAGTTAAAATGTGATTTGACGTTCAAAAGCTGATTCAAAAGAGAGGGATAATGATTTGATTTGGTAAAGACGTGAAAGGCCGTTTCTTGGTGGCCAGTAACAAAATGGAAAATGATTGTATGGTGGAATCCAATTAGCTAAAACGCGTTTGTTTATTGAATATCTAACATGGTTGGTGATATTTCATCCATGATATTTTCGTACATTACATAAAGTAGATAGGTTGTGGCCATTGATTCTTCTTTATGGACGTGGGCTCCTGAGGTTAACATGTTTGTCCCATTGTGGATGCATAAAATGTTCTATATATCCCCCGATTGGGATAGCCTGTGTTTTACCTTAAACAACAGAAAAAGAAAAACATAAGCTAAGACTTTTAATTAGTATTTTAATAGTGCATAAGAGAGTTTTTTTTAAAAAAATTTCAAAAGAACTTATGAGTTTGTTTAGTTAAGTCAAAATTGCTTATTGGCATCAAAATAGTGTAATTTAAGAATATGAATAAAATTTTAAAATTTGTTATTAAAATAAAAGATAACAAATGTTAAGAAAAAAAGCTTTTCATTAGTACTTGTAAATTTTTTTTACAAGTACCTTTGGTGTGAGGTTTTTTTTTAGCTTCTTTTATAAATATTTTTAAAAGCTAAAAGCCGAACGAAGTACTTATAAGTAAAAGCAGTTTTAAAAAAGCCATTTCAAACTTGCTCATATATTAGTGGTCTATTGGATTGAAAGCATTTGAAGATTTATTAATAGTGTCAACAATCTCGTTTCATGAAAAACACTTATATATTATAGTATTGTTCCTCAAAATTGATTCAACTATAATGGGCAGAACACCTTAGGAGTTGTGGGATTCGATTGAACAATACTGGCACTCTTCCCAATAGAATGTCTCGATCAGGTACATGGGCTGGGTTAGATTTGGACTTGACAGCAAAAGCAAGCGCGAGAAAAGTGCCGGTCATCATTGCTCTTTTGCCCCAATGGGCCTTTGGTCTAGTGTAGTGGCTGTCGTAGGAAGAAAATTTAAAACACTGTCGTTTTTGAAAGAAGATTTTTGGTTTCGACTATTTTTGTTTTCCTTCAATGTTTTTTTTGGTAGAAAACCATTTATTGTTTTCCTTCAATGTTACCTACTTCTTTCTTGAGATTTGACGCCTACATTACCTTTATTTTTAATAAAAATTATAGTAAATAATATTTTTTTAAGACTTATTGTAGTAAATAGTTAGTTTTAAAAATATTTATAGTAAATGATTTATTTACCGTTCATATTATTAATCTATTATTTATTAAAAATATTTTTAAAACCTATTATTAATTTTAAAAATTTTCAAAAAATATGCTATTTTTGTCGTTCTCTCATATTTTAATTTATTTAGTAAGTAAACCATTGGCTTGTTATTGATAGTAAACCAGTGGTTTAAGGTGAACAAAAAAGAATTTTCCCACACAAACAAACAACTTAAAATTTACCATTAGTCCTTTTTTTGAGTAAACCAACGATATAAAAGGAGAAAAGAAAGACAAAATTGTAGTATAAACTAGCAAACCATTAGATCTTGCTCATGAGAGATCAATGTCGTTGGGCAGAGAAGGAGATCAAGGTCAACCTCACGTCGAGGGAGGAGATATAGACAAAGTGAGGAGATCAGTACCGGCGTAATTCCGAGGCGGTGAAGGTGAGATTGACGCGTCCTCACCTGCAGAAGGAGAAGATATCGACAGGGCATTGTGTAGTGAGGGGATTTGAGGGAAAAAGTGATGACAGAAAGAGATAAAATTTTTATCATCTTAAAAGGGATATTTTATCGGCTGTTTGGCTGAGTGGTGGGAACCAAACTCAGTTATGAACAATGTAAAACTCTCACATATTACAGTAATAATTAAAAAAATTTATACAGTATAACACTCTCACATGCTATAGTAAAAGTGGTTCTACCTAACGGTTTCCATCACCCTTTCAAACATTTTTATCTTTCTCTTTCCCCTTTTTTTTTGGTGAATTATAGAATCCTTATTATTTACCCTTTCTGTGGATCAATTCAGCAATTGAATGACCACTGATCATATACCAGAGTCGAAAGCTATAACCGGTCGACGATCATTGGTCATACACTAGCATCAATTGTTAGAGTTAGATTCAAAACTATGTGCACTAGGAGGGGCGATAAAGTTCTCCAAAATCAATTTTGGATGTTGGGGTTGAAAATTATTTTAACAAATGCACGTCTAAACACTAGTTTAAATCAAACTTTATATTTAAATTTTTGTGTACCCATGTAAAAAGGCACATCTATCAATCGTGACATAGACATACACTTCAATTAATAAATTGCCTTTGAGGTTCCTCAAAGCAAAGATGAATCATAATCCATATGCTATTAATTACATGTGAAGCTAAAGTAAGTAAATTACACCGCAAAAAGACAGTTGAAGCAGCTATGCTATACGAAAGTTAGAAGATTACATAAAATAAGATACACATTCGAACCAAAATTCTTGGTGTTAACTATAAAACATTTGAAAACGACAGGAACTGTAAAAAAAAAAATGAAAAAAAAAAGTGAATCATAAGATAAACCCGCCAACCTGGACGACCTGCCAACTATAATTCACCCGCACGCACGGGCGTTTCTTTTAATCTTAAATCCACACGCAAAATTTTCCCTCTCTCTCTCCTCTCTCGCTTTCGAATATCATTTCTTCAACTTATACACACAGGCGTAGCGCAAAAGACACACATGCCACGAGAGGAAAACAAATAAACAAAAAAGAAAAAAAACAGAGGATTCTTAAAAATTTTCTAATCTCTCTGTCCCTCTCTCTCCTCTGTTTTTTCTTTCTCTCTCCTCGCCTTGTTCCTTTCTTTGCTTTCACATGGATCTACGCTCATTTCCATTAATGTGTTTTTGCAGCTTTTGATGTTCTCAAAGCAGACAACTACAGCTCCATAACTCAAAACACAACTCTCACTTCTCTGTTCCCTCTCTCTCTCTCTCTACTTTCTCTCTCTAATTTCCTTTTGTAAAAACCCCTCTCTGTGTCGTAAGTTTGGCTTAAACATGTATAAGTTGGAGAGAGAGGAAGACAAAACAATCCCACCAAGAAGAAGAAGAACCCATTCTTTCTCTTCTTCCCTTCTCGACGCTATCTACCGTTCGATCGACGAATCGCCAAACGTTGTTGATCAAGAAGAAGAACAGGAAGACATGATGATCAAGAAGAAACAGAGCAGTTCTGGTTTAAAACAGGTCAAGGAGATCAACAACCTCCGACGAGCGATCATGATAGAGAGCTGGGTCGAGAAGCAGAGTATCCAAAGCTCCACGCTTTCGAATTCGGCTTCGAGCTCTTCGGAGTCGGTGTGGTCGTCTTCGGAGACGGATTCGAGCCTCAAACGAAGACCCAAACCGAAACCAAAGCCTGAGGAGAAGAAGAAGCGGCAGCAGCAGCCGGTAATGGAGAGCAAGCAACAAAAAAGCCCGAACCCTCGCGTGTTCTCGAAGACTAAGCTCAAGGCCATGAAAATCTATGGAGAGTTGAAGAAAGTGAAGCAGCCGATTTCGCCGGGCGGTCGAATTGCCAGCTTCTTGAACTCCATTTTCAGCTCCGGGAATGTGAAGAAGGCCAAAATGTGCTACGTCGGGGCCGTGGAGGACGTGAGTTCCGAGCATATTTCGAAACCGGTCTGCGTTTCGGCTTCTACTAATTTTTCAAGGTCTTGTCTAAGTAAAAAACCTTCTCAATCTTCAAGAGCTAAAAATGGTAACAATGGCAACAACAACAACAACAACCACAACAACAACAATAACAACAGCGACAACAAAAGGTGTGTGAGATTTTATCCAGTGAGTGTGATTCTTGGCGAGGATTCTTCTCAGCCTTATGATCACAAATGTGTTTATGACGATGATCCAAGTTTGATGCCCTTGTCCAGTATTAAAACTTTTGTTAAAAGTTCTTCCTCATTGAAAGAGGATCCAAGAAAAGGAAAATGTGGTGAGAGAGAAGGTCATGGTAAATTTCTCAGAAGTTTCTGCGATAATAATGGTGAAGCTGATGATGAAGATGAAGATGAAGATGATGATGGTGATGATGGTGGGAGTTATTCAAGTTCAGATCTTTTTGAGCTTGATCATCTTGTTGGGATTGGGAGATATAGAGAAGAACTTCCTGTGTATGAAACTACTAGTCTAAAGACTAATCAAGCCATTGCTAAGGGTTTGATTTTGTAGTTCATTTTGTTATCCAAAAATTAAAAAGAAAAAAAAAATGTAAGTTATTGGCAATGATTATTTATTTATTTTGGTATTCGATTCATGAAGAATTTTTTTTTTTTTTAGTTAATATTCCTTTCTCTATGTTCTAGCCATTGTATGAAAGTTCAACCACTAGGTTCAAGTTTTCTTCACTTTTGGTTTGATCCCTAAGTAAAGAAATTAATTAAGCAAACTTGGAAAAGGGTTGAGAAAAGTCATTCATATTGTGGCCCCATGAAAAAGCTATGAGCTGGAGAAGCGTGTGACCAAAACTACAGTCATGTAAACAATAATCACAAAATTTTTATTTAATTTAATAGTGACTAACAATGAGAGCTTTTGTGGATTTAGCGTCACCCACAAAAAGTGAAACTAAAAAGAGGGAAGAAAAAAGGAAAAAAATGAAAAGTAGAGACAAATCTTCTCTGCTATGAGATTGGAGAAAGTGAGATTTTTTTTTAACTTTTACACAGGCTTGGCACATGGCCTCAGCATCACAAAGTTAAAATTCTAGGTACCCTTTTAAACTCAAAGAATGGGAAATGATTGAGATCCAATAACTTTTGTTTTTCTTTGGATATTTGGCCATAATTTGTTAATGGGTAATAAAATGAGTCTTTTTTTTTTTTTTAAGTTACTTCTGAAAGGATTTCAAGATAAAGAAAGGGTCTTTTTCCTAATTTCTTGAGCGATTTGTTTCTTATAGGAAAAAAAATTTAACGTGCACATGAACAGGAAGAAAATGCAAATCCAAACATGATCTCAATGTGTCTCTGACATAAAAATAATGCAGTTGCATTATTCTTCATCCTGAGCAGACAAGTAGGGCCTCAAGTAAGGAATCTGAGAAGTCAAAATATAGCAGGATCATACATGATGGCAAATATGCAAACTAACTTTTTTACGACCCCTCAAAGGAAAAAATGGGAAAAATAAAACAAAAAAGTTATGATCAAACTCAATATTCTTGAAATGATATGAGACAGTAGTGGCCTCTAGCGTTGACTTGGAACACCACCTCTTCATGACCTCCTTCTCAAAAAGAAGAGATTCACAGAGAAAAACAAATAAAGAGTTGGAAAAAATTGTCAAGAAGGTTAATTTTTTTCTGTTTTTTCTCTTAAGCAGGAGGGTGACATGTCTTATAGAGTTGATAAAATGTCATGGGGCAATAATTTCTATCTAATATTGTGTCATCATTTTAGCCTTGTGGACAAACTACCGCTCTTGATCTTATTTGACAAGAGTTCAATCTGGCTAGAAAAAGAGTTCCAAGACCTGCTATTATTAAAGAGAGATTTTCAGTTTTGATGTGAGATTGTCCCCAATTATCCGATAGGTAGGGTATCATTGATGTTAATCTCTCTGATTATAACTTGAATAGAAAATGAAAATATTTTTTTATTGGTAGATTGCATTAATGCACCTTTAATCCGTGTATATCGATTTGTACTCTCAACAGTCCGTTTGTTTCATAGATTTGAAACATGAACCTTTTTGGTTTAGAATGAGACATTTGAAAAGTGTGGCTTAAAAAATAGGTTCAAACTATTGAAAACAAGGGAAAGTAATCATGAATTTAAAAGAAATTTTGAATTCAAACTGTCACATCATGGTTTGAAATATGTTTGAGTTTTGGGTTGCCAAGCACTGATTTAAAGGAGATTTTGGGTATAGACCTTGTGAACCCTCCAACCAAATGAGTTTTTAATTTTGACATTTTAGACCCTAATTGTTGTCTATTAATTGATTCTTGTCATCGATTTGATTATCTTATCAAGAATTGTAGATTAAATTAGGGTCATAAGCGTCAAAACAAAAAAGTTTAAGATCCAACTTGCAAATGATGAAAAGTGCAAAGTATATACGTATAATAATTCAAACTTTTTTTAATCATTTCATTTCTTGAGTGCCAGCTAAGGTACCTTCTAATTTCTCAGTTCAATGAATTACAATTATTCTAATAATAAACCGCATGAGGAATGACACAAATTATAATTTCAATCATATTTGGAAAATGGAATGAGTAGGCTAGAAGATCTAATATTAAGGCTTGATAACTAGCAGAGATTGGCAAAAATTTTGAGAGTCTGCAATTGCAACCAACCAATCGGCCAAATATATATACACACACATACATTGTGTGAGTATATATATATATATTATATGGTTGTGTATGTATTGGTGGGGCATGTTTCTCACCAACCAAACACAAATCCGTGGCATATACCATAGAACAGAAGTGTGATTTACGACATTTGCATGTGTCCCAAATAATTATCCAGAATAGCTAACCCAGGACCACCGTACCAGCTATATCCTCACTTTCTTCTATGTTTGTCTTAATACAAATGATAATGCATTCTTAGGTTAGATACATATACCTCTTGCTCAGAAATCTCCAACTAGTATAAAATAAAACATTTTTAATGCCACCTTGCACAGACAGTTCAAGGCCCCTATTGGCAAAAAGGATGCCCCATTTGATTTTCTGCACAAAAAAAGCAGCTCTTTTATGAAAGTACATTAAACGTTTTTGTTTAGGATTTGAATTCAAAGGGCGGCTTGAGAAATAAATTTGAACCAATAACAATTTAAATTTTATGAAAAAAATATTATAGTGAAACAAGTTTGAACTGGATTTTTTTAGTTTAAACTCATTTTTTCGACGGAAGGATTTAATCCTACTATCTTCTCTAATGTAATCATAGTATAATACAATAGAAGATTCCTAACTTGGTACACACGAAATTTATAAATTAAGAGGTAAAGAATATGAAGCTTGACTTTGGAGGGAATAGGATTCTAAATGCTATATACAAATGGCATATTTTCCTTTTGACTTTTTTTTGCCTATTCAATTTATCTATAGCCTTGAAAAAATTTCAGTTCACGAATGAAGAATGATCATAACCTACAAACATTGCTAGACGTAAATTTCTTCGTAGCTGATAAATTTAACAAGAAAACAACTGATTGGCTGTCGTGGAAACATAATTCGAACGACAAGTGAATCAAAATTAGTTTGAAATTTAAATGTTATGAGAAAAAATACTGTAAAAAGTTAGTTTGAACTAAATTTTCAAACAATGTATGAAAATGTTATCCGTGTTTTAGTGCATAAAAATATGAAGTACATGTATACCTTTTTAGCAGTTAATTAATAATCATCGTGACAAGTTCATAAGGATCAATTATCCTAATTATCACTTCTCACTCTTCTCGTTCGGTCATCAGTTCATGTTTGTAGATAAGAATGGTGAAGAAAGGGAGAGGAGAGAGAGATTTATGGCTGAAAATTGGGTTTTTCATTGCGTTTGGAAGAACAGATCATAGAGGAGAGGGAAAGGAAGATATGGAAGAGACAAGTGTGTGGAACTTTCTTACCAAGAAGTGTGTGGAATTTATTTATATGGTGTTTAGAAGGGTGGTTAGAACAATTTTTACTGTAGCATGTTTTATTGTTACTGTAGCATGTGAGAGCTTTACATTGTTTACAACTGAGAAAGTGGTCCAATCCACAACCTACTAAACACCTTTTAATCTCTATTGGAGAATTTCAAGTGAGAAGACAAAATATCAAATGTAAAGTCACAATGCAACACAAACTTGTCCCTAAGACCTTAGTTGCAAAAATGTAAATTTTAGTAGAGTGAGTTGATAATTAGTACAAAATAAATTTTCTATGTCCCTTTACATTTAGTTGTTTCATTTGCTATCATATACCAACAACAGTGTATATAACAGACCTTTTAATCGTTTTTATGTTATATTCCCTCTAATCTCTTGCTATATATATATATTTTTTCTCTTAGTCCTACCAAACGATGGAACTAACGAAGTACCATTTGCATTTGATTAGTAGGAAAGAAAAAAAGAAAGAAAGATTAACATTTTCAACAACCCATCATGCCTTATTTACCTGAACTTCTCTTTTTTGTCTGAAGCCAAAATAAAAGAAGTGATATTAGTTGCCTCATTCATGTTTCCCCTCACAATATGCATTTTTTTAACATTAAATAAAAATAAAAAAACTATACATATATAATTGAAAAAATTAATAAAAATTAGTTCAAACCAATGAAAATTACTATGGTGGTATTGAAAAAGTAACCTATAGATTTATTAACGTGTTTGGAGTATTAATTATAACCAATTAGTTTGAATACTAGTTACAAACACTATAGTATGTGAGAGCTTTATATTATAGCTTATTTTTTTTTACATGATAGCATGTGAGAGTGTTACACTGTATTAACCAAAAGTGTTAGTTGAAATTAACAATGCCAAACACCTTATATATCTTTTAGCCACTAGATTTGTGTAAACAAAAATTAACCAAATTTAACCGTTTAAAAACATGCATTATTGGTAGAGATTTTACCAGAGAAAGATCCCAAGACAATTCCTAAAGGTGTTGATCCGAGTAGCTCGGTTCACCCCATACGAGCCAAAAAGAAAAAAATCAGGCCCCCCAATTAATGAAAAGGAGGGCTCAAGCCAACCTAAAGCGCTCATAGGCCCAGGATCAAGCCGTCCCAATTTTTTATAAAAGAAATCACACTAAATAGCCACCGTTAAGCAAATAGTGCACTTTAAAAAATATTGTATCGAAGTAAACAATATTTTTGAAATCTTGAACTATTTTTAAACATTTAAATTTTTAATTTTATCTCACTCTTTTTCTTCTTCTCTTTCTTTTTGTTTTCGTTTTTTATTATTTCGTGTTTTTTTTTCTATATTATTCTATACAAAATATATATATTTTTAATATAAATAGATTATTTACTAAATATTATTATATTTTAGTCTATTAATTTTTATTCATGATTAAAGATTGACTAATCTCTCATTCTCCCTTTTTATAAAGGAATTATAAAGAAATAAAAAATGTATTTAACAAGCTCAATCTTGTTTTAATTTAGACCTAAATCTTCGACTTAGCCTAACCGAGGCTAAGGCTAAGGCTGGCCTACCCAACCTCAATTCATAACAACACCAAAAAATCTTCTCTCTCGCATTTCCCCCTCTCTCACTTTTTCCCATGGGTATCTATCGTATCGTATCAACAGGCAATAAGTAGCAAACGACATGCACGCATGCAGGTACATCCGCACGTGATTGCACGGAATTTTCCTCTCTAGGGTGACCCTCTCCCACGTGCGCTCCGCTGCCTTGTTGCCCCGTCATTCATTTATTATTTATTTATTTTTTCTTGATAATTGGCTGATCTTTTCCTCATTTCTGTCAGGAAGGTCGAAAGTAAAAAAATTAAAAAAAAAAATAACAGATCAGCTCACACAATATGAAGTCGCGACAAAGAAAAGGTGAATAGCAGGGTGCAGAATTCTTTTACGCGCGTGCCGTGAATCCTCATCTCTACACAAAGGTAAACTACTGCAGTCTTCAGTGCCTTGCTTTGTGTCAGAAAAATATTTTACCCGATTTGTAAAAATAGAAAAAGTCAATTTGATGAAAAAAAATTGAAAATATAAAAGAAAATAAAAAAATAACAATAGTAATTAGGGAAGCCTCCCTCTTTTATAACCGTAAAAAGTGGAGGGAAAAGGGACTAATAGCCCTTTTAGAGAAAGAAAACCTTTATGATACTTGAAAGAATCTTTATATCCTTCGTCAAAAGGACTGCCTCTAGATTTTCATATCACTATCTCTGTTTAGAAATGCAATCGCTTAGAGTTGTGCATAATAGCAAGAACAGACCAGTCTAACCATTTTTTAATTTGTAAATTTAGTGTCACGTTAGTATCGAACATTGGTGGTTTGAAAGTCGATCAAATCACGCAAATGGAAGTTCTGATCTAGCTTTTGAATTTAAGTTCAGTTAAACCAAATGGGACCATTTAAAAAATATATATAAATAAAATAAAGTAAAAATGAGACCAAACCTAGCCATTTTGTAAGTGTCGGACTTTATGTATATTTTGGATGGTTCTAATCCTTCTATTTAGACTTTAACTTTGTTGTTGTTTTAGACTTGAATTTGGATTACATGTAACTTTTTATTTCAATTTTGAGAAATACGAGAGATAGTCATATTAACATGCATTTTTTCATGGTTTCAACCTTCAAAATACTAGAATCACAAAAATTAGAAACATCTAAAAAAACAAAAATCACAAAAGAATATTTTAAAAGTTTAGTTGAGTTGTTGCTTTTTTTGGGCCCACAATTAGGTCCAATTGTGAGCACAAAACCTTAGTCCAGACTGGATTGAACCTCCATATAATGATCCGGCTCCCCATACACAGCCGCCTGATTTGGTTTGAGTTTTCTCCAAATTGACAAACAATCCAGTAGTTTGCGACCAAACCAAACCAAACCGTAGGGTTTCAGAAAAAAAATTACAATAAACACCCAAATTACTGTTATGAAATTAAAATTTAAAACAATATTTAAAATATTTTAAAAATATTTTTAATAATATAGTAATTATTTTAATGATATTATTTTAGGACATATATAAAATATTTACAAACTGAAGTCTTATTTTAATTCAGTAAACATAGTTAGACTATTTATCTTGTGAACCCTTTTATTTAAGCCCAAAAATTTCATGGTTTACTAACGGGCTACAATGAGTCCAATCGGTAAGAAGGCAAACAGAGGAGTAAATTTTAATATTTTTTTTTTAACTGCTGCCTATTTTGTTCAACAATTTTGTCCTCCTCTTTAATTCATATTATTTTTCTTAATAAAAAATATTAAAATGCTCTTAGTTAATATATATTTAACCCCTTCTAAACCCAAAATACTCTAAGACGTGCATATATTTATCAAAAATGGTGCGTGACTTTCTCATGGAAAATTGAAAAACAATAACCACAGAAGTAACATATTCCCCAAATTGACCGGGAAGAAGAGAGATTTCCAAGCGCGCTGAGGAAATGATCAGCTGGGGCCTACCTAAAGGCGCGCCACGTGTTAAGACGAGTGGATGGTTCGTTGATGATCCCAATCCTCAACCGATACAATATACCGCGTAGGAGTTGGACTGTCAAAAGTCTTTTCCTTCCTCCATATCAAACCAAATCAAACCAAGAGCGACAAAACGCAGAAATACTTGCAGAGAGAAAGATACCATCCGATTGGATCACATCACAGACAATCATCGGAAAATTCAGATTGCTTTTCGGCCGTCCGATCTAGCCCCAATGAGTTTTCTCTTCGGCAAGCGTAAAACCCCCGCAGGTCTGTCCAATAATCCAACTCTCCTAATTTTATGTGCTGCAAATTTGTTTTTCTACGGTTTTAGTCTGTTGATCGCATGAAATTTGCTGGAGCGATTGTTGATTTTAGGTTCTTTTGGATTGTCTGTTTTACTAATGATTTGAGTTTGTGAGGAATTGGTTGAGAAATCAAAGAAATTGAGTTGAATAGCGTAGAGAAAAAGCTTTTATTTGGCGATAAATATTGGGTTGTCCTAGATTTTTGGAATGAACTACGGTAATTGATTTAATTGTATACATTTTGATAGTTTTTGTTTTGATTTTGATTTTTTTTTTCAATTACTATGGAGGATGGTTTGTTGTAAAGTTTGCTTCTTTGAAGCTCGATTAGAGTAAGGTTAAATTAATTTGAAGTTGCGATATAATTTTCTCCAAATTCTTTGTGGCACAATTTTTTTATTTTTTTATTTTTGATATGGGTATATATCTACTGGAAATTAGGGGTATGGCCATATCTTGACACGAATTAGGATCAAGTATAACAAGTCCGACTGTATGATTTGTAGATTATCTAGATATTAGCGCTTTAGAGCTTGTTTGGTAGAAGGGAAGAGGGGAAGGAGACAGATGGGTGGGCGGATTACTGGAATGATTTTCAGACGATTTGTAGATTATCTAGATATTAGCACGTTAGAGCTTGTTGGGTAGGAGGGAAAAGTGGAAAGAGACAGATGGGTGGGGGAATTACTGGAATGTTTTTTGGACCTATGAGAGGAGGGAATGGATTGGGCGAAGGATTAAAAATCCTCAAAAAAAAAAAAATCAAATTTTTACTCTGCCAATATTGAGGAATTTTAGGAGGGAAGCCATACCAAACACAATGAGAGAAGGCGCATGTCGTATTCGAGGTCTTCTCTATATTTCCATTTTCTATTACTTTTTGAACAGCCAAATGCTTGGTATAGAAATATTTTTTTTCATTTGGAGTTCATTGTTTTTATATTATATTATATTATATTTTTTAATTTCACTTGGCATTGTTATTTGTATCAGTACATAGTTAAAGCTACTGTTTTTAAGCTGAGACTAAATAGATGGGTGTGATCTCAGAACTTCTGCGGGAAAACAAGAGGATGCTTGATAAATCTATCAGGGAAATAGAAAGGGAGAGGCAAGGTCTTCAGGCACAGGAGAAGAAACTAATTATGGAGATCAAGAAAAGTGCCAAACAAGGGCAGATGGTGTGTTCGTTTTCTAATCCAACTCTTACAAATCTGATTCAAAGTTTCATTTCTTTTGTTGTATATTCTGACACTCATTAGGATTCTAGTTCAGTAGAGACGTATTGACATCAGGCTTTGAAATGATCTGTCTTGTGGTTACATTATCCAACTATATTTTTGATGTGGTTGGTATTGTTGCAGGGAGCTGTGAAAGTTATGGCTAAGGACCTTGTTAGAACACGACACCAAATTGAAAAGTTTTACAAGCTCAAATCCCAACTCCAGGGAGTAGCTCTCAGAATCCAGGTAATATTTAAGTTCATGGATTTCATCATTGGAAACTAGGAAAAATGTAGAAAAGCTCTGCTCTCCTATTTCTGGCTGTTCTCATCTGGGAATAGAAAATACTGTTTTTGCACCCCCCAAACCCCCACCCCTCCTTTTTTTCTTTTTGGGCTGAGCCTTTTTTTTTTCCTACTTTCCTACCAAGAAAGAACGTTGAAATCTTTCTATATTTGGAGATGAGCCAAACTAAGTTTGTTCGATTCAATGCTTTTGCTTGATCTCTATCTATGGTACTTGAGGTTTTGTGGTTCTGGATTCTCAACTTTTATTGAAGTTTATATTCACTACTTTGTCGTTAAGCCATATTCTTTATTACTTCCAGACATTGAAATCGACCCAAGCAATGGGAGAGGCAATGAAAGGTGTGACAAAGGCAATGGGCCAAATGAACAGACAGATGAACTTGCCATCACTGCAGAAGATTATGCAAGAATTCGAAAGGCAGAATGAGAAGATGGAGTTGGTAACTGAAGTGATGACAGATGCCATCGATGATGCTTTGGAAGGGGATGAAGAAGAGGAGGAAACTGAAGAACTTGTGAACCAGGTGCTCGATGAGATTGGTATCGACATCAACCAAGAGGTACGTTTCTCACTATTGCCTTTTTATTTTCTTCGTGAAAATCGCACGCTATGCATAATTGGTGATACCTTTGATTATATCAGCTGATTTAAAATGTTAAGCTTGTGATAACAATTATTGATACGTTCTTATTTAAAACGCACAGCTTGTCAATGCACCATCAGCGGCTGTTGCCGCACCAGCTGCCAAAGCCAAAGTTCCACAAGTGGAAACAGCAGGGAACGAAGAGAGCGGGATCGACAATGACCTACAAGCGAGATTAGATAACTTAAGAAGGATGTAGTATTCATGATGATTTGTATACTCTATTGTCATCACTTCTACCATTGTACAAAACGAGGACTCATCTTAAGCGTGTAATATCTGCGATTATGGCAGAATGTATGGATTCAGGATTTGGAACACGAGCATTTTAATAAGATTTGCATTCTGCAACTATATGCTTAAAACATGCGCGTGTATCAAGAATGATAGAGACCCAATATTACAATTATATTTGACGCTGAGAACCGAAATAAAATGATAATCTGTAAACTTACCTGGTATATCCAAAATCTGTCGAGAGATTTTCCTATTTGTATTTTCTAGTCTTAGAAGTTTATTTCTCGTTAACATTATCTCTGATTGTAAGAAAACAAAAATTAGCCTAGGAGATCGCATTGGCTATGTGATGAACTTTTCAACACTGAACTTTTCAAAAATAAACGAAAATTCTACATGTTTTTTATTCTCAACTCGGGAGTTTGGTTTCAAACTTTCATGCAGCTGAGTCTGTATCGTTGTCCCACATTGGGAAAACATAAAAGGGGAAAAAAGGAATACTGTTGTGAGGAAGCAAAGCCTAAATCTTGGGACTTTCATACTTTTCTCGGCCTTTTGGCTAAGATCAAGTAAGCCTGGTAAGCCTGCTATGGGGTGCTAAATTTGTGTTAAATTTTTAAAGCTTTCTGAAATAAATATTAAGTTTAGAAAATATTTATACTAAATAACATATTTTTGATGTAAATAACTTATTTATGGTGTAAATAAGAAATATTTTCATTGTAAACAAGAACGCAAGTACATTATTTACATCATAAATCTATTTATTGTATACATAAAAATTATTTATATTATAAATAAAAGGGTAAATAAATTATTACACTATAAATTTGTTGTTTATTATAAAAATTTTCAATACATGCTATGCTATTTATTACAATTAGTTTTGGAAAACTGACTTTTACTATAATTTCTCTCTTTTAGGCTTTTTCTAGGGAAATTCTTTTTGGCCTTTTAGATATATAATAAAAGGAAAATTTTTCATAAATGTTGTTTTTTTGATACAATTTAAACATATAATATAAGTGAGAGTATGACATAATTTTTTAAGTGTGTTATGAATAAACACAATATAACATGTCAATTACTCTAACACTGTAAAATTAGTTTAGTTTTTTTTAGTGCCCATCAAATTTAGTTTCTTAGTTAAATAAGAAAAGTTTACTACGGAAGTTGAAATACAACAAATTTTTTAGAATTGTAAAATTAATATTATTTTTTGAGGGAAAATTAATATTATTAAGATTACTATAATACAAAATGTGATTTTGTAATCTATTGTAATTTTTAATTTTTTTTTTGGGTAGAGTTATAATTCAATAATGTTCTTATTTTTCTATTCTCCTTTTATAATACCCTCAAAAAAATTCCTTTCAAAATGTTTATAATCATAGAAAAAATTTGGTTCTTTTTTTATAATTTGGATTAAAACTTCTGCTCCCCTGCAGTTAGCATTCAGGCCCTCAAAAATTTGTTTATTTTTTTGATGGATAGCTCCTGAAAAACCTTCTTTGATCCTCAAAAGAAAAAAAAAAGTACTTGACATTAATGATTATGTATATATATTTTATATTATTAATATGATAACCTAATTATGGAGAGGTGTATAAACGATCCCCAGTGGCTGAATCATTATAATTTAGTGTTTATTGTTATTTTTTCTATTAATATCATTTTCTGAAAGTTGGTTGCAATTGCTAATTCCTTAGAGCATCATGTTGCCGTCATATTATTTTCAGTTGACCATATCAAAAAAAATTTTGTAAAAAAACCATTTTTTTATTCTGGAAATATATTTGCATGATCTGAGCCCTTTAATTTGTTTATATTATTAAAGGAACTCGTTCAGCAGTTTCGTTTCCCTACGATAATTTTTTTTTCGAGGGAGGGGAGAATTAAACCATTATTTATTAGGATTAAAAGTAAACTGACTAAAATATAATAATGTTAAGTAAATAGCTCATTTAGATTAAAATAAAAGTTATTTTGGTATAAATTAACGTAAAGAAAAACACAAAATAACATTAAAATAACGAAAAACTAAAACGGTAAGAAGCGAAGAAAAGGAAGAAAAAAGAAAGTAAAATTGAAAATTAAAGTGTTTAAAAAGAGCACACGATTCTTAAAATATTATATACTTAAATATATTTAGAAGTGTACTATTTGTTTACATTTAGAATTGTGTTGCAAAAAATCTGCAAGTGTACAGAATCATAGACAAGTAATAAAGAGTGAGTAGAGTATCGTTCCCACGAGGATTGCGTTAATCTAGCTAAGTAACAAAATTAGTTAACTCTAAAATTATTTGAACAATCAAATATAAAATAGAAAAATAACAAAACAAAAAAATATAAATGAAAATCTAAACAATAAAAGACTAGAGCATCCGATTTCACCTAAATTATTCCTATTCAAATTATCTAACTTAATTAACTGATGTTTACTCCTATGCCGATAACGAATTTCTCTTAGGTAGTCATTAATCTTTCTCAATCATTAATAATTTATCCTAGTTAGCAAATTTCCTGCATCTTTGTGGAAACTCTAAACTTATCGAGATTCATTAAGAACAAGAAATTCATAGTGTTACACGAGTCTCATAGATATCTCTATCCTATGATGATCTCATGGCATTCAATCATGGTCTAATTTAATTATCGCTTCTCAGCCTCAAATTAAATCACATATCATACAAAAGGAGCGCAAACTCTTACAAGCATTAAGATTAGATTAAACACTCAGCATAGATAATGAAAAAACATCGAATTGAATTAAATTAAATAAAAGTGAACATTCATAATCCGGCTACATCGTAGCCCCAAAAAAAGAGAAATTAGTTCCTAATGAAACCAAAAATAATTCTAAATAATATCTTAAACATGATGAGTGAAGGAAAAGAACTATGTTCAAATGCAAAGATGGTTTCCATCTCTGAGTTGCACCGTTGTTCTTCCCCAAAGCAGTGAGTTCTTCCCTCTTGTTTGTAGTTTCTCTCTGTTAAAATTTTCCTCCTCCAACCCTCTATAATGTTCTATTTATAGGCTAAGGTTTGAAATGGCAATTTTGGAATAAAATTACGCTGAAATTTAAGTTGGATTCGCAATAGCGCCTAGGCTCGATTTTCTGGCACCTAGACTTTGCAATGGCGCCTAGGCGCTACACCGGTCTTCTAAATGGCGCCTAGGCACCCAAATTGTGGCTCCTAGACGTTATGCTCTTAGGTTTTTTTGTGAAACTTCATCTGTAGCAGCGCCTAGGCGCCCAATAGTTGGCATCTAGGCTCCATTTCATCCCGAGTCCACTTTTGCTCAATTTTTGGTCTGCTTTGCCCTGCGCTTTGTCATTATGCATCGTTTTCCTTCAAAACCTATAAAAGAACATAAAACACTATTAAATTCTTATAAATCACTCAAAACTAACAAAAATATTAAGTGCGAATCATCTAATTAATTAGCATAAAACTAACTTATCAAATACCCCCAAACTTAAGATTTTGCTAGTCCTCGAGCAAAAGACACAAAAAAAAGAACAAAGACCAAGACAAAAGGACAGGACTGACACTAACGCACGATATAGTTCAAGCATCAATTTAATTTTTCATCATACTTGGCCTCAAAGATTGCATAAAGTTTATGACTCAAAGGAAACTCTAACCATTGTGATCCTGTAAAAAAAATCAATTTAAATCTCAAGTATACCATTCTCATAATTCCTTGAGTGTGTGTGTGTGATACCCCTAGCACTTATGTACCTACACTCGGATTAGTTTATGTCAATAAGCTTATTATGAAAGATCTCTAGATTAGTAAAATTTATGAACTCCATAGACCTATTTTTCAAACCCACTCCTAACTAATATAGACTATTGCAACATCAAATATCATTAGGACTTTATTCGGCTTGTAATGTATGGCTAAGGTAAATAGGTGAGATAAATGATATAATATGGCTCAAAATTCACCCATAAATACACAATTTGTCTCAAGATCTCATGAGAACATCATTTTTTTTAAGTACACCCCTAAACTTATGTTGCACTCCCTTTGTCATTCACATTTATTTGACGTGTGTATAATTTTTTTCTTTTTCTTTTTTTTCTTCTTTTTTTTTCTTTTTTTTTTTGCTTTTTTTTGTTTTGTTATTGTTTTTTTTTTCGGACAATGAATAAACATGAATATATAATCCCTTGATAACAATACTCAAAACTCCACCCATGAATGAATGATAGGAAAACATATTTCCTCGATAAGTTCTTCAAAACTCCACCTATCCTCCCATAATGTCAACTACCTTCAAATAATTTTTTGAACAAACTAGTCATGTTTATGGGTGAGGGACTAAGTAGGATAAGTTATTCAAAGGCTAGGCTAATTATGTGGGTAACAAAGAAAATGGATAATAAGGTTCATCAGGCTAACTAATGATTAAATGATGTCAATGGTAGGCTTGAAACGCTTAAACGGTCCAAAAATAGCCTAAATCATATCCTTAATGTTGTGTAGCCTAGGATTTCGCCTCAAGTGGTTATCAAATAGGTTATAGCATTCATTTGAGATGAAAAATATCACTTAATCAACATAAAAGTCCTCTAAGTGTAGAATACTTAGGTGATCAAGACGTGAGTGCTCAAAATGCTCAAACAATTACAGTATGGCAAATAAATCACAAGAAAAACAAGGATAGACCAGCAATAATTATTATCCCCTAAAAGCCATATTCAATTTCAACCATCGTCTTATCATTGGCTTCCTATGATTCAAGTTAAACAGTGCTCAAACGACACAACATACTATCCTAATTACTATCAAATGCAAAGAAAAAAAAAACAAAACTTAAACTAAAACCTAATTAAACCATAATGACTGATTGGCACAAAAAAAAAAAAAAAAACATAAAACAACACACCACCCTCAAACTTGAACAATATATTGTCCTCAATGTAAAAAGAAAACAAAAATGAGAAAGGAAAGAACACTCCCTAAGCTGAAGGTTGCGGCAGCCTATTCCTCCTCGTGTTCATTCTCTTCATTAACTTCATTTAAAGCAGAGACTGTGGGAAAGTTATCCAAGTTCATATTCAGATGCATGAGCATGTGGTTCATTATCTGTGCCAGGTTGCAAATATGGTTTCAGTTTTTTATTTTTTTATTTTTAGCAAGCTAAGCACCTTGATGTCCCCTGAAAACCTGAAACCACCAAAAACAAGACTTACATCATGATTAAGTTGCAAAATAGACTAAAACTAAAAGAAACAGCTAACAAACTAGAAGAAACAGCTAACAAACTAAATAATATGATGAAAACTAAAACTGAAAAGGATAGAGAGCTTGGGTTGCCTCCCAAGAAGCGCTTGTTTTATAGTCATCAGCCTGACTCTCAAAGAAACGCTCGTCAAAGAGTGACTTTCGCCCATAGTTAGTGTCAAACAGCACCACATATGAGTCTTGGTTGTAGATGCCCTTAAGCTTGGCGAGATTTAGAAATGATTCGCACATAGCACCAATAACAGATGTCTTCAAATGATGCGCTTTTGATGGGAACTTCATTATTGGCTCGAGCTTGAACAAGGTGAGATGTGATGGTGGTGATGTCCATGGCCAACACGAATCGATTGGTGATCTATATATTGGAACTATTGATGAGCTCAAATCAACGGTCTTATGTGCTTCTATATCTTCCAATGAGCCTCGTGGCTTCTCCTCATATAGGAATTTCTCTAATAACCCTTCTATTTGCTCTTCCCTTTCCTTTTGGCTATCCATTAGCATGTTTGTGATTTGGTCTTCATAAAAGTCATAGTTTTGGATAGACTCCTTTTGATTTAGCAAGTGTAGATCATTGTTGATTGAGTAAGAGCCCAACTCAGCAAATGGTTGAGCTAACACAACATCAAAGGGTTCTTGTTCACTATCTTCAGGCTCTACTTCCTCTAGAGGCTCAAATTCCTGAGGTTTCACACAATCATCATGAAACAAAACCACATCCTTTATCATTTCATGGTCACTACAAGGATTTAATGTTGCAACTTCCTCCTCTAAATGACTATCTAAAATTGCGCTCTTTAAACGGATTTGTTCATCAAGATATTGCCTAGAGTTTGAGACTTCATGACTTCCCTCAAGAGTGGCCTTTAGACTATCTAAAGCAACTTCCAAAGGTGTCTCTCTTCTTGATATTGTCTACAGGATTGTTCCATCATGTTGGGATAGATATTCCATGAAAGATTTTGGTGCCTCTCCCAATAGAAATTATGCATTGAAGAATTCAAATGCCAATGATGATTAAAGGCTGCCATATCCTCCAATAAGTAGTAAGCTTCATCAACAGTTCTTGAAAAGAAAGAATGACCGTCAGAAACTACGCATTTTTCTACCCAATCTCTAGCTTCAAAATGCAATCCTTCAATAAAAATTTAGAGAAGTGCCCACTTTGGCAAGTTGTGATGTAGATACTGCTCAAGCATATCTTTAAATCGCTCCCAAGCCGCATAAAATGGTTCTATATGTTGTTGGGCAAAACTTATAAGGATATTCTGATGAAACATCATGAAGTTTCTTGGAAAGCAAATGACTTAAAGAAAAAATTAGAACAAATAAAAACGAAATGAAACGAATAAAAAAAATGTTCAAAGTAATCTTAGAGCTAATTGGTATCGATATTAACTAAATTAAACAACAATACCCGGCAACGGCACCAAAAACTTGTTGCAAAAAATCTACAAGTGTACAAAATCGTAGACAAGTAATAAAGAGTGAGTAGAGTATCGTTCCCATTAGGATTACGTTAATCTAGCTATGTACCGAAATTAGTTAACTCTAAAATTATTTGAACAATCAAATATAAAATAGAAAAATAACAAAACAAAAAATATAAATGAAAATCTAAACAATAAAAGACTAGGGCATCCGATTTCACCTAAATTAATCCTATTCAAATTATCTAACTTAATCAACTGATGTTTACTCCTATGCCGATAACGAATTTCTTTTAAGTAGTCATTAATCTTTCTCAAGCATTAATAATTTATCCTAGTTAGCAAATTTTCTGCATCTCTGTGGGAACTCTAAACTTACCGAGATTCATTAAGAACAAGAAATTCATAGTGTTACACGAGTCTCATAGATATCTCTATCCTATGATGATCTTATGACATTCAATCATGGTCTAATTTAATTATCGCTTCTTAGCCTCAAATTAAATCACATATCATGCAAAAGGTGCACAAACTCTTACAAGCATTAAGATTAGATTAAACAATCAGCATAGATAATGAAAAAACATCAAATTGAATTAAATTAAATAAAAGTGAATATTCATAATCCAGCTATATTGTAGCCCCAGAAAAAGAGAAATTAGTTCCTAATGAAACCAAAAACAATTCTAAATAATATCTTAAACATGATGAGTGAAAGAAAAGAACTATGTTCAGATGCAAAGATGGTTTCCGTCTCCGGGTTGCACCGTTCTTCTTCTCCAAAGTAGTGAGTTCTTCCCTCTTGTTTGTAGTTTCTCTCTGTTAAAATTTTCCTCCTCCAACCCTCTATAATGTTCTATTTATAGGCTAGGGTTTGAAAGGGTAATTTCGGAATGAAATTACGCTGAAATTTAAGTTGGAATCGCAATAGCGCCTAGGAGCCAAGATCGTAGCGCCTAGGCGCTATACTTACCCATCCATCCTTTTTCGAACTGGCACCTAGGTGCCTCTCTGTAGTGCCTAGGCACTAGGATTGTAGCGCCTAGGCGCTACACTTGTCTTCTAAATGGTGCCTGGGCGCCCAAATTATGGCGCTTAGGCGCTATGCACTTGGGTTTTTTGTGTGAAACTTCATCTGTAGCAGCGCCTAGGCACCCAATAGTTGGCATCTAGGCTCCATTTCATCCCGAGTCTACTTTTGCTTAATTTTCGGTCTGTTTTGCCCTGCGTTTTGCCATTATGCATCATTTTCCTTCAAAACCTATAACAGAACATAAAACACTATTAAATTCTTATAAATCGCTCAAAACTAACAAAATACTAAGTGAGAATTATCTAATTTATTAACCTAAAACTAACTTATCAAATTAAAACTATGCTATTTAGTATAATTTTTTATTTTTTTCCTCTAAATAATCCAAATTCCTGCATTACTAACCAAATAAATTAGGCCCCAAGAACTAAAAATACTCAAATGAGTGTCCGTTTGTCACTTTATAATCTATTTAAAACTTTAAACTATCAACACTTATAGTATAAAACAAAAACTACTGTAATATAAAATTCTTATATACATAATTTTTAAACAGCTCGAAACTTCCGCTTCAACTTGAGATGCCAAACGGTCTATAAATTAGAAACGCAAAATCCGAATTACGATCTGTCGAAAGATTATAAGAACAACATGAAAAGAACCGATCATGTGCTGTACGGTCAGTGGTGGGATAAAACCATGCGGATTACAGTATACACCAAGAATATCTGACACAACAAAATACACAACACCACCAAAAGAATAAGAATAATAATAAAAAAACCCATCTGGCGCAATTTAAACAAACGATACTGTTATGAAACCTCTTTCTCAACCTCCCCTTGTCATCATCGTCCAACTACTTCATCTTTCTCACCCACAGCCCCCATCTATCACAATCAAAATACAAAGAAATTTACATAAAAAGAAAAAAAAAATTAATAAAATTATCTCAAATCTCTAACAAAGACTGTAGTAGAACCCGACGAAACTTCTCTCGAACCCTCCTCCTCCGCCTCCGCCGCCGCCGCCGAGTGGCAGTGGCACCGGAGGCCGGAGGATACAACCGGCGTCCGGCAGAGAGGACAGTCGTAGTGAGAGTAGAGCCACATGTCTATGCAAGGCGCGTGGAAGCAGTGCCTGCACCTCGGGAGCGTCCTTATCTCCTCCCCCTCCTCGAACTCCGACAAGCACACCGCGCACTCAGGAGAGTCTCCGCCGCCAATTTCGTTTTTGTACTTGAAGCTCGAAGGCAACACAGCGCCGTTCTCGGAGCTTGTCCTCGTTGCCGCCGCGATTTCGATAATTGGTCTCGGCGGCGTCTGGCTCCGGCGACTAGCGCACCACCGGATTATGATGAGGTTGTAGAGAATAAGGACGATGGCGGCGGTTCCGACGACGATGAGGCCACAGTAGAGCACCGGAAGATTCGGTTTTGTTAACGGCGGCGGCGGCTGCGGCTGCGGAGGGTTTGTAAAAGGACTAGCCATGTGAAATAATTAAGATTAATTAGGGCTTGGAATGAGAAGATATTGATTAGAAGGGTTGGAATTTGGGAGAGGTTTTGAGATTGTTATAATCATTGAAGAAGATATGGAGATTCTGTTGTCGTTGTTAGCATGATTTTTTAATGATTAAGGGCTCAATCTAAAAGCCGTAGTGGTTATGTTATGTATAGTTGTGAAATAAAGAAACTTAAAAATAAAAGAGAATTTGTGGGTGTGCAAAGAATGAAGGCAAAGCAATGTACCAATTGGTAAATATAATTTAGCAAGACATAGAAGATTCTCATAACAAGGATGGGATGAGAGGGACTTGAAATTTGTTGGTAAGTATTATTCCCTTTTCTCTTCATCTTTAATATTTCCTGTTTGTCCATTTATGCCTGAGGAGATACAAGGAAATAATTTAAAACAAAAAATCAACTAGAACCTTCTTTTTAAAGGCTTAACTGCAAAAATTAAGCCTTGTGCAGAGTCATCTCTTTTGCCTTGTTTTCATTTAGTTTGTATTATATTTATAATTATTCATTGTTATTAATACTATAATTTGATTCCCTCCAAAAAAAATATTATAATTCGGTAGTTCCTTCTAAAGTAGCAGTCAAAGCATATATATGATTACAACGATAATAATAATATTTCATCTTCTTGATAGTGTTTTCAAAACTACAATTATATATATATTTTTAGGGGTCACGAGTTAAATGATACCGCTAGTTCTTTGACAATACGTGTGTCTATATATATAAATTATCATATTTATATTTTCCTCATACATGGTGCTATAATTACTCTCTCCAAATCCAATTTAATGGATATCTCTACTTTTTCCTTTTAATAAAAAATTGCAATTTTCTTTCATTTATAATCTTGACGCTTTTGGTCTTGATCTAAATCAAGACGTGCATGCACGGTATCTTATGCTATGTAGCCTTGTTTGCGAACATTCAACAAATAGAAGTTCTATAATTTTCTTTTCCTACGGTAAATTTTAAAATAAAGTTTTACCAAATATTGAGAAAATTTAAGGGCTTTTTTTATTTGGAATTATTTTTACATTTATTCGTATTCTAAAACATTTTACTCGATCTTTTAAGTATATTGATTTAAACTCATCCTAAACCAAAAATTATAGCCCTCTTAAAAAAAATCTCTTACCGGTAATAAAAGGTGAAATATGATCTTGCTGTAACACCCCTATGTGGGGGTTAACAGCTTTAAATAAATAAAAATAATTTTAAATTTTATATTATTTAAATCAATTAAACAATGCCCATGGGTCTTTAAACAACAAGAAAAATAAAAATAAACGTTTTAAATACAAACCACAGTTTTTAGTGTAGCACCAAATATATATAATTACAGTCATCATCACCATAGTACAATTCCCAAATAACTTAACACAGCCATAAAAAAAATAATACAACTCTTACATGTTGTAGATAAGTTGTAATTAAACAGGGTCTTCTAACACGAAAACAGCAAGATTGTTTTCGCTTATTCCTCTTCAAATATGTTGCACTGAGTTCCACCTGAGATATGAAGATATGATAGGGATGAGCATCGACATGCCCAGTAGGGAAATCATGACTCACCTTATGGTTTATCCATTACCACATTAAAAACTGCATGGTTAGTAGGTTACATCATATTCCAGATTATGAGGTTTATTATGATCACATCTTATGGATACCGTAGTTAATCATTACCAAGTGTCATAATTACACATTTATACAAATATTACCAATCATCATTGTTCCTAGGTATCCATGTTAAATTGAGTATCACTCAACTCATCGAAACCCAAATGGGCGCACTTGATCACCCCATAAACATTCCAAGGGTGTTCCGGTGAGGGGACATCAAGCCCCGAGTCCTCACCAAATCAATTCCTGTACAGTGTGTTCTGGGACTTTCAACCCAAGGAAGTGCCATCACCTTCCCCCTATTTTACCTTTTTGGGTATTCATGCCTAAGGACGTAACCGCCGCCCTCTTCATGTCTCACCATTTCTCTATATTAAATCATTATTAATAGAGTCAGTTTTCCTAACCATGCTTCTCAATTTATAACATGTGTCAATTCATTATGTTCCTCGCCGTACAATACAAGACGAGTCCATGTCATAGTTTCATATGTGATACTCATATAATATCAGTTCAACATAGATATATATATATTGCGGCAAAACAATCAATTTTAATTCTATAAAAACCTCACAAAAATGAGTAATAGAATCCCTACCTTTCAAGCTTATCAACAATCTTTTAATCCTGGAATCAATTAACGTTAGCTCCACACATCCTTGACCCTAAGGCATGCATAAGGACAATTAAAACTAAAGCACAACGTATAATCACATTCATAAGTGAGTTATGTGTAAACCCGTCTACTAGTGCCATTAAAGTATTTTTATGCATTAAACATGGAGAAAATGCATACTAAAAACTAAGTTTAGATTAAAGAAAACCTACCTCAAAACTTCTTTGAAAAGCACCAAAGTTTGGGTTATCAATCAAGCTTGAATTAACTTTAAAACCGCCTCGATCATGGTTGGGAATTATAATTGTCTTGGCCACAAAGAGAGCTTTGTGCTCTATGTCTTTAGTTAGAAATTTGAAGTGAGAAGGGAGAGAATGAGAACTAGAGAAGAAGGTGGTGATAGTTAAATAAAAAGATATCAAAATGCTTAAGAGGAATGAGATGTTTACGGGGAAAAGTTGTAAGAAGAAACAAAAGAGTCTTAAAGGAAAATATCATCTTGTCTCCCATGAAGACTTTTAGCAAATAATGCCAACATAATTGAGGGGATAATTTGAGTGAATTATAGAAGAAGATAAGGAAATAATTAATTAGGTGGTTGAGAAAATATCTCCATGTCTTCTATGAATTGACGGAAAATAATTCAATATCCCCTTCGGATACCTTTAGCAAAATGAGAAGAAGTCTATATAATTGAGCAATAATTTAGGGAGACAAGATTGGTAGAAGTAAGTGTTGGTAAGTTTTGAATGTTTCTTAGGAAGACTTGGTAAGAAAATACTAAAATGGTATTTTTTTTTTTAAATGATCATAAACAACTTAGTAATTTTAAATAGTCACATTTTATTCATTAAATTTTACAAAATTATGCCCGTTAAAAATACGGGTGTTACAGCTCTCCCCTCCTATAAAAATTTCGTCCTCGTAATTTCGTACATGTAACGCCCCTATGTGGGGGTTAACAGTTTTTAATGAGATAAAATAAAAATAAATAATAAAAGTAAAACCTTAAAATAAAATTTGCCCGGGACTTAAATGAAAACTCCCAACTCAAAAATAAAAATATAAACGACAAATAAACCACAGTTTAATGTAGCACCTTAAATTTAATAATATAAACTGTTGTCATCATCATTTTAACCCTCAACACATTGTAATACAGTCACAGAAAGTAACAATTGATGCTTACATTATCATGAAGAACATTCTCAACAATTGAAGCAGTCCCAATGTAATATAGCTACATCACTTCCTCAACTATATTTCTCGTAGCCACCTCACACTTAGTGAGTCCTGAAAAGATATAAACATAAGGGAATGAGCAACACTATGCTCAGTAGAGAAAGCCATTACTCACCTTTAGGTTTTTATCATTACCACATTAAAATCTGCATGATTAGTAGGTTACATCATATTCCAGATTATAAGGTTTATTATGATCACATCTTATGGATACCGTAGTTAATCATTACCAAGTGTCATAATTACACATTTATACAAATATTACCAATCATCATTGTTCCTAGGTATCCATGTTAAATTGAGTATCACTCAACTCATCGAAACCCAAATGGGCGCACTTGATCACCCTATAAACATTCCAAGGGTGTTCCGGTGAGGGGACATCAAGCCCCGAGTCCTCACCAAATCAATTCCTGTACAGTGTGTTCTGGGACTTTCAACCCAAGGAAGCGTCATCACCTTCCCCCTATTTTACCTTTTAGGGTATTCATGCCCAAGGACGTAACCGTCGCCCTTTTCATGTCTCACAATTTCTCTATATTAAATCATTATCAATAGAGTTAGTTTTCCTAACCATGCTTCTCAATTTATAACATGTGTCAATTCATTATGTTCCTCGCCGTACAATACAAGACGAGTCCATGTCATAGTTTCATATGTGATACTCATATAATATCAGTTCAACATAGATATATATATATTGCGGCAAAACAATCAATTTTAATTCTATAAAAACCTCACAAAAGATGAGTAATAGAATCCCTACCTTTTAAGCTTATCAACAGTCTCTTAATCCTGGAATCAATTAACGTTAGCTCCATACTCCCTTGATCCTAAGGCGTGCATAAGGACAATTAAAACTAAAGCACAACATACAACTACATTCATAAAATTTATTTTAATTTAATCTTAGAATTTCAAGAAATAACCACTGCCCATAGAGGTATTACAAAGTTTAACAATATAAATTTTCTGTCTAGGGCATATACACTTAGACTTCATACATATGCTCCAAAATAGCAACAAACATAAACTTAGGTTTAAGAACGCAAATTTGAATAATCCTTTAGTATAAAAGAAAATTTATAAATGAAAAACTAAATTTGTTCATAAGATTCTAACCTCGGATTATGGTTAGTTGGAAGCTTGAAATGGCTTCAAAACAGGTTCCTTTACTTCGGTATGACTGAAATTCTTGCTCAAATGGAGGTGATGGTGGCTGATTTTTATGGCTGCCTTGAAGAAGTTCTCTAAGTATTTTGCTTCAGCAAAGAAATAAGAAGAAGAGTGTGGGAACCGTGGAAGAGAAAGGAAGAAAAGATGAAGTCTTTGAAGAGAAGTGATAAAAACAATTATGGAGGAGACATGTTGAAGCATGTCACGGAGGAAATAAAGAAAATGAGGGTCAAGAGTAGTTGGAAAAGATATCCTTATGTCTCATCTAGAGACTTTAACACACATAATGCCAATATGACATTTTTGAGATTTATTAGAAGTTCTAAGACTTTTTAGTAAACATACTAAATAAATATAGGAGAATTTTAGAAAATTTAAAAATAGATAAAAATAAATATTATAAAATAAATTTAAATGAAGCAATTTTTTTATACACTAAAAATTAATTTAATTACCTCAATACCCGTTAGGAGAATAACGGGTGTCACAGCTCTACCCCCCTTAAAGAAATTTCGTCCTCGAAATTTCAATTCTAGCAATACTAGTAAAAATTTTAATTCCATTATGATTCCAATTCCGAGTCTAAACCGTTAATGTTGTTTGTCCTCCAATTTAAGTCATCGTATCTCCACTTATTTACTTGCATAATAAATCTTACTCCTAAATCCCTCAATGAGAGTATTTCTGACAAGTTTCAACTTATAACACCGTATAATAGTCTAAGAATCTGATCAGGCCTACATATTGACCATATCATGATTCCAGTCCTTCACTGTCCATGGACTGTGATTTACAATCACATTTAAGGAGATTGCCAGAGAAATTTTATATACTTCATCTTTAGGTTCCTTTTCCTTTTTGAGTAAGGAAAAGTCAAATATATTTGATTTCATACCTCAACTAATAAACTAAAACATAATCATAAAACATATATCACAAACACTTATATTCAAAACCATACATTAAACTTATTCATAGAGATATTAAACGGAATCTCAGAGTTGCAAACATACCCGACATATTTTTCATTAAACAGCTATCCTCATGACACAAACATTCAACCCAAATACTATACTCATATTTCATATGGAATATCCTCATAACTGACTCTGGTACTTCCACATAATATTAACAGAATATTACACATTACAAACATAATACGGATACGTTTCGAGAGTACAAGGCACTCCGTATACCAGCTATCCATATCATGCATGCTTAGAGGATACAAAAACATCGATAAACAAAAGATCGGACCTTAAGAAGGATGCGTTTCGAGAGCATCAAGTACTCCGTATCCAGCCATCCCGGCATTAGGCTCAATGAATCTAAAAGATTTAACAACGACGTACCACAAGAAACACATAATACAAGGCAAACGGTTATTCGTAACACACGAAATACGGACACACATGCCTACATGCCAAAGATAAAACAAAAAGATTACAGATGGAGATTCAAATCAATTGGCCGCTCCCGGCTTTCCCTTTCCCATTCAAGCTTGGATGTTGCAGTGTCGGATTCTGGATGTATGATTTGCATTTTATCTATCAATTCCTCAGCTGTTGAAGCAGTGACAAAGATTTGTCTCTCCGATTCTGTAGTGATGTTTTCTTCCACAGCGTAATCTAGAAATTTCAAAAGACCGTCATAAAAACCCTTTACGTTCAGCAGACCCAAAGGTTTGGAATAAAAGCCCAACAATTGCCCACAAGCAACTATAAATATTTCCTCAAGAGTACCTAGACCACCAGGTAATGCTATAAAAGCATCAGAATTATAGATTATGTCTTTAAAATTTTTAGGGATACTCCTGACTCCTTCTCCCTTACCTATGGCTTCCTTACAAAGGTTTCCTTCAACTGGAATATGAGGCCAAATTCTTACATCAGTAGCGTCGCTAGACCTAGCTGCTAGTGCCATATTTACCATCATTTTTATACTACCACCCCCATAGATTATGTTAATCTTCTTGCGTGCTAGGACTTGCCCTAAGTGATTTGCAGCTTCTAAATAAGCTTTATCGTTTCCAAAGCTGGAACCACAAAAGACACAGACATTCTTTATTTTCTTCGTGGACTGGGAGGTAGACATATTTGGTTTATAGAAGTGGTTGCTTAATGTCTGCTCCACTTAGACTTCGGGTTCTACATGAGATTTTAAAGATGAAAAATATACAAAAAGGGCTAAAGAGATAGACGAGTAGGTAATGAAAAGGTAATCCAAAGATTTAAACAAAATCTTGTGCGGATAAGAAAGTAAGATAAGGTGATTGATAGTTTACAGAAAATCTGATTCACTTTTTGAAAAAGATTAGACTCTAATTGTATAACTTTTGACAATTGAGAACAATTCGACAGAAGACCCTCATGACACAACCGTAGACTTTTTGACAAATATACACCAAGTCTAGAAATTTAATATAAACGACAAATACTGTAGAACTTTTGAAATTTGAGACACAAATCTTGAAATATCTGGATAAGCTTTTCAAAATTCAAACATATTACTGTACCGTATGTAACGTGTCTGATAAGATAATATATTTTATTATATATATATATATTTAAGAAAATCATAAATTAAATAAGATATTAACACTTACTGTATCAATCTAATAATCACAATTATTTCAAACACAAAAGCAAATATTCTGAGTAAAAGAAAAACACAAACTGTTGAACATCAGCTAAAACTGCTTCAAATAAGTAAAGACTAAATAACCTTTATAGAGCGATGACTTATTTCCCATCCAGTTTTCTTATGGCTTGACAAACAGGATCTAGAAATACCATATTCCTGAGGCGTTGTCTTTCTGTATAAAATTTAGGCCAGAGTTTAAAAATAGCTCCTTGAACATATCCACTAGGGTGACCGTGGAGAGGAGGATGGATGCTATCCAAGTTCTCCTTTGAAAGTCCATCCCTACAAAACCTTATTTTATCCTCTCTATTTGTAGACATATAACCAGGTGAAGTACATTTACCGTTACAATTTTGTCTTCCACATTTGTTACAAGCGACCACGATGGCACGGGCTCTTCTTTTCATTGCACTACGACTGGTACCTGTTCCTGGTAAACCGACATCTTGACTAAAGTCACTCGGACGGATTTTCCCCTCTATTAACATTCTCACATCACAAGGGATACCAAAACGCATAAGAATCCACAACCGAGTAATTCTAGCCTTGTATTTCTTTCTGAGAATCTTTTGGGAGAGTGATGGGAAATACTTTCTCAGGTGTTGGTACTTTGGGTCCATGATGAGATGAAAGAAGAGTAAATAGAAAGGAAAAATTAAGATAGTAAATTGCAGAATCCTAGAATTCCTTCTTCTTTTAGAGGAAAAGAAGAATTTCTAATGAAAAAGAAGAGGATTTGCGATTTAGAGAAAATAACAAATTAAGAGAGAAAAAGTGAACTCGGAGAAATAAGCTCCTATGCACAGTAAACGTATATGTAAACAATGATTAAACCACTGTATATGACACGTATAGAGACCACGTGGGAGTGACAGTGTGAATCAAACTGATTTAAGATTTGAACTAGGCCCAAATGTTCTTAGTTGAAAATGGTCAGGTTGTTTCGGGCCTTAACACATTTGGAACGAGTTAAATAACAAACATAAAATTGAAAACCAATTCGTATGAATCTTAAACCCAATTTAAAGTCCACTATAGATAAAGTTAACTATAAACAACAAATCTAATTTAACGACAACAAGGATCTTCCTGAATGATCCAGCAACTCAAATAATTTTGTTTTAATCAAAACCTTATTGAACAATGCATACACCCATATGTTATTCATAATACTTAACATCTATCAATGGATTCATCATCATTACTACCAAGGGTTTAGAATGTGACTAACCTTGAAATCAATACGATTTACGTCTTTCAACGTAGACCATATCAGTGAACAAAGACACTTGATGTTACTACTTAAGAACATCTACAATCCCCACAATTCTACTTATACAATATATAATTTCCTCATATAACAAAACCTTAGGTAACCAAAAGATTCACTGATACACTTAAATACAATGTACGTAACGAAATATTCCAATTTTGAGATTCATGCATTCTAGGCTTTACACAGTCTCAACAGACCAAAAGTCTAACATTTATCTCTCTCAAGATTCAATACCATGATTCCCAACTTATATCATATTCCTCAAATAAATAGAACTTTTAAGAAAAGACATTGACACTTATGTGCTCCATCGAATCCACACATAATCATTACTTAGGTTTGAATCAATTACGAAAAATTTGGCATATCTATGTCAAACTTTAAAATCAATAAATCAAGCCTTATATTTCTTATTGTTTTTCACGAGACAAGAGGCTCTTAAATCCTCGTATCTATACGAATTTCTCATCGTTTATACGAATTAGATATGCTTATAGATCCAAATATTATACGAATCTCTCATAAGCATTCTACTTATAAACTCATTCCATATAATTATCATTCCCTTATAACTATTAATACTTTCCTTCTATATAATTATTGTACTCATATAACCATTGATATTTTCATTCTATGGCCTTTCCATGTTATATCCTTCTAGACTGTATAAATCAATGTGAAGGTTCATTTTGATGATGACAATAAAAATTCAGCTTCAAAACCATCTCAAAAATATATTTTTTTAAAGTGGTGCTACACTCCCTAGGTTAACCGAACCTAGGCTCTGATACCAAAAATTCTGTAACGCCCCTATGTGGGGGTTAACAGTTTTTAATGAGATAAAATAAAAATAAATAATAAAAGTAAAACCTTAAAATAAAATTTAAATGAAGCAATTTTTTTATACACTAAAAATTAATTTAATTACCTCAATACCCGTTAGGAGAATAACGGGTGTCACAGTACACTGATTACAATGTTAAAATAAATGTGGGTACTTTTCTCTCATTTCAGATTCAAGTTCCCATGTGGCTTCCTCCACATCATGGTGTTGCCACATCACTTTCACCAGAGGAATTCCACGACGACGTAATAATTTTATTTCATGATCCAGTATTTGAACTGGAATTTCTTCATAATTCGTATCTCCTTGAATTGGCACATCTGTCCACATGATCACATGTGAAGGGTCGGGTTCATACTTTCTCAACATCGATACATGAAACACATTATGTATATGAGACAATTGTGGTGGTAGGTCTAAACGGTATGCCAACGTTCCAATGCGTTCCACAATCTCAAACGGTCCTGTATACCTTGGTGCTAACTTTCCTTTAACACCAAATCGAGATACACCTCGTTTTGGTTTCACTTTTAAGAACACAAAGTCTCCGATCATGAACTCTAAAGGTCGCCTCCTCTTATCTGCATAACTCTTTTGTCGACTTTGAGCTGTCTGAAGACGTTCGCGAATAATCTGGATCTTGTCCGTTGTTTCTCTGATAAACTGAGGCCCAAGTTCAAGACGCTCTTCCTTTTCAGCCCAACACAATGGAGATCTACAAGGTCTACCATATAAGGCCTCATATGGAGCCATTCTAATACTTGCTTGGTAACTGTTGTTATATGCGAATTCAACATATGGCAGCTGTGCAGCCCAATTTGTTCCAAAGTCCAGCACACAAGCCCGAAGCATATCCTCGAGAATCTGAATGACACGTTCAGATTGTCCATCTGTTTGAGGATGAAAAGCTGTACTAAAATTCAATTGAGTTCCCAAGGCCCTCTGCAATCCTCTCCAAAATTTCGACGTGAAACGTGTATCTCTATCGGAAACTATTGACATTGGCACTCCATGCAATGTCACTACCTTTTCCACGTACAATTGACATAATTTTGAGACACTATAATTAGTTCTGATTGGGATGAAGTGGGCTGTCTTAGTTAAACGATCTACAATTACCCAAACGGCGTCATGCCCTATTTGAGTCTTAGGAAATCCAGTAACAAAGTCCATTGTCACATGATCCCACTTCCATTCTGGAATAGGTAAGCTCCTCAACTCGCCTCCAGGCTTTTGATGTTCCGCTTTAACCTGTTGGCACGTCATGCACTTAGAGACAAAGGTTGCTACATCTCGTTTCATTCCTCGCCACCAGTATTGTCGTTTTAGATCCATATACATTTTTGTGCTTCCAGGATGAATAGCAAACTTTGAACGGTGAGCCTCATCTAGCACTGCATGCCTGAGATATGGATCCTCTGGAACAACTAATCTTCCTTTGTAAAGTAAAAATCCTTCTGGCTCAATCTGCCATCCATCCAGTTGTTCTCCATTTTGTATTTGTTTCCAAACCCTACGTAATCCTTCATCGTGCCATTGTCCTTGTTTTACTTTCTGAATTAACGTAGGAGTTGCTATCACATTGAATAAGAAAGCTCTCTCGTTATCTTCATAATATTGCAAGTTGAAGTCGGCGATGGTGACTCGTCTCCAATCTTCCAATGCTAAACTGGCTATACGTCCGTTGTTCTTACGACTTAGAGCATCTGCCACGGCATTTGCTTTTCCAGGATGATATTGGATACTAAAGTCATAGTCCACCATGTACTCAGTCCATCTTCGTTGCCTTAGATTGAGATCCTTTTGAGTAAACAAATATTTCAGACTTTGATGATCTGAATATAGCTCGAACTTTGCGCCATATAGATAACATCTCCAAATTTTGAGTGCGAAAACCACAGCAGCTAACTCAAGATCATGTGTGGGGTAGTTCCTCTCATGGGGTTTCAACTGGCGTGAGGCGTAGGCAACTACTCGTCCATGCTGCATTAACACACAACCCAAACCGTTTCCTGAGGCATCAGTGTATACTGTGTAAGGCTCCTCGTTGTTAGGTATGATCAGCACAGGTGCACTAGTGAGTCTTCGTTTCAGTTCCTCAAATGCTTCTTCACATTTATCATCCCACACGAACTTGACATTCTTCCTTGTGAGTTTTGTTAATGGAGAAGCAATCTTTGAAAAATTCTCTACGAAGCGTCGATAGTATCCAGCTAGTCCGAGGAAACTTCGAATCTCTGACACGTTCTTTGGTCGTTCCCAATTTAGCACTGCTTCAATTTTGGAGGGGTCCACTGAGATGCCTTCTTCAGAGACAACGTGTCCAAGGAACTTGACCTTCGTCATCCAGAAATCACATTTTTCTCTTTTTGCATAAAGACCATGTTCTCTCAACGTTTGTAGAGCGATCCTCAAATGCTCAGCATGTTCTTCTTCGTTTTTAGAATAGATCAAGATATCATCTATGAAAACAATGATAAATTGATCTAAGTACGGTCGAAAGACACGGTTCATCAAGTCCATGAAAGCCGCTGGTGCATTAGTCAACCCGAAAGGCATGACAAGAAACTCAAAATGACCGTAGCGAGTCCGAAAAGCTGTCTTTGGAATGTCCTCTTCTCTTATCTTCAGTTGGTGATATCCGGATCGTAAGTCAATCTTTGAGAAATAGCAAGATCCTCCTAACTGATCGAACAACTCATCAATTCGGGGTAGAGGGTACTTGTTCTTGATAGTCAATCGATTAAGCTGGCGATAATCGACACAGAGCCTCAACGATCCGTCATGTTTCTTCACAAAAAGTACTGGAGCTCCCCAAGGTGATGTACTTGGTCGAATAAATCCTTTTTCCAGTAATTCGTCCAACTGCTTCCTCAATTCCACTTTCTCAGCAGGTGCCATTCGATACGGGGCAATAGAAACAGGCGCTGCTCCTTGAGTTAAGTCGATGACAAACTCAATTTCTCTATCAGGCGGAAGTCCGGGCAATTCATCTGGAAAAACATCTGAAAATTCATCCACCACAGGAGTGTGAGAGGATAGGTCACTCTTCTTTAGTTCTCCATCTGAAGCAAAGATCGTCCCAAGATTGGTGAAATTCCTTCGTCCTCCAATACAAGCCTTTAGCACCGGGGCTGGCGTCACTGTTCCTGTTTTTGCCTGAAATTCGATGACTTGTCCATTCTTGGTGAATAAAGAGACACGTTTCCTATGACAATCTACTATTGCCTGGTATTTAGTTAGCCAATCCATTCCTAATATTACATCAAACTCTGTCATAGTTATTACATATAGGTCAGCCGATAGTTTATGTTCTCCTATAACAATACACACTGATTTACAAATTATGGATACTTCAGCTATCCCGCCCATTGGTGTACTAAGGGTTAATGATGAACTACATGTCTCAGTTTCTAATTGTAGTACGGAAGCAAATAACATAGATATAAATGAATGAGTGGCACCAGTGTCAAATAATACATGAGCCCAAGAATGAGACACGTGAATCATACCGTCTACAACTGAGTGATCAGCCTGTTTTCCTTGTCCAGTTGTAGCCGTAATTGCATAAGCTTGTGCTGGTGCTTTTCCTTTATCACTTTTTCCTCGGTTTCCTTGGCTACTACTAGCCTTATTATTATTTCTCCCAGAAAAATATGGCCTTTGATTCACTGAGCCTTGTGGAGTCGGTTGGAAGTTCTGATTAGCATAAAAATTGGAACCCTGTGGCCGCTGTTGATAGTTGTACTGAGGCTGGAACCCTCGAGGTTGAGTTACTGAGACTTGGGAAGCTGGAGTGTTTTGCTGAGGCGCTCCACGATTTTGACTCCCGCCCCAAACAGTGGAGCCAAAATGACTTCCTTGTGGCCTTGGTGCAAAGGATGATTGTGTAGGGCGGTTAGGGCAATTTCACCTCAGATGTCCCACTTGTCCACAGTTATGACAAGCATACGGTTGGAAACGACCACTGCCAGAAGATCCACCACCAATAGTCACTCCACTATGCTGAATGACTTGCCCTTGTGACTTCTCTTTCTTACTTATTTTCCTTTGACGCCCACCAGAACCCTTATACTCTCCATAGGAGTTATTTAGTTCTGTCTCTGCCCGCTGTGCCGCAGCTACAAGATCAAGAAAATCTGTTGATGGAACAGCAGCTATCATTTGTCTGATTTTTGGCCTCAGGTTATTTTAAAATTTCTCGCATCTCGCCATTGGATCCGATACAGCCCCGGGATTGTAGCGAGACAATTCTATAAATCGAGCATGGTATTCAGCAACTGTTGTATCTCCCTGCACCAGGTTTTCAAATTCTCGCATCATTGCTTGCCTATGGCTCTGAGGAATATAGGTGTTGCGAAAAATGGTTTCGAACTGCTCCCATGTAAGATTCGGCACATCATAGTCGTCTTTCTGAAGATCCCACCATTCTTCGGCTTTACCCTCAAATATATATGTTGAAAAGCTAACCCAATACTCCCGTGGAATCCTCAAGGTGTCCAACTTCTTTTTGACTGCCTTTAGCCATTGTTCTGCTATGACCGGGTTAGGTTCTCCACTAAATGTGGGTGGTTTCTGCTTCATAAACTCCTTCAACAGAGTTAGATGTCGTTGTTCGGGATCACGAACCTCCACAGGTCTTTGCACATTTTGTAATGCTTGAAGAATTTGTCCTAAATTATTTACTTCTGGTGCAGCTGGCGGGGATTGTGTTGCATGTCGTAGTTGCTCATCTTCTTGAGCTTGTTCCATCGGTTCCGGTTGCTCAACTTCTTGAGCATGTTCAACCGGTTGTGACAGCTCAGACGATTGCATTTGACGTCTTGGTGGCATAGTTTCTACTGGCTGCGAAAATTTAACTAGGATCAGTACCAAATGATGATGACATTAACACCTAACTTTAAAACCATTCCCAAAGATTAATTTTTAAGGTGGTGCTATACCCCCTAGGTTAATCGAACCTAGGCTCTGATACCAAAAATTCTGTAACACCCCTATGTGGGGGTTAACAGCTTTAAATAAATAAAAATAATTTTAAATTTTATATTATTTAAATCAATTAAACAATGCCCATGGGTCTTTAAACAACAAGAAAAATAAAAATAAACGTTTTAAATACAAACCACAGTTTTTAGTGTAGCACCAAATATATATAATTACAGTCATCATCACCATAGTACAATTCCCAAATAACTTAACACAGCCATAAAAAAAAATAATACAACTCTTACATGTTGTAGATAAGTTGTAATTAAACAGGGTCTTCTAACACGAAAACAGCAAGATTGTTTTCGCTTATTCCTCTTCAAATATGTTGCACTGAGTTCCACCTGAGATATGAAGATATGATAGGGATGAGCATCGACATGCCCAGTAGGGAAATCATGACTCACCTTATGGTTTATCCATTACCACATTAAAAACTGCATGGTTAGTAGGTTACATCATATTCCAGATTATGAGGTTTATTATGATCACATCTTATGGATACCGTAGTTAATCATTACCAAGTGTCATAATTACACATTTATACAAATATTACCAATCATCATTGTTCCTAGGTATCCATGTTAAATTGAGTATCACTCAACTCATCGAAACCCAAATGGGCGCACTTGATCACCCCATAAACATTCCAAGGGTGTTCCGGTGAGGGGACATCAAGCCCCGAGTCCTCACCAAATCAATTCCTGTACAGTGTGTTCTGGGACTTTCAACCCAAGGAAGTGCCATCACCTTCCCCCTATTTTACCTTTTTGGGTATTCATGCCTAAGGACGTAACCGCCGCCCTCTTCATGTCTCACCATTTCTCTATATTAAATCATTATTAATAGAGTCAGTTTTCCTAACCATGCTTCTCAATTTATAACATGTGTCAATTCATTATGTTCCTCGCCGTACAATACAAGACGAGTCCATGTCATAGTTTCATATGTGATACTCATATAATATCAGTTCAACATAGATATATATATATTGCGGCAAAACAATCAATTTTAATTCTATAAAAACCTCACAAAAATGAGTAATAGAATCCCTACCTTTCAAGCTTATCAACAATCTTTTAATCCTGGAATCAATTAACGTTAGCTCCACACATCCTTGACCCTAAGGCATGCATAAGGACAATTAAAACTAAAGCACAACGTATAATCACATTCATAAGTGAGTTATGTGTAAACCCGTCTACTAGTGCCATTAAAGTATTTTTATGCATTAAACATGGAGAAAATGCATACTAAAAACTAAGTTTAGATTAAAGAAAACCTACCTCAAAACTTCTTTGAAAAGCACCAAAGTTTGGGTTATCAATCAAGCTTAAATTAACTTTAAAACCGCCTCGATCATGGTTGGGAATTATAATTGTCTTGGCCACAAAGAGAGCTTTGTGCTCTATGTCTTTAGTTAGAAATTTGAAGTGAGAAGGGAGAGAATGAGAACTAGAGAAGAAGGTGGTGATAGTTAAATAAAAAGATATCAAAATGCTTAAGAGGAATGAGATGTTTACGGGGAAAAGTTGTAAGAAGAAACAAAAGAGTCTTAAAGGAAAATATCATCTTGTCTCCCATGAAGACTTTTAGCAAATAATGCCAACATAATTGAGGGGATAATTTGAGTGAATTATAGAAGAAGATAAGGAAATAATTAATTAGGTGGTTGAGAAAATATCTCCATGTCTTCTATGAATTGACGGAAAATAATTCAATATCCCCTTCGGATACCTTTAGCAAAATGAGAAGAAGTCTATATAATTGAGCAATAATTTAGGGAGACAAGATTGGTAGAAGTAAGTGTTGGTAAGTTTTGAATGTTTCTTAGGAAGACTTGGTAAGAAAATACTAAAATGGTATTTTTTTTTTTAAATGATCATAAACAACTTAGTAATTTTAAATAGTCACATTTTATTCATTAAATTTTACAAAATTATGCCCGTTAAAAATACGGGTGTTACACTTGCCTTTTCCGATGCTTAGTTAGCATGTTTTAGACACATACATGCACATTCCTATTTATAGTAATGTATCGTGTTTTTAGATAATAATGCATTATTTTTTAATTGGTATATAAAAAAATGGTTTACACCGTGTAATTTTTCCAAGAGCAAAAAATTCCTGCCAACAAATTGGAAAGTATAAGATTCTTTTATAACTCTATTGGATTATTGTTAAGTCTGTCTATGAGAGTTTCATAGTTTCTTCATTACGAGAGTTTTGATATTTTTCTGGTCTCTTTTTGTGAAAGTTTTATAGTCTCGACTTTATTTGGAGCCATTTAATATTGCTTTGGGAGTTTTTAAAAATGTTTTTGCATACTTTTTGAGGCAAAAATTTTAAAAACACACTTAGTATAATTCTTCAAAAATTATCATTTTTCAAAACAAAACTATTTTCACCTATTTTGAAAATACTATCAAACGGGTAAATATTTTTTGAATATTTTTATAAGGTTAGTTGTTACAATAACTTTTCAACTGGGTTAGTTATATAAGAATTTTTCAAGCAAAGAAAAGCCATGTTGTTGAAGCAGATTTAAGGTGAGTTTTAAATTCTATATCTTCAAATCCTTTCAATAATATGAGTTTATTTTGAGACTCATTAAAAATTATTTCTTGTTTTCAGGTTTTGTGATGGTTGTATCATCTTCAAAATTTTTTTATCTCTATTAGTCTAAATCTCCAATTTGTAGAGTATGATGCAATGACAATCATCCAAACTATGACTTTTTTTTCTTTTCCCAAAAAATGGGATGTAATTGTCAGATGTTTTTAATTTATAATTTTTTTTTCAAGAGCAAGTTTTGCCATTATTTAAGAAATCAAAATAAGTTTTCCTACTATTTGACTACTTTTGTTCTTAATAAAGATGATAAGATTATTTGATTAAGAAAATCCCCTTTTATAAAAACTGTTATTGTATCGGGAATTTTTTTTTTGATAATAATTACAGCAGCTCCTGTTGAAAAGTGTCAACTGTCAAGACTACCCTATTTCTTCACGTTAGAACTTCCCTATTACTTGTCTCTCTCCCACTTGGACCCACCTATTAATTCATTTTCTTTTTCTTGAAGCTTCAGTTTCCTTCTCTCACATATACACACATGGTTTTGGGTTTTTCCAATTTCAATTCCTCGTCCTGTTCCAACTCTACCAAAACTCTCCTGTTATGCAGCATACATACACGTGTGTGTGTGTGTGTGTGTATATATATATATATATATATATATATAGAGCCTCACTATATCTTAGTCTCCACAAAATGAGCAGCAAATCCCAGTTTCTCACTCCGCTCACTTCTCCGTCACTAGATGGAGTCACCACATTTACCTGACCTGCCTCTCGAGGTGGGTCTCTACAAGATAAGATGCCGAACAGTTTGCAAGAGACGGATCAAATCCACCTACGACTCGAGTTTCGCCCAACTCTTCAACGACAGAACCAAAACGGTCGCCGTTTTCTTTGTCCAAACCATGAAGAAGCTTAACTACTTGTTAACTTTGGTGTCCATGAACAACTCTCACGAAGCTGGTTCCAAACTATATTTAGTTTCTTTCCTTGCAAGAAAGTTAGGATCGAAGCCGCAGCCAAACAGGGTCTTCTCCTCTGCTTGCACTACCCGAGCCCCCTCAAGCCGCGAGTTCCTCAATACATTGTCTGCAAGCCTACAACACAACAATGGCGGAAAATAGCAAACCCAAAAACTCGTTATTTCACTCTCAAAACTTCTATGGCGGTTTTGGGGTCAAATCTTCTAGGATTCAAGATTGTTAGGTTTTCAAAGCCTAAATGTCGAAGAGGGAGTACCAAATCTCCTCCATATTCCAGTCTTCGTTGCGAGATTTTGGATTCGAGAACGTGGGATTGGAAAGCTTTAGCTGAAGACGTAAGAGTTGCTTCTTGCGAGTCTCTGGATTCAACCGAGCCAGCCGTTTCTGACGATTGTGTGGAATTGTGGGCGATAAAAAGACATGGAGTTTGAAGAAGAAAGTTGAAGGCTACAATAATATTTTACCTGTGGCGTTTTGTAACACTGATGTTGCACTAATGAAAGACTACAATGATATTGTATTTTGCAACTTTAAAGTTCGGCTGTGAAAGAATTCGCGGTGAGAAATGCTAATTTGTGGCCGGGTATCGAAGAATTTTTCCCAATAGAGAGATGTTGAACATTTTGGCAAAGCTACTCGTTGGGATGTGAGAGCTGCTTGGTCGCTACGACTCAATACTGATCGGTAAAGTATATACTATTTTATGTTCTTTCTAGGTATAATTTTAGGAATCCTATGTATCTTCGTGGGTTATAATCCTATTATTAAGAAAACAGTAAGACTTGTAAGCAGTGAGGTTTTAATCCCATATAGATGAAAGAACTTTTTTTTTTAATATTTGTAAGACGCATAATTTATATATTTTTTTGGATTTTATTATTGATTTTTAGCTATACAAGTAGAATTTATGCAGTTGATTTTGAGTTTGGTTATTATCTAATACGTATTCCTTACTTAAACATGAATGTGTTATTAATCCTTCTTTTTGACTAGAAATTAATGAATGAAAGTATAACTCTAGTACTGATGGATGCAATTTATATTATTTATCCACTAATTATTGAAATTAAACTGAAAGAAAGAATGATGAAGATGAAAAGGGCATCCAAAAATACAAACGTTGTTAGTTTAAACTCAGATTAGGTTGGTAGTCTGTCTGGAGTCTAATGTTTCGTTTTCTTTTCTAAAATTATCTTACATAGTCTTTAAAGTGAAAGTGTAACTCTGTAAACCACCCAAATCACACCATCCTATACCGTTGAAGCCATCTGTTCTTAAAACTGCTATCACTAATCTATTTGGTTTCAATCCAAATATGCTGAATTTTTTTACTTGGTTTTTGTTTGAAATTTTAAAACCGGAATCCAAACCGTCAAACTGTAAATTTATTTTTAAATTGCTAATTAATATTTAATATATATAATATATATATCATATGTTAAACAAAGTGAAATTTGATACGTGGATTTGAAATGATGTGGTTTTGAACTTTGTGATTTGAATTGATGGCTTTGAACTTATGTAGTTACAACGGTGAATTAACGTTTAAAAAATAAAAGTTTAAAATAAAAAAAAAAATATTATATCAAAGAATTAGTGTTTAAAAATTATAGTTTATATATAAAAAAAAGAATGAGAAGGGTTTTTAATATAAATTATAGAGCAAAATATTTAGAACTTAAGGGATCAAGTTTTTAAAACTAACAATTTAGTGTATTTTAAACAATCCTTATGGTTTTAAACAATTTGAAACTTATGCCAACTAAACGTCCGTTCTTATAGGTTCATAGGTTCAAAAACCACTTTCCTAAACACATGAACCTAATGGCACATAAAAGCTTATCCACTTCTTAGCTCTTTTACTTTCCCGCTATCTTGTTTACAAAAGAAGGGGAAAAAACGCACGCTAAAGTTAATTTTATTTTCAAACAAGAGAGGAAGAAGAAAAAAAAAAAAAAAAAAGGCCTAAAATGCTTCTTCATCTTTTTGAAGCCTCAGCGTAAGTTATCTTTCTCTCGGCTGCAATTGTTTTGCCATTACTTGTGTTTGTAGCTGTCTATAAGCCTTCAATATTATTATTTTTTGAAGGGTTTTTATGTTCATGCTTTAATGTGCGGTACGGGTGTGTTTTCTTTTCTTGTATGGTCTAAGAGATTGAAAGTTTCAACAAAATGATACTTACAACTTGCATAAAGATAACAATACTACATTATTAATTTTCTTGATACAGGAGTCTCACATGCTCAATAAAAGAAGATGACAACACTCAAAAAAGAGAGAGAGAGAAGATGACAGGAAGAACAAAGTTAAACCGCAGTTTCAAACTGCCCTCAAACTTTAAGCCACACTGAATCGCTAGCATTACAAGAAAAACTACATTTAACGACATATTATTTACGACATGTATTTTTTAAATGTCGTTGAAAAGTATATACAACGACATCTTCAACAACGATGTCATTAACGATATTTGAAACAATAATTAACGACATCTATATAGATGTCGTAATGAAGGTATCCTTTTAACGATAATAGTTTAGTGTCGTTAAATTATTTAATGACAAGTAGGAGATGTTGTCAAAGCCTTGGAGATTCTACGACACCCCTTATAGACGACATTGGTCAAGATGTCGTCTATAAGGGGTGTCGTGGAATCTCCAAGGCTTTGACGACATCTCCTACTTGTCGTTAAATACTTTAACGACACTAAACTATTGTCGTTAAAAGGAGACCTTTAACACGACATCTATATAGATGTCGTTAATTATTATTTCAAATGTTATTAACGACATGTTTGTTGGAGATGTCGTTGTATGTATTTTTCAACAACATTTAAAAACTACATGTCGTAAATAATATGTCGTTAAATGTAGTTTTTTTTGTAGTGTAGATCGAGAAACCACAAGGTTTTGGTTCAAACTAATATTGTTGTATAATGTTTTTTCTAATAAAATTTAATTGTTACAGTGTCTTAGGTTCAAACTCATAATTTAATCAAGTTTGGTTTGTCTTGGATGCCTCAGAAACTATAAAATAGCGATTTTGATTAAAAAAATGCTTCAAATTGTACAAAACTGCGCCTCTTTCAACCCTAATGGTCTTTTCTTTTTCTGTTTAAAAAGGCCAATTAAGAGTATTTTCTGTTGCGAAAATTTGAAAAAAGGGTCAAAAGAAAAATTCAATTGAGGAAATGGTTTCTCTTTTTTTTTTTTTTGCGCTAAAAAATAAGCTTTTTTGGATAGAAAAATTGCTTCAGTTTTTTTAAAAAAGATGAGGAAAAGAATTATAGTAAAGAAATGAACCTCAACAAGATAGAAAAAAAAACTGAAACAATTTTTTTGTTCAAAGAACTTATTTTTTGATGCAAATAAAAAATTAAAAAAAAAACCATTTATCTAAACAGGCTTCTTCTTAAAGCCTTCTGTCAAAATCCCCCCTTTTCTGCCCCATGTGTGTCTATAATTACTGCCCAACTTCAAAAAATCTAGTTTAAACGCTCAACCACAATGCTAACTATTTACTGGTGAAAAGGCCAATAAAACTTGCATAAAATTAGTGATGTAGCCATCACACCTATCACTTCAAGACTTCAAGAAGAATATATATATATATTATATAAATCGTGATATGTTGATATATATCATTACCATAAGAAGTTCGACTTTTAGGATTATAGTACATATATATATATATATATTTATACGAAGCAATAAGTCATCAATGATTGGAAGAAGACCAATGAACATGTAAGAAGACCAATGAACATGTAACAAGCCGCAAATTCCTCACCTCAATCCAACAATATGCCAAAGAGGTTTCTTTGTCCCATTGCATGTCGAGAAGAAAACAGAAGTGGATTATTGTTAAACTACTGAAATTACAGGATAATTACACAAAACTTTTAGCAATTATGTGGCAAACTTTTTTTCACTTGAAATTAAAAAAAAAAAAAAAGAATTCTCTCAGTCGACTTCTCTTCTTTTTGCGCTGTTTTATTTTATTTTTCAAATTTCGCCTCCCTTTTTGAAGTTATCTAGTTTGGGAAAGACTCCTTTATGATGTCCTCATTGGAAAACAACAGCAAGCTGGAAAATATTTATAAATGGATGTGTTGGATTATAGCACAAGAATGATGATGAAATGAGAGAAACGACACACATTTGGCTCAAAACATGTTTTGAAAAATGAATAAACTTTTGTGTTTAGTTGTTTCTAAGAGGAGTATCTGCAAGGCAAATTATATAACTAGTTCCAGAACAAAAGAAAAAAGAAAAGAAACAGAAAAAAAGATACTCATTGTCCTTAAGTGAACCATTCCAAAGTGTTGTCTGAAAATAATATATATATATATATATATATATATATATATATATATATACAATTTCTCTCATTTTCTATGATACAATTTCTCTCATGTCATATCACCTTAAGGAAACAAAAAGCTGGATTGTAAAAAAATTGTCCTTCATTTTTGGATTCACTTTTACAATATGAACTTTATTCACTTTTTACGCAACCAAACTTATTTTTCTTCGCTTTTTTAAAAGTAGTAGCATTATGATTTTTTTAGAAAAGAAAACTAGTACTATTATTATATTCAAAATTGTTGAGAATTTACCTAAAATGAAAAAAGAAAAATTGGCGTGCTTAATTCTTTAGAAATCACCTTATTCCTCACGTATTTTCACCCAAAAGGAAGAACAAAACCTCATTTGCCGCAAGAAACGGAGCTACATATAATCGAGAATTGACGATCAACTTATTTCTCAAAATTTTATTTACGGAATAAGATGATTTTTTTTTGTCCCTCCTGATATTTTAAAATTTCATGTTTTCTCCACCTTATAATACATAACTTATATATAAAATCTTACGAAATTTTTAGTATATATACTTGTCTCTCCATGTTATTAATAAAGACTCCGCACTTGTTCGCTATACACACACTCACTTGTACACAAAAACAGAGCCAATGAAAGATTCAAGGCTTGAATCTGCTCAACATTTCAATACTTGCATTTTGTTTTTGAAAAGTTTATTACTTGCATTTAAGTCATGTGAAAAATAAATTAAAAACTTAACTTTAGTAACTTAAAAAATGAAAAACTACTACTTCAGTCAACTAATATTATCAAGTACTTAGTTGGAAAGATCTTCTCCCCTTCATAATGACTTTGATTGTTTGTTAAAGTAACTCTTACTATGTTCTTGGATTGTTTATTAAAGTAAGTACTCTTTTTTTCTCTCTTATTTTCTTATTTCTTGATTTTTTTTTCACTAATATACATATCCCATTTTACAAAAGAAAAGGTGTATTCAAAAATTTCCTTGGGAAGAATATCAAAATTGTGCATTGTAATGTTTTTAGATAAGAAAAATATAGCATCCTCGTATAGTAATTAATTACATATAGTTGTGATATGTTTATAACATTCTATTCCTTTTATTTAAATTTTTCATTTTATTTCGTTTGCTTTAGTTTTAAACAAACATATATTTTTCTCTAATATATAGACGAAATTTCATTGAATGTATAATAAATTCAAAAGAAAAAAAAGGTAATATTCTGGAAAATGGTTAAGATTGGACAAGAGAAAATTAACAATCACAGTCGTTTATGTTTATAATCGTTCCAGTACATATCACAGATTGCATTAAACTTGCCTTGACTAGATTTTACAATTTTCAATTTTTCTGTCAAATGTGGTATGTTTAGTGAATAGTTCTTCGGATAAAAAAATTATTGGTGGTCATATATGGTTAATTCAAAACCCACAAAAAAAAGAAGAAGACATATATCTAGTTAATTTCTCACTTTTTGATGCCAAAATTATTTATATCCATAGGTGCTGTTATTGTGGTAAATTATTTTTATTAGGAATATTGTGAAAACTTGATTATATATACAATCAAATGAGACCAATACACAAATAATAATGACCTTTATGTATCGAGAAAGATCTCTTCAATCTCGATATATAGTTGTTACGTAAAGCCGTAAGACATGATCAAGCTCGTCAAATGGCAATTAAAGTAACTCATATACTTCCGAAGTTATTATTTAAATGTGTATTTGTTTTTTACAAGGTAGTGAGAACTAGAATTTGGAACACTTTTATTGTAGTATGTAAGAGCTTTATACTGTAACTTATTTTTACTTTATATTATAGCATATAATAACTTCACATTATAGTAGTTTTAATTATATAGTTAAAATGATATTGTCAAACAAACTTTTAGACAAATGACTTTCTAACAAGGTAGATTTTATATTTCTGAAAGTAATAATTAGTTTTTGTTAAGATTTTAGTGAGTAATAATTAGTTTTATTAATAGGATAAAAATAAATATGGTTAGAACACAAGGCCTAGGCTCCAGCTCGGCCGAGTTTTACCATCATCGCAGGTCATCCAGCGGCAGCAAACAATTTATTATTCCCATTCTACCTCTTTGATAGACCATTTGATATATAGTTTTAAAACTATTCAAAGGCGGTTTAAAACTATAAAGTCAATTCAAGCTGACGTTTGGTTGAATAATAACTAAGGACAGTTTCAACCATGAAGATGGTCTTAAAACCATCAAAACCCTCAAAATTTAAACTTTTTCTCCCTCAAATTCACATTATTTGAACCATTTTTTATTGTAAAAACTATTCTCATTTTCGTTTTTTCAGAAATCATAGTTTTTCAAACACTAGTTCTCGTTTTAAACTTAATGTGATGTTTTATTATCATTTTAAAATTTTACGTTTCAAATATCAGTTTAAAATCACCGTTTAAAATTTATAATTTAAACAATAAAGTTTTATATTACAAATCACATTATTTTAAATTCATGCACTAAATGAACCAACCGTGGAGGACAACCCCACGTTAAGCGCCTTTTTGTAACAACGCAACTACTTCCGCTTTCATAACTCTCTCCATCTTTATTCATTACTGAGATATTTTTACTTTTTGTGATTTGTCCACTAATGTCACCAAATCTATGATCTATATTTTTATAACAATCTTAAAAACTGACAGCGACTGCTCTTTTTAAAAAGAAGAAAATATGTAATAATCTCATAGTAATAGAAAACACGTTATTTTGAATTGTTTGACACCATATATTCATTACATTACGACTGTCTGTATAAAATAGCTGCTTGTTATTTCAATAAGGCCGAACCTTTCAATTTTCTCCCCCTCACTTGTCTTTTTACCCGGGAAAGTTTTCTTCTCTGGGGCTTTTTCCTGTAAACCAACATCGATCAGTGTTGTTTTTGGAAAAAAAAATTTTCTTTCTTTCTTATGTTATGCTCTTGTTTGTCTCAGACAAGCAGAGTAAATACTAAAACAGATCAACAGAACCATCAACGTTCTAGTGATCGTTTGTTTCTTGAGAACGTTCTTGCTTTTTCCCCGAGAAAGTTTCAACCTTTTCCCAGAATTCCAAACCTCGCATGGAGGCCAGAAAAGGCGCGGCGGAGCAGAAAGGATCAAACGACGTTGTTGTGCAGATTTTGAGGTCAGCAGCTTCTGGGTCTTCTGCGAAAGCTTTGAAAGATGCTAACTTTGAGCCAACAGAGCTCAACAAGCCTCCGAAATTCCCAACCTCGCCGTCGCCAGTTCCAGTTTCTCAACGGGCGTCGACTTCGAGGTCGACTTTCTCGAAGCCCAAGTCCAGACTAGTCGAGGCACCACCACCCACTGATGCTAAATTGGCAGAAGAGAAAAATTCTTGGTTAAAATCAGAAACAAGTTCGTCTTTTTCAAGCTCGCCCAATTATGTAAATGTAACTTCTTCCCCAAGCAACAGCAAAGTAAAAGTCAATGTCCCTAAAGACTATCAGAAATCAGCCCCAGTAACAACCAAAATGCCTCTGATCTCAACCTGCCCAGGAGAGCAAGAAGACGAAGATGAAGATGATGAAGAAGTCTACAAGATAGCCAATCCCAAGGCTAAACAATCCGCAAGTAAGAAGCCAAAAGTGAAAGCGACGCTTTTGATTGAGTGGGTTTGTTTTGTTTGCGTAATTGGGTTTTTCATTGTTAGCTTGACTGTCCATGATTTGGAAAAGAAACTGGTTTGGGGTTTGGAATTGTGGAAATGGTGTGTCTTTGTTTTGGTGATTTTCTGTGGTAGATTGGTCACTGAGTGGTTTATTAATGTCTTGGTTTTCTTGATTGAGAGGAATTTTTTGCTTAAGCAGAAGGTTTTGTACTTTGTTTATGGGTTGAAGAACAGTGTTCAGGTTTTCATATGGATAGGTTTGATACTTTTGGCTTGGGGTTTGCTGATCAATCGTGGGGTGAAGAGGTCTAGAGGAACTACCAAGGCTCTTAATTATTTTACTAGGGCTTTAGGTTCTTGTCTTATCGGAGCAGGTATATGGTTGTTGAAGACTTTGTTGATTAAATTGTTGGCGTCTTCTTTTCAGTGCAATAGATTCTTTGATAGGATTCAAGAATCAATCTTTCATCAGTATGTTTTGAGGGTACTTTCCGGGCCTCCGTTGATGGAGAGGGCGGAAAGAGTTGGAAAGACAGCAAGTACGGGACAGCTGAGTTTCAGAAATGTGAAGAAGGAAAAGGGTGAGGAGAAAGGCAAAGGGAAAGAAGAGGTTATTGATGTGGATAGGCTGAAGAAGATGAAGCCAGGGAAGGTTTCTTATTGGACATTGAAAGGATTGGTTGATGTCATAAGGGGTACTGGATTGTCTACCATTTCGAATGTGTTAAAAGACGAGCAGGATGAGGGTGGGCAGCAGAAGAATGAGGAGATTACTTGTGAGTGGGAAGCAGAGGTTGCCGCGACTCGGATTTTTCATAATGTAGCCAAGCCTTTTAGCAAGTGAGCAATATCCATGCTTCCAACTTTTTTGGGAATTTCTAATGACTTAACATTGATCTGAAAAATTTTTGGACTAATATTCGTTATTTGACTAGGTACATCGATGAAGAAGACCTCTTGCGCTTCCTGAGTAGAGAGGAAGTGGATCTTGTGCTTCCAATGTTTGAAGGAGCAGTAGAATCCCGTAAAATCAAGAGAAAAACTTTGAAGACCTGGCTGGTAAAAATTTTTTAGTCCAATTTTCATCTTTTGCTATTAATATGCAAATAATAAACTTTTGCATTTTTTTCTTCTCTATGTTTCAAGTGAGACAGACGATCTGCAGAATGTAGTTCTCTTATTTTTTGCCAACTTTTTGGCATCGAAGTTTTTATGTGAATACAAAATATATTCTATATATAGTTGATACGACATTAAAGTGTTCGATTCTATTGCAAGGATTGGGATATATGCGTATGCATAACACAAAATTCTGTCTGAAAAGAGTTCTAATATCTTACCCGTTGAAATGATTCTTGTTTCTAGGTGAACGTTTATCTTGAACGCAAATCACTGGCCTATTCATTAAATGATACCAAAACAGCCATAGAGGAGCTAAATAAGCTTGCCTCTGTGAATGTAGTTGTGGTGAGCATTATTGTTGGGTTGCTCGTGATGGGAGTCTTGACCACCCAAGTACTTGTATTCATTGGATCCCAGCTTCTGCTGGCTGTATTTATGTTCGGTAACACTGCTAAGACTCTCTTTGAAGCCATCGTATTTGTATTTGTGATGCATCCTTTTGATGTAGGGGACCGCTGTGTCATTGACGGAGTACAGGTAACTTCCCTAACCATGGATTTCGTTGCCTTGATGTGTGTTTGAGGGTAACCCAATGCTTGACATGCTGATACCTCACAGATGGTTGTTGAGGAAATGAACATCTTGACAACGATCTTCTTGCGATTTGACAACGAGAAAATCTTTTACCCCAATAGTGTTTTGGCAACCAAACCCATCAGCAACTTCTACAGGAGTCCCGAAATGGGTGATTCTGTTGAATTCGCTGTTGATTTCTCTACGTCCATTGAGACTATTGCAGCTTTTAAAGCCAAAGTTAAAGCGTATGTAGACTTTTCTCTTGCCTTGATTCGCAAGTATCTTTTTGGAACGTAACCATCAATTCTTGTTATAAATTTATAACGAGTGTTACATGAAGATTCTCGAGTAGTTTAAGATCTGTGGAAATAGACAATAGTAGCCGACCACTGCACTTGGTATTTTTTTTGAAAATAGATATTTTTATTGGTAAAGGCAAAAGATGAATTTGAATTTTCAGTGCTGTTAGCCTGTTAGTAACACTTGATTCCAATCTACTGCTCTCTATACGTATGGAGACGTTAATTATTGCATAAAAACAATAAAACTTCAGGTACCTGGAAAGCAAACCGCTATACTGGCGTCCTGGTCACAGCGTGGTGGTTAAGGATATTGAGAATGTGAACAAGATATCAATAGGTCTTTACGTCATGCACACCATCAATTTCCAGAACTACGGCGACAAGAGCAACCGGAGGTCTGAACTGGTGTTGGAGTTGAAGAAAATTTTCGAAGAGCTCGGTATAAATTACCACCTGCTGCCTCAACAAGTTCATGTCAGCTATGTCGGCTCGAATACTTCAGCAATTCCACCGCCAAGGCGGTGATCTTTTCGAGATTCTCCTTGTGTTCAGCAATTTTGGTATGCGTTCTTCTTCTCTAAAATCAATTTGTCATCTTTGTTCTCTTTGCTTGAATCAAGAATTTCTGATTTCTCTAATTGGTGGACTAAGAATACTGCTTCGCAATTTTTTAAAGTTTTGTTACATTTTCTTCTATGACAGGTGCGCATAAAGGAGGTGGCCTGGAGTGTGGAAAGAAGAAAGTGTACTGTAATTCAAGGAAGTACAATTTTGTAAAACTGAATATGCTTGTCTTGGGAATATTTATTTTGCTCTTGAATTTTGGTATTCATTTTGTTTTTGAAAAAAAAAAATTCGATTCAAGGTTGTTTTCGATGTCAATTATACATATATAGCTAGGCAATTTGTATGACAATGGAATTGAAATAATAAATTCTTAATTGGTATCTGAGGCATTCTTTTATTCATTATTTAATTTAGCTAACAGAGATTGTAGACCCGTGACTTTTTCTGGGTTCTAAAGATTTTTTTTTTTATTTTTCTGAATTGCTCTTATTTTTCTTGATTTTTTATGATACCTTCTGATAGGAAGGTACATTCAATTTAGAAAAGAAAGAAAATGGTGCATACGGTTCATAATCATGATCAAGTGTTCACTGACTCACTTACGGTTCGTGCATGCGGCTACGGGCTCGGGCCCAACCTTAAGTTTAACAAGAAAAAATTACAATGTATAAAATTATTATTATGAAATTAAAATTTAACATAACATTTAAAATATTTTAAAAATATCTTTAATGATATAGTAATTATTTTAATAATATTACATATTATACTATATAATTATATATAAATAACTTTAATGATATTATTATTTATGATATCATTACGAGATATTTATAGAATTTTTACGTTAAACAACCTAATGTAAAACAGTAATGGGCCTATTTGAACCTAACTTTAAGCCCACCAAAAAAATCTGGAAGAAGCCGTACACACCACTCACTCTCAGGAAAGAGAACGGAAAAGCCAGCAAGAAACTTGTGTCTTGATGTTGATTGGACCAACAAGATAACCTTATCCAGCAATCACGAAACGAGAAGCCGCCACGTCGGACTGTGATAAACAAACAGGGTCTTCTGAAATCCGAAATCCAAAATTTTTCACCTCTCGTTTCTCCGAATCCCCTCACCACTCTCTCTCTCTCTCTTAAAACACTAATCCCAAACTTTCACTTCCACGTTTCAATCGCCAGTACAGGCAGATAGAGAAAGGAAAAGAAGGAGGAAAAAATGGCTGCAGCTTCTGCGGTTTCTATGGCGACGCCATTGACAAGCGCCAGCCAGAAGAAGGTCCCGAGCTCCGAGGCGTTCCTCAGGCCGTTGCCGGTGAGGCCATCGAAGGCCGTCACGGCGGCACCGAGATCGACTGGGAAGCTCGAGGTTAGGGCTTCGATGAAGGAGAAGGTGGTGACCGGCCTGACGGCAGGCGCGATGACGGCGTCGATGGTGATCCCTCAGGTGGCGGAGGCCGCCGGTACCGGAGTCTCTCCGTCGCTCAAGAACTTCTTGCTCAGCATTGTCGCCGGCGGAGTTGTTCTGGCGGTCCTCGTCGGCGCTGTCATCGGTGTCGCCAACTTCGATCCCGTTAAGAGGAGCTGAGGGAGAGACGAAGTTTGCTTTGCCTTTTTTTCTTTTTTTAGTTCCTCGAGAATTTTATGGAAGATTCTTGATTTTAAAGCTCTCATCAATGTAATCTATTGTGTAATGGTGTTTATGTGGGCTGTGGTGTAATATGGGACCCTTATCCTCTCTTTTCATAAGCCTTTTTATATTCTCCAAGGAAAAATTGTGAATTCTGAAAAGCCGCTAATTTCCGTTTATTTACAAATTAGATGATTTTATGGATAAAATAAACTGAACACATTTTCGACTTAGTTAGGGAATAAGACTGAAATTTGGAAATGCTTGTGTAAAGAAGAAACTTGAATATACTCTGCTATAGGTGTAAAGTAATTCAAATGTTCAAATGAAACTTCTCCTGGGATGTCAACAGGAGCCAAGACTCCAATAATGGCAGATGAAAACAGAAGCCCTAGAGAATTGTCTAATTTCAATGATACCTACAACTCGATCTACAAGGATAGTACCTAAAACAAATTCGGGGTCGTGTCGATGAAACTTGTTAATCAATCCATCCAGAATGAGATCTACTGCATCTTAAAGACACGAACAAATCTTTGAGTTCGAATTATTGATTACCTCCTAATGGACTTCAATACTGAATCGAGCATATATTTGCTCTCTAAAGAATAGTTCACCTTATCAGCCTTAACTACAGTGATTTTCACCCTCTGCTCATCACCGTATACCTCTTCTTTAATCTTGAGCCTGAAAAGATATTGGTTAAAAAGCCTACTTCGAATTATGTCCCCGAATCTGGCCTCATCCTGCTCTTCATACTTCAACAAGTACAAATCCTTTGCTGACCAACCCAGGATCTCCTCCCCGGATTCCTGAAAGGCTGTCACCCAAGTTAATCCTGTGTGGTCTTGAATTTGGGCTTGAAGAAGATACCTGTAATCACACTCCTTGAACTCTTGATTGCATCTGTCACACTGCCAAACATTTCCGGACATCGTCACCTTTTTATTACACTGCCTATCTCCAATCATCAACGGGCAAGCTGTGTAACAAAAGTTGTCTGTTTTGATGAATGTTATGGTTGCCTTTACAGTGACCCAGTCTGGCTTATCAGATCTTCCAAGACCTTCACCTTTGATTTGAGAAATAGTTTTCCGAATCTCATTCTTAGGTGCTCCAGCCATTATATCTTTAGAAATGGACTGAGAAGCAGCATCCTTGCCCACTCGATCAAACCAGTCTCTCAAGCTATGAGCCTCAGGGAAGTCTGGGTTTATGAAGAGCTGAGTAGAAGAAATTGTACCTATTGATTTCCCACTGAAGTTGTTAACCTTCCCTGCTTTTACAGCTAAAACAGGACAAAATCCCGAATCAGACATCTCTTGCAGTTTCTGACCTTCCCTATTGCAAAATTCCCCCCAAAGGGTTAGCTCAACACTCTTTCCAGACCAATCCTTTAGATTCAAAATTCTTCTCTGAGTTTCCATTCCATTCTTTCTCAGGATAGGAACTGAAGGGTTCACAGATATCACAACTCCAATAACATCAAGAATGGAATTATTGTCAGCAGTTTCAATCTCATTGATAGGTCTAAATGAAAACTGCTGTCTTGGTATAGAACCGTCTTCATCAGAGCAAGGCTCCACAGTAGAAGTTGCCTCCAGGAATATTTCCCACTCATTTTTCAGATGATTGAAGTTCTTCTGAGCAGGTTTTAAGCTACCCTTGGAAATCAAGTAAACTTTACCAACCTCTATAGTATCGTAGAAGCGGTCAACAACAGCATTGAAACAGGTCACCCGTATTTCCCCTCCATCAGAGTCAAGAAGGTCAAATGAGAATACTTTTCCATCTCCCCGGGCATTATTATACCGACGCAGATCCCCTTTGGCAGTTACTCTTGCTTTGATAGCCCACCGACCTTGATAAGGGTTCAATGCAGCAATAGGAATGATCCGTGCAGGTGCCTCATTCTTCAAGATAGCGCCGTGGTTTTTGTAATTAGGTGGTGGTTGGTAAGGAGGTTGAACAACGGGCCTGAAACTTGGCACACTGGTAACATTCTGGGATCTCAACTGAGTATTTGCAACCCCGACAGGCTGAATATAACCATTGGACTGCATCTTCTGAGCCGTTGAATCAGCCACACTAGATAATTTTGGATTCCCAATTATGTCGCAGTCCGGTAAAATAGTTTCGAAGTTCAGCACAAGAAGAACCCTGTATGCATCAAAATTCACCACATAACTTTAGATTAAAAGAAATTTGATTAAAATCTAGCATTAATGAGGGAAACAGACAGCCTCCAGTCAAAAACTCCATTTTACCCCTCATTCAGAAGCTTTATTAATTTTTTTGTTTTCTTCTTCAATACAAGATGAGCTTGTCAATGACATCTTATAATGCAGACAAATTGTTTTACCTTGTATGATAGCCTAATAAATCATAGCACAGAGTCATATGTGATAGAAATTTAGAGGTTGATTGCAAATAAAAGAAACCTCAAATAAATTGCTTAGATAATCTTATTAATTCTTCAAAATTTCCTTCAAATGCAAATCACTTCCAATCAACGCTGAACTTCAATCTCTAAATCATTTAAAAAAAAAAAAAAAGAACACAAGTCGAAGATCAAAGTTCTGTTTTTCAGCCAACCGAATCACAGTCCAAAAAAAAAACCTAATTAAAGATTTACAGCCTCATCTCAGTTACGATTCAACCAATCGAGACAAAATTTATTAAAAGAAAAATATCCACAACATGTTTCCAAAAGTATTTCGAATGCCGATCTTCAAAGATATTATTGCCTCATAAACTTCACATTTCCACAGAACGGAATGATCAAATAACCTAATCACAAGTAAATTACTAAATCAAAACAAAACACAAATCAATTAACGAATAACGACGAGAACAATCTCATATTACGCCAATCATTTAACAGTAACTAAATTAAATTAAATAGATTGAAGAAATCAGAAATTAGAGAGACTGACTTGTGATTCTGGACAACATTACAGAGGTACTCGACGATCTGGATGACAGAGCCTTGCTTGACGCGGCCGGTCTTGACCCTGTCGCTGAGCTGTCCGGTGAAAATCGCGTGCATACTCGCGACGCCGTCGGAGACCACGAGCCGGTACCGGTCCTGCATCCCGTTCTTGACAGTGGTGATGCTGTGGACCTGCAAGAGAGGCTTCAAGTTCACGTTGCCGGCGATGATGGCCGGTATCGCGTTCGGCGTGAGGTGCACCGCCATTGTCGATCTCTAAGCTCTCCGAGAAGAAACCCTAAGTGTGCGACGAGATCGGTTTGTGTGTTTCGTTGATGAATGTTTGGATGAGATTGAGGTCGAATTGGGGATTGTTTATCAGAGAGAAAAGGAGAAAAGCTGTCGATTTTGGAGATTCGAAATGGCGGGATCTCTTGGGGAGGAGATACAATTACGGTTGGCTTTTGCGGGCTAAAAAGGGTAAGGATGGAGAGAGAGAGAGAGAAATTTCATATTAAAAAAAAAAAAACCCTCAAATTACGTCACGTAGTTCATCTCACTCCGGCTCTTAAGTATTTAGAAAGGACAAAATTTAACTGTTGTATTTTGAAATTTTACAGAGTATCTTACGTTTACGTGACAACTAAAACCGTCGATTACAATTATAAATATTATAATACATATGGGTTTTATGTTACAGTAAATTTTTAATATAATATATAATAATTTTATATTATTTTTAATTAAAAAATTAATAAAAATTAATTTTTTCAAGAAGGTTATTACTTTTTACATAATAGGTTATCAACTTTTAATTTTGACATAATAAATCTTAAATTTCAAAATTATTAGTAATTTAATAATTATGTTAAGCACTTTTTTTTACATGTTGAGTAACTACTTTTAATTTATGTTAAGAACTCTTTTTCACATGTTGAGAAGCTATTTTTAATTTTTGTTAAGTATTTTTTTTTACGTGTTGAGTTTCAATTTTTTTTTAAAAAAATAACAAGTTATACCTTTAGGAAAACTCGCGTGTGAATTTTTTGATTAAAATTGACCATACTTTTTAACACTTGTTCGCTATTGGGCCTTAATTACCAATGATTTCAAAATTCAAAATACATTTTATCAAGATTAAAAGTGGGGTGCATTATGCAAAAAGGAACATAGTGTTTAGTAAAGTTAGTTAGAACTAACTTTTAGTTCAAAACAATTCAGCATGTGAGAGCTTTACACTGTATCAACTTTTTGTTTTTTACTATATCACGTGAAAGCTTTATTCTATTCTCTAATAAAAAATTTGATTCTAATCAACTTTGCCAAACACTCTAAAATATGTAAACAATGCAATTTACTATTTCGAAAAACATGTCGTGGATATCACCTTTATGCTTGGAAGAATAGTTCATACTATTATTTTTAAATTTAAAAACACTTAGCTGTTTTTTTTTTCACTTTACACCAAAGCTTTTTTTGCTTTACATTGTAAAACCAATTCGAACTTGTGTGCTAAATAGAGGGATGATTTTTGGGTTTTTTTTTTTTTTTTGGATAAACTGGATCATACACCTTAATCTTATGCCGCTATTTGCATGTTGCACTCTATATTTTTAATTTTAGCGTTTAAAATCCTAAAATATATAATCTTTGATAATGTAATCCAATCAACAACAGACATTGATTAGAAATTTAAAAAGTTAAGGGACTGAATAACCAATCAATGAAAAGTTGAAGATGCATTCAAGTAAAAATTGTAAGTATTTTTTTGTCTATTAATCAATGTCCGTTGGTTATTGGACAATAATTGCAATAAATTTCAAAATTGAAGCTGTTATTCATAAAAATTAAAAACTCGGGATCAAAGTGGTAAACACTAACAATTTAGAATGTAAAAAAGAAAAAAAGAAAAAAATAAGCCTTCTTTTTTGTAACTATTTCATGAATGTCTAATGTTATGTTTCATCTTACCTCTTAAATTTCAAAACGTATAACCTCCTTTGTTTTTGTTCTCAAAATTTTTAAAAATATTTTTTGCATGCTTTTTGCTGCAAAAATTTTAAAAACAATATCAATGTAATTATCAAAAAATTCTTATTTTTTAAAATAAAAACATTTTAATGTTTCTAAACTTTATAGCGTTTGTAAATCTCTCCCTCCCATCACTTTAGGTGATATTATTATCAAGAATCTCAATTTTTTCCAGAAAAATTTAAGAGTGAGGCGGCCGGTTTCCGCTCATCTTTTGTAAAATGTTTGTTTGAATGAATGCCTTTGATTTTCTCGCGTTTGACATATCAATTCATGAACCATAAATATTGACAATTGACCCTTTAAATTTCAAAAAATTTATTGAAGAAGACTCCACTCCAAAGAGAAGTTAATTTTTTCAAGGTTTTCTTAGTTCTTTAATTTTTTTTTTTTCATTTTTTTGGTCCATGTAACAGTTTCATTAGATATTTGATGGAGTTCAACATTTTTGGACCACAAAAAAGAAACATTTTAGTGGGTTAAGATGGGAAAGCAAAAAAATATATATACTTCAGACAAAAATAATAATAAGGGAATCTTTATGGCAAAAAAGGTAATTTTACACCACTGATAGAGCACATTGTTTTAAACTTTTAGCTATTAGATTAACTTTTATGGTCTAATATGTGATTGAAAGCAATTATGTGTCATGCGTGGTAAATTTTTAATTTAGACAGTCACAGATCAAGCCATTAAAAATTAAGCTAATGGCTAAAACAACATATTTTACTGATAGTGTAAAATTGTCTTCTCCACCTAAAAATTCCCAATAATAACATAACCTTACCTTACAACAAACAAAGTAAAATCAACAGAAACAATCGTCAATTAAAGAGAGAAAATGGACTACTTAATGCAATCACTTCAATTTCTGCTTCTATGATGCAAGCATCATTCATAAGGTAGCCCATTTTTGGATGTTGAAGTTTAGTAGGAGACATGAAATTGGCAACCTTAAAAGAGTACATGCCATCATCTTAGATGAAATCACCAAAATTGGGATGCTTGTTATGCCTTAGTTACAGCGCTGCCTGAGACATACGACAAGTAAAAAATAAAAAATAAAAAACTTAAAACTTTTTGCTAGTTTGATTTATAAGTTGATAATATAAAATTTTAATATGTAAAAATTTTAATTTTTGTGAAAGAATCTAGGTAGCAAAAAGTTTTGAATTATAATTGAATCTATGAAATTACAAACGGAGTTTTTGTTTCTTGAAATTGATCACACTCAAGGTTAAAGTAAAACCAACATATAAAGCAAATTATGCTCTCACCCGGAAATTCACTACTTTTGCATGAAAAAGGAAATTCACAAATAATCCTAGTATGGGGAAAAAGAGACAACGTGTATAATTTTAGACCAACTGAATGCTTCTCTCTTTTCTTTTCTTTTCTTTTTTAATTTTTTGAACATTAAGACGATGATTTGAACTCTTCATCTTTTGATAAAATTAGGTATAAATTGATTGTTAAATTATGCCTGTAATCACATAGTGCCCCTTTATTGAAAGTACGAGGATCGAACAGAATCCTCCAGTAAGGCAACAAATAAGCAAAAATATACTATTGTTATATAGGATATTATACTCTAATAAACAATAATGATTTATTTAAGAATGGATAAAATGAACTTGCGTACCGTTTATAATTTCCTTCAACAATAAAATCAGACTGTACAACTCATTGCATTTTCTCTGTGAAAAGTTGTCAAACTTCCATGTGTATTTGCAATTATACAATCTGGTAATTTAAGTATCACCATTTTTAAATGTTCTGAGATCAATAAACCTGGGTTCAAACCAATGCCACTTGCATAAGAATTGTTACGATGAATGTCCATAAAGCATATGTTATTTTATAATGGACATATTTATAAATAAATAAAGTGAATTTATTCATTATTTTTATATGTATATATTTTCAATACTTTATGAATATCATTAAAATTCTATAATTATCTATGTGATCTTAAATATTCTATATAAGTGTGATATACAAGAGGATAATATTTAAGGATGATAATTAAAATGGTCAATAACGTGTAATTAATTATTTAATTAAAGTATGGAATCTTTAAGTGAGTGTTACTGCTATAAGTCATTTTCATTAAAACTAGAACGGTCTTATCTGAATCATTAATGTAATGAGTCATTATATAAGTACAATATAATAATAAAATTATGTAATACTAGGATATGATGAGATATGAACAGCTAATAATTTCAGTTAAATGTAGCAAGTTCTAATCACATTAACCGATGGTCATGTATAAGATAATTTTAATCCTGAGTTATTAGCATACTCTTATTTATGGATTTATATCTTTTGATTTATTCAGTACGGATTTAAGAATCAAATTTTATCTATTGCATCTTGAATAATAAGAGCGCTCAATTTATGATTAAATTCATGACTTTATTCATTAGAGAATCAATAGCACTCAAGGATAAAGAAGTAATGAGTTATCTATAATTTCAAGAGTGCAATTCCAAATATTTAGTAGAGTTATATTGGAATTAATAAAAGAGTAATATATTAATTAAAGAGTTTAATTAATATGTTGGTTTTATTGTAGCTTAAATTATGGGTCCGTAAGTCCCTAGCCATCCTTATAAATACTGTTTGGAAAGTGAAATTATTAGTTTAAATAATTAATATAGAATTATGGAATTCTAAATTTAAAATCACTCAAAATAAATTAACAATGCATTAATTTATATTTATTAAATAATTATATAATTTAATAAATAAAATAATTAATTTTAGAAGACACATAGTGGGAGGATCCCATTGTGTGTGGTGCTATACTATCAAGAGAAAGTCCCTCGTGTACATCAAAGCTTGTTTACAAAGTTTTCATATTTGATATTTCTAATTTTAAATAACTATGATTTAATTGAAATATGAAAAGTTAAATATAGAGACAAATGAGATTAGGTAACAAGCACTGTTATAGAGATGGCGCCACATGCACACAGGATCTCGTTGTGTGTGGCGCCTATTACAGTACTGGGAAAAGGAAACTTGTGTCTTTTTATTTTAATTAAATATTTGATATTAAATTATAATAAGAAGACTTTCCAAAATTAATTAACAATTATATTCTCTATAAATAGAGGCATTTTTTATTCATTTGAGATATATACTTGTGAATACTAGAGAGACTGAGAGTACTTTACAGAAATACCCTCACATAGGTGGGTAGAAAGAGAGAAAAAAAGAGAAGAAAAGTTCTTATATTCTGTGACTTAAATTACTTAAGTGGTCTCTTTAGAAACCATATTTCTTTAATGCCTACCGGTTCGTCAACACCTGTGTCAAAGAATAGCAAAAAAGATGGTGGTTTTGTCTTAAAGAGAATATCCTTTACAAGCCGATTGTTTCCATTCATCTTCGATCTAATTCCGATAAGCAAAGTGTTTAGATATTTATTTATATGTAAAATTAATATAATCTATGGCATTTTACAAAATTTTTGAGAAAATTTTTATTATACATGATCTATACTATTACCACGTTTTTGCTATATTTTGTAAAAAAAAAAAAAAAACATTTTCTAAAATCAACATTAAGAACTTCAAACCTGAGATACTAGGGCCCATTTGGTTTTGTTCTCATAATTTTTAGAAATATTTTCGCATATTTTTTGAGACAAAAATTTTAAAAACATTCTCAACACAATTTTCAAAAAATTCATATTTTTCAAAATAAAAATATTTTCCTTTATTTTGAAAACTATACTAAACGCCCCTAATTATCATATGAAGTTCAATTAAGGCCATCAAAGAAAAAAAAAATTTGTTCAACATACGCTAAAAAAATCCTTAATCAGCAATAAAAGATAATTGATAGTTGTTTCTACTTGGCTTGCGAGCTTAGAAAAATCCTACGTTTATGTTATTATTTTATTTATTGAGAAATGCTAGCATCATTTGTAATTTCACTTTGTTTGTCACTTGATATGTTCTTTTTTTGCAAGTGTCCTCTCACTTTTTAAAAAACAAAAAAAAAAATCTTCATTGAAGACCAATCTCATATAATTTATAACTAGAGTTAAATTCATCAAAAATCAGTTGAATTTTTTTTTCTTTCTAAAATTAGTCTCTATACTCAAACGTATTTTAACTTAACCTTTGAACTTTTTTCCGTTCTCAAATTTATTCTCTTAGTAGCATTTCTATTTAAATTTTGGACGGAAAAGTTAGGCAATCTTTTAATTTCATCTGAAAAGAATGGCACTCTTGTAGTCTGTCCATTAAAAAAAAAAAACACTTTAGATCAAATCTTTTATGCATTTAAACCCAAAAGGTTACAATTGTGACGACCCAACTTTTTGGACCGCTACTTAATGTTCTTTTAGTTTTAATTAACTTTATTTAAGTTATAGAAAAGAGCAATTTTTTTTCAAACCATAGTAACTAAATAGTTTCTCTTAAGGTAACATACTTCAAAACATATAATTTACAGTTGAAACAATCTTGTAGCGATATCCATATCCTTGACTATGCTTTTGTTCATTTGTCATTGCCATCTCAATAGTAGTTCTAATCCGGCTTCTTAGTTAGATTATTTTCAGTATGAAATAAACTAGGTGAGCTATTATTTAATAAGTCCAAACATAGCCTACAAAATAATTTTTATTCTTATGCATGATCTATTTTGGCTCAATTATATTCATTCCTTATTCTTTCTTTGACCTATGGCCCTAATTGTTCACATCGTATGCGCACGATCATTGTAACACCAATAATAATAATAACAATAACAATAATAAGATTCTTGACTTAAATTTTCCCTTAGGTCGGGAGTTGGTACGATACCTACTTTACTTATCTTTTCTGGTGTATTATTTTACCAGTTTTTTTGTTACGATGATATACCATACGTGATACTTATTTAATTTTAAATAAGTGCATAACACATGCAATTAATTAAATAATGTCAATAACATTCTTTATTTAAAAACCTTTGATTCCACACTGTAGGTAGGGTTTAAAACTTACTTGGAATTGGCACTACATTTATCCAATATTCCATTCCCCTTGCTACTCGTCTTAGTGCCCTATTTGGACAATTTATTTCAATATTAGCTAACTTATCTACTATCAAGCTACATGTTGATAATGAAGTTTAAACATTAAATACGTAGTTTATTATTAGTTAGTTACTTTGAAAGTTATGCAACCCAAGCGTCCCATAACTTTTCTTCTTCATTTCTTGTCACCTACCCTACTTTAACAAGCTAGGGCAAATTCTCTGCTAAAGGTATTTTTCTAATTCGGACGTTTTGAGGTATGTTAGAAGTGTTTTAATAAAAAATACGTAGTTTATTATTAGTCGGTTACTTTGTAAGTTACGCAACCCAAGCGTCCCATAACTTTTCTTCTTCATTTCTTGTCACCTACAATACTTTAACGAGCTAGGAAAAATTTCCGCTAAAGGTGTTTTTCTAATTTGGACATTTTGAGGTCTGTTCGAAGTGTATTAATAAAAAATGATAATTTTACCCTTGTTGGGTCTTCTAAGTTGTTTTGAACTCATTTTACTCATAAATTCACTTTTACCCATTATTTGAAGTAATACAGAGGTCCAACAGTTTTCGAAAAAAATTCATTATATCAAAGTTTTAAGGCTTTGAACAGTAATATAGAAAAAATAATGATTTTATCCCCGGGACTAAAACTGACTATTTTATACCCTTAGACTCGGTTTTTTATAAGGATTAAATCTCTCTAAAGTTCAGGGGGATTCTATTGTTTTCAAAATGTTTTTCTTTTTAATCACTATTTTTGAAATTTTGTGATTAAAATTTATAAAATTTATAACTGAAAAAACAAGTGGAATTTTTACAAGCCATTTGTAATTTTTTACAGTTTCGAGGAACTCTACAACTTCAATGTTTTAAATTTCTTTAAATTTAGACTGTACAAGAGAGTTTTTAGCCTTTTTCAAAATCACCAAATTCAAAATAATATTTTTAATTTATTTTTTTTGGAATTTGCAAAACTTTGTTTATAAAAGTTGTTAACCTCTTTGTTTTGGGCAGATCCCATATTTTGCTTGAAAAATAAATTGGCATCTAAGACCACCAAAATCATCACTCTTTGAAATTACATCAAAACTGTGTTTAAAAGCAAAGTTTTTCAAACTTCGATTTTAAGGACTTAAAACTCCTAGTTACTAACATCAAACATCTCTATCATACATAAGACATAATACAAAATCATGCTATAAAGTTCTTTTGATATGCCATAGTCTGTTTTGAATAAATACAAGCCAAATTTCTATAAAAAATAATAAACTTTAAAGTAAAGGGTTTAAGATTTTACCAACTATTTTGCAAGGTTGTGACCCTCCTCACAAAGGCTTGATTTGACTAAAATTTCTTGACATATATCATAACAAAATCCCCCCATTAATACCATCAAAAACTTAAAAAAAAACACAAAAACTCATAAAGAAAAACTAGAGATTTTTACCTTAAAAAGCGCTTGTTCTTGAACTAGTGTACTTGAATCTTGAGTTTAAGCTTGATTTGAGGGTAAAACTTGAAAAAATATTTAGAGAAATCAAGGGAGGGCTACTGGTTTTTGGGTGAGAAATACGGGTTGCTTCGGTTCAAAGTTTGCTTGAAAATGATGACTTCAAGATAAGATTTTTTTTTTTTAAGTGACACCTAAGCTTGTGATGACTCACATACAAGGACTAAATTGAAAAGATTTTTATCCAAAAATTGATGCCAAAACAAGATTTACCATAAGGGATGGACGTGACCTTTTGTCTATCTTTTGGGTGTCGTATAATAGGTCCCATAACCTTTTACACAGTGTAAATTTACACTACATTGTATTTTTCTTATATTGAGAGTAAAATTGAGGAGACATTTGCTTCAATAGTCTAAAATAATAACACTGACTGGCTTTATACTCATACTGACTAATTCCCATTATAGTATTTTTATCTATTTGTGTTTGTTTTTTATCTATATATATACACTATACTGTATATCATTTACTTATGTGTATCTTTTTACATTGTATTCCAACAACTGTTGGATTGTAGACTAAAAATCCCCATCTGTTAAACTAACTTGTAATTGGACAATTTTTATGCTGTGTAGAATTATAGTATGATTTTCTACTTATATTAACATATTTTTCATCATAAATTTATATAATAAAAATTATAACTAATATGATAAAAATTTTATTTTGAGAGTATTTAGCAAATTTTTGAGTAATTAACTCAAAAAATTTTCACATTTAAAATGTTCAAAGCTGCGTAAAAAATTTATATTCATAATACATATATACATTATTCGTAAATAATTCACATTTTATTGTAATTATATAAAATACGATAAAAATTTATCATTTAAATCTAAATTAATTCATATTTAAATTAATGAGTTTTCTCAATCATTACAACAATATTCCTGACAAAAAAATTAATGAATTTTTTCAGTCATTATAATAGCAATCCTAGCAAACAAAAAAAGAAATAAAAAAGGAAAAAAATTATGAAAATACCTAAGCTTGAATCTAAGGAACGATGGGGAAGAAAAATTCTAAAGCACACTTTCTGATAATTGCCAAATCTTAAATAAGGCATGGGATTTTCCTGAGTGTTCATAGGAGGAGAGAGAGAGGAATTTGTACTTTCTTCAATTCACTAATCAATACAGAAAGAGCACTACAAAGGTTTACTTTAATGGTGGATTGATTTGTCCTGGTTCTGTGCGTTGGCGTTCTTAAATGTTTTTGTTGATTTAGAAAATTTCGGGTTTTTGAGTATATTGGTTTTGTTCCTGAGTGGTTCGAATTGGTTCTTGATAAGGGCTGTGAATTTGGTTTCTAAGGTGTTGAATTTTAACACTAAAAATGAAATTATGAATCTTAGGATTACAAAACTAGTCATTCATTCTTTTTTTACATGGCAATTTGCACTTTTTAAAAATAATAGGCATGCATACTTAAAAATAACCAAACTTTACAACTTTTTATCATGAAAATTTTTATTGCTAACAATATTACAAGCAATCCTAAAAGGACTAAAATTAGAGTCCATAAAGAATTTTCAATCTCCCACTCAAATTCAATCCTTTTCCTAATCCAATTCCTCTGATAAATTGTAAATCTATTCACCAATATTCTTCACACACTAGTATCTCGTTTCTATTAATTAGAGATAATATGCATATCTTCTTAAATAAGCTACGGGTTGTAGAACTTTGGATTGAAGGTAATTTTCCTCTTTTAACCGTTTATTTTAGAAGAAAAATAAGTTTCATATCAATTAGCATGGTTTTTCTTTTGTTTCCTTTTTGTTCATTATTAATAGTCAAGCATGATTTGATCTGCTGCTCATTCAAATAGTTTCTTTTCTTCTATAATTCTGGCAGGTAGTCAATATGAGAAACAATCTTTTATCGGATCACGTGCAGCCTTCAGCCAGACACAAATGGATCGTCACGTTGGAGCTGACGAAGCGAATGAAGCACTGCAAAGTGCCTCACATCCGTCGGGAGGGCAACTTGGCGGCTGAATAGCTTGCAAATTATGCCATTTGGTATTGCGATCATCTTCCAGATTTCGTGCTTCATGAGGCTAAGTTAGATGCGTCTGGCCTCGTCCATTATAGGATTAAATAGTATTTTTTCAGTTGTTTTTACTTTTAGGATTATTATGCATAGTTGCTGCTACGAATATGTCAACCTAGTTAAATGCCCTGATGCATTCCCTGATTCCTATCTCCAAAAAATCATTTGTTAAAAAAAATTTGTAATTAAGGGCGTCTTGTAATTATTTAACGAAGTATAATTTTGGTATTGTTTACCAAACTAAGCTTTCCTAGTAAGACTATATTTAACCCTACAAAAAAAACCTTAATCCACGATGTGGGGCTTTGTTAAGAGCCAAAAAATTAACAAGGGTGACTACAGCTATTTAAATTTCTTTTTCTGAAAAAAAAAAGGGCAAAAATCATTAGTTCTGTCAGTTTTGCAGAATTTCGTTGTTCAACCTCCTTACCTACCACCTTCTAGTTACAAAAACCATGGTGCCCTATCTTCAAGAAAGAGCCCGTAAAAGTGTTGTTCTTGACCAATTCTGTGAGACAATAGAGGAGGTTGGTTCGATGGTATACTTTTCAATGGGTGTTGCACCAAAAATATTATTGAAGGAATGGGAACTAATATTCTTGGTGAAAACATCCACCGTGGAAAAATGCCTTGATGAAGAAGACAGTGTACATCCTTGCTCTTACAATTGCTATTACTTTGGACTTTCATCGTACATAAGATGGCTAATATAATATTAGTATTTGAATTATATCTTCACGACGTGAGGCTCGGATCTCTTTTATTACAGACATTGACATTAGGACAACTTTTTTTTTTGTACCGCATAACATTCTAGTACTAGTACAAAAATCATTTTTATTACCGGTTGAAAACCATTGTTAAAGAGTTTTTAACAACAATTTTTCTGATGACGTCGAAGCTTTTATGATTACAAATGGACTTTTTTTTCTTACTGATATTTGACATTGGTTTTTCAAAAAAAAACGTTGTTAAAAATGAACGTCTCCCGCCTTTTAAAATAGATTTTGTACTAGCGAGTATAGCTACAATGAAAAAAAGAGAATAGTTTGGTTTCTGTTGCAAATTACACTATGAAGGAAATGCACTTCAAGAGTAATTGCTCTAATTTGCTCATTATCTTTCAGTAATATGAACCAACGTAGTGAAACAAAAGAGATCTTGAGCTTTTCATATCTATTCAAGCAATAGTGCAGTGCATTATTTTTATAATAGAAAAGTTAATCCTTGCACAAAGCACACTAAAGGTAGCTTAATTGTGAGGTTATGCCTTGTCAGACGCGATTCCATGTCCGTGGGTGAACCTTGCATTTTCTTCGGTAATAACATGAGTTTCCTCGAAAAGACTGCATAGAAAAATCACCGCGGATTAATTATCAAAAAAAGAAAGTAAGATAAAACTGCATCTCTGTTTTAACGATTCAATTCAGTTTGGTTTAGTTTAAACAGCCATTATAAGTTTGGATTAGTATTTAGTAAAATATTTAATTTAAACTACACTGACCATTCAAACTTAGTGAACTGGCTAACTTTAAAATCAAACCCCCTCCATTTCAATATTTCGAGCCAATATTAAATAGTGATTTCACTCTCATATATTTGTATTTATAATTTAATTCTATTATTTCATATTATTTTTAACTAAATAATTCTTTTTTATGTATTTCATGTTTATCCTTTAATTTAATAATTTTTTCATACTTCAAACTAGAGTTTTCAATACTCATCTAAACACATATTCAGATTAGATATCATGTTCAAATTAAAGTTTAATTGCACATTCAAAATACACATTTTAGATTTTTTTTGTTTAAAATAAAAAAAGTTTAAATTAATACAATTCGAACCACTTAACCAGAGCGGGGAAAAATAATACAAAACATAGCAAAACAAATTAAAAATTAAAATTAAAAAGTGGATCAAATTCCAATGATCAGTAAGAAGAACTATTGATAAAGAGACTAATATCATACATAGCATAAATAAAAAAACGATGCAAGTTAATAGTAGTTAGCAATCAAATTGATTTTAAATATGGCTCAATATATATGTGTGTGTCTACATATATATATATATATATATATATATGTCAACTTACGATTTCTGAATAGTCTTGTTTAGAACGGTGGATGAAACGATTGAAGCGCCATCCAAATAGTGCAGCTCACCCTTGATCCTTTCTTGGATTCTTTCCTGGAGTTGTCCAACATTCAGCTTGAGTGGTTGGTCTGAAGCCTTGGTGATATGAATATCAATAAAAATAAATATGTATCATTTACGTGACTAATCACATATAGTTATAATTTGTAATGGGACAAGCTGGTCAATAATGGTGCTGAACAAGAGGAAATATATATAGTTGCTATGTTAACGGACAATGAAATTGTAGATATTATCGTTGAGAGATAAAAAAGGGAGAAAAATATGAAATTAAAACAGACTGGCGTTATGTGTGAGAGGGCGTTTCCGTCCAAATTTTAACAATTGCTACTGATTTGGAGGTACTCCTCACTATCTTTTAAATTGATAAATAATTTGTCAAAATAAAAAGTTAGATAAATAACTGGCTAATTGTAAAATGTTCGAGACAGACGTGTCAAATACCCTTTTGTACAACTACTACTTCTTTTCCGGGTAACTTACCAAAACCCATCCACATGAATCTGCGTAGGATGGTACATGAGCGGTATATGCGACCACATCTGCAATTCAATGCACAGATTTTACGTAAATTTGAAAATTTTCCTGTGTAACAAGTATTAATAGGAAATGGAAAATGAGAATTTAAGGAAGTCACATTGGAAAACGTGTTTTATGGTGTTGTATATTGATGTAAAGATCTGTTTGTGGGAAAGAATTCCTGCCGGACCAGCCTGCGATCAAACGATTAAAGAAAGGAAAATTAAGCTTGAAAGCTTATATAGATTAAATTAAATTTATATTAACAAACTGAACACAAAATTAGACCAATAAGAGACCATAATGAGGAAGTAATTAATTGATTGATCTTGAGATATTTCTACATATAGAACTTACTTGAGTGACAAAGATACCGTTGTCGTTGAGCTTAGGCTTGAGCACTTGCTCGTAGAAGGATTTTGTGTAAAGATCATTGCAAGGCCCTCCTTCAATTGGATCTGCCAAATCTCCTATTATCACGTCAAACTTCTCTTCATTCTTCTCTAACTCAACCCTTTAAGTGACAATATCAATTAGTACTTTCTTTTATCAGTAATTATATGTAATTATTTATAATTGTAAGTTTCAACTTCAAGGTGAATTTACACACTTGGCATCATTAATCGCAATACGAAGCCTTTTGTCATCAAATGCTGCATGATTTGCTGTCAAATGTGCACGACAGAATTCAACAACCACCTGTAAAGTATAGGGACGAAGTAAGAAAAATTTGTTACAAGGGGTTTCATATACAAGTTAAGCGAGACTATTACATATTATGGGACGGGTCAACAGATAAAAAAACAAAATATCAAGAGGACAAATTAATACAAAATTTATTAGATTTTACATATAAATTTAGAAGAGAAAAATAAATCTACATGGGCCACCGCTTATTTAATTGGCTATGTGGTTCGTCCTGATTTATGCAAGCTTTATTTATTTATTTTGTTGTAAAGAGAAATTTTATCATTGTTGTGATTAGCAATGTACCCTATCAACGTCACACATGACAACTTTCTGCACATGCTTGGGCTTTAGTGCCTCTCTCGCAGTAGACCCTTCTCCACCTCCCATTATATACACAGTTTTTGGACTGCAAAATGTTGCTCCAAGAAGAGTACAATAAAATTAGTACTAGTAAAAGTATTTTAATTGAGGCGAAAACACTGCTACTGTTGTGTTGCATACTTGTCATGAATTGAGAGAGCAGGGTGGACCAAACACTCATGGTAAACAAACTCGTCTTTTTCAGCACTTTGCATCTTCCCATCAATCAGGAGAACCTATACAACATAGTTAACAAAATACAGGTGAAATTAATGTATATATATATATATATGTATGTATGTATATCTGATTTACAAATCACAGCGTCTACATATGTTTGTGTATGCAACATACATACGTGTATATATATATATATAGATATATATAGCTAGTTTATTAATCACCTTTCCGAATCGCTTTGTATCCAAAAGAGCTATGTGTTGGAACTCACTCGTTACTTCATGCAATACACTGCCAAGAAACCAGATAAATATTGTGCGTGACCAGTTCAAAAACACACTACAGCCACAAATTTATGGAATTTCAAAGAATACAAATACTAAAAACCATTTTCCCTCTTGAAAAAACTAAAAAAAAAAAAATTTCTACTCTATGTATAAACATAAAATTTGACCTCTTGGCCAAGTTAGATTTCTGAATTGCCCTTTTGATAGCAAGTAAGAAAAGTGATACATATTGATATTTATAAAAGAAGAAGAAGAAGAAGAAGAAGAAAAGAAAAAGAAAAACATCACACATGCAATATTCTAATGTACCTATTCAAAGAGAAAGACCACTTGAGATCATCTTCGACCTGTTCTTCGTACCATTCATCGTCATGAAGACGCTGCTGGTTATCATGATGATCAGAGGTCACTGATGGGCTCTGATCACCGTTGATATAATCCTCTTGTGATTCATCAGAATTTGCGAATTCATTCAACGAAATCACATCATCATCATCAACCTGTTCACAACCAGGAAGGATCATAGGGACGTAGAAAACTGACATGGCAGCAACCAAAAGTCCCCACATATTTTTTGAACACATTAAAAGAATATTAGACCAAGTTATGGGAATTGGGAATGGAAGAAATGGAAAACGGCTCTTACAGTACTGGGTGCAAAAACTAGTACTGAAAAGACAGTGCATATATGGGGAAACAATTCATGAAGTGGGTCCCAAGCCTAATGATACGTGAAGGAAAGTGGATGCAAGGTGGGGTGACGTGGTTGTGGTGATTTGATTGTTAGATATCAAATCAAACCAAATTTTATCAAGGTCGTTCATGTTAAATCATTAAGAAAAATAATTCTAAATTACGGAAGCGTACATTGGTTTATGATCTTGGATTGTTGTAAGTTATTGTCTTCCAATCCAATACGTACTCCTTGAGATTTTCTTTGAAGATTGGATATCAAAAAAAAAAAAGGAAGAGAATAAACGTAAATATGGAATGGGGACCATAACTAGAATAAATAACTTTAGTCATTTTAATGTATTTTCAGTTTTGCCTATCATAAAATCTGAAAATTACAAATTGGTATCTACACATATATTATCAATAATAATGACCCATACTTAATATTAATACCCAAAAGCCTTTCAATTTTATCTTAATTATATCACTTTAATTTAGGCTTTACCTTAAGATAGTATTAAACAACACATTTAAATACATATGTAGGCCCACATGAAAAATTAATTTCCAACAATCTCTCACTTGGGCCACATATGTTTCTTTGCCAAAAATGTGTTTACCTTAATGAGCTCAACTTTTGCCATCACAAATAAGGGTATTCCTGAACAATCTCGTCCATTGATCATACCAACATAGGACCAAAGCGGTCTATGTCACAAATATAACGTGACTAGACCCATCAATGATCACACATATCGATATAACCAAATGACATAGATCAAGTATGGATGTGTAGCATGAAAATGACATGCAAAGTGATCTAAACATGTCTATTTCTAACTGGTCCTACCTTATACCTTAATGAGATCAAAACCGTACCAAAATCAGAGTGTAAGTAAACTGTATTCTTTATTTCTGCAGAAAACATATACAAACACATAATGTCTATATATAAAGAAAATTAGCATTCAAATACAAACTCCCACTAAAACTGCATATCATGAAATAATTGAACACCCATGTGAGCAGTGTGCTCATGAAAGACCTTGGGTGGAAGCCCTTTTGTAAACGGATCCGCTATCATGGAGTTTGTACCAATATGCTCTATAGACACCTGACCACTCTGAACTCTTTCTTTAACAACAAGAAACTTAATCTCTATATGCTTTGAGTTTGAAGAGCTCCTGTTGTTGTTGGAATATAAGACTGCAGATTTATTGTCACAAAACAACTTAAGTGGTCTTTCTATACTTTTCACAATCCACAGCCCAGTGACAAAGTTTCGCAACCATATTCCATGATTGGATGCCTCATAACATGCTATAAATTCTGCCTCCATAGTGGAAGAAGCTATGAGTGTCTGCTTAGCACTCCTCCAAGAAATAGCTCCTCCAGCAAGCAAAAAAATATAGCCCGAAGTGGATCGACGACTATCTTGACATCCAGCAAAATTTGAATCCGAATAACCAATGATCTTGAGTTGGTCTGACCTTCTATATGTAAGCATTTGCCCTTTTGTTCTCTGTAAATATTGCATAACCCGTTTGACTGCTTTCCAATGATCCATTCCAGGGTTATTCAAATATCTGTCCAACAATCCAACAATGTATGCTATATCTGGAAGAGTACAAACTTGAGCATACATTAGACTCCCAACAGCTGATGCATATGGGATCTTTTCCATTTCCTTAACCTCAAGGTTGTTCTTAGGACACTGACTTAAACTGAACTTATCTCCTTTAGCCACAGGGGTATCTCCTAGTTTACAATCCTACATGCCAAATCTTTTAAGCACCTTTTCGATATAGCTCTTTTGTGATAACCCAAGTATACCCCGAGAGCGATCTCGGTGTCTTTTAATTCCTAACACAAAAGAGGCGTCACCAAGATCTTTTATTTCAAATTTCTTTGATAGAAATCTCTTGGTTTCGTGCAATAAGCCTATATCATTGGTGGCAAACAGTATATCGCCAACATACAATACCAGGAGAATACACTTACTCCCACTGAACTTATAGTATATGCAGTCATCTACAGTGTTCATCTCGAAACCGAATGAGACTATCACTTGATGAAATTTGTAATACCATTGACAAAAAGCTTGCTTAAGTCCATAGATGGATTTCTTTAATTTGCAAACCATCTTCTTTGGGTCTCCTGACTCAAAGTTTTCTGGCTGCACCATATAGATCATTTTATCAATGTCATCATTTAGAAACGCCATGTTAACATCCATCTGATGTAGCTCAAGATCCAAATGCGCTACAAGTGCCATAATTGTCCTAAAAGATTCTTTCGTTGAAACCGGAGAGAAAGTCTCTTTATAATCAATGCCTTCCTTTTGAGTAAAGCCTTTAGCGACAAGACGAGCCTTATATCGCTCTATATTACCCTTCGAATCCCTTTTGGTTTTAAATATTAATTTACAACCAATGGGCTTCGCACCTTCAGGCAATGGAACGAGATCCCAAACGTCATTGTCCTTCATAGACTTTATCTCATCCTTCATGGCATCCATCCACTTTTGAGAGTTTGAACTATGCATGACTTGACGAACATTGATCGGATCATCATCCATCAATCCAACAGTTTCCTCATGTTCTTAGAGAAATACTATGTGATCATCCAGAATAGCACTTCTCCTCTCTCAAGTGGATCTCCTTAATGACACAAGTTCTTGAGGTTCTGGTTCTTGAGGTTGTTGAGTTTGTACCTAAAGGGGTTGAACGACTATGTCTGGTTGTTCTTGATATGCAATTTGATCAACGTCAGGGATAAAAGCCTGAACATTATCAAAAGCAATTGTAGGAATAGGAACCAATCCCTCTTGTACAAAAGGAACAGGATCAAATTCATCCTCAAAGACAAAGTCTCTAACCTTATTTCTCCCCCTAAACTCAACATCCTCAAAGAATGTTGCAATTCCCGTCTCAAAAATAGCCTTAGTAGTGGGATCATAAAATTTATAACCCTTTAACCGTTCAGAGTAACCAATGAAATAGCAGCTCACTCTATTGGAGTCCAATTTCTTTTCATTGGGCCTATAAGGCCTTGCTTCTGCTGGACAACCCCAAGTATGTAAATGCTTCAAAGTAGGCCTTTTGCCAGTCCAAAGCTCATAAGGTGTTTTAGCTGCTGCTTTTGTTGGTACTCTATTGAGAATGTAAGCTGCAGTCTTGAGTGCTTCACCACATAGGGATTCAGGTAAGGTGGAATGACAAATCATACTCCTCACCATGTCCTTAAGTGTCCAGTTTCATCTCTCAGCTACACCATTCATGCTAGGTGAACTTGGCATGGTATATTGAGGGACAATCCCGTATTCCTCTAGGAATTTAGCAAAAGGTCCTCGACGTTGTTCACTTGATCCGTCATATCTGCCATAGTATTCACCACCACGGTTATATCTGACGCCCTTAATTCTTTTGTTGAGTTAAAGCTCAACCTCAGCCTTATATGACTTGAACATGTCCAAAGTCTATGACTTCTCATGTATGAGATTTAGGTAGCCATACCGGGAGTAATCGTCTATGAACGATAAAAAATATTGTTGACCATTCTATGAAGTCACAGGAAATGGTTCACAAATATCCGTATGTATCAATTCTAAGACATTCGTAGCTCTATTGGCACCCAATCCCCTTTTGTTTGTCTGTTTCCCTTTAATACGATTAACACAGGTTTCAAAATTTGTAAAATTGAGGGAATTAAGAATTCCATCTGACACAAGTCTTTCCATCCTTTTTAATACGATACAAAATATTGTTGACCATTCCATAAAGCCACAGAAAATGGTCCACAAATATCCGTATGTATCAATTCTAAGACATCCGTAGCTCTATTGGCACCCAATCCCCTTTTGTTTGTCTGTTTCCCTTTAATACGATTAACACAGGTTTCAAAATTTGTAAAATTGAGGGAATTAAGAATTCCATCTGACACAAGTCTTTCCATCCTTTTTCTTGAAATATGTCCTAATCGCTTATGCCATAATACAACGGAATTCTCATCGATTAATTTACGTTTTATACCACGAGAACTAACATGCAAGGTTTCATTATAAGAAGCAATTGTATCAAGCAAATATAGGTTATCTTAAAATGATAAAGAACCGGTACCAACAATATTTAAATTTAAAGAAAGACTAATCTGACTATTTCCAAATGAACAATAGTATCCAGATTTGTCCAAAGCAGAAATAGAAATTAAATTTCACCTAAACGACAGTACAACAAAAGTGTCTTTCAAATCCAAATAACAACCAGAACTTAACAATAACCTAAAATGCCCTATTGCTTCAACTTCTACCGATTTGCCATCTCCCACATAGATGAATCTTTCAACATCAATTGGTTTTCGGTAGCTCAGGCAACCCTTTCTTTGCACGCCAAGCATGATACTTGGTGTAGACCTTCTTCATGTGTTCAGGTTTACCACAAAAAAAACAACTATGATTTTCATCCTTGTCCTTATGTTGTTTCTTTTGTGCTGGATCTTTAGCAGCTTCATTACTTTTCTTTCTTTTCTTCTTCTTGTCCTTAGAGGTGCTAGCCAAGTGAGCACTTTTAGTCTTCTCTTGCTTCAGTCTTTCTTCCTCTTGCACACAATAAGAAATTAACTCATTAAGAGTCCATTTCTCTTTCTGGCAGTTGTAACTGATCTTGAATTGGCTGAATTGTGCAGGAAGAGAAATCAAGACAAGATGCACTAGAAGATCCTCAGAAATTTCCAGATCTAGTGTCTTTAATCTTGAAGCTACATGAGACATTTCCATAATGTACTCCTTTATGTTTCCTTTTGCTTTGTACCTCATTGAAATTAGGCTCGCCAAAAGCGTAGTTGTTTCAGTCTTATCATTCTTTGCAAAGCATTTCTCAATGGCCTCAAGGAAACCCTTGGTTGTAGTGACCTCATCAGGCACATTGCCCCTGAAGACTTCTGGAATGCCTCTTTTAATGATCATCAGACTCATTCTATTAGAACGATCTCATCTTTCAAGTTCCTTTTTATCCTCAGCGGAACTAGAATCCGTAATAGTGGGACGTTCAATCCTTATGGCTAAGTCTAGATCTAAGCAACCGAGAACGATCAACACATTCTCTTTCCAATCCTTGAAGTTAGTCCCATTCAGTATAGGAATGGAATTAACACTTGCAGATATCGAGGAAGATGATGCTACAACTGAACAAAGAACAAAATCACTTATTCACATAAAGAGTTCACATAAAAAAACTAATAAAATTCAAACAATGATTAATCCCATCACAAGAAACCTGTAACAACATTAATATTTAGTCTTTGGACAGAAATATTAACTTGTAAGTGGTATTCTTGGTGTAGTGATCAAATATTAACAATAAATCATATCAAATAATAAGTTAATCTTTGGATCTACTTATTATTTATATGCCAAAAATAACCATATAATTGTTACATATTTATCACCACAGGTATGAATTTAATTCGGCCAAATATTAAGCTTCCTTTGGGCCGATTAATATTCGCATGAATTAAATTCACACAACCATCTTAATATCACAAATTAATTAACATCCACAAAAGAGGCTACTTTGGCAGCTTATTGGTTCAATTAATTAATTTGATAATATTAATCATCTAAAAACACAATTTAAATTTTAAAATTGCATCCAAAATTGACCCAAAAATAAAAAAATAAATAAGTCAAAATGATCAAAGTCAACGGTCAAAGTTGACCGTTGACCGGGTCAAAGGGGACCTGGTTGGGTTGTGGACCGGGTCAGGTTAACCCAACCCAGATCCACTTCTAGGCCGCCCCCCCCACCTCTCCTTTTTTTTTTTTTAAATCTGGGTCAACCCCTAGGTCTCCTTCTGGTCACGAGCCTATGTGGCCCGTGTAAACCAAAATCAATTATGGGGTAAGCCCAGAATTGCATCACACCCAGGGGTCGTGACCCTTGGGTACCGTTGCCAGACGGTTGGCTCCGCCAACCGTCAGAGACTTCATTGGCCTCTCTGCTTGCCTGCGCAACCTGACGGCTGCACCTAGAGAGCTCCGGCCCCGGCGGTGGAACAACATGCCGCCGGCGAAACCCAGCATCAGCCGCCCTCTCTCCCTTTTGGCGAAACCCACATCACCGGCTGAACAAAGGCTTTTGGCAGTTGATTTCTCTCCTTCACAGTGGCCAGAGGCCGTGGCTATTCCTTTCCGACGCCGCTTGAGGGTCGCTGCTCGATTTCCTTACCGGCGGCAGTGAGATTGTCGTCGGTAATCCCACGATTTACCAAATGCATTATAAATGATTTCAAGAAATCATGTATCGAATATGCAATACTGTTTTCATCAATTTTTGTTTTTTTTTTTATAATCAATTAATGGCAGCCTTGATTCCCGAACGAAAGGAAAGAAAAAACAAAAGTTCAACAATTTTGCACAGCAACCATAATTAATTCCACAGACGTACGTACACATATCCATATTAATGAATCCATATTTGAACAAAAAACAGAATAAACCTTATTCAGCCGAACTTTATTCAACCGAAACTTTTGAGAAAAATTTCTCAATAATTCAACATGAAATCGCTCTGATGCCACTTGTTAGATATCAAATCAAACCAAATTCTACCAAGATCGTTCATGTTAAATCATTGAGAGAAATAATTCTAAATTGCGGAAGCGTACCTTGATTCATGATCTTGGATTGTTGTGGGTTATTGTCTTCCAATCCAATACGTACTCTTTGAGATTTTCTTTAAAGATGGGATATCAGAGAAAACAGGAAGAGAATAAACGTACGTATGAATTGGAGACCATAACCAGAATAAATAACTTTAGTTATTTTAATGTATTTCCAGTTTTGCCCATCATAAAATCTGAAAATTACAAATTGGTATCTACACATATATTATTAATAATAATGACCCATACTTAATATTAATACCCAAAATTCTTTCAACTTTATCTTAATTATATCACTTTAATTTAGGCTTTACCTTAAGATAGCATTAAACAACACATTTAAATACATATGTAGGCCCACGTGAAAAATTAATTTCCAACATTGATTGGTTGAGATTTGGGAGTTACAAGTCTTGGAGCTCTTGAAAGAGGATAAGGCTTAAGGGTTTTTGTAACGGTGAATTTTCCAACCAAGTTATCAATACTGTTTGACCTTGTTGTTGAGTAGTGATATGAACGTTTCGATACTGTTTTAGTATATAAATCTGTTGACTCCTTGAGACCACAACGTGGACTGGTCAGAAGGCGTTACTTGCAATGCTGGCTACCACCAGGTACCAAAGGGGAAAATGAAGATGACCGCGTTTGGCAATGTAAATTTACTATGTGAACGCTTTACATTGTAGTTTATTTCTATTTTATATTGTATATAAGAGATTTATATTATAACAATTAGAATGACAGAGTTGGAACGTGGTTGGTAAATGCTCACGGTAATGTTTAAAAACCAAGTTCTAATTACTACAGTATAAAACTCTTACATACTTTAATGTTTAAATTTTAACCTCAGGTTCCAATTGTAAAGAGAAGCAGAAATTTTGGAAAGAGTGACAACTTGAATATTATAAGATAAGAATTTAAAAATTAAAAAAGAGGTCAAACTTAAAAAGAAAAGGAAAAAATAAAGAGGGTAAAATTCTCCTTTTGGGCAATAACCATCTAACAGAACTAAAAAAAAAATAAAAGAATTGAAACTTTAAAATGTAGAAAAAAATAAAGCACTAAATTGGTGGAATTAAAAAAAAAACATAGATTCAAGTATAAAACTATGATCGACAAATAGAGCCCCTAAAAAGTTTTCTTAAAAAAGGAAAAAAAAAGAATAATAAAAAGAAAGAAAAGGAATTAAATGGTGAGAAAAACAAAATTAAAGTAATAAAAATGTAAACAAAATGGAGAGAGGACTAAATCAACAAGGACAAAAAAAAAAGTAAGAATGAAAAAAGTAAAATAAAAAAGCAAAAAAAAAGTAAAAAAAATAAATAGAAAAAGAGTAGGAAATGGAGATGGAGATGGAAAAAATAAAATAAAAGTAAAAAAATTAAGAAAGTTGTTTGCGACACCAAAAAATGAAAAGACCATAAGAAGGATTTCGGATAAGGACAGGGATATAGGATATTTTTGCGTTGCCCTTTTCCAAATTATTGTCATGTTTTTATGTTAATGTCGTTTTTCAGTTTCTTGCCGTTTGCACAATCTATCCTCCTCCTATGTCGTTTTGAATGATCTTCTTTCCATGTCGTTTTCTCAAATTTTTTTTTATTTTCTTTTGTTTCATTGGTTGTCGTTAATAAGTTTTCGAGTTCTTAGACTTGGTACTTGCTTATCATGTCGTTTTCCAAATTGTTATCGCCTGTTTCATTACCATTTTATCTTATTTCTTTTAACTGAGAGAGAAAATCACATGAAAGGATTTGGAAGATGCACTCAGAAAATAATAGCCCCATTTGGTATTGTTTTAAAAGTTTTTAAAAATATTTTTCACTTTTTTTGAGACAAAAATTTCAAAAACACTCTCACAAAAATTATCAAAAAATTATTATTTTTAGAATAAAATCACTTTCACCTACCAACGGACGCAATATGCTGCATATATATATATATATATATTATACAGAATTTTAATGGAGCATCTCCCTTTTTAACTCCTCCCACCCTTAACATTGCTCAGGTTACACATTTTTGAGTCCCATGTTACTTGTTTGAATGCGAGGAATATGGAGAACGTGATTGAATGAAGGCAATTTTACCATACTCAAGAGCTTTTGATAATTGAATGCAAACAAAATATAGGAATGAAATTGCTAACAAATTGATTGAGTGAAGTCAATTTCATTCATTTATCCTAATCATCGTCATATATAATTTGTTGTGTTTCTTGTGTTTGCTGCTAATTCCAATATGCTTTGCACTGCTCTGCCAGAAAGCTTTTGCGAAGAGAATTAGGTCTATCAAGCAATGCAATTATGCAGCAAATCGTGTTGTAGAAGGATCTATTAAAGATGGATTAAACATTGGAGCAGGTATATCAAAGAGTTTTTCAGATAAAGCTGATAAAAATATTGCAGATGAAGTAAACAGTACTATTTCAGATTTAGCAAAAAAAGTGTTACAGATGAAGCAATTAAGGATTCAAGATGTGGCAACGAGTCACGTTGAAGATCTGGCAAAGAGTTTTGCAGAAGGAGCTCCAGCATGTGTAGTAGGTGGAACTTGTTGATTATCAACATGTGGAGTTTGTGGATGAAACTTACATGTGTTGATTATCAACATGTGGAGTTTGTGAATGAAACTTACATGTATACATATGTATATGTATATGTATATACAATCTATATTATTCAAAACTTAGAAGTAAATAGCAAGCTTTAAAATATTTGAAGTAACAGGTATCCCGACTGGTGCGAAGAACACACAGACAAACTTGAAGAATGAATGGATCAAACTTAAGGAATAAAGGAACAACAATGACGATTAATTATCACAAAAGCTTCAGAAACGTTAAAGACTTGTAAAAACCCATCATTCATTTGTATCTGGTGACTCCGGATCGCTTCAAAATTTCAAGAAACATATGGCGTCTAATCAACAATTCAAGACATCAACAAAAGAACTTTCATTTAAGCAACTGGAACTGTAACTGGAACGTCGATATCAGCAGGCGCCAAAAGCGGGGCTGGCCTAAGGTACTCCTCTTCCTCCTTAGGAGGGTGGATGGTAACAAGATCAGGCAGGGGAGTTGTCGGACCCTGCTTCCCCTTAGGATCCCAGTCAAGCATAATCTTGACCTTGATTCCAAGAACACCCTAGATGCGAACAAAAAAAACACCATGAGAAAAATGAGAAATAAACTTGTAAAATTTAGTGCAGGACAACAATAAAGAATAGGAGAATTAAACAAACCTGTCTGAGAAGTACATGTCTAACAGCCGAATCAATGTATTCCTTAACTGGCTGACCAGAGGAGATCATGTATCCATCCTTGAATTTCATTGACTTGGCACGCTGGGCCCTGAGCTTTCCACTAACAATAACCTGTTTTCATAGAAATACACATGATTCAATTAAAAGGACGTATAGTACAAACCAGAGATATAAGTTAAAATGCAGCTTAAGAACATACCTCACAACCCTTGGCTCCGCTTTCCATAACAAATCTCAAAACACCATAGCATGCCCTGAAGAAAGCAAATGGCAAAGGCTCAGTCAAACACAAATTTCACACGTAATTTATCACGCATGATTATGATCTACAACCACATGACAACTATGACAACACCAAAAACAAAATAAACTTTACTTGATATAAGTCTCTCAACATTGAGCACTTCCTTAATAGCAACGCAAGCAAGCATACAAGCAAACTTACAAATTACAATCAGTATAACGATACGAAATTAAGAATTAGTTTTACTGTAGCAACTCCAATCAAGTGCATTAAAGTAATAGCTTCATTTGCTCAAAGGGTAGAGTGGCACTAGCACATTAATATTGTCATCTTCCGACACAAACATGGTACAAAAATAACCTATTTGCTTTATAGATGACTTCTCAAACACAGCGCTATTACACAGAAAGAGATGGAAAAATCCAACTCTGAGCAAAACAATTAGCATACACAAAGATTACAACAAATCAGGTGTCTAAAATCATGTCCCCTCTCGAATGTTACTACCTGAAAAAAAAAAAAATTTCCCAAGGATGATGGAATGAAGGAGCTCCGCTAATCTTGTCATCTTCCGACACAAAGTTGGTAGAGAAACACAGATTTGCTTTGTAGATGACATGTAAATACAGAACCAAAACTCAAAATGGAAAGCACCATAACAATAACCACAAACAAGATTAAATTTCCCCAACCGTTTCCTTAACGCATGGACATAAGAAAAACACTTTCAAACTAAAATCTAAGAAGTGAAAGATAATAAACCAACTATAACTAATTCGAAATCCAGAGCATTCAATCATTATAACCAAATACCATCAAAAATTAGATTGACATCATTTTCATTCATTAATAAAATTTAGTGAATAAATTTAACAGATACAAATAAAAAATAAAACTTGAGTGTATACCTACGAACAGCGAGACCACCAAGAAGCTTGTAACGAAGAGACTCGGCCTGAGCAATAGCGCAAAGCCCTCTGTTGTTCACCTTCTCGGCGTAAAGCTCCACGCTGTTCTCAGGGAACTTGAACCTCTTCTGCACAACAGAAGTCAGCTCCCTGATTCTCCTTCCCTTCTCACCTGCAAATCCATAAAAAAATTATACAATAAACACACTAATCAAAAACCTTCGAAAAGAAAATTCATTGAAAAGCAATAGAATACGAAGAAATTGGAGACTGACCGAGAACGTTCTGAGTTCTGGTGGCTCTGATAATGATCTCAGTTCTCATGGGCGTAACCCTAACCTCGACGCCGGAGTAGCCGTCCTCGGCAAGCTCTCTGGTCAGAACCTCATTCAGCTCAGCGAAGAACACTCCATCAGCGACGAACTGCAAACAAACACCGAATTCAACTACGTTCAGCCAAAGAACAGTAAAAGAACAATCTGATTAGTTGCCAAAATGAGTTCGAGAGAAAATTGCAAAAGATAGTCTCGCGGTTTCTCGGGAAACAAACGTGGCTTAAAGCAATGACCTTTCGCTTTTTGCTCATCTGAGTTGCCATGATTACCGCGGCGAGAGACGATGCAGAGGTTGCAGAGAGAGAAGATCTGGTGCGAGGTTCGTTGGTGGCTGAAGGAAGGCGAGTGCTCTGCAAACCCTAGATGTCTCAAGAGTTGGGGCTTTTGAAGAGGAGATGATGATAAGTATTAAGCGAAGATGGATCGGACGGTCGAGATTTGTTTAGCGTTTTATAAAAATCAGGATTTTAAATTTGGGATTTTGGGATAAAGTATCATTAAATTTAAAACAACATCATTGTAGTTAAAATGTTTATCGTTTAAATTTAAATTATTATCTAAAATAAAGATTTTAAAATTTGAGATTTTAATCAAGTTATCGTTCGTAAAAATTACTAGGATGTAATTAATATACTAACAATAAAAAATTAACATTTTTTTAGAAAGATACTAATATATAATTGACATACTAGTAATTAATTAACTTTTTTTTTCAAAAGAAACATAAGTAATATACTATCAATAAATTAACCTTTTTCTTTCAAAAGAAATTAACATGTTTTCTAATTAAAAAACAAATATCATTAAAAAGTAAAATACATATATATATTTTAACTTTAATAAATCTATTTAAAATTTAAACTTCACATCATAATCTTACAATGAATGTGAACCTTTTATAATCATCATTCATACGTTCCATAATTGAATTCAAATACATCACACATTTGAAATAGATCATCAAAATAAAATTTGAAACATTAAACAAGAAGGAACCAAAAAAAATGTGGAAATGAGAAGGAAATCAAAAGAAAATGTGAAAAAGAACTCAACATGTTATCAACTTGTTCTAAAAATTCTGCCATTACGTTGTCAAAATCATTACTATTGTCAAAATCATTACTATTAAGTGAGGGCGCTATTAGTGCAAATGACAAATGCCTTGACAAAATGATGGAAAAAAAAAAAAAGAATGAATGTTTAGTATTATTTATATGACTAATTATTACGTATCATTAAAATTTTAGCAATACATTATAACTAATTACTATATACCATTAAAATACTAGCAATATAATTAATAGATGCAATAAAAAATTAACTTTTTGGTATGGATAACTGTTTTTTTTTTTCAAAAGAAATTAAAATGTTTTCTGATTAAAAAAATAAATACCATTAAAAAGTAAGATACATATATATTGTAACCCCAATAAATTTATTTAAAATTTGAACTTCATGCCATAATCTTCAAATACAATAAACGTGAACCCTCTATAATCATCATTCATACGTGCCCTAATTGAATTTAAATACCTCACATGAATTTGAAATATATCATCAAAATAAAATTTGAAATGTTAAAAAAAAAAGAAACAAAAAAAAACGAAAACATGGAATTGAGAAGAAAATCAAAAGAAAAGGTGTGAAAAGAAAAGAACACATCATCTTCATATGAAAAAAAAAAAGATAATATGAATTTGATTTTTTGATCTGATTTATAAAAATCAAAATACAAAAAAAAGGAATTAAAAAGATAGGAAAATCTTACCCGAATCTTCTAAGGAGCAATATCTCGTAAAATAGTAACACTATGAACTTCTTACGTTTATATATGGATATATATAATATAAATAGACTACTTAAAATTTGAAAATTCAAAATTGGGCTATAAAACAACACATTAACTTAATAAAAAAAAGAAATAAGTGTATAATAATGCATCAACGTAATAAGTTAAAATAAGAAATATACGTATATTTTTTTCCTAATTTAACTATTTGAAAAATAAAGAAATTTATTGTACAAATTTAAATACACGATAATATATAGTTAGAGGGTATTTTATGTAATAACTCACCTTTTCTAGCAGTCACTTAACTTTCTTAAACATTAATCTTACTTATTTAGTAAGAAAAATACTGAAATAATTTTTTTTTCTCTTTACATCCTTTAAAGCCTTCTAAAATGCTATTACGACTTTTGTCGCAATTTAAGTTGAGTCATTGCTCAACACTTGACTTTAAAACCATTTCAAGTCGTTTCTTAAAACTTAATAAGAAATGTTAATTGAATCGTAACTTAAAACTTAATAAGAAATGTTAATTGAATCGTAACTTAAAACTTATTTTTATTATTATATAAAACATTTCGTAAAATATATACCTTAAAACTTTGAAAACATTTCTTAGTACTTTGACTTTATTAAAACTTTGACTTTTTTGAAATTTGAAAACATTGTATCAAATAGTGGGAAAACCTTTTTCTCTGTACAGCAGAAATTTACTGTGGTGATATCCATACCTAAATCTTCACAACTATCTTCCGCAGCACTGAGCTTCTCACACACGTCCTACTGGTCACCCTTAGGATTACCTACAGCATGAAGGAACTTTTTATGAGCTTACGCTCAGTAAGTTCAAACGTAATTTCACAAATCATTTAAACATGCTTTAAAAACTTTTCTCATGATAACTTTTCTCTTAAAACGTTTTTCATAAACATTTCTGAAAACTTTTTTTTTTAATAAATGTTTTTCATAAAACATCTCTAAAACGTTTTGCATAAACATTTTTCGTAAAACACATCTTGAACGTTTTTCATAAACTTTTTCTTGAAAACATGAAAATATTTTTCATAAACATTTAACGTAAAACATTTCTCATAATGTTTTCCATAAAATATAAATATTCCATAATAAGGAAAACAAGCAAAATCAAAATCCATGTTTTCATTTATGCTCAATTATAAACTTTCAGTTATGAGCGTTTTATAAACACTCTTTTCTTACTTTAACTTTCTATCTTTGTTCCTTATCTTTCCTTATTTTACTTTAGTGTTCGTACTAATATCATTAATCATGAGATCATAAACATAATGCTTTCCTTGTGGAAGACTTGAGACCATCGAACACCGAGGTCATGTACCTCACATCAAGGAGGTCAAACTTTAACTTTACTTGTACACCTCATATCAAGGAGGCTAGTACGACACTTTCTTTTTATCTTTACTTTACATTCTTATCAACTTTAGTGAGCATATCAAATGCAATCACGTTATATGCAAACACATTTGCAAATCATAATTGTTCTTTTTGAAACTTATTGCATAACAAATGCAACATAAAACAAATTACTTAAACTGTAAAACATTATGCATTAACAAAATGCAAAACATACTTTAAACATAATTTTTGCAAATACATTGCAAACTTTTACTTGATCTTTCAAAACTTTATGCACATCAATTGCAATCATGCTTTAACATAATAGTTGTAAATACATTATAAATCTTGATTTAAACTGTAAAACTTTTTGTCTAACAAATGCAAACGTACTTTTAAAAATAATTTGTATAACAATTGTAAACACATTTGCAAACATATATATATATATAAACATTTAAAAATTATTTACTTCATGCTGTAGCTGAGGTCTGAACTTACTTAAACTATGCTCTAGTGTTTTCTATTCCATTCCTTTTCCTTTCATTAGTCAACCTCTGTATTCTGACCAAATGACAACCGACTCATTAATTAACTTTCTTTTTATCAATCTATTCGATTGATAATAAAACATAAACATTAAATATTCATTCTTTTTTTCATAACTTGGTATACTATCGGTTTACTCTTCTCTTTACTTGATTTTGTAACCTACTGGGTTACCTTTCTCTTTGCTTAATTATATAACCACCGGGTTACCATTCTTTCTGCATAGCTTGGTAACCCATTAGGTTACCTCATTCTTTACTTGACTTTGTAACCTACCAAGTTACCTTTGTTCTTAAGCGTCCCTTATTTAAACTTCCTGTCTCATTGGCGGTTTCGTTACTTAATATATTAGGAACATTTTTTGCCTAAGAGCGTTATGCTAATTCAGAGTGTTCGACTATGTTCTAGTCGTTTTCTCAAAAATGACGATTTTACTCTTAATAGTTTTTCGTCAACTTTGTAACTCTATAAAACCCATTGCTTAACTTTAACGTTTTATTACTTACGTATTACAAAAAAATTCCTACTAAGGAGCGTTTTTTCGATATCGAGCATTTCGAGTCCATTTTGGCCATTTTTCATAAAATGACCATTTTGGCCTTAATCTCTTTTTCTTTTATTCTTTCCTTGCCTAAACTTTAAATTCTTTAAAACTTAACATCTGTAATTACTTACTGCCTACAGTAGTGTAGGAAATCAATGTTCCCTAGTGAAAACCCAGTTTTCATATAATTTTATGGTTTTATCCTAAAATACAAAAATATTTATATTTTCATCCCCGAAACCAAAAACGACCATTTTATACCAAAACATTCATTTTTTTTCAAGGAGCAAAACTTACAAAAGCTCCTTAGTCGAATTCTAAACATTTCATAACATTTTTCATTTCTTGAAATTTTGTGCCCAAAATTTCATAAAATTTATAACTCCTAAACCGAGCAAAATTTTGACAAACTGTCCATGTTGTCTTAATAGTTTTGATGCGTTCTAAAACTTTCATGTTTTAACTTTGCTCAAATTCCAATGTTTAGGGGGACTTTTTGGCTGATTTTTAAATTTGCCGAAAATACACATTGTTTTGCAATTTAGTCCCTTTTGTAATTTCACCAAAACCCTTACTTTCTTCTTTCCATCATCATCACCATCAACATATAACATAAAACAATTATGCCTTAACATTCATCTTCCATGCCATAGTCCAAAACATTTCATCAAACATAATATGCATAAAAAAAATAATAAACTTTAGCATAATTTGTAGGATTAAGATTTTACCTAGAGACTTTCAAGCTTTAGCTCCTTCTTTGGAATGCTTGAAAACCTTCTCAAAACCATTAACAACATTCATAGCAACCCCATAAAAATCTCAACCAAAGCATAAATAAAAACCCTTAAGCACAATAAGTAAAACTTAAATTTTTACCTTGAAACTCTTAAATCTCCCTCCATACCCTTAACTTTTGCTTCAAGACATGATTTTGGAGGTTAAAATTCATCAAAATTTCTTAAAGGAACTTTCATGGAGGGGACGGTTTTAGAGGGGGAAAAATGGAGCATTTTTTTCTTCCTTTCTTTTTTTCTTTCTTTCTTTTCTTTCCTTTTCACGTTTCCTTCTTCTTCTTTTTTTCCACCGTGGAGACCAACATTTTGGTCTCTTATATCATGAAATAATTCAACTTTTTTTCTTTTTTCTTTTCTTTTTTGTTTTATATATAAACTTTGATGACTTATTACCATGAGTCATCACTAACATCATTTGTGATAAAAGGGTGGGTAAATGTGATTGGGTCACATTAGTAAATGTGGTCGCCTAATCAAAACTTTCATGGTGTCCCACAAAACTTTTTACGTAGTACAAAATTATACTAGTAGTATTTTTTTTTATACTGTCAATATTCTTTTCCATACAATTCACAAGGCTTCACAATCTCCCATACTTATTTTCATCCATCACATAATGAAATTTCAATATTATCTAACTTTATACGGTCCAAATTTATACTTTTTTCTTATACTGTCGGTATGTTCCCTATACTGCTACAACATTTCTTATTCATTCATATTCTTCAAACAGTATTAATCCTATACTGCTTTAACTTAAACAGTCTATTTATGTACTGCTTAATCTTAAACAGTCTAATTCTTACACTGCATGACTTTTACGGTGTAATTTTCATACTACATAACTTTGATAGTGTACTTTCTTACACTGTATTATTCTAATACTGAATAACTTTTCACATTATTATACAGTATTTTTTCTTAAACTGTATTTATGTCTTAATATTTGTTGCAACACAATTTGCAACAGTTAAACTTCCTAGCTTATTTTTATATTATTCCTTCTTTATTTAAGGTTATGGCATGATTTTTATCCTTAAAACTCCCATTTTTAACTTTTATGGATTTTATCATAAGAATTGGATTAAACAGTAATCTTTAAATTATTTCATTTTTACTGTGCTTAAAATGCTCAGGTGTTACATTTTAGGGTTTTGAATATATAAAATTTTTTTAAAAAAGACATATAAGTAATATTTATATAATAAAAACAGATATTAATTCACTCGTCCAGATTATGTAATCTATACATAGTTATATGCAAATGGGCTGACTGAGCCCGTATTGGCCCATTTACAGTTGTAAGTAAACGAGCCAACTAAGCCGCATTGGCATAATTATAGTTGTAAGCAAACGGGCCCAGGATCACAACTGAAATTTAAGCCCAATAAGTTTACTCTCCTTAATCAGTCCCTCTTTGAGAAATTGCACCAAATAGCAATGTTTTAATTTTTAATGTAAGCAAATAACATACTCTTAAAAATATTGAAGTAGTATTTTTACAGTCTTATTTTCTTTTTAAATGTTTGAATTTTTAATTTTATCTCATCTTTTTTCTTCTTTTTCTTCTTCCCTTCTTTTCATTTTTGTTTTTTGTTATCTTGCTGTTGTTTCTTTTTTTTCTTTACTTTATTTATACAAAAAGAAATTTTGTTTTAATTTAAGTGGGCTATTTACTAAACACTATTATATTTTGGTCTATTAATTTTTATTCCCAATTAATAATGGGTTAATTCCTCATTCTCCCGTCATCTTTTTGTTGATATAGAAAATAATATAACAGATTACCAAAAATAATCAACAAGATTACTCTTCAACAATTGATGATCGCCCATCAGCTTTGGCAAATGCTGGTGAACGTTGTTGGTTCTACCGTCATCTAGTAGATTATTAATGATAATCTAAAGAAAATTGTAGTCAGATAGCATTTTTCAAAACTAATTGTAGTAAATAAAATAATAAGTTTTGAAAATATTTATAGTAAATTGTAATTTATAATGTAAAAATTTATTTACCCTTTTTATTTATAATGTAAATACTTCTTATTTGTATAATAAATAGATTTAAGTTGCAAATAATTTATCTACCTTTCTTTGTAAATAAGAATTATTTACATTGTAAATCTACTATTTACAATAAATCTTCAAAACTTGCCATTTATTTCGAAAAGTTTTAAAAACCTATTATTTTCTCTCTTCACAGTCTAATAGATTTTTTTTTGATCTGGTGGGACAAATTTGATAAAACATAGTTTCTTGACTTGTGTACTATCTATTTTTGAACAAGAAATTCAAAGCTCTAATGCCAATGGAATAAATCGGAAGGTCAGGTTTTTTGAGTAAATAAGATTGCTAATTTTTAAGTGAAAATTGCTACAAAAGTCAATGTGCATATTATTTTATGTTACCCAGTAAGAAGTTTTTACGAACAATGCCTCGATTTAAAACAACAGTAATAATAAACGTAAGAATGATTTCACCCTATATCTTTCCACTAAAGTTCAAATATTATGAAAAAAAAAAAGAAGAAGAAGAAAAATACCAACAAATGAGCCACCAACATTCTTGGTTTACAAAAAAGTTAACAAAAAGAACTCACCAGAGCGGGACGAGTACTTTTTGTCATTCCCATTCCTTCCTATTTCAAGGAACTTACTGTTGTTCAGTTAATACATAAAACAAGTTTTGTTTGTATTATTGTAAGGGAATCAACCAAAAAAAAAAAAAAAAAAGCAACAAGAAGAAAGGTTAAGACTTCTTCATTAGTATGTATATCTCATCAGTTTGGTTTCTAGCAAAAAAAAAAAAAAAAAAGAAAAGAAAAGAAAAGAAAAAGAATGACTTAACAATATGTAGAATGGTGAGTTGAGTGACTTTTACATTCTAGTTTTTTATTTTTATTTTTAATTTGAACATTCTAGCTGAGTTTCACACCGTTGCCCACTCGGGATGAGAGACCTCAGGCCCAGAACAAGGAAAATGTTAATTTTTGAAGCTTTTTAAGATAAATAACAGGTTAGTAAGTAACAATAAAAAATGACGTTTATTATTTAATATTATTTTCTGTAAATATTTTCAAAACTTACTATTTATTTTAATAAATTTTGAAAAAAATGACACTTACTATTTCTGTAAGAAGAATATTACATATTATAGTCTAGCATAACAAAAAAAATAAACAAGAAAAAAGTTGATTTTTAGTATTTATACATTATTGAGTTTACAATTTTTATTTCTGAATAAATTCTCTGGCTTCGTCCTCCTTGTGAAGCGATTTTTGCACTGCTTTAACCCGTTTGATATGCTAAACTTTTCAAAAGAAATTGGACTTGCATACATTCTAGGGTGGAAAAATAAAAGGACTATATTCCGGTCTCCCATATCTTTTGTGTGATGCTTTGCTTGCCCGGAACGGGTTTAGTTTTCAGAACAGGAGAGGGCCTCTAGAAGCATATAACAGCCTTGAAAAGTGCACGGTTTAATGCAGATTTCTGCTTCTCTGTTTTCCTATTTCTTTGACAACTCACTTAGGCTTTAAATGGCACGTAGCAATTTTTTTTTTTTTTATAATCAGTTAATTTTTTTTTTCCACTTTTGAGTTGTTTTTATATATGTAAATGAAAAATTTCTTCTGAATATTTAGAGATAAAATCAACTATAACGTCGTTTAAAAGAACGGTTGAAATCATGTTCAACTCACATGATACAGCAAGAAGCAAAAACTTGTTACAATATAAAATTTTTACGTACAACAGTTCTTAAACTAAACCTGTTGGTTCCAACCATTCTTTCAAATGGCCTAAATAGCATGGTTGACGATTTTCAGTTATCAAAATTTTTAGTATTATTTCAGGATACTTTTAGTCTCATGGCAAGTCATTATCTAACTATCACTAACTTCTACAATTTTTATAGAGTGTTTGACATAGTAGTGAAAATTATTTGTTAAAATTATAAATATCACGGCATATGAGAGCTTTATACTATAATAATTTTTTTACTTTTATTATAATATATGAGAGTTTTATACTATTTTTAATTAAAAAATTAGTTAAAATTAACTAATGTCAAACAAGCTATTAATGTTACGTACCACAGCTCTAACCTTTAAGTATCATGATACATCAATAGTCATCAGTCGGCTATCGCTGTGTAAGAACTTTTTAGTATCATCTCGGGGCACCACTAAGTATCATGGTAGGCTACTATGGTCAGCCGCCGGTTGTCAGAATCGCAGAAATATGACAAGATACCCCTAAGGATTACAGTAAGACGGCAGGTTACTGGTTGGCTATCAGCAGTTGCTGGAGTATTTTAATGTCACATTCCTCTAAGTATCATAGTGGGGTACTTGCAGTCATTGACTGACAACTGATGGTTGTCTAAAATGGTATTTTGTAAAGTTAGTTAGGATCAATTTTTTAGTTATATGTAAAATTTTTACATATTATAATAAAAATTAAAAAATACTATAGTATTTTGAACCAAAAAATTAGCTCTAGTTATGCTTGTCAAACACCCTTAAATTTTTAATTTCACGGTATGATGCCTCTAAGGTATCATGGTCGGATACGGTTGGTTATTGGTTGGCTTTCCCCATTGTCATAATTTTTATAGGGTGTATGACAAGGTGGTTAGAACTATTTTTACTGTAGCATATGAAAGCATTATACTATAGCAATTTTTTTAATTATTACTATAGCATATAAGAGCTTTACATTATTTATAACCAAAAAAATAGCCCTTATAATCTGGACGGACCAATCAAACATCATTTTAGTATCATGACGAGACACCGTGGCGTGGTAAAGATAAAGCAGACACCGTGGCGTGGCACTGCCTGGTATTTTACTTGGCATTATTGAAGGAGTATTTGGCATTCTAAATAGGGTGGCATGACATTTTTTAGATATAACTTCTTTTCTCGTGCCAAAAATCAATATGAGATTTAATTTTGTAATGTTTTTGTAAAAACAGCTTACCACTTGCTATGTGTAAATTATGCTTAAATCTTTCCATGAAAATAATATATTCTAAACTCCTATATTGAAAAAGAGGCTGGAGTGTTTTTCAATAGGTTTTTAGCGCTTTTAGTCCCTGAATTACAAGTATCATGACAATTAAGTCCTTAAACTTTTTATGTTGACATGTTACTCCCTCAACTCATGTTTTTGGTAGTTTTAGTCCCTAAGACTAAAATTGACTAATGCTTTTTGAAATTCAACAACATTATTATATATGCTATAGTAATTGATTTTTTTAAAAAAATAACCGCATTAAGTGTAATTTTTTTTTTCAAGGATACTGTAAAATGTTATAGTTTTTCAAGGATTCCTAACAATAATTAAGGGAATATTTAACATTAATGTAACTATTTCTGCAGTGATTTTTAGCTAATATGCTATAGACAATGGTTATGGTTGTTAAATTATGAAAGTTCATCGTCAATTTTATGGTCAGAAAAGCAAAAGTGCCAAATAAAAGTTTATAAAGCAATATGTCAAAAAAAAGTTCAGTCACTAAACTATCATAACGCTTATAGTTTAAAGACTAGCCACACTAATAATCTTTTTTAAAAAGATTTGGAAATGTGTCCCATTAAACTAACCTAATTATTTTTGTGCGTCCTCTTAAGAATTTCTCTCCCTAAGTTCATACAAAAAGAAAAAATATGTATAAGGAAACAAAAATATGCTACTTCTTCAAACATAGCATAAATGTTTTAGTTTTTGAAAACGTTTTTGCACGTTTTTTGAGACAAAAATCTCAAAAACACTTTCAGTATAATTCTCTAAAAATTTATATCTTTTAAAACAAAACTATTTTCATCTATATTGAAAGTCCCTTACCAGTGATAGTATTCCTCTACATATCCTTCTGCTGGTGTCCCTATTATTTTTTTTTCCCAAACAGATTTGTGTGTTCTTGAAAAGCAGTTAGACAACTGATCAAAAAAAAAAAAAAAAAATCAGTGAGACAACGAGGACATAATTCAACGTCAAACGTAGTATTTGCTTCGTCAAATCATGATTGACACAAATCAAATAAATAATTGGAAATTAAAAGGAGAAACATGTTTTTCTCTCTCTCTCTCTCTCTTCAAGAAGCCTTTTAGATTTGCTTTCCAACAAGTTTGGACTAAAGATTGCTTCAAATTACAATTATAAAACAATATGGGCACGCAATTTTTAAGGTAGAAACTATCTCTACCTCCTTCTGGCTACGCAATTATAACTTTGTAAGGTTATGAAATTGGTCTAAGGTTTCACTCTCCTGATCTCCTTGCAAATAGTGCAATGTATTTCTGTAGTTAAGACAATTTAATTGATTTCTTCTTTAATTTTTAAATACAATCATAAAATTACATATTCTATAATTAGATAGGAACGTAGAATTTTGATCAGAAAGAAAAAAAGAAGAAGATAGGAATGTAGAAATTATCAAAAAGTTGGTAGAGTGATGAGAATAACTTTCATATTTCTCCTCTCAAAAGTGCACAAAATTTGACATTTTTGTAGCCCCACTTTAAGATGTATATGCCCACAATAGGAAAGGAAAATAGAGAAAAAGAAAAGCTAATACTTAATACAACGTTTATCCTAAACGCAAATTTAACTAATAACCCTACTCCATCCAATTCATTTTTTGCTGTACTATGTTGTGTCTCCACATAGAAAGATATTAAAACATCCAATTCATCCTTTTTTTTTCTTTCTTTCTTTGGTAAGAACCAATGCATTTTTTTGTACCATGTTTTATCTCTACATAGAAAAATATTGGAAGATGGCAAAGAAATTTTCATTCCACTCATTATCTCGGTCTTTTTCAGATATTGAAAATATCTCAAGTTTCACATTCTCATATAATCACTATGTTTATGATTACATGGGACGTTTATTTTGTAAACGTAGTACAACCTGGGTCCCATGGCAATGAATATAAGAATAAACAACTACTTAATATTACAAGAACATAATGTTATTCTATTTGGTAGATTGACTTTTAAGATAGAAGTTAATCAGTCTAATTTCTATCATATTTAATATCGGTGGGAAACAGAACTCAAGATATTGGAGTATTTGACCCCTTTTAGCCTTCAATTAACATATACCATTTGTCCTAAAACTGTTGCAATATATGCCATGGTGGCATGATTTGAACAATCTAAATTGACCAAAATACCCATTAGCGTTTTGCTTTCTCTCTTCCCACTTATTTTCCTCTGTAGCCTTCCTCAATTATTCCATTTCTCTCCTCATGCCACCAGCTCTCTACCCCTTCGTCACTCTCCGATGTGGCAAATACATCCTCCAGCTCCAGCCGACCTCCATCTCTGAGCATCTCGAACGTTGCGGATTACGAACGAACAAGCGTTCAAGAAAATGAAGCTCGACCCATCATCAACACCAGGCGCTCCAGTGGCAGAACTGGCGCCTGAACCCATTAGGGTTCCTACCTCGCTATCGATTCCTGCATCTCCTTATCGTCTACCACAAATGGAATATCTGGCATATCCTCACCGTCTGCAGCGAACAGAATCTTAGGCAACTCGTCGATGTTTGCCACAAATAGAATCTCTGGCATCTCCTCGTCGTCTGTCGCGGCTGCAAGTAGAATCTATGGCCTCTCCTTGCCTTCTACCCCTCCACCGTGATTAAAAACTCCTCTCCGTCAACACCCGTAGTTCACCTCCAAAAGAGCTCCATCGACTGGAAGTTCAGCTCCTACTAGGAGAGTTGCAAGAGCTCCGGAGAGTGGAATTTTAGCTCCAATGATGGGCTTAGTGCTTTTGGAATGTTTTGTGAAACTGATTTTTAATAGAGAGCATATTTAGTATTTTAACTTATAATATGATGATGTGTTGTTGCATTTTTTGCAATTATTTTTTTAGCGGCAAAAATCAATCAAAGCTTTATTTTTGTAACATACGTGTAAATATCCCAATATGTTACATATCGTAGATTTATTGTATAGATTTATTGATTTATTGTATAGATTTATTGTTTTATTGTCTTAACATGTAACGTCTCAAAATTTAAGTAAGTGAAATAGTGAAACTAGTGTGCCATGATGCATTCTTTAACTTCATCTGACTATTTTGTAGTATTTCTAAATTAATGTTATTTTTTTTCTTAATGATTTTTAAATTACTCTTAATTATTCTTGTTTGTTATTTTGAATTTTGAAAACAAAACAATTTATCAGGAGCCAAACATATCTTGTTTTATAAAACCGTGGGCGGCACACGGTTTCCACACAATGAGACCGCTCATTTTTCCTCTCTATTTATACCCTCCCTTTCTCTTTCTCTCCCTCACTCCCGTTCTCTCTCTTCTCTCACTCTCTCTCACGCTTGTCTCTCTCTCTTCACTCTGCCTCTCTTTCTCTCTCTTCTCTTCTTAAAATTTTGAGTTTTACAAATCAAGCCCAAGCTTCGAATTAGTGAATTGGAGGCTCGGGAACGTGATTGAGCAACCAAAAATATGATTCAAAGCTTTGATATGAGGTTCGTTTCAAAATTTCTAAACTTTTCCAATTTCTTAGTATTTTGAAATTTGAGTTTTCCTAAGCTTAGAAAACCATCAATCTAGGTTAGAGGAACTTAGAATATCTAGAATCTAAGCTTTATTTGATCAACAATGGATTTGAATCAAGATTTTTCATTATTCTCTATTTTTCTTTATTTTTGGGATTTTTCAAAATCTTTGTCCAAATCTTGTTTAAATTGATTCAAAAGTGTTTTGTAATGTTTTTCTATCACCTATTGATGTTTCTCATGCTTGAGAACTGAGAAAAACTAGGTTGAAATGAGGATTTGGGCTTGGGAAGGCCAAAACCCGTGCTTTGGAAAATTCTTAAATTTTCCAATTCGACAGGCCAGATTCATAAGTTCGGCAAGCCGAACTTGAAAAAGTTCGACCGACCGGACATGGCTTACCGGCAGGCCAACCGGGCATAGTAAAAATTTGTTGTTTTTCACCCGTTTTTGCTGCTTTAAACCCCGATTAAGAATTTAAACTTTATAAGATGATTTTATGAACTAAATAGCACACTAGGACATCATGAGGTAGGTTAGTAATGTAAAATATCATAAGCTAGAAATTGATGAGCGTAGTTTATCTTTAATGTTGTTCGAGGTTTCGTGGAACCAACATGTAGCGAACCGGGACTACGGTATAGGACACTGGCACGAGTATCAAGATAGAACTTCTACCCCTTTCTTGGTAGCCAAGCTTTAAATGATTTCGGCCTTAAAAGATTTTATTTTAAAATGTTTACAACAAATGATATAATGTTTTAAATGTCTTCAAAAAGGGGCTTTTGGCCACATAATAATTTCTTTCAAAATGATTTTCTTTAGAATGAATTTCAAGGAACGGTTTAGATGAGCTTCATAACCATTTTGTAGTGTGCGACCATGGGGGTAGGTTCCGAAACCAAGCTAGGCCACTACGGTGGTGATAAATATAGTTTGCCTAGAAAAGATAAAAGGTACTCTCTCTGGACAGACTGTATTGATAAGACTTATTTAAATAAATTTATTTATTTATTTATTTATGTAACTCTGTATTTCTAATCATTTCCCTAAAAGGTAAATATCATACTTGATTTGTTTATCTGTTTTAAAACATAGTCCTACTGAGCTTTTCACTCACTTTTTATTTATTTTTAAACCCTTTTTCCCTTAGGTGTAATTCAGCTTAGAACTGGCGGAGAGTCCATTGCCCAGACTTGCGAGCAATAGAGGATCTTGAGTAGGATAGTAGCTGTAGTAAATCAAGGCATGTATTATTTAAATTTTATTTTTTATATATATTAGACTGTGACTATAATAACTTATTGTCGATACTATGTGTGTGTACAAGTTGTGGGCCAGTGGGACCCAACTCGTATCTCTTATGCTTTTTTTTTATTATTTCCTATTATTTATTTCTTTATTCCTATTTATTAAATGGTTAAAATTATTTGTTTAAAAAGGGTTTTTAATTATCACATTTTCATAATAAATTTTGGATTCTTAACGTATGTTTTAACTAAATTTATACTTAATTAACTTAATTAAACCGCCACGTCACCTCCTGTACTCCGGGGCGTGACATAACATTGCAATAACATTTTTAATTATGATTAACCTTATTATAATAATTATTGTTGTAGGGGATCTCGGCGGCCTAAGGCCCGAGGATGAGATTAAATAAAGCCTAACTCGACCCATTAATCTTAAATAGGGTGGAAGTCGAGATGACCAATTAACCTCATCGCTCTAGTATGAGGTCGAGATTAAAAGAGTTTCGTATCCTCCACCCATTAGTGCACCTCACTCCAAAAACAGGCAAGAATTGGCAAAGCCAACAGTTAAGACAGTGCGTCTGGAAATAAGTCCACTAGCGCGGGATTCGAGGCACTTTCTACACATGTACAGACATCAAACGCAAAGGGTATGGGCTAGTGCAGAACATAGAGATTCTTACCTCCATTATCAATGTTTTAGTTATTTTCCCATAATCTAGCATCTTATAAATGGGAGAGATGGAGATAGGAAAAAGGACGGATTCGAAACGGGTGAAAATACCACACAAACATAGAGAACTCTCCCTCCTTGAAACAAACCTATTCTACCATTTTTAGAAAATCTATGTATTGCATACAAACACTTGATAATAGCAAACACAGTAGACATAGCTCATTAAAAATTGAACCACTATAAATCCGTATGTCTCCTTATTTCAATTTCTTCTTTTACATTTTTACTGTATTAACTTGTCAGAACCATGAGTGAGTGGTGAGGATTGTTTTTGTTGATTATTTTCCAGCATCAACAATTATACAATTTACTCTTTCAAACTAAAAAACACAAAATTTACTCCAAGGTTATGTAAACGATTAATTTCGATTATGAATTAAAGAAAACATACAAATGAGAGTTGCAGTGACGCAGATTTTGAATCATGTGACTTAAATAAATAACATAAATTCCAATCCTGAACCCAACTTATTTTGATTTTGCCCAAGGAAACATGCCAAAGAAGTTTACCAACTCAACTCACTAACACATCAATCTTTTCCCATATATATATAAACTAACTTTGTTAAATTTAGCAATTTTAGCCTATCACATAATCCCATTGATACTATAAGTTTTAATAAGCCTTCCAGCTTTGGCGTATATAAAAACAAGATTATCCAACAGGAGAAAGACATTATCACAAAGTAGAGTTGGTTGAAATCGGAAAAATATAATAAAATACGAAAAAAAGTATATGAACGTTAACATCATTGTCATGTCATGGCTAATATTGTTATTAGGCCAATAATTGGCCGTTTTCAAGCATCTATAGGTGTTGATTATTATAGTGTGAGTAGTGTAATTTGGTCCAACTAATGATGGAGATACACATGATATCCACCATTATTAAATAATAGGTTGAAAGGGCAAAACTAGACTTTGGGTTCCTTTCCAACCTATTTGCTGGAAATTCAAGGAACAAAAGGAAAAGGACGGGCAAAAAGTAGATTCCCTATGGCACACGTTATTTATTTATTTATTTATTTTTATGGCAATGTTTAGTTTGCATTGGCTTCTAGCACTTTGATCATTACTTTCAACGAAAAAAGCATATCCGATTTGTATTTATTCAGGTCTGTTGGCCTAGTATGGTGTATTTTTGTTTGATCCAGTGGAACTTAGCCAAGATTTCTTTAGCTGTATATGGGGTCAGTTTATCCTTCTTGTCCATTGAGTTTGAATTTAAATCAAATAAATTGAGCCATGGTATTTTTTTTAAAAAAAAAGACAATTGGTACAAAAAAATATTTGATCAGTGCAACACGGTTTTAAATCTTATGTTCTTCATCAAACTTAGTGAAATTGCCATATGTCTCTTGATATAAAAGGAAAATTACACCAAACAACACTATGCTTTTACTGTAAGGAAAAACACTTTTGAAAATATTTAAGCATATAGTTTAAACTATTATAAAATTTTAAAACTACCCTTATTTTCTTTAACTAACACCAAAAAAACCCTAACACACTTTCTCTCTCCTCTCTCTCCTAGCTCCGGTGATGACTCTGGCGACTGCTCTTTGCACGACTCCGACGACAACGCCCGCAACGGGGCGACTCCGACAACAACGACAGCCACGCATGCGACTTTGACGGTGCAGCTTCGATGACCATACATGCTCCTCACGTGACTCCGACGTCTGCTCTCCATGTATCTCTGACTACAACGCATGCGACGGATGCTGCTCCAGCGGTGAAGTTTGCTCCTCTCATGACTCCGGCTTCTGCTTCCCGTTCGTCTCTAGCGACGATGCTTGTTCCTCACTCGATTCCGCAAAGTTCATCTGAGAAATAAAATGAGAAATATGAATGAGAAGCGCGACTCCGGCAACAACGACAGCCACGCGTGCGACTTTGACGGCGCAGCTCCTGCGACGAAACATGCTCCTTACGTGACTCCGACGTCTGCTTTCCATGCATCTCTGACGACGATGCATGCGACGGATGCTGCTTCAGCGGCAAAGTTTGCTCCTCTCATGACTCCGGCTTCTGTTTCCTGTGCGTCTCTAGCGACGATGCTTGTCCCTCACTCTATTCCACAAAGTTCATCCGAGAAATAAATGAGAAGTGTTAATGATATCAATATTTTATTTTGCTAATAATTTATTAAACACAAATTCTTAAACCCAAATTTTTAGAGGTGGGTGAATGATTATGAAGTAGATTTTGAGACGCAAGTTCTCTAGTCAAGTCAAGCATGGATTTACCTAAAACTCATTATTCCTATAGTTTCATTTGAAAGAGACAATTTTGCCCATATTTTAGTTAAAACGTCTTCTTTCTTTGTCCAAAACAATGGACTAGACTTGGACACCGGGTCTAATCCTCTTCATTGTTTACCCCCAGTTACTTCCTTTTCAATGTACAGTAAATCTATCAAAACCTTCAAAGTAGCTATGTGTATATATGTAAAGGGAGTGGATACAATCTGGAGGTTTGGACCGTCCATATAAAATAATATTTTTTATAAGATAATAATAATGTGTTATATTAAAATTAGCATCAAGTTTTCATAATTCAATGTTGTTATATATTTTGCCTCAAAAGATGCTACATACCATATCCTTAATATGGAAACACCAAATTAAAAAAAAATCAAAGATTTGAAATAGCTATGTTTTTTTCTTTAGAAACATTGCGACTCTGTTTAAGAACCATAGTTTAGACCAAAAAATTTAGTCCAAACATGAATTAGTGTTTGACAACATTAAAAGAAAAAATAAAATTTGAACAATTAGTTTAAATTATTTAATTAGTATTTGGATGAATGCTCAAAACATTAGTTTGAACTGATATTATTTTCTAACAAAACTAAAAAATCTCAATGTATATGACAAATTTTCATGGGCTATATAGATAGTTGTTTCTCTCTTCATTTTGAATGCATAAGAAGAAAAATCGTCTCAATCGAAACTGAAATGAAAGTTATAAACTTTTTAAACTTGAGCCAGAATAATGAAAAAAGAAAAAAAATAGTTTTTACTGTAACAAATAAGTTTAAATTGAGATTTTCAATTTGGACTAATTATTCAAACTTATATTTTATTTTAACATTGTCAAACATCAGTTTGTGTTTTGATTGAATTTTTCAGTCCAAACTATGGTTCCCATACAGAGTCGCAATGTTTTTTTAAAAAAATACATAGCTATTGCAAATTTATTACTTTTTTTAATTTAGTGTCTTTACATTAAGGATATGGTATATATGTTCTTTTAGAACAAAATATACAACAACATTAGATGATCAAATATTGATGTTATCTTTAATATAACATATTGTTATTATCTTATACAAAATTGTTAAGTTGTGTGGACGATCGGAGGTCTCTCTCTATAAATATAGATATATAGGTATTTACTAGGGTTAGTTTTATTTTGCTCTCAAAATAAACTTAAAAGGCGTTTCACCCATACGTATTCGACCAGAAATAGTTTTATTCACGAGCAATAATCTTAAAAAAATAAAATAAAATAGAAAAGAGAGGAGATCAATGATTCTCAACACTGCTTGTTTTTAAGGTTGCCACATTCTTGTATTAATACATGTTTGGACTAGAACTCAGTGGTATTCCAAATTATGTGTAACATTAATTAGCTATGTAGCTTCGGTATGGTCATAATTCATAGACAAACCATGTTAAAAAAAAAAAAAATGATTATAGGAATAACGAGTGACCACATCCATATAATTCTAAAAAGATTGTATACTCACATAACAGATGAATCTCATGAGATAGATTGTCCATGTTATGTTACCCGTCGGAATTAAATTAACTCAAATCAAAATCTTCTTTAAAAAATCGAACAGTCTTCTCACTCCATTAAACAAACTGTAGTAGAGACCAAACATGTTGTACTTGAATGTTACATTCACAAAAAAAATTAGAAGATGTTTGGAAGGACAGTAAGAACTGTTGGTTACAACTATTTTTATTATAGCATATGAAAGCTTTATATTGTAGTAAATTTTTTTATTATTATTGTAGCATGTAAAAATTTTATGTTATTTATAACTGAATTTGTAATAGGAACTATAATTCTCATCACTTAATGAAACAGCCACTTAATGTTCTTTAGTTTTTTTTCTCTCTCTTAGTCTTTTTTTTTTTTTTTTGTTTATGGGCTGGAAATGACTACACCGTATGAAAATTTTGTAGATGAAGTATCGCCCTCACCACACATATTTCAAAATCTAATACACGAGCCATTTCCATCAATCACACCCCATGTGGGCCTTTCCCTCCTTGTATCAGGAAAATTAGGTTGCACATACAAAGGGTCCCACCAAAAAAGGACATCTACTCAATCAGAGCAAGAGAGAGAGAGACGTTGAGGAATCATCAATTTGAAGCTGGTCGTAAAGGACATTTATTGCATAAAAGGAATAAAAAAATCCACAAAAACAGGAAAAATAAATCAAAAATAAGTGAAGAACCTTAACAGAGGGAAGGGGATAAGCATGGAGAAGTTGAGTTCCATCCCAAAAAGTAAAGCATTTGGGTCCCTTGTCATGTTGTTGGGAGTCACTGTTTAGACATATCTGTCTGTCTCTTGGAACTGTAGTGCTTTGTTTTCAAAAGTAAAAAAAAAAAAAGAAAAAAAAAAAGAAACTATACCTATAAGAAATACTTGTTTGTAATTTTATTATTATGTGCCAGTACCATCAAAGGCATTGTCATTGGTTACAAACAAATATAAAAAAATGGTCAAAAGCTCATCAACCTCCTTATCTGAGATTCTGTTCTTTGTGGTGGCCTGTGATTGGGAACCCAAAAAAAAAAAAAAAAAAAAAAAAAAAAGACAATTTATCTCCAAAAGCTGCTTTCCCCAATTATTTCAGAGCATCTTCATCCTTCACAGAGTTGTATGTATGTATGTATGTGCCCTGTATGACTATGTTCTGTTCTTCACAACCAGGAGAAACTTAAAAAAAAAAAAAAAAAAATCCCAAAAAAAGGAAGATTATGAACAGAAATTTATATCAGCTGAAAAATGCAGTGAAAAGGGAGGAAGTATTTGCTTCTTTTTTTATTATTATTTCTGGGCGGGGCTTGAAAACAGAATCTGCAACCCCTTCACTTCTTCAAAGGATTTTAAAAAAGAACAAAAAAATTAACTGAAAAAATAAACCTCACTTGATGAGGTTGAAAACTGCAATTCTGAAGGGGCACTGTGGAGTTTGCAACAAAAAGTAAAAAAAATAACGATCTTTAATGAAAAAGAGATTGGTAGACCCATATCTGATTTCAGTCCTTTTGAGAAAACAAAAAGTTTAGGAGAAAGTTCAAAACTTTTTTTTTTCTTTTTCTCCCTCTCTTTTTCTTACAGGAAAACAAGAATTCCTTTATGAATTTATGACAACGAGATTATACTAGGATCTCATCAAATTCTCTGTAAAGTTCTTAAGCAGATCATAAATGATTATATATATATATCAAAAACATAAATCACATGACTCAAAACACATGTAGATTTTTTTTTTCCACAATTTCCTCCTCTTAAATTAGATCCACAATAATAGTTAAAACGAACTAGGAATACCGTACAATTATTTTGTTTCTAACAAATGTAAGGACAAAGTGAGGGAGCTAATGGTAGTGGCAGTAGTAACAACAACAGTTCACTGATAACAATAAAAGAGTTACAGAATAATTATTTAATAATTAATCTCTTTTTCTTAACCATTGATCTCAACAGAAATATTGTTGAATTCCCTTCCCAAAAAAAAAAAAAAAAGTTTTAGAAAAACAAATCATCATGATCATGATCATCTTCTTGTTCTAAAGAGGCCTGTTCCTTTTAAGACCAGGTTTGGCATGATCAGATTTGAGAGCTCCATGACTTGAGTCTCCTTCAGAAGAAGCTTCCATGGATTTGGAGAAGGAGGAGGAGAGATCAGAGTAAAGGTCAACAACCCTTCTGATATTGTTGTTGAGCTCTCTGATGAGGCCCACATTTCTGCTGAGATTGTCAGGAATCTTGGACTCATGGTTTTGGTTTATCTGGTTTATGAGCAATCTGTTCTGATCCAAGATGTTCTGGACTTGAACAAAGTTCTCCTGAAATGTCTGCAATATTTTACCATCAATCTGTGTTGTTGTACCATTCCCAAGCCCAGAAAATGTATCTCCTTCCATTTCCTTTTCCTGCTTTCTGTCTTTTTTTTTTTGGTTGGTTGACTCAGAACTCTATCAAATCAAAAAAAAAAATTTCCCTGTAACACAAAAACAAAAGAAGGTGAAGAAGATCATGATGATGAAATTATTAATGTGAGGAGATCATTTTAATGTGTAATGTATACATTCCATGATATTAAAATGGAATTAAAAAAAGTTTTCATCTTTAGTTGAGAGAAATAAAATAATAATAAAATAAAGGAAGACCCATAATCATATCTCCTTATCTGCACATGTTTACATCAACAAAAAGCTCTAACCCACCCAGACAAAAACATGAACCAAACAAAGCCCTTTGAATTGTTTAAGGCATAGGTGCATATGAGACAAGTTTTGTGGTAGGAATCATGACCTCCATTTGCTGTTCTTCCCTTTTATTTTTTTATTTTTGGAAACAAAAAAAAAAAGGCTCAAACTGATAACAAAAAAAAGAGTTATGCAGCTCTTATTGTTGCTACTAATAATACTATTATCGTTGCTATTATTGATATTTTTGGTTACTATTATTGATGATTATGATGAGATGGGAAAAAGCAAGTCCCATTTCCATAAAAGGGAACCTTTTTTTAATGTACTCAGAAAATACCCACCTAAAGGCTAAAGCTCAGAGTTCTAAAGAAGAATCTCAAAGACTAAAAAAAAAAAAAAAAAAAAGTCAATGATGCAGAGAAGATCAGGGACATTAGGTACTGCTGCAGAGACAGCATTATTAATCCTTACAAGCAAAAATACAAAATAAAAACAATAATAGTAGAGAAATAATAAAATCCAATTAGAATTCAATTATTTAAAATGGGCTTTTTTTATCTTAAAAATAAAATGGAAAATCGAAATATGCTTTGCTTTCTAACTTTCAAAATTCAGAAATAGCAGAAAACAAGGATTGAATGGGGAATTCAAACGTTAAATAACCGTACTTTAAAGCTTTCCATTTTCAGAGGAATAAATTCTTGAAGAAAAAAAAACATTAAAGAAATTTTTTTTTCAATAACAAAATAATCCCCATGTGAAAATGCCAAAAGAAGCCCTTGACGAAGCAGAATTACCTCAAAAATATCAGAAGAACAAAGCTGATAAGATCAATGTCTTTGACGAACGAAATTAAACAAGCAAACCAAAAAAAAAAAAGAAGCCAAGAACTGAAACAAAAGCTCCAAATAAGAACAAAAGCCAGAAAGAAAATGAGAGAGATATATTTTTTATTTTATTGGCACAGGTGAATATAAAATTTGAAGAGTCGTACCTTGAAAATCTGAAACATTACATTCTGGGACTGGAAGAGACACGGATTGGAAAGGAGAAAGAGAGCGAGGAGTTCCCGAGGAACAGAGGAGAATCGAGTTAAAGAAGATCGGCGATTCAATCGAATCCTCGGAGCAGAAAGAGAACAGACCTACCTCTCTCTAGATTCTGAGAATTTTCAAGAGAAACAAAAGAGTTTTACAAAGAGAGAGAAAGATAGATAGAGAGAGAGATGGTAGAGAGAGAAAGAGAATATGTAGATTTGACAGTCACGCTCGGACCCCCTCCTCTCAGTGTATTCGCGTGTGTCTATTCTGTAGTCTATTTATACACCTGTTTATTGTTATTTCTCGTATTTCTCTTTCTTATTGTTTTTATCTAAAAAACATTTTAGTCGACAAAAAAACAATTTCATGAGCAAGACATAGTTTTAAATTATCAAATCATATCAAAATTAAATTAAATAAAAAATAAATAATTTAATAAAGCTTGATAAAAATTTAATTGTTCAATAGATTTGGGAATAAAAGTTTAAACAAAAAAATTTACTTTAAAATAATTTTATTATGACATTTTTTTATAAAATTTAAATTATTAAGTATTTTTAGTATAAATTCTTAGTTTGAAAGTCTACCTCTATTGTTTTATTTTTTTATCTTTTTAGTTGTCTATTTTATTATTTATTTGACACTTACTACATAAATAATATTTAAATATTAAAAATAATTAAATTATTTACTTATATATTAAATTTTAATTTAAAAAATAAAAAATAAAACAGTAAATTTTGATTGCTTGGTTCGGATATGTTCTCAAATTCTTTTTAATTTATCCAAAATTCTATTTTTTTTTTTCTCCTCTTTGATTTAGTTGAGGACTTTCTAGTGTGTATTTGCTGACATCCTAGCCATGGCTTTAATAATTGCCTCTTTTGTTCTCCACGTGGCTATTGATTAATCATTCAACGACTGTCATGATGAGGACCCCACTCTTTTAGGATATCTTGGAATGTTACTATGTAAAGGATTAAAAGCCAATCCTATTTATTTATTTATTTGTTTTCTTTTAATCTTTTTGCACAATAGCTTCTCAGTAATTTCTTGTAATGCTTGTTATTGGGGGAAGGCGACTTCGGCAAGGGACTTTTTTTTGTCTCATGGGTCTCTTTCTGTCTTTTTGGCCTTTTGTCCTTATTGTTAATTGGCTTTCAAACACAGTTGTCAAATATTGTACAATAATTGGAATTTTATGCTTTTTTTTCAGCCTTTTAATCCTTGTTTTTTGTGAATTCAAAGAGTTCATTATAAAATCAAACAAATATTTTTGGGTTTGGATTCTTGTAAAACTTTATCTACTAAATGGGCATATCAAACGATATTTATCAACCTTATTAGTTGTTTTCTTTATCACTTTTGTTAGAACAATGCTCAACTTGATTTCATCGGATTGTCCCTTCAGATTGGGTGACTTTTTATAATTTGATTGATTTAGTATTTTTTAACACGAAATTTTAGACTAGGATTTGCTTCCACAGAAAATCAAATGTATTTATTTCAAAGCAAAATGACATGGTTCAATAATTATTCATATTATGCAAGCACCGCGTTTACACAAACTTAAAAAGATTCTGAACGACACATTTAGTAACCTTGTGTAATTCTAATAGCCGTTTAAAACTTTCTAAATTTATCTTCGTAAATTAGGTTTCACTTATATTTGAAAGAGTTAAATTTACAAAACGTTTTGATTTTTGAAGATTGTGCTGATTTTATACAAAATTTATTTGATAAAAGAAAATAATCTATTAAAAAAATGGGACAGATATGCTAAAATATGAGAAGTTGGGCGAAATTTAATCCCAACTCAAAAATTCTACCCAATATGGTCCTCTTTGAAATAAATAGATGGAAAACTTTAAATTTGGGCAGCTTAAGCCCCCTCTACATTTTTTTTAACGGTCCTTGTATTTGTAAAACAAAAAAGAAAAATTCTATAAAACATATTTGCTAACCTTGTTCTTGATTATGTTTTAACAAACAAAAATTCTTGTTTACAGGTAGAGGCCTGGAGATGGATTAAAGTTAGGGTCAAGACTTAAGATTGGAGTTGGCAATCAAGGCCAGTGTGTTAGGGCTAGGGCTGAGGTTGGAGTCGAGGCTAGGATCAAAAAGTATCACCTAGTTTCTTTGAAATAGTATGATTATTATCCAAGTTTAAACTAATTTTAAAGATAACCCTTGTGTTTTTGGAAAGAGAAAAACAAATATTGGTCAAAATTATTGAGTACAAAAATACTCTCTATGATTCATTCTTAAACATTATTTTAAGCATTAATGAATAAGCATATTAAACAATATAAATTCAAAAAAAAAAAAAACAGTGTTTATCTTCCTTCCAATCAAGTTGTTCATCTCCATTCAATATCATATTTTCCAAGAACAAAGTACACTTTCCTCATAATAGTGTGGTATGAACTACGGATGGCAACAATGCTGGTTGGAGGCGAGATGGTATTTTCACCAACTCGCCCCGCGAAAAAAATGGTATTCCCCCATTAACCCGCATAAGTTACAAAGAATTGGGTGGGTTTTCTTGTCTCGAGCATTTACCTAGCTAATATATCAATACTTAAAACTTAAACTAAAAGAAACTATAGTTTTCAATTTTTTTTATTTAAACGTAATATAGAATTATACTTATAATTATATATATTACAATACATTTTATATAACAGGTTTGTTTTAAATAATTACGTTCCCAATAGTTACATTTTTAATAAGAGTATAACAATAATTGATGATGTAGCGTGATAAGAATTCAACCTTATTATTTTATCGTAATTTATTTGGGTCAACCATTTACTTTATCATAACCATTAGATTTATATCAAACAATTAATAATAACTGTATCGGTTGAAAATGTAACTCTTAAAACCACATCATATATATAATATATTTAAATTTAAAATAAGATATAATTAAACAAACTTTTTAAATTGGATTTTTCCCCACCCATTTAAGACGGATCTCCATGATAAAATGGATTTGCAGTTAAACTTGTCATCCCCAACAGAAATTCATCCCCGAATAATTACGAGAAATTGCTATGGGATGTGAGGCAAGACAAGGCCAAGCAGAACACTTCTTGTCCTTCCACAATATATATATATATATATATTTATATACATCTATATATATGTATATATATTGTTGGAATTTGATTTATTTGGTGAAAACGTAAAATTTGGATTAGATTTAGGATCTATTTCAACATTTTTTGTTTTCTAATTTATTAAAATTTCTATTGATGATACATATGATGTGGACTGGGATAGTTATGACAAAAGAGTCCCCTGGCGTGGATTTCCCAACCCCGTCCCTGCTTGTCTTTTGGGGAGATGACAGCACGATGAAGCATAAAAGTATTCCTCAAACTTGCTCTCCCCCATTGTCATTATTAAATTAAGCTTCTTTTTTTTTTTTTTTTTCATTTGTCGAATGTATTGAGTTATCACTTGGTGCATCATTTTTACATAGAGTGGGAAAAGAAAAATAGTGATAAAGCAGCTATTAATTAGGTTATCTTTTATATATATATATAAAGGGAGAATTCGCGTTTCAACGTTGGCTTTTTTTATTATATTTTTAGTCAGTTTTCCTTTAATTCTCTTTTCTCTTTTTTTCTTTTTTATTTTCTATTTTTTTTCTTACATATTTGTTTTTTTTTCTTATTCTTCTCTTATTTTCATACATATTTATTTTTTTCTTTTTAATTTTTTATTTATTTTTTAACATGCTTAATACGTACACACAAAGCACGTATTTTTCGACTAGTTTAGAATAAAATACTGGCATGTTGGTAAAGATTGTAACTCATGGCAATTGGATGATATATCCCCTAAGTCAAGTATGCCTGGCGGACCTTCGTTATTGGCCGAGAATAGGATTTTTTTTGGTAAATTGTATAATTATATCTCATAGTTTTTTTTATTTTTTATTTTTTTTTGTTTTCAAAAACTACAAAAGTAGTCTTTAAATTTTTTTTTAAAAAAACATGTTTTAATTTTATTCCTTGTAGACTTTTTTTACTTAAAAAACACGAAGATAAAATAAAAATACCCTTCACTAAACCTAATTTGCTTATGAAATATATGTTTCTTATTAAGAAAGATTATAAAAATATATATTTTAAAAATTTAAAGAATCATAAAACTTAATATCTTTTTTTTAAATTTGATGTTTTGTTTTAGGATTTTTTTATGTTTTTAATATATAAAATATTTATCATAACTATTTAAGGTAGTCATGTTGTTTTGTCTAATTTTTTCTATTTATAGGGATAAAATTGAAATAGGTTTTTAAAATTTCAAGAATACCTTTGTAGTTTCTAAAAACAAAAAAATAAATTAAAAAATTGTTAAAACTAGAAAGTACAATAATATGATTAACTTTTTTTTTGTTGAAAAAAAATTTGTTATTAAAACTTTTTTATTTTTTATTTACTTTAAAAAAAAAAAAACTGCCACCAAAGGCCCAACCGGTAATAAGGAAGCTGGCGTTTCGTATAAACAAATTACAAAATATAAATAATGCAAGTAACCTCTAAAAAAATAATAACGCAAATAAAAAATGGTTCTACGGTACGGACTCTCACCGACTTCTAATATTCACCGTTCAACATAATCAGAATCACTTTTTTATTTAATCTAATAGATAAAAAATAAATAACTATCAATAGATCAATTTTTTGGTACCTAATATTTATTACAGAAAAAATAATCTTATTTAATTTTATAGTGTTATAATTTTATTATTAATAAAATAATAAAACTTGATTTAAAAATATATTATAAATTAAATTAAGCCTATAAATTTTTTAATATAAAAAAATACCACCTATTTTATAAATAGGATTAAACATGATTCAAACCTGTCTACAATTTTGCAAATAGTGTGAGTTTGATTTCTAATATAGAAATCCTCGTAAAAAAAGATATCATGAAAAAGGCGGTCAAGAATAACTCTTTTTAACCAATAGTGAGCCGACGCGTGTCGTGTAAGGCTCGGGAGATCTATGGCTTCGGTTCCGAGCCTAAGAAGGTACCCGAAGCGACTGATTTTTCGCTCTTTGCATCTTGTAGGTGGCTCTCTGCACGGAACCTAATACAGCTGCAATTCTTTTTTTCTGAAGTGTGGGCTCCACTGTCCATCACGCCTCCGCATAATAACTTAATAAACAAAACATATTAATCAAAGCTGCAAAGACATATATAATAAACAATAAACATTAAAAATAAAACAAATTAAAAACGAATAAAATGAAAAGAATAAAAAATGTTTAAAATGAACAAAGGAAAAAAATTAAGAAATAATAAAAAAAAATTGAGTGGATTTTGAGGACACGCTATCCAACACCGATGCTTTTGTTTCTGACGGTACTTTCGGACACTCCGTCATGCTTAACGCTACTCCACGCCGTGCATTTCCTCCCTTTTCTTCGTCTCCTCTTAATAATAATAAAATAATAATAATAAACCCGTTTATTTTAAATATGAATTTAATCCCACTTCAAACTTTTTTTTCTTGTGAAAATTTAAGGAGTGTTTACGAAAACAGTTGGATTAAAAATATTATTTTAAAAACTATAGCATATAAAAGTTTTATATTATAACAATTTTTTTATTTTTATTTTTTTAATATAACTATTAAAAATTTTATACTATTTATTGGCTGTAAACAATAATTTCAACTGAAATATCAAATAGAGCCTAAATTTTTTGTTCGAACTTATGAATCAAGCAGGGCCAAATAAAAACATCTACTAGGGCCTTAAAATTACAGTAAATAACATTTCTAAAAAAATAAAGAAGTAAACAATATGTTTCAAAATATTATAATATTTGAGGCAATTAACATATTTATAATACCCGTAACTATGGTGGAAATAATTTATTTCTACCTTAAATATTTCAAAACATACCATTCACTCCAAAAAGCTTTTTAAAAAAATACTGTTAACCCTTCTTCCCGATGCTATATTAATGATATCACATGTTTAAGTTTATAATCTTTTTACCCAGATATAATACAAGATTTAACTTGTGTTCTATTCAATTTATGGCCTACCACACCCTCACAATTATGTCGTTTTGCCCTAATAATAATTGGCTTTTTATGTTATTTAAATGCGTCTATAACTCTTTTGTCTTTATGAAAATTTGTCTACATCTTTTTTTTTAGATGCCTTTACCTGGATATACTTACACTAACGAATTCATACACCAGCACCTTTTTTATTTTTATTCTTTTTACATTAAATGGAGTTTGCACAAAGACTTAGTCTAACTCATGAAGTGTGAATTAGAAAATTAAATCGTATTACAGCTCTTAATTGACTTTTGAACCTTTTTATGTCTTTTACTTCGCTGACTTAAGAGGGTTTACGGTTAATTTTATCACTAATCGTCATCTCATGTTATTGTCCACGTTTTCCAAACAAGTTAAGTAATCTTCTAGGTATTGGTGATTTTATTTAGTATTAGAATGACTGTTTTGTTAATATTTTTTTATACAAGGAACTAAAATATTTAGTCTTACATTTATTATGCTTGTTTAATATGTCTATGACTTGGTCCTACCAAAATTGACGTAAAACATTGGTCATGGTTAGTTTTGTTTTCAAAATTTTTGAAAATGTTTTTACACGTTTTTTGAGACAAAAATTTTAAAAACATTCTCAACACAATTCCTAAAATATTTCAATTTTTCAAAACAAAAACATTTTCATCTATTTTGAAAATAAAACTAAGCTGCCCCATTAATTTATTAAAAATTAAAATAATAACTAAGGACAAATAATCCGAATAAATATCAAAAGTTTTAAGCCGTATAAAACAAAATTCTCTAGAAATATAGATGTTATGAAGTAAATACAACACATAACACACAAAATAAATTGTAAAGCATAAGTAGAGGAATACACAAGAAAAATAAAGAGAACATTTTTCCATTGCATGGTTGTTGCATAAATAATTCTTGCAAGAGCCATTTGAGTTGCATCAATAAAGTTTAATCCAAGTGGGGATAAAAATATTTTTAAGCTAAGGTGAAGATCCATACTAATAATCAATTTATTCATTATGAATCAAGCGTTTATTTATTTATTTATTTTTTTATTGTAGTTGTTGTTATTGTACGAATGCTAAAGCATTTAATTGCATATGATTATTTGTGCCTCATTCAACTTCTACCAAGTACAAAATTCTCATTTGGCTTTTAGAAAATTTTATTTGTTTTGGTTTTGGTAGCAACGATATGATAGTGGCGCCTCTAAATTATTTTCCGTTTACAAAGAATAATATTTATATGAAGACAAGTATAATCTGATTATTATATTTATCTAGTCGACGTGTTAATATTAAAATGGTTAAAAATAAAAGATGTGCCTGATTATTTATATTATAGTTAACATTTATCTACATTTGGGACCATATTGGTCAAGTAATTAAAGAGAATATCTTTCGAATTGTTGCTTTCATAAAGACGCAAACAAGCCATTTCGCTTTCCAGATATTTTTCTTCCTTCGTTTTTGGACCCAAAAAAAACCTAAAAGCTTTTATCACATTTAATGATTAGAAAATCTGGAAAGATGCCAATTGGTATATATTTTTGTTCTTCAAACTCTCAGATTTATGAAGAAACTTGATTTTATCACATTTAATGATTAGAAAATCTGCACCATTAACTGAGATTCTCGCTAAAAAATCTAAATAAATAATAATAAAAAAAAAGAAAATGTAGTCATCAGATATGCACAGCTGTTGTCTTGTTGCTTGTTTCCACTTAAAACCACTATTTAAATTCCCAACGATTTCAATGATTATCTGTAATCCCCACTGTTGGTTTTCTTAATGGGGGACAATGAGTCAGCAAATACTTCAGTTCCCATTATTCACATCAGCTTTATCTATAATTATTTTATATAATGTATTAGGTGATTATCAAAAATCCCTAAAGGTAGGGAGGGATTTTCACCTTTTTAACTCATTTATTTTAAGTTTATTATAAAATTATACCTTTAATTTTTTATCTTACCGAATATATACATTTAAAGTAAATTTAATATATAAATCTATACTTTATTCAAGATAATAATTGATTTTGACATTTAAAATAACTAAATTATTATTATATAAAAGAGGAAAAAAACTAAAACTTTTAAAATTAAGAAAAACATAAAAGTACATAAAAAATAATTTTTGAGCATTTTCTAGACAATTTTATGTCAAAACCCTTAAATCAAAGTGTTTTTTGATTTTTAAAGTTCTCTTTATTTTTCTATGTGAGGATATTTTGGGTATCTTTTATGTTATAAATAAAAGTTGATTAGAAAAACGTATAAATTTATGTATTAATTCTAATATGAAAATATATATTTGATGGCATCAAAATCTGAAGACATAGTGTTTAAATAAACTTAAAATATAGGGTATAAAAAAGTAAATAACACAAAAAAACATGTTTTAAAATTATTATTGCACTTTTCTTGTTGTCTTTTTTAATGGAATACATCTCAAAAGAATTTTTTTTTTACATTTTGTCTTGTAATTCTTGAACTAGAAACGTCTCTCATGAAAATTCTATCTATTAAACTTTAAATGTAATAAGGTCCCTCAATTTTTCGCTCTCTAGAACAAGTTTGTGCGTTGAATTTAAACTATTTTTTAACATCTTAACTAATTTTTTTTTGGCCAAAGTTAGTAACGTGAAATAAATATATAGAAAACGCTAGGTGTATTAATTTGTGTCAATTTTAGTCCATAAACTTAAAAAATGTGACAAATTTAGTCATTTCTTTAATTAAAATGAATGGAAAATGTTTAATAACGACAACTTGGCTCCACTCTAAATCAACATATTTTTCTTAGAAAATATGCTTAGGTAGTTTTTTGTTTTCTATTTTTTAAAATTGTTCTTATTTTTTATTTAAGCTTGAGTTTTTTGTTTTTTGTTTTCAACGTTTTTTATACAAATATTTTCCGTGGACTAAAAACATCTTGTTTTCAAAATTATGACCAAGAGGAAGGTGCGGGTTGGTTGATATACTGGGGTTGATGTCAAGATCTCAGTTAAAGCCTGGCTTGAGTTCGAGGGTTATTTAAAAAAAGTTGTATAAAAAGACTTAATTTTTAGCATTTTTTATCTATTTATTTAACAAATAAACTAATTTTGGCACATTTCTTTAAGGGGGCGACTAATTTAACAAAATTATAATATAGGGGTTATTTTAGATAAAGAAGACAGTTTGGTGACTTATCACCTTTAATTTAATTGTTTTTATCTAAAGTTTATTATAAGGATCATTCACATTTTATGAGTCTTTTATTCCTTGATTTAGAGACTATTTATAGGATAAAATTGACTAAGAAGCTAATTCTACGAAGAGAAAAAAAAATTAAGGGATTATTTATAGATTTATTCCTAGAGGGTGATTCCCCGTTGTCTTTCAACATGAACAAAAAAAGAGGACGTTTACAAATAATTCATTATGAAATCAAGTATTATTTTTACTGCCTCCGAAGTAAAATTATCTGGCGAGCAAAACTTTAACACTCACGAGAAGGAATATTGAAGGAAAGATAAACGGAAAATGAGAACGTGTTTGGAAAATATTTCCCATTTTATTTGTCTTCTGCGCTTTCAAAATTGCCAAAAATGATTTCGGTGAAGATTCTGTTGAGATACATTTGAAAAATATTTTAATTTGACTCTTCAGTTTATGAGAAAAAAAAAAAAAAAAGAAGTCTTGCCGAGCAAGATCGTCAATCAAAATTATTATTATTATTTAAAATTTATCAAAATTAGTGGAGTCTGGTGACTGCAACGAAAATTATATATAAAAAGACTCAATCCAGTTTTGACCGTACAAATATCAATTATATATTAATGTTTTGGCATACGTGCATAGTGGTAGGATAAATGAAATATTGTTTTGGGAGATTAGATTACTGTCTGCAATTATAATTATATATATAATTTATATGGTCGTGTTTACGTTAATATAAATTACACTAACATAAATATTATAAGAGAATATAAAATAACAAACAATTAATTTATTACTTTATAAAAAATGTTTGTAGCATCTGGCGCAAGTCATTCTAATTCATGTTATAACAAGTCCATAAGTCCATAGTCTTATAGATATTCTTTCCACCAATTTGTTAAGAAACCACATAAAAACATCAAACATATATATAAATAAGAAACCATGACTAGATAGAGATTGATGTGAACTCAACTCAACTCATCGTGATTCTAGATCGAGATCTAACGTGGTGTTTCGTAATATAAGTTATAACTAAAACTTTTTATTGTTACAGTATAAAACTTTTATGTTCTATTATTATAATATAAAACTTTTACATGCTACAATATCTTCAATTAATATTGATTTTAACTAATGTTTTCAAACACTTTATAAGTATGTGTGTTTATCTTTATTTATTATAAATATTAAGATCAAGGTTGCTTAAAAAAAAAAAGAAGGAACAAAAAAATATAAGAATCTCCCTCTACTAGAGTAAACTGCCAAAGTTGAGATAAAGATGAAAATAAAAAAGGTGAAAACAAAAGGCGAGACAGTACTACTATACGGTCGCTAGGGAAAAAAATACGTCATCGCCTTGTGTAAGCAAATTATCACTCATTAATAAATAAAATAAAGAGCTAAAAAATATATACAGAGCTCGTTTGGTTCGAGTATTTAAATAAAATATTTAAATAAATATTTAAATTTTTATAAAAAAATACTGTAATAAAATGATTCGCAATGACTCGAATCGTAATTTAAACCATGAAACAAATGGGCTCGTAGATATCTTTTTTGTCAACAATAGAAAAAAAAAAAACAAAGGGTAACTTGTCTTATATGCCAGTTAGACGCTATAGGAGGTGTCATAAACTATTCCAACGCACATACCATGTCATAGACACAAAATGCGTGGAATTATCCTAAATTCGAAGAATTATTAAGTTGGGTGTAAAATATAATTAGACAATTAAGGTCTAAATTTTAATGTTTCTGTGCCAAAATTCTCTTCTGTGACAAACAACGAAATACTTAATTTAGTTTGACTTAAGAATTGAATAAATCTCAAATAAATTCTTATCAACTCTCAAGTTAGCAAAAATGTTACAAATAATTGAATTCTGCGCATGTTTATAAGACTTGAGGTGTTACAAATATTTAAATAATTGCTTTAATCTATATTGTTCATTAGTAACCGTCTTTCTTGAAGCATTTAATTTGTTTACACGTGCTTTTAACTGTTTTGGATCTGAAATTCCTCTTCAATTCTTTAGTTCTCTACTCGGTCTCGTTTTGGTTTTACTTCAGATCTTTTCGTCTAACAGTGCCGTTTTCTTCTACTCAACTTTGCCCTATTCAAAACGTTTTCTTATTTGTTGTCCCGTTTATTTTATTGTCGTTTGAATTACGAATTGCCTCCCACATAATGATAAAACTACATATGTAAAACAGAGCATATAACGATTATAGTACACATATAACATGCTAAAAAAACTATTGTTATATAAATTGGGCCGTAATTCGAAACATGTTGCAAAGTGGGGATTGTTAAATTACGAATCCAACCCTATCCTAAAAATTTAACCCATTCTATTTGGAGACAGATGGTTATAGACGTGGACAAAAGTTTATCCAATATTGCAATTGAAATTTCAGAATTTTCAAGATTTTGAAATCTTTAGGACTTAAAAAAATTCTATTAATATTTGGAAGAAATTCATATACATATTGGAAAAATACTAGTCTACATATTAATTTTGATGAGACTATAGTGTATTTTTTAGCACAATTTGGGAAAATGTAGGAGAAATATTGAGAAAATATTAGTAAATATATCATAAGCTTTTAAAAATAATTTTTTTTAAATATTGAGAGTCGATAGATTTTTTTTTTTATTGAATCAACCATCTATTAGCTAAATAGTATAAATCATGATAAAATTCCAATTATGTAAAGGTTTTATAGGATTTTCATTTCCATTATATTTTGCACCAACCTTATTTATTAATGTATTTTTTTCAATATTCTACCACATTCTTAACTCTCAAAAAGAAATTTTAAGTTCGGAAATAAATATATAAATAGTTTTTATAATCTTTTTCAATATTTATATTGACATCAAAATTTTGCCTCAAAATTTTTTAAATTTAGATTATTTATATTTCTATGGATGTCAATATTGTCATTCTTAGAGCATATTGAAGTAATGCTAAAATGTGTGCCAATGATAAATTTAGCAATGGAGTGTAAAAGAAACTCTCAAATAACAGATAGCAAAATTGACATTTGATTCATATTGGTTGGTAGGTTGGTTTTTTACTTTAATAATTATAATATTATTATTTTTAATTATTACGGTATTAAAGTATACTCTCATAAGTTTTAAAGTTTAATAATTATGACAAAATACAAAGACACGACATTTTAAATAGCATGTGTATTAGAGTATAAAATAAAAGAATATATCAAATATATTATTTTTACACTTTTTGATCGTAAATAAAACATTTGCATTTACATGAAAGATCTTGGATTGGTGGTTAAACTAGGGGTGAACAACGGGTGGGTAGGCGGTTTTTGGGCGGGTGCGGGGCGGTTTTTTTAAGTGGCGGGTTGACGATTAACCAACCCACAAACCGCCCATGGAGTGGCGGGCGGTTTCGGTTTGGGGGCGGGCGGGTGCGGGCGGGGCGGACGGGTTTGGTCTACACTAATGTACAATATAATTTTTTGAGCTCTTTTTTATTAAAAAAAAGTGAAGAAAATTTGTAGAAAATATAAGACGATAATGTATGAAGCATTCTCAACAACAACCAAGTTTGACGCCTAAAGACAATAACCATATTCACAACAAATTAAGAAACATAATCATTCATTGCAACAAGAAACATCAACTATATATGAAGTGATGAACAAAGTCAAGAATTCTTGTTCTTCCATAAAACCTGTTCATTGGGTTCGAAAATAACAGGATACTACAGATGAAATGATGAACAAAGTCAAATGTTCTTTTTCTTTTTAAAGAATGAGGAGTGGGAGAGGTTTAGATTAAGTTTTTTTTTTTTTAAGAATTAGGCGGGCGGGTTCGGGTTGAACCCGCCCCCTAAAATTTAAAACCGTACCCGCCCGCCAACATGTGTAGGCGGGCGGGTTGAACCCGCATATGGGCGGGTTGAACCCGCATAGTCTTTTTTTTGGGCGGGCGGGCGGCGGTTGCAGGGCGGTTTTTGTTCACCCCTAGGTTAAACAGATAAATAAAATGTTTAACAAAATTAGTTTTAACTACAATACAAAAATACTTTAGTTCAAACTTTTATTGCTACAGTACAAAAACACTCACATAACTACATTTTGGAATACCTTTCTCCTAATTTATTCTTATCTCAATCATTGTAGCTCAGTGATTTGAGTCCCAAGAAAACAAGGACGAGGTGAACTCCAAAACAATATTGATAGGACCCAAAAATAGTGATTCGAATGAATTACAGTGTCTGTTTGGTTGGATATTCAAATCACGATTTGAATCATTTTATTACAGTATTTTCTCTCATAAAAATTTAAATTTTTATTCAAATACTTTACTTAAATATTTGAATCAAATGGCCAGTAATTTTAACCCACCAAACGAAAACTCATGAGTATGATGATACGCGAGTTTATTTTTGTGTTAAAGGAGTTACTTTAAACCTCCAACAAACGGGTCCATAAATTAAAAATTTGAATCCCTATCCTAACTCGAAGGCAGGTAGACAAGAACACGCACATGGAGGGGAGGGAATTGGGGATGTGACGCCAGCCAACCTTTGCAGCTTTGGTTCTATACGCCAGCGATTTCCAGATCTCTGCCTGCCATCTGGCCCGCAGACAGATTCTGGACTGCCCTCTCTCTCTCTCTCTCTCTCTCTCTATATATATATATATATATATATTTGTTGGCTCACCTCCCCCCATTTAAATAGCATTATTGATTTGTCATTTACAATATTAAAGGCCAAAGCTGACCAATGAAATCCTCCTCGTCAATGACCCTCCTACTTAGCAATTAGTATGTTGTATACTTGCATTGTACGTACACTTGTTTTTCTTTTTTAGATATAACAGAAAATACATATCAAATACGCATAAAGTAGAAAGCGCAAGTTCGTCAGGATGTTGTGAAACGTGAGTGTTGGGTATGTCACGTGTGAAATTAACGTCACTGCGAAGTATTGAAACTGAAAAAGATTCATAATGCATTTCAAAAAAAGAAGAAGAAAAAAAAAGATTCATAATGCATTTCAAAAACAGATACCACAGCGAACTTGAAAATTATACACAAGGACTCGAAAAACAGAAATGCAAGGATTAATGTTTTTAATTTTTTAGCCTCTGAATTATCAAATTATTCTAAATTATTATCTTTTTTTTTTCTCATATATCTTAATAGTAAAAGACGTGACTTTTTTTCATTAAATAGCCGAAGCTAGTCCTACAAACTGTAGATGATCATCACGCACTCTTTTTCTTTTTTTTTTTCTTGTCAAGATTTTGAAAGTACCATGAACGAATTTATGTTAACATGTTAACATGAACGAATTTTGAAAGTAACATGGTAGGGCTCCGAACATCTACTAGAAAGATACCTTTAAACGTAGGAGTGGAGAAAAAAAAATAGTCAGAAGAAACAGAATTTATGTTAATATTGTTAATAAAAATTAAATAAATAGAGATATAAAATTTTAAAAAGGATGAAACATAATTTAAGAAGAGAAAACGGTGAAGTATAACTATAAAAGGAATAGATGTTAATTTTTTCACAATTTTAAGTATAATATTGAAAAAAAAAATTCTGGGCCGCAGCTGCTAGCCTGTCTGCTTATATGTACGAAGCTTCATCACGTACCATGTGAGTTGTATATTTGAAATCTGTACAGTCAGATTGAGACAGAAAAAAGACCACATTCGGCAAGGGCCATGAATTGATTAAAGCTTTACTAAATTGGGCACTTTTAACGAGTGTCCCTTTAAGAAAGACATGAAGAAGAGAAAACGGTAATTTTAAAAGTTATATTTATTTATGTCATATTTTAAAAAGTTAATGTCATATTATTATTTATATTATATGTTAAGTTATGTTATAAATAGACATGTCTGGTATTTATAAAAAAATAAATCTTAAAAAATAATATTTATGAAAAATTTTCGAAAAAGAATTCTACTTCTATCATGGATCGGATCATATGTTAGGTTGGTTATCGGTTTTTTTAATCTAATCACTCACCCGTGTCATTTTTATGTATAAATTAGACTCAAATATTTTTATTAAAGTAGCGTATTAGAATTCTAACTCTTGAAAAGTATAGTTTGGTTCAGAAGTTAGGTTGGGTATCCGTTTTTGTAATCTAGTTGTTCACTCGAATCATTTTTATGCGTAAATTAGACTCAAATCTTTCTATTGAAGTTGCATATTAAAATACTAACTCTTGAAAAGTGTATTCTTCCTAATTAACCTCGAACAGGCAGGAAGGGTTAAAATTCTGCCCTTTAAGGCACTGATAAGAGGTCAACAAAATATGTTAAATTGAAATAGCGGAGTGAGATGGGGGATCTAGATGCTGGAGTAATCGACGACAATGCAACTAGTAATCTAGCAGATTACGTCTACGGCCTTTTGATGGCTCAAGCTATTGAGGTAATCCACTAGATTGTCATCGGTAATTTATCAGATTATGTTGTTTAAATCAATACAGCTCATTAGTTGGCGCCGGCGCTCGCGCTGGTGGCAGTAGTAATTAATTAATCAATAATTTGTGGTGCATCATCTGTCTACGGGTTAAAACTACTAGTTACTTTTGCGCAGTTATGTACTGAAATTAATATCCATCAATGATGTCAAGTCCTCTTTAAATCATTACTAGAAATTTGCAATGTTTTAACCCCCTCTTGCAAAAGAATTATGTGTTTGTAAATTCATGTCACGCTGTCCTATATAGGTCCCTGGAAGGACAAATTCTCATTTATTCTAAATTCTGAATATATATATAAAAAAACCATGGCAATTTACTAATAAATCAACGGTATCAAATTAGATGTTTGAGAGTATTGTTTAGAACTAATTGGTTAAAAATACTGTAACATGAAAAGTTTTACATTATAGCTTACTTTTTTTGACGTTGTAAATGTTGGGGTGAGCTCGGCGCCACCGTCGAGATGGTCGGCAAACCTGCTTGGCAGGAGCTAATGGGAGCAAATAACCAATCCCGATAAGTTCAGATCGTCTTTCCGAGGTGCTTTTTAGGGCCCTCTAGGCCGTGTCATGAATAGTCTCCTCCTCGGATCAGACACCAACTCAGGCCCAATTCTTGAAACTTGCAAGCAGGAAGCTACTCGTCATCACTGGCCAACAGATGACGGGCAACTCACCATTGGATGGGAACCAATCCACTGACAAAGGGTACGACACATGTCTTCTGACACCTAACACGCCTTGATATGACACACAGGTCATGAACAAAACCCACCTAACACTCAATTTGAGTAGCAACCTATAAATAGAGTGCATTTATTGCATTTAGGCATGCATGCTCCTTCCCAACTAACCAGCTCTTGTTCTCTGCCGAACAACGCCTGCCTTGAGCGTTGAAGAGTCATTGTCTATTGACTAACCTATTATCTTCTTGCCTCCGACGCATCCCTCCTCTTGTTGCAGGTCCACCCGAACAGGCAGAGACGAGTAGGAAAAAGTTGTTCACCGTGTGCAGCTGTATGTGGTGTTGATCCGCTATCATATTACGGTAAGCATCAACAATAACATATAAAAGCTTTACATTATAACAACTAAAAAGTCTTAGTTAAAACTCAAAATTACAGTTTTACACAAGCCAACTTATGCATTTCATCCAAGGTTGGCGGTTATGAGTTAACAACAGAGCAAGTGCCAACGACTTTCATAAATCAAGTCCACGTGCCACAAGTCTCAACAAGAATATACATTATTATCCAAATCTTTTTTTGTTGCAAATTATTTTGCAAATCGTTTGCAACATATACGAAGAAACAGGGGTATCGGTTTTTTCAGACCTCTAACGTAATATAAAAAGAGACACTTAAAAGTGTGAAACATAAAATAACTATTATTAAACATAACATTGATATTATAAGAACGTAATATCAAGAAATTTAATCATAAAAAACTGTCACATATCTTTAAAGTCAATTCGGGATTTCTTTCGTTTCTACATAAAAAAGGTCTCGAAAAAAGCATACGTATATAAACGAAGATTCAAACTATTTACTTAAGGCCTCGGGTTCAAGAGTTAAATCTAATCATCTCTCCCAACTTAAAGAGCAAAAAAAAAAAAAAAACATCTTGTTAACTGTTGAAGTTGTTTTTCCTTCGCCAAAAATAAAATAAAAGAAAAACCTTGCAAGCAACACCAAATATCTGATAGACAACCATATATAGGAGCAAAATTCCAATCCAATTTCTCTCCTTCCAAACACACCTCTTTCTTCTCAAAACTCCATTTTTCTTTCAACTTTATCATGTCTACCTCCCATACAATCGAACACGTCGTCCTCTTCAAGCTCAAGGACAACACAGAGCCGTCCGATGCCGCCGACAAAATGGTCAGCAAAATCAACGGCCTGATCTCCCTCGACCAAGTCCTCCACCTCACCGCCGTCCCACTCCGTCGCATCCGGCCACTCCTTCACCCTAATCCTCCACAGCCGCTTCCGCTCCAAACCCGATCCGCCTCCTACGCCATGGATCCCACCGACCTGAACGTGATCAAGGAAACCGCGCCTTTAGTCGACGACATGCTGGCCGTCGATTGGGTCGCCGCCGACCTAATGGGCCCTGCCACCCCTCCGCCGGGCTCTGCCGTGAGGGTGGCATTCTTGAAGTCAACCGAAGTTTCGGGAAAAGAGAGAGAGTCTGAGATTTTGGAGGCAATTAGAAGAATCAAGAACGAACTTGGAGGAAAAGTTATTCAGTTCAGTTATGGTGAAAATTTCTCGCCGGAGACATCCAAAGGATTCTCGATCGCGTTTCTGGCGGTGTTTCTGAGCTTGGGAGAAATGGAGTCGGCGGATTTTGAGCAAGAAGAGAAGTTGAAAGATTCTTTGGAAAGTTTAATCGTGGTTGATTACGTTGTGCCACTGCCATAATCGGAGTTAGATATCTTCGGGTGCCTGAATTGAATTTCCTGTGTCTTTTCTTCGGATGGATTTAATAAAGTGTGTATACTGTACTGATATTGCTAACGATGTTTTATCCATGTGTAGTATGAATTGGGCTGTGTCCCTTGCTTGTTTACGGACTAAATTCCGTTAATAAATGCGAAAAGACGGAAACATTGAAAGTACAGTTGTTTTATTTTATTTCATCGTTCAAAGTACAGTTGTTTTTGTCTTTAAATTTTAACAAGTGAATTGCTTAATTATTTTAATGTTTATATTCTATTTATGAGTTTAGGTTGATAAATTTGAAAACAACAAAACTCAAAGGCCGATTTGTGTGCAATTACAGCCAGAATCTTTGACTTCATTTAGTTTAAGGAAAAAAGAGCTAATTTTTTTTAAAGTAAAAAGGATGTTTTAAAATATTTGAAGTAACTAGTATATTTATTATGAATAATTTATTTATCTTCATTAAATTAAACGAGTAAATAGGTTATTTGCTTTAAATATTTTAAAATATGAATTGTATGGTTTTATTTTATTTTATTTTTTTGTTTGAGCTTTAAGTTCTAAATCGGTGTGTTTTAAAATGCATCTAAGTTAACGTTTGGAAGTATAAAGACTCCATAAAAAATAAAATATAAACCGGTGTTTAGATAATGTTGAAAGCATTGTGAGGAAATCATAAATATCCATATAGAGAGAGAAACGACTTTCAAATTGAGTTTGGCAGAAAGGAGGAAGAAAAGAAAGATGATTCTAATTATGGGGCAAAATGATCCATATAGTTTTTTTTTTTTAAAAGCGTGGCATTTAATTGGAGAGTTTCTTGGAGTGTAGTAGTTTTTGATCTATGCTTGGGACATGTCGCATTCTACGTAATTAACTAAATATCTCTAAGGAGGATGAGAAAGATATTAGATTTTTAAAACTTTTTTAAGTAAAAAAAACATATAATAAAATATTTAAAATAAAGAGCATATTTATACAATAAATAAAGCACGATAAATATGTGATAAATAAAATTATTTACAATCATCGATATGCTATCTGTTATTAATATTTTCAAAACCTATTAATTTTTTTTACTATTAGTATTGAAAAAAATATTTACTGCAATTTCCGATATCTCCAACAAATTAGTACAGAACGTGGGCTTATAATTTGGGCTTTCTAGCAAGGCCCACACACATTCCCACGCTGATCATCATCATCACTATTCACTCACTCAGTAGCCGAAGCCGCTTCCAATCGCTAGGGAACTACCAGCCGCAGGGCAACTTACCCTCCCACTCTCCTTAGTGCGATTATGACGATGTGTTTGAGACTGAGAGCGACCGCATCTTTGCCCACTCGATTTTCTCACCGTTTCTCTCCTCCCAAACACCCCTTCAGCCTCAATCCCAACCCCAACCCCTCTCTCCCCTTCAAACCCCACTCTCGCTCTTCACCCCGCTTCTCCACCAACATAATCATGTCATCGTCTCAAACCATCGAGCACGTCGTTCTCTTCAAGGTCAAAGACGACGCCGACCAATCGAAGGTGTCCGCCATGATCGCCGGCCTCAATGGCCTGACCTCGCTCGACTCCGTACTCCACCTCTCCGCCGGACCGCTCCTTCGCAACCGGTCGTCGTCCTTCGATTTCACTCACATCCTCCACAGCCGCTACAAGTCCAAGGACGACCTCGCCTCCTACTCTCAACACCCTAGCCACGTCGCCGTCGTCAAGGAATCGGTCCTCCCGATAATCGACGACATCATGGCCGTCGATTGGGTCGCCGACGACCTCCAGGGACCGGTTTCCCTCCCTCTCGGCTCCGCATTGCGCGTGAGCTTCCTGAAATTGAAGGAATCTTTGGGCGATGGAGCGAAATCCGAGGTCTTGGAGGCGATTAAGGGGATTAAGAACAGTTTTGGCCAAATTGATCAGCTTTCGGTCGGGGAAAACTTCTCGCCGGCGAGAGCGAAGGGGTTTTCGATCGCTTCGCTGGCGGTTTTTCCCGGTCCGAGCGAATTGGAGGGCGTGGATTCGAACCAGGAGCTGGTGAAGTCGCACAAAGAGAAGGTTAAGGATTACTTAGAGAGCGTGGTCGTGGTTGATTATGTGGTGCAGTTGCCTCAACCCGCGAGTCTTTGAGTATTCGTCTCAAAATAACAAATATAAGCTTCTGCCTTCGAGGTGACTTTCTTGATGCCCATTTGAGTTTGTATTATTCTGATGCTTTGGCCGTTTGAAAACTGTCCGTAGATGTAGACTGTAGTGTGGCTTTATAAATGAAAATTTGGGCTATTGTGTCTTTATATCTTGTTATAATGGTGTTTTTGTGTGCATGTTGATTTCACTTGGTCAATTTGTTTGGCCACTCTGTTGAAACTAGTACACTTTATGAGGATCCTATCAAATTTCGTATGGTAGCCTATATATAGCTATAGTGCGGTAGTCAAAGCACAGACAAATTTATTTTATTAATATTTTGAAATGTTTATTCAGTAAGAATGAGGATCGATCAATTGAGTATTCAAAGTGTTGTCAAGGGTAGGAGCTGAGTTAGATTAGATGTATGCATAGGGAAAGCCGTGCGTAATGAAAATGGCAAGCAAGCTTGGAGAGAGATGTTTACACTTTTTCTCAATTCTAACAAGTAATTTGTCTAGTTTCGGGTTAAAGACCCGGGCGACAATTTCACACTCTGTTCTACGCATGACCTAGGCTTCTTCTAACATGCCTAGTTGACCATTCTGTTATTTGTTTTACCTCCTTGATGCTTTCACAACTATCTTACATGTTCATGAAATTCCTTGGTCCTGAATTTTTGTGTGCGCCGTGCCCGGTTTGCATCCTCTAATCTGTTGTACGTCAACATTAATTGGGTTGAAATTTGTGTCTTAAATCCTAATATTCTGTCTCTACTCTCTAGTTCGATTTCCTGCATTGGTGTCCCCACATTATTTCTTATTAGCAACGGATTTACGATCTCTTTCTTTTTGTTATGTGATTCTCTAAATCAGTAACCATTCATGGCTTTCGCTCCACTTACTTCCATGCTAAAATTTCACTAGTTCTTGTAATTATGGATTGAGTGGCAATTCATGTGAGGCAGAAACTGAGATAACAAGCCATATTACAAGAGAAGCGTGGAGAACAGAATGACACAGGGGACGGTAGGTTAGGGTCAGGGTGTCTGTGATTTATAGGCCGTTTGTCACTTCAGTTGTAACTGAAGTTTTAAGTTTAAGAACTGTAACATGTAAGAGCTTTATATTGTAGTAACTTTTTGCTTCTTGCTTTTTACTTTTTACTTTTTACTTGAGAGTTTTATAGTGTTCATGTTAAGAAATGATGAGTTGAAACTGAAGTGCCAAACATCCTATTAGTTATTCTAGGCAAAACTGAAAAATTCAGTGCTTTTTGGCTGCATAATGAAAAGCTTAAGAAACTAGTGTAGGTTTTTCGATCTCTGTTTTATTTAGATTTACATAGTCGTTGTATGGTACAACTATGGGTGCATTTGAGGATTCCATCAGAACCAGACTGAAATACGGCTGATACTGGATTAACTTGGCTCTTATAGTCAAAATGAGCTGACTTATGCGAGAAATAAGCACAAGAATTGTGCTTAATAGGTGAAGTCATCGGTTTCACCCTAATGATCATCCTTTGTTGCATGGTTTTAGCATGGACGATGGAATAATGCATCTTAGCAAAATGAACAGTCGTCAGGTCCATTTGCAGTTAAAGCTAAAGTGGTTATTGGTAGCGAAAACATTTTCATGTCATTTCATTCAACAGTTCGACGTAGTCAATTGAGGTCCATATAGATTGCTAGAAGAAACCAAATTTTCCGATGAACAAATCTCAATATTGGATAATGTTGATGGGTCGCTGAGATGATATTCTTGGTGACATGAAGAGTTATCCTTCATCTTTAGCTTGACTATAAAAAGCCCAACGCTCCTGGCAAGAGGAGGTCAGCCACCTAGTTGACGGAGAGGTCGGCCGCCTGGGTGACATTAGGACTATTCCCAAAAAAAGAAGAAGAAGAAGGAAACCGACTGGCATCTACATTTGGGTTTCACTAGTTGAGCTGTCCAAAATGTTCAAAAGAGATAATTATCTTTTTATACCATCTGTTTTAGATTAATTCAAAAATCATACTTTTTATTTTTAATTTCATCGAATGCATATCTTTAGATTGTATTTAATATACAAATTTATATCGTATCTCAGTCAATAGTTAATTTAACCTTTTAAATAACCAAATTATCTTCAAGTAAAAGGTAAAAAAAATAAAAATTTTAAAAAATATAAATAAAACAAAAAAAAAAACACAAAACACTCATTTTAGAAGGCATTTTATACATTTTTTGGAGTCAAATACCATAGAATAAAGTATTTTTAATTTTTTAATGTTTTCTTATTTTTTAATTTGAAGATAGTTTGGATAATTTTTTAGGTCAAATTTAAAGATTGATTGAAAAATTGTAAAAATTTATTTATTAAATATAATTTAAAGATATACATTAGATAAAATAAAAAACCAAAATTGTAATATTTGAATAAACCTAAAATGCTAAGTATAAAAACAGTAAATAACCCTATTCAAAATATTTCACATGCCAAAAGTCTCTTGTCCCACTTGGCCGAGGCTACTCATGAACAAACAAGACCTAAGGAGCATGAAACACGACAATAACAATCTCTTTGTTTATTTACTTATTTTTATTGTTTTTAATATAATATTTTTTTTTATAGTTTTTGCCGGAAAACGGCAATATAATATAATCATAACGTGAAACGTGATCTTTTTGTTAATCAATTATTTCATAGATCAATGCCAAATCAACTCATATACCTAGGCGGATTTAGGCTAATTAATGAAAAAAATAAAAATAAATAAATAAATAAAATCACCTTCTCATGTTCTTATCATCTTCTTAAGATCTCACGCCATATAGTTTCCTTGGAAAAACCTTTTTTTTGGGTCTATAGTTTGATAAGGGACAATTTTGCCTTAGTCAACTGCTTATTTCATGTGCCTATCTACCACTATGTGCCTTATTAGAAGTGTTGGTCCGTCTTCCCTGGAACCCAGCTGGCACAAACGGGTACCATATTTTTGCAGCAACTTTTTTGTATGAGTTAGTGGTTGGTTGTTCAGTAGGCACTTGACAATGAATAAGATTGGAAAAGCATGTGCTTCTACACGCTCTAATGGTTAGATTTCTGTTATCTGCAATAGTCTGACCTTTGAAAAACTGTGTGGTAAAAAGTATGAACTTTGGGCCAATAGCTGTTAAGATGCAAGTTGAGCGAACCCTTACCATCACACCTATGGTCCCAGACAATCGTACAGCCCTAGTCTGGGCAGGGAGTGAAGGCACCGTTGATTCCTCTTTCACCTGGTGAAAAAACAGGTTGAAAGACAACTACAAAATACATCGTACGGACTAGAATTTTAAAGTTGTTTTAAGGAATCGACTAGCACATAATTGATATATAGACTAGCTATGATGGTGTCCTATGCAATAAAAATGTGCACGTTTTGGCGACTCATTGACTCTGTCTCGTATATCCAAAGTCCACACATGAGTTAAGTCATATCTGCAGATATTTCTGACGATGCAAGAATGCAAGAAAGAAAAAAAAAGAAAAAAGAAGAGGAGAAAAAGAAAAAAGGAGAAGAAGAAAGAAGAAGAGAACACTTGCATATTTTTTCCAAGTTTTCGGCACCACAAATTTCTGGACAACTAATCTAGACCAACCATGATCTTTTTTTTTTTAGACAGTTTTTGACACAAAAAAAAAGCTTTTTAGACATCAAAACGGTTCCAGTTTTTTTTTTTCATCCTGTTGAGGTTCCTTATCCTACTACAGTCATTTTCTTTTTTTTTTTGAAAAAAACTAAAACAGTTTACCTATACAAAAAAACATGTTTTTTTCGTTTAAAAAAAAAAAGGACTCTTACTCAATTTGAAATTTTTTTTTGTCCTTTCGTCAAAATCATCCTATATATATATATTATCATTGATTTTCCTAGTTAAACTAAATACTCTAAGCGGAAGAAAAAAAACCCTAATTATTCAACGGTTCTAATTAGTAAAATAGTTTATTCTATCGATATCTAAATACGTATACGAAAATCTCATTAGAAAATATACATAAACGAAAGAAACGTGTACCAGCTATAAAAATCTCATAATTTTTTTTTTCAATAATTCTACAACATGATATTGATTTACCGAGTAAGAAAAAAACTCGAGTATTTTTTTTTTTACTGGTCAACATTTAACAGCAAAAAACTCAAGTGCATTTTTTTACTTTTTTACTGGTCAACCTTTAACAGCTCGGCATTATATATATATATATATACACACACATATTGTGCATATGGCTGCGTCATGTGTGTCATGTGCGTGTGTATATGTTATATACAGTACGTGGGCCTAGATGATATATATCCCGCAAGATCAGCAAATCAAGAATAAATTGTCTTGTAATAATCAAAATTTGGGATCACTAATTAGCCTAAGAGTAAGAAAGATCAGAGATGGTAAGGCGGCCATGCTGTGAGAAAGAAGGACTAAACAAAGGACCATGGACTCCTACGGAAGACAAAATCCTTTCTGACTACATTCAAGCTCATGGCGAAGGAAAATGGAGAGATCTTCCTCAAAGATCTGGTATATAGATACACACAAGCTATATATATATATATATATAACTTGATGTAAATATATATAAGTTTTAGCTTAAATCCGACACTTGATCAAGTCAAGTATTTGTAACTTTTTCTGTTTGAGAATGTTATCATGTTCATGGTTTTGTAACACTCAATTTATTAAAATGTAACATGTTACATGTGTTTTATTATACGAACGCTTGAATAGAGTTTCATTCTCAAACAAAGAAAGTTATAAACGTGGGACTAGTCCGGTATCGAATTGAATACTCTTTCGAGATATATATATATATATATATATATATATATATATATATATATATATATGCCATTGTTTGTGAAATTAAATGCTTAAAAGAAGTGTATGTGGAATGATGTGAAGGGTTGAAGCGATGCGGAAAGAGTTGCAGAAACCGATGGCTAAATTATCTGAGGCCAGACATAAAGAGAGGTAACATTTCTACCGAAGAAGATGACCTCATTATCCGACTGCATAACCTCCTCGGTAATAGGTATTAAATCAAGCTCTTTTCTTTTCTCTTTTTTTTTTTTTTAATTATAGGCATCAGTAAGATAGGCATTGGATCAAGTTGTTTACGATTACATCTTTCATCATCAATGTGTCTGTCTCAATTTATTTATTTTTTTCCTTTAAATTATAATAATAGATCAAATATATATATATATGTGGTGATCATCACTACAATCGACAATAGAGCTGATCATCACCATTCACTATAATGCATATTGGAGTACCAATATTGTCCGATTATGCAGGCTCAGACATTGGACCCTTACATGTGATTATCACTAATAACAACAAATATATGTACAAGTATTTGGTTGAAATATGTGTAAACTACATGTGTTGAGATCCCATAAGTCAATGCTTATATCGTTTCATTTTTTTAGTGCCCTTCAGGAAATATTTCTATACTGGAAATGTTTAGTTTAGTTTAGTTTTTTTTTTTTTTAAGAGAGTTCAGATCTATATTACTGTTTTGATAATTAGTAATTCGTATTTATTATATAATCAAATTCTTAAATTTAAATGATATAGTTTTTGGAACATTGGATCTGGACTCTTCTTAAACCAAAGGGAGTATGAGATCTCTTGTAGGGCTAATTCTACACATTATTTCTCATGTTTTAAACATTTGTTTGAGCTTCAGTTGTAATTGATGTTTTAAGTTTAAGAACTGTAGCATATGAAAATTTTATAGTGTAACAATTTTTTGCTTTTTACTATAACTGCTTATAGCTTTATACTGTTCACAGTTATAACTGGTAGGTTAGAACTTCAGTTACAAACACCCTTTAAATCTTCTAATATTATATGTTTAATATTGCTGCAGATGGTCCTTGATCGCCGGCAGATTACCAGGACGAACAGACAATGAAATCAAGAACTACTGGAACACCAATTTGAGGAAGAGAGTACTAGGATTAGGTAACGTTAATATTAAACGTTCAACTAATATTGAAGAAGGTAATAAAGTGACGAGAGATCGGCTAATTAGAAGTACTTCACCCTCAGATAATTCTAACCAAGTTATTCGAACAAAAGCAATTCGGTTCACCAAGGTTGAAGATATTCCAAGGTTACCGGATGATCATGAAGACCAAAGGGCCGTTAATGATGATCAAAGCCAAACTAGTTCTTCCCTAGTTGATGACCTGCAAGAACACGACGACCTTTCTTTCGATTTTCTCAAGGACTTTGACGTCAACGAGGTTTTGATCTCCGACATGTTCTTCAACTCTGACGCTAATGTCGACTCAACTAATTATAGATTAGAAGACGCTGAGCTAGTTGACCTTTTTGATCATGAGAAAACTACTTCACTTGAGCACATCGCTAGTTGTTTTGATGGTACAACTTGAATGACTAAAAATCAATGGGACATTGGCGATTTTTTTGTGAAAGTATAGTGACTCGAATTCAGTTTGGCCCGATCTGAAAAGCTCGCGGTGCAACAAATTGTGGTGAAAAACAAAAGTGAGATTTTTCATGAGATCTATGGTGGTAGCGCGGCCTGATCCCGTAGCTCACCACTGATCTTACTAAGGGTGCGGGGGCTCTGCTCCCACAGTACGGAACGTTGTTGTTGGGCTGTTTAGTTTATGTTTTTGGGCCCATATAGTTTTTGCCTATACCTATATGTATATATATATATGATGTATTGCGTTAGGACTTAATTATTAGCGAATTTTAAGCCTCCCTATCACCTCCATTATAATCTTCACGAGTTTAGTGATTTTCTTCTCCTCTATCCGTAGTTTTTTTTGTTTTGAATTTCTACGTAAATTCTTTGTGTGTTTTTATTCTTTGTTTCTATGGCATTAATTTCACAACATCTTTCAATCAAGTTATGAAGCTTTGGATTTCAACGTACTTTTGTCTCTCTGAATTCAAAAGGCAAAGGTCATCAACAATGCTAAAACGCACCGATGTTCCTAAAGTAGGTCCTACATGGAGGTATCAATTTGGACTACTCGACCTAGTCATGCGAGAAAATGGATCAGTCCAACCTTGCCTGGAAAAGAGGAGCATAAGAGGTTCAACCTAGCCCAGTTAACTGACGAGCTTAGAGAGTCAGACCAAGTGGCATTTTTATAGAAAAATATATGTAAAAAAGTAACCAACAAAAAAAAAAAAATCTGAAGCCAATGAGGCAGCTCATGATAGGTTAGCCTGTTTAGCTTGATCTATTTTGACAGTTGTAGTCCTACAATAAGGGATCCACGTTTCGAACCTTTTTTTTTTTTGTTATAATATAGTCCCATTTTGATGAGATCAATACCCCAAACATATTTTTGAAGATCAACGAATTAACTAGTAGTTGAAATCATTTAAAATTAAAACAGATGACTAGCAACAAAGCTTCAAAGAAGAAGATTGTCGTGGTTAATTGCATGTGCGTGTCAATATATCAGTTGATTAACCCTGTCTACTTGAATAATCTCATTGAAAATAAGAGGATGTAATTAGAGCATCTCCATTACAATGCTAACATAATGTACTAATGATAAATTTGATATTTGAGTGTAAAAAAAATTCTCGAATGTAATGTCATTTTAAATGTTAAATTTACTATATGTTAAACTTTATGGTAAATTTACCGCCAAATTTAACATATAACAAATAAATTTGGCATTTAATTTTATTGATTAATAGATTGGCTTTTTTGCTTTTGCAATTACAACATTTTCACATTTTAATTATTTTAATATTAAAAGTTTACTTTGGCAAGTCATAAGATTTATTAATTATCATAGAAGACAAATATGACATTTCAAATAACATTATGCATTAGAGCATAAATAACATCAAATTTGCTATTTTCACATTTTTTGGTAGTAAATATAACATTGGTATTCGTATTTGCACTAGAGATGGTGTTATAAAGTGTTCTTTGTGTTAAATATTTTAATTGTGGTCCATGTATCATGTTCCTATTGGTTGTTTTATTTATTTAAAGAATAAATAATTATGGTTTAATAATTTTTAGGTGGCAAAATCCTATTAGTCAATAGGAGGATATTTTCTATTTACTGTATACATTGATGATATGTGGGCTATAAAATGATCATAATAAAAATAATAGAAACCGGTCCTCTCTCAACCCATTAACGATGCATTTTTCTTTCCATCAAGAAAAGTATTTTGTCAAATCTAAGAGGGGTTAAGAGAGAGAAACACAGTTTTCTTCAAAGGCTTTTTGTGATCAATTATTCTCATCAAATCTTTATCATGGATTAAGGTATGTTTTCTTCTCTAATTATTGTTATGTGAAAATCATATAGTTCACAGATCTTGGTGTTTTGTTTATGTAATATTAGGGTTTGTTTTGCATAATTAAGAAAATTTCCCAACACTTTGCATTTTTCTCATGCATCATGTATATACTTATTAAAAAAATGCTTAAGGGCACCATCAGTACTAAACATCATTAGTAATAAAAGATGAGTCTTACTTATAAATTCCATACTGTAAGACTCACCTTTTACGAGTGGGTGCTGTTTAACACCGTTGGTGCCTTATAACAATGCTCATACTTTTAGGAGCCATATTATAATGACACTTGACGACCCAAGCAAAAAGTGATTGGCTGAGCAATCTTCATATGCAAGAGAAAAATCATTCATTTTGAGGTTCAGGTATGAGAATAGCTTCCGTACCAGACAATGCCTCTTCTAATTTTTCTTCTTCTATTGAAAAGACAATGACATTTTCTTATATTAGATATTCCGTCTGATCACTCCCATACATTTTTTATGCTAGAAAGCTAGCTGGGAAAGCTTTATTAAGTCATTAATAACTAGAAAACTTAACTTCTTCAGTACTAAACCTCTCTCTCTCTCTACATATATCTATATATATATATATATGTTCAAGTAGCTTTCTATCGTGAGTTTAAGCTCCAAGTATGCACCTTTTGACTGTGTAGTACTCCGATTATTAATCCAAAATTACTTCGAAAGCTGGAGAGCATTATTTGGCATATTGCATGAAATTAATATGATAACCAGTACTCCCAACCAAACATTATTTATAACAATGTTAGGTGCATTGATTAAGAAATGATGATACTAATTTTATCATATCTTCTTAACCATAACGTTTTCCACATTTTGAAAGAAGAGACGACAGCCTAGTATTATTGTTCACAAAGTGTCTATGTTTCTTTTTTCGTGCACAACACTTGCTAGTTTTCACAGAAACTTTTGTCTACTACATATTTATTAATTTATCCCCCAGAGAGACTACAGCTTCTAATTTCTTTGAATCTGCTTCCTGATCCAATTTAGCAGTTTTTAATTGTATGCCATTGTTTCTTATAGGCCCCAGATCCAATCCACTGAATTTTTATAACGATATATATATATATATATTTATATATATGCTATATCTGTTTTCAGTTACTTTTTAATTTTGTTCTTCGAATTTGAAAAAAATATCATTGGCTTTTTCTGTATTTCAAAATGCTAGCAGATTTGCCTCGTCCGTCACTTAAATGAACAGAAAAGGTGATGTAGCAGTACATTTTAAAAAATAAATTTTATACCACTCTGTGGTGTTAAGAGGTATAGGACCTAATTTGATACCCTACGATTTATCACCTCTTGAACCAAAATTTTATAAAAGAAGATAGAAGCACAGCTAGCGCCGTGGCCGTGAGAAGGCAGCGCTGCAACATCGCATAGGAGACCACATGTGGCATAGAGCTCGGCATCGCCGCACTGGGTTTAGAATTCGAAAACTCGCAACAGCGTTTGGTGCCGCCGTCCCATTTTCTCGGTAGCAAATACATTTATAATTTTGGAAAACTGACACTTTCTTTTGTGTGCTCTTATAAATAGGACATATTAGGACTTATTCGTAGAACTCATAAAATAAAAAACAGCTAGAGAAAATCTTAAAGAGAGTGGTGCGTAATGATCTCTTGTAAACTTCTTCTTCATCATACAATGAATTTCTACAACAGCTAAAAGTGAATGTAGCTTCACGTTAAAGATGATCACTATAAATTTTGTGTTTGTTCTTGTTTTTTATTTTTATTTTTTTGTTTCACATGTTCTGTTCTCAATAAAATAAGAGTCTAATTCGCAACACGTAGGGGTTTGATCCGCAGAAGAGTTACACTTGGCTTATACAAGCGGGTATGTCATGTTGAGATGAGTGTATGGGAGTTTCAATAAAGGGTGGGAGTTTAGAGACCTCCAAAACTTAAGCCACCTTTTTCACTTCGCCCCCGCCCACACCAAACTCTATAATGTTAGCAAATTTTCTCAATTCTTCACTTAAGTGGACGGAAAAGATAACATGACACTAAATATAAATAATTAATTGCGTTACTTAAGCTAAAAATGTATTGGATGAACCAACTCCTGATGCTAAATTAACAAAATTGACTCATAAAAAGTAAAAATTTAACACTGGGTCACAAAGGGTGGAATGCCCCTCATTCCACTTTCATGATCCACCCTTCCAAGAGCCACCAATTACCCCTTACGACCCAATAGGTTTTTTTTTTAAAAAAAAAAAACTTTTTATTAATTTAGTAATAGGAGTAGTTATTTGTATTATTTTTCGTATTGATTGGAGTCTTTGGCTTAAATTAGATTAAGCGATTTAAGTTTTAGTGTAACCTTAGCTTTTACGTCTATTTAAGTGAAGAAAACAGACAAATTTGCAAACATCACACGATTTGGGTGGCAAAGTGAAAAAGTAATTAAGTTTGTGGCTGTATAATTTTTTTCATGTCAGATTTAATGCTAGGGGGCAAATTTGGTAATGTCTTTAAGTTCAGGGGTGTGAGGTACAGTTTTCCAATTGCAGAGAATAAAGTGAAGAAGTGTCCTAAATTCAGGGAAAATTTATAGAATTTATGCTCCATCTGTCCATTGCATCTGTCACATTTCTTGCCATTCATGTGTATGTCATTGCAAGTTGGTTTCAACTTTCTTGTAAAAAAAAAAAAATTTGAGCTTGGTTCCCTATTTTTCCTAGAAAGTGATGAGATATAACCAATTCAACACTTTGCAAACTGCAGATAAATACATAAAAAAGAGGAAAATGTCTAAAATAAGAAAATATAAACGCTTTCATTGAATCACAAGCATAAAACAATGGTAGGTGTATAATAGGGGAACAACCTATTAAGGTTCTCTCACTTCTTATCGGTTTTCTCATTATAGGCTGCAACAATTCAATTTATTAATTTAAGTGTCAAAATTAACTATTGATTTAGAGAAGATACAAATTTGATTAAACTTAAAAGTAAAGATACAGTCTCCAGAACATCTAAAATATAGGGTTATTTTTTACAGACACAAAATACAAGTTATAAAATTAGAATATAACCTATACATAAATAAAGAAAATTATAACTTAGGTGCCGATGCAGTTTTTTACCATATCAGATTGGTACCTTTATTTTCCAATAATTCTACTTGGATGCGTGTAATCCAAAATAAAAAAAAACTTTTTCAGGACAATATTCTTTTTCTCCTTTTAGTCCATATTATATTAAAAAGGAAAAAAGCATAAAATTAAAAAAAAATCTAACGAAAAGGAAGTTCTTTTCACTTTTTTGGGAGTGTTTTAAAAATATTTTTCTTTTGGTTATTAAAGCAAGAATCGTGTTAGAAATTTTTAAAATGATTACTTTTTTGTGGGCGATAATTTTGATTATAAAAAAGTAAAGTTGCATTTCCTTATATTTCTTAAATTATGTGTTGAGTACATGAAATAATAAATAATCTTTTTTTTCCTTATTCAATTATGTTTTAAGTTGAAAAAAAGATGTCTCAGAAAAATATCCGTAAGAACTCGAAAGATATTTTTTTGGAAGCCAAGATTATTTCAATAGAATTATGAAAACACAAAGATACAAAACCTAAAAGGGACAAAAAGTATAGTTTCTAGCCTCCTATTTGGTTCGCTGATTCAAATTGTGTTAATTTAAACTTTTTTGATTTGAACAATAGTTAAAACAGTAATTCAAACTGACGTTTGGATGTATAGTTAAAGTGTTAATTTAAACTGGATATTCAATCTAAATTTGTGTTTGGATAAGTAATGAAAACTCAAGCTTGAAGCATGAAAAATAATTTAACAAAAGAATAAACATAAAATATGTAAAAAGAAGTTATTTGATTAAAAAGTAATATGAAATAGTAGTGTTAAATAATAAATACAAATATAAAGGAGCGAAATCACTATTCAATGTTGGTTTGAAATGTTGAAATGGCAAAGGGTTTGAATTTTAAGTTAGGCAGTTCAGCCTAGTTTGAACTATCAATTTTGTTTGAATTAAATACTTTACTAAACGTCAATTTAAACTATGATGGCATTCGAGTTAAGCCGAACTGGACTAAACCATTCAAACACACATGGCTTAAAGTGTTTAAAAAATACAGGTAGAACTAAACTTTTCAACTAAAAATTATAAGATGTGAAAACTGTATACTGAAGCGATAAAAAATATTGGTTCTAATTGATTTTTCCAAACACCTTGAAGAGTAGTAAAATGCTACTTCACAATAAATAACAAATGTTCATAAGTGGGACAACACGCAAGTTGCAACTATATATAAGGATCACTTATGTCCTATGGGGAAGCAACTATCAAATAACACACGCCCTCCAAATTTGGAAATCCCTCTTCCTACTTTCCATACCAGGAGAGAGAGAGAGAGAGAGAGAGAGAGAGATGGGAAGAAACCCGTGTTGCCCCAAGGAGGGCTTGAACAGAGGCGCTTGGACTGTTGTTGAAGACAAAATCCTCACTGACTACATCAAAACCCATGGTGAAGGCCGCTGGAGAAACCTCCCCCAAAAAGCAGGTCAGAAAAAACTCACAAATTAAAAAAAAGATTAGCTTGGTCAATATTTATTTTGATATTAACATGTAAATATTGGAAATCTCACATGAATATAAATATTGTTAGGTTTAAAAAGATGTGGGAAAAGCTGCAGACTTCGTTGGTTGAACTATCTCAGGCCAGATATCAAAAGAGGTAACATTTCACCTGACGAAGAAGAACTTATAATTAGGCTTCACAGATTATTGGGCAACAGGTACATAATTTAAAATTAAATCATATATGTGCGTATATATAATATGTTCTCTTTTTGTCATGTAAGGTAATAATTAAACTTGAAGTTTTCTCAGTATTTTGTTGTCTTCGAATATTTCAGATGGTCTCTAATAGCCGGAAGACTTCCAGGGCGAACAGACAATGAAATCAAGAACTATTGGAACACCAATTTGGGCAAAAAAGTCCAACAAAAAAACACCACCAACAAGCAGCAATACCACCCGCGTAAACTTGCAAAAACGACCAAGGACCTGTCGTCGAGCAGCGGTTCGGCATCGCCACTCACCACAATGGCAGCGCCCACGCAAGTGGTCCGGACCAAAGCCGTCAAATGCACCAAAGTCATTCTCAACCCGCAGGCTCACAAAATGTTAGGCCACATCCGTAACGTCCCTAATGTAGCCAAAGAGGCAACATTAGGGCCCTCTAATTTAAAGGACAATTATGGCATTTTAAATGACAGATTTTGCTCTAATGGTGCTACTACTAATGGTGCTACTACAAATATTGATCAAGTTCAAGATGATGACCGCAATTACATTTCGGCCCCCGATTTTGTCACGAATCTCAACCTTGCCACCGCGGACGAGCTTTGCCTCGCAGGTATTCTGAAATCGGATTATGAGGTTTTGGATTTTCTTCCGGACTATAATAGTACTAATTATGGGAATGATAATTATTTATCAACCAGTACAACTAGTTCTAAGGAAGTCCAACTTTCTAGTAATGATTTTAGTGATCTACTATTTTCCGAGGAAATGTTGGTGCAAGATTGGAGCGATGTTCAATGGTTGGCAGATTAATTAGTTGACTTTATTTGTTATTCTGTAATTATTGTTCTTCAACTACAGTCTAAATATTACTACTAGGTCCAGTGGGGGGAAAAAATCTTGTTAACAAAGAAATTAATGAATGAGAGCCTATGTATGTATTTAATTAAGGAAAAATCACCCGTTTTTACTTGTTTGTTTTGTGTTTAGTTTTCTTTTAAAGCAAAAAAATTTCCTCATTATTTTAAAAGCAAGGATTTCCTCTAGCATCAAAGATTTCCACATCCTAGTTAAACCGTCCAGCAAGTTGAGCTAACAAACACCTGGAAAGTCAAATCTCTTAGGAAAAAAAAAAGAAAAAAATAATACAAAGAGTCAATCAAAGCAATTTAACAAAAGAAAGAATTAACCAAGAGGGGAACTGAAGATAAAAAAATAAAAATAAAAAAAAAATTTCAAGCCAGAAATAAAAAGATATAATATTTTCAAAATATCAATGGACAAAATCCAAATACAGAAAAAATTATAATTTAATATTACTATGAACTATAAAGAATATAAAGTTGAAAATGGCTAAAATTGGCCACTAATAAAAGAATGGAAAGAAATGGAACAACTAATATTAGAAAACTTATAACATGTCTAGCAAATACACTAATTAAAGCTCTAATCCCATATCAAACCCTCCACTCAATCTGCGGAAGCTTAAACTCATAAATTGAAGTTCTAATGATGAATTGCATATGTCTTTTTATATATAGTTATTGTAACGTTCTTTTAACAATAAGTCATCCTTTAGTAAATAAATAAATGTTCTACATTATTTTTCATGGTTATCGGCGGAAATTACATTATGATACATAATTAGTTGTATATATGATTCCGTTACATATTAGTCTATGAGTATATGTACTGTTATTATTAACCGTGTGATATGAATTAGAGGTTATAATTAATTGAGTAATGGATCAAAAAATTATGATAATTAATAAGCTTAAATTCTTATCGCATCACATCATCAATTATTAAAATATACCCTTAACATTGGAAATGTAAATATATATATATATATATATATATATATATATAGAATGATGTATTGCTTGTGTGAGCATATATATTCATGAGCGTGATTTACCTAACTTATAATCTAGAACTCTTGAGAGCAAAATTGTATGTTATGTTTGTTTGGTGCATAATATTCTAAGTAATGTTTATAAATGTCCGATACAAATCTGTACTTTTGGTATTTCCTTATTAATGATTACTATATATGTATAAAGTGAATATCAAAACATATGTTACAGAACATTTCAAAATTATATATTTATATACATACACATATACATATATATATATGTGTGTGTGTGTGTATTACAGATATTAATCTATTAAAAATTTCGCGCAGCAGCATGCAGAAGAAAGGATCGTATACGGCCATGGTTTGTGGCGGACCTTCAAAAGTTCTTACAAATTTTAGATATACATGTTCTCATTTTATAATAATAATAATAATAATAATAATAGTAGATAACCACACTCCCATCAAGTAATTAAAATGTGTTGTTGTGCTCTTATTTTACAAGAAAAATTATGACACTTCTCCTACTTAATACTTGAAAGATAAAATTATATTCCCATTTAATAAATTTTTGTACTGTGCTTCCATTGAGACAAAAAAAAAAAAAAAATCTAACTGGGAGGTCATTTAATTTTTTGCAAGAAAAGTAAATGAGATTTCTCTAAATTATAATTAAGTCAAAAAACTACAATGAAAAGGGAGGAATTATAAAATCATAGAAATGCCTGGCCGCGAACTTTAACATGTCTAAATCAATATGTAATTCATGTTGCATCAAATTTTATGAACAAAAACAAAGTGCTCATCAAATATATGTTCCCCTTTCTACATGCTTATAACGTGTCCGTCGTTATATGTCTCCTCAAACACTCAATTTCCTCTTTCCCAAATTTTTTTTTAATTTAAAAAAAAAAAAAAAAAGACAAAGAAAATAATTACATCTTTTTCATTTTGGCATTTCCCCCCAATATCCAGCCAGTCGTACCATCACTCTTCTTGCATTTCATACTATGATCATAAATAGTCACATGCATTAACGAAAATACACACCTAACTCAATGACAGTGTATAGAATCAATTAGTTACTATCATACAAGGTAATCCGTAATATCTCTCTCTTCTATAGCTGCTAGGTTTCATCCTTTTTTTCTTTTCTTTTCTGCGCCGCCCTTTCCCATTTCTTTTGGGGCTGAAGACCAATGACGGCCTTTGGCTGTTCGTTGGTTCAACAGCCACGACGAGGGGGCGGAGCCGTGTGATAATATGAGAGAAAGTAGGTCTCGGCAGAGGGAGGACCAATTGAGGCGTGGACGGTGAGGGGGCGAGGGCGCATGGGGAGGAGTCTGTGGGGGCTTTGGTCTCGATGAAGCCGGGCTCTTGGCTCTCTGTTTTGGGCTCGCTGGCTTTCCAACGGTTGGGGCTTTGTTGACATGGATTTGGGGCGGGGAATATTCTCCCGACTCAGATCTGGATGTGCCGGAAGGGACTGCTCCACTGCCGATGCGAGAGATGGAAGACAAATGGTGGTTGATGGGGCAAGGAACGGAAGGAGGGAGGAGCTTGATTCCAAGGATGTGGTGAGTTCCCACGGCTTAGCGGCGGAGGCTTTGTCATGGCCAGACCTTTCCAAAATGATGAGGCTGTTAGTTGTTCTCTTACTCGTATTTATTTCAATTTTTTGTGTTTTAATAAAGCCTATTACTCCGTCATTGTTTCCTCCCACCAATCTCTAGATTTGTGTAGCTTTAGTTTGTTTATGGTTGTAATAACGAAAGTAGTCTCCACATTTCTCAAGTTTAATTGTTTTCTGATGGATATTAGTCTCTTCAGAGTGTTTGGTGGCCTTTGTGTTACATGTTATGTTATGTGCTCTTAATTTTTGAGAGGTTTCCATTAATTGTATAGATTATGTCAAAATGAGCCTTATATGTACTCTATTATCAATTCATGGAAGAATTTTCCCATTGTCTAGTTTTGGTACAAGTCTTTCTCTTCAAGCTTCGTCCGATTTTATTGATAAAATTGGTTGAGATCGAGGGCATTATCTCATGTAATTTGAGTCTTTTGTACTAATGTTCACAGTTTAATAAAATATATTTCCAGTTTCAAAAAAAAAATACACATCTAACTTCACCGCATATAGTCTATAGAATTTGAAATCAACCACCTCCAAATTCAAAAAAAAAAATTCATTTGTATACAAAGATAAGCTTCGTTAATGGAAAATGAATATTTTTTAAAAAAATATTATTGTTTTTTTAAAAGAAAATGAATATTAATCTTTTTAAAAAAATATCATTGATGTTTTTTTATTGGACCAACGATATCTGCCATATTCTCGTCTGAACAGAAGCTTAGTCAAAAAGGAGGGAAAGGAATCATGAGGATTAGTGATACATGTTATATACTATTATGGCAAAAAAAAAAAAAAAAAGTTACAATGTCGACTCATGTTTTTAAATGGACTAGTGTTTTAGGTGACAATTACCAACCTCAGTAAAAATGGTACCCTCTTTATCTTAGGACTGAGAAATGTATGCGGGGGCTACAGGGAAAGAAGTTCTAATTGGGTCAGGGAATAATGGTAATGGGGAAAAGTTGTCTCTTCCTTTACTTTTCTCCGCACTAAATTTACTTCAGAGACGAAAGCAATGAAAACTTCTTTTTCTTTTGCCACGACTATTTACGACCACGAATTATAGCCATGCAGTACAATTAATGTAAAACAACTAATTATTTTGTCAAAAAAAAGAAACAACTAATTAATGCTATGTGTGTGTATATATATATCTTATAGGGTTTTTGGTAGGACGGTTAAAACTGTTTTTACTAAATATGTAAGAGTTTTACATTGTAGTGTTTTTTTTTATTGTTATTGTAGCATTTGAGAGCTTTATACTGTTTGTAACTAAAAAAGTAGGTTAGACCACTAATACCAAACACCCTTTAATGTTTTTAGATCAAGATCTGTTATTCCATTTTTTTGTCTATTTAGTTGTTCCTCATTTAAATTTTAACACATAAATAAATTGCACTTTTAATAATTAAGCTTTATTTATGTGTTTCGATTGTTGAATTTAAATGATACGTCGAATAAATGATAGAAGACAAACAAGAGGACAAGAAAATAAGAACAAACTATCTGGACTCAATGTTTCCCAACTTAATTAAGATTTTGCCCAAGCCTTGCCTCTTCAAATTCCAAACCAGAAAGCTAGGTGAAGGGTTTTATATATAAATACGTGAATGACTAGCTATGGAGGAAAAGTCTTTCATAAATTAGAATCGTCCACTTCAGTTATTTGTGAAGTAGATACGAGTAACATTAATATTAAAATTTACAAGTTCTTTGGTCCTCTTCTTAATTAGTTGGGCACATATGTAATTGCAATCTGCAAAGAATAGATGTACAAAAACGATTACGTGAAGCAAAGAGCTATGAAAAACAAACAAACAATGTCCTATTTATACGCCAACCATTAATTGAGATGGCATGTACAAAAGAGTACGTACGACAGCCAAGCCATAAGTTGATTTTCTTCATTTTGTCACAGCCGCTCTTACAAATATTGATACATAATGCATGCGTCGGTTAATAAATATACGTGCGTGCGTATGCATGAATGGACCAACACGTAATAACGTATCTGAATATCCTTTTACCACGGTTGGTGCAAGAGTAGGATTTTTTTCTTTTTCTTCTTTCATTATATGCTCACGGTCCGATACTTTATAGCTCCATTTTAAGATTCTCTTTAGATCAATGTATTGTATGACGTTGGATGGATGCAGTGGCAGAGCCAGCCTTTCACTTTAGTGGGAACGGTGGTGTATACTATTCTTTTTAAAAATAAATAACATAAAAATTACATTACAATATTTTTCAAAAACTACTAGATACATATTAAGAGTTTTATGTAGGGATAAAAATATTGATATTGATAAAAATATTGTCACTTAAATTTTATGAAAATATGGACAAAAATATCTATATTAATGAAAATCGGCGTGAAAGGTGAAAAAACGGAGGGAGAAAACAGTACAGTGGCGAACTAATTATTCAACAATCACTTAGGCGCGTTCTTGTTGTGCCAAAAAATTGAACCCAAAAAAAACCCCCTCATGTTGTACATGGCTTAATTAGTCCTTTCCTCATCAGAATAAGTTTACGATTTGCTTGACGAAGAAAATCAGGTGGGATACCACAATTTTTTATAAATAGATTTATGTTACAATTCTTTTGCAATTTGAGTTTATATTATGTATTGTTGACGTTTGACTAATTCATTTATATGGTACAAGGTAAAAGCTCCAATGCCTTGGTATAATCCCGAAATTGAGTTTTTATTTATTTTCTTATTTTTGTTTTATTTTATTGCATTCTTTACGATTTTTTTGCTGAAAATGGGTTTGGTCATTTTATTTTTATTTTGTTGCAGTCTCCAAAATTTTCTTGCTGAAATTGCCAAGGTTCCGGCCCAGATTGTTCCTGTGATTGAGATATTTAGGGGATGCCACGGAAATAACAAGCGGATCAAACTTTATAATATACCAAAAAAAATTTACATTCGGTGGCCCGTCGTTAAACAAGATTACTTGATTAGTCAATTCTACCCTCTTAAAAAAGCATTTTAACAACTAAAAAAATCATGAACCATAATTGATATGAACTAAAAAAGTGTTTGAAATGACGGTAAGAACCGTTGGTTAGAACCATTTTTACAGTAGCATATGAGAGCTTTATACCATAACGATTTTTTTTATTTTTACCATAGCATGTGAGACTTTATATTGCTTATAACTGAAAAAATACTAAAAACTGTGGTTCCCACCGCCCTTTCAAACGCCTAATAATAAGAGGCATGAAGAAACCATTACGCAATGAAGGTTCTCGTCGCTGATCTACCCAACTTCAGATCTGTCATTGTCGCCCATCCCCATGTCCGACCACATCTACTAGCACCATCCTCTGACTTCTCCACACACGTGAATCTTGAGATGGCATTTCCGTCTCTCCCGTCACAACCGCAGATGGATCTCCTCCTTGAACGGGGAGATCTTTCCCCCTCGCAACTGACGAAGAAGATCAGATTTCCTCCGTCACAGCCAATTTCCACTTATTCGCCTTGCCAAGGGAGTTGAGACGACCAATTTTTTTAATTCTTATATTCTTTGGATTTTGTGAGTTTTTTGGAAAGTTGAGCATTGTTTGTAATATTAGTGAACTTTTGGTGAATTTTTGTGATTTTTTTAGCTATTTTAGCGTGGTGACTACCGTGTTGCCGCCAGTATTGGCCGTTACTGGCATGATATTAGCTGATGTCATGGTTGATACCAGTTGGTATCTCAGCTAAATACCCGTATCGTGGCCGGTCTCCACTTGGTATCCACTGTGATACACACGGTATTTTAATGGTATATTTGGTATCTAAAAATAGACTGATGACATGGCTATCACATTCTTTGCAAATGTTTTTTCTCCATCGTATAAATCAATTCAAGTCTAGAATTTGTGACATTCTTTTATAAAGGCGGTGTTGTGAGTAAGAACCAGCCCATAAGTCATATAAAATACCCTTGTGAGCCAAAAAAAAAAAAGGCAATTTCCCTTATGAAAACCGAAAAAGATACTGATTGGTAATATTTATTTTACAATAATCAAATTCACTAAAAAAAAGATTTTTATAAAATTTAAAAGTTTCAAAACGTACAACACCGGTGGGTTTCCTATCCAAGAAGTCCCAAAAAAAAAATACTTATACTCCTTTTTCTTTTTCTTTTTTATTTAAATGACTGAAGATCAAATTTTTTGCCTTAACTTTCAATCTTTTTATTCAGACCGCCATATCAACATGTATCATGATATGATACGGAGCGTGTTCCCCACACTGAAGGTTTCTCATGGTAGGCTAGTTTGGCTAGATGTTCATCATTGTTTCCCCATTTTTTGTTCTTTATTATTATTACTTATGGGCTACATCTTTACCCTTACGCCAATTACAAATTTTGTCACCATGTTCATTCAAAACTAATTCGGCAAAATTTTGGCTTTGTATGATTTCTTTTCATCCAAGAATAGCTTGGTCAAAGTCACAATGCATATAATTTTAATTTAATAAAACAGGTAAACTTACATGGTTTTCCATCTATTTTTTTAAGGCTAACTAGATAACAATTTGACTGAAAACTTGAAACGCAAGCATATCATATGTAACGTGTCATAGAACCGATCCATAAACTTCGATTTTCCCAGCCACCAAACACAGAATCTGAAACCCCTCAAAAAGTAAAAACTAGGGAAATCTATGTACTAAATTTCTTGGCGGTCTTTTCACTGTTTGTGATACTCAATGGAGTAGCCAAGGCGTCCTATGCCATTTTGTTGAGACCCAAATGTCTAGAGAGGAACTTGAAGCGACAAGGAATAAAAGGCACCTCCAACAAGCCACTGCTTGGGGACATGAAAGAGTTTCTGAGGCTTATAACCGAGGCAATGGTCACAGCCCCTTGGTTTAACCCACCAGATCGTTCCACGTGTCGATCCATTCACTCTAATTACTGCACAAAAGTACTGTAGGTACAACCTTAGTTTGGACTACCTTCAAATTTTGGGTATGTATATTAATTATGCACATGAAGTTATGTCTAAAGATTGTAAGAGCAGATATAGTACATCCCACTTTTAATATGTACCGAGCAGCCTAATCATAGCTGTTTCATGATGAAAAGAAACGATATGAGCCATTGAAATTTTTTTCAGTGACAGCCAACATCTATTTTTTACTAAGATTTTTTCTTTCCATCGCATGGTGATCGATATGTGACTACGTGGTACGCTGTGTGTTGTAGTTTTTACTCGAGAATATTCACGTCATAGTCTGTACATCAGTACTAGATAGACAAAAACCTGCAGGCATATCTATACATAGCAGAGAGTAAAATCTTGTGACTTATATGTTGAAATTAGAAAGCTAATTACTTGCATTTGCATAGGCAACATGTCAATGTGTTGGATAGGGACGACATCAAGGTTGATCGTCGAGGATCCATAGCTGATCAAACACGTTCTTTCCAACAAGCTTGGACACTTTGGCAAACCCCCTATAAGCCCTCTTATTTGCATTCTAAACACCTCGGGACTGACGATTATAGACGGTGAAGACTGGACCAGGCATAAGAGGATTATAAATCCTGCTTTCGCCTTGGAAAGACTGAAGGTTCCACTGTAAATTTCTGAACATCTTTCTTTCTTTTACACTAAAACTTATCTGAAAAATGCTTTTACACTAATAGACCTTAAATTTGAATTTGCTTTTGCAGGAAATGGTACCAGCATTTACATTCAGTTGTGGAGAGATGATAGAAGCATGGAAGATGATGGTTAAGGTGCAAGGAACTTGTGAAGTGGATATGTGGATTGAACTTCAAAAAAACTTACAGCAGGTGTCATTTCGAGAGCGGCATTTGGGAGCAGCTATGAAGAAGGAAAGAAGATGTTTGAACTTCAAAAGAAGCTAATAAAGCCAACACTTGAAGCAATGCAGAGCTTATACATTCCTGGTTTCAGGTTCAATAACTTATTTAGTCAATTCAAATACTTATGCGTTTTCCCATGAAAAAAAAAAAAAACAGAAAGGCATGAAACTAATGAGCATTATTGTTGGCATTAAAATTCATGTATAGGTTTGTTCCGACAAGAAAGAATAGAAGGAGAAAGAAGTTGGACAAAGAGATCACCTACATGCTGAGAAAGATATTCAGAACAAAATGAACGCGATGAATTTGGGAGAATCAAAGGTTGATGACCTTCTAAGTCTGCTTCTGCAATCTAACAACCAGAGTAGTTTACCAGAACATGAAAGTGGCAAGAAAAGCAATGGACTGACACTTGAAGAGGTGATAGAGAAATGCAAACAGTTCTACCTTGCTGTCCAAGAAACAACATCGAGCTGGTTAACATGGACTATGATCATCTTAGCTATCCACCTGGAATGGCAAGAGAAGGCAAGGCAAGAAGTAGTAGAAGTTTGTGGAAAGAAAGAACCCAACTTTGAAGTCATAAGCCACCTCAAAATTGTGAGTTTAGATAAGTCTAAAAAAATACTACTTATGTGCAATGCATACATCAATTATGTGGGGTAAAAAATCTCTTTTGAGGCAGTGATGGAGCCACATATACGTAAGTGGGGCACATGCCCCAACTTTCATCTTAAAATTTAAATAGTACACCGACTTTGTAAGAGAATTTTCATCTTGCTCCACTCAATAGTTAAGGTTTATAATTACATCACTATTCAATAATATTGGAGAATTAGTCGACTCCTAATTCTAAGGATCACAAGAACGAATAATTGCAGAAAATAAATTGAAGAAGAGAAGAAAAGAGAGACACCAAATTTTATACAGGTTCGTCTAAAATTGAGACTACGTCCTGTTTCTGCCGCTTGCAGATTCTACTATGATGAAGGAGATTACAGATTACAAGAGAAGTTTCTCATAGACTCTCAATTTGTGCTTACCAAAACTCTCTTCTATCTAGCACCCTGTATGAATTTTTCTCTCGTAAGGATGGAGCTCTCAAGAATTATGCCTCACACAAAATAATGTCACTCTCAATGTCACACACTCACAACCCTAGCCACCTTAAGAAACCATTGCTGCACATGAACCCATCAAACTTCTTATACCACTGTTTGGGAGCTTGTTTGAGGCCATACAAGCTCTTCTGAAGTTTGTACACTAAGTTCTCCTTACCCGATACTTCAAACCCTTGTGGCTGCTTCATGTAGATCTCCTCCTCCAAATCACCATGGAGAAAAGCTGTCTTGACATCCAACTGTTCCAAGAACAAGTCCTCATTTGCCATTAACGCAAGTACCATCCTGATCGTGGTTAATTTTACTATCGGAGAAAAAATCTCGTTAAAGTCGATGCCCTCTTTCTGCTGAAAGCCTTTTACTACCAGCCTTGCCTTATACCGTGCAAGGCCTTTTTGCCTTGTGGTAACTTTGTCAATTGCTATGTCTGATTGGACATTAAGGAATCCATCTCATCCCTCATGGCTAACTCCCACTTGACCGAATCTTCAGCCTCCACGACTTCATCATAGCTCTTTGGATCTGCAAGCGGCAAAAACAGGACGTAGTCTCAATTTTAGACGAACCTGTATAAAATTTAGTGTCTCTCTTTTCTTCTCTTCTTCAATTTATTTTCTGCAATTATTCGTTCTTGCGATCCTTAGAATTAGGAGTCGACTAATTCCCCAACAAATAAATACTTATTCTAGCTTTTTATAAGGCCCTTGAAAATATTTCCTGACTCCGCCACTGTCTGCAAGTACCAATGATACTTAGTGAAGTGCTGAGATTACATCCATATGTGATTGCACATTATAAACATTCTTACAAGGAAACTAAAATGGGGAACATCACTATCCCATCTGGGGTTGATCTTAATCCACCTACACTGTTCATCCATCATAATCAAGAACTTTGGGGTGAAGATGCAGAAGAGTTCAAACCTAATAGATTCTCAGAAGGGATTGCAAACGCATGTAAGGACAAGCTTGCATTCTTCCCATTTGGGTGGGGCCCAAGGACCTGCATTGGCCAAGGATTTGCTATGATAGAAGCAAAATTTGCATTGGCTATGATTCTGCAACATTTCTCGTTAAAGCTCTCTCCTTCCTATGCTCATGCTCCTTACACTGTCATGACTCTCCAACCACAACATGGAGCTCAAATTATACTGCACCAACAAGCTTTGTAACGCCTGTGAATTTTAAGTAAAAATTAATTATATTAAGTTTAATTATTAAGTGTGCTAAGCTCAAAAAAATATTATTAGTGTCTATTTTAATTTAATTGCATTATTTTTATTTTAATAAAAGCAAGTAAAAATTCAAGTCTTATATTTGAGATATCAAACTTTTGAGATAGTTTTGTTTGTTTTCATTTATGCCACTATATTTCCCCATAATTAGCAAAATACCATTGCAACTCTGCTTTTGTCTTTCACTTGTAAATGGCCATTTATTTAGAAAAAAAACATGCATCAGACATGTTCACATGGCTTGGTCCCCATTAAGGCTATTCTCTCATTTTCTCTTGAGTTTTCCAACAAAAGACCCATCCCCCTCTTTTCATGCCATTCAGTCTCTCTCCCCCTCTTTCTATCTCGTCTCTCTCTTTCGCCCTCTCAAACTCAGATCCAAACCTCCATCAAAGCTTAGAATTTCTTTTCCCAAATAATGGTTCAAGTTCATGCATCAATTTCTCAAGAATTGAGGTAAGCTTTTGAAACGCAAAATCTTTTTCTTTTGTTTCTAATTGAATCCAAATTTTTTGGTCCAATCTTTGTTTTATCTTCATGGTTTTGAGAGTATTTGAACATGCGTGTCTATCTCAAGATGTTTTGAGTATCTTTTTGGTTTGGTTTTGAAAAGTTTTGATTTTTAGTTTTAGATTGTCTATTGAGCATGAAAATATTGAGGAAAATATTTACCTATGATTTATGTTGATGAATAAGGTGTTTTGAGGCATTTTATGGCATTCTAAACTAATTTGGTATAAAAAGTAGTGTTTGAGACGAATCAGTCCATGAGAAGGAAAAACTGGCTGTGCTAGTTCTGGAGAGAGTGTGGCCGACCACGCCTTTGGAGTACGGTCCACCGCAGTGGCTGATGTCGCTCTTGAAGCCCCCTCGTGTCTTCTGATTCATGTCGATTTGGTTTTTCATCGAGTTATAACTAATTTCTTGAAGTTTTGTGGCCTAAAATATTTTCAAATATTATGTTTTTGTGTTAAAAAACATTAAGAATATAAAATTTGTATTTATGGTTATTTTGAGTCAAGGGGCACACTGATAATTAAATTAACATAATAATATTTGATTGAGAGTTATTTTTTACTTTAAATGCATTTTTAAGGTTTTTATGAAAAAGGAGCTTACGTTAAATTCTTGATTGGAGCTAACGGTATTTGAATTTTAAATATTGAGATCAGATATATATTTTCTACTCCTTCATTGGTAGCCCACTTTATAAATGATTTTGGCCAAGTTTAATTTTTAAATGATTTGTAGAATACTTTTGTTTTTGATTTTGAAGTTATTTTTATGCATTTAAGAAATTGTGTTTTGATATTCCTTTCAATCCCCAAAACTCGTACGGTGGTATTTTATCAAGCTTCACACAAGTATGTATTTTACTATTTACGTTTTTGTTAAGATCTTGTAATTCAGCATCGGTAAGAATAATTTACGAATAATTCTTTTATCTATAATTGCAAGTTTTGAAAAATGTGTTTTTAACATATTAGCCTACGGAGCCCTTTGCTCATATTTTATTGTATCAAAAAAAATTCCCCTCCTAGGTTTTGCAGAACCAGTTAGGTTTGAATTTAGTTCGATGGTCATAGAGTTTTTGAGAATAAATGATATTTTTCTTTAAAACTTTTGTATGCCACATGTATTGTACGACTTGTTCCGATGTCCATGTCAGTCTTAAAGTATTATTTATTTTAAAAATGCTAAATGTCAGTTATGTCATGTTATTTGTAATTTAATTATACAACATCTTTCATGGTCAAAGCTCCACGTGACAGTGATTACTATTGTCAATGTGACTTTGGCTAAGCGTTTGTTTTCATTTAATTGTTTTATTTATTTTCATTTATTTGTTTTGATTTTATTTAGTCTCAGCCCCCTCTCCTCGGATCGTGACAGATAATGGCATCAGAACCTAGGCTTCAGATATTTTGAGAACTTAACCTATGAGATTTTTACTATTTTGTTTTGATTTTTCAAGTTTTAAATCGGGACAAAAGTCTTTGCAGTTACTTTTGAGTACACAGTGTCACTTGTGATTTCAAACTTTAGAATTTTTAAAAATTTCAAGGACGAAATTTCTTTTAAGGAGGATGGGTTATAATGCTCGTGAATTTTAAGTAAAAATTAATTATGTTAAGTTTAATTATTAAATGTGCTAAGTTTAAATAAATGTTATTAGTATACATTTTAATTTCATTGCATTATTTTTATTTAAAAAAAAGACATGTAAAAATTATGGTCTTATATTTCAGTATCAAACTTTTCAAACAATATTGTTTGTTTGCATTTGTACCACTATATTTCTCCATAATTACCAAAATGCCATTGTAGCCCTGCTTTTGTCTTTCATGTGCAAATGGCCATTTATTCAAAAAAAAAAAAAAAGACACACATCAGACATGTTTACATGGCTTGGTCCCCACTAAGGCCATTCTCCTATTTTTCTCTTGAGTTTTCTAATAAAAGACCCATCCTTCACTTTTCACGCCATTCACTCTCTTTCTCTCGAAGTCATATCAAAACCTCCATCTAAGCTTAGAATTTCTTTTCTCAAGCAATAGTTCAAGCTCATGCATCAATTTCTTAAAAATTGAGGCAAGGTTTTGAAACCCAAAATCTAGTTTTTCTTTTATTTCTTATTGAATCTAAAATTTTTTGTTCAATCTTTGTTTTATCTTCATGGTTTTGAGAATATTTGAACACGTGTGTCTGTTTCAAGATGTTTTGAGTATGTTTTTGGTTTAATTTTGAAAAATTCTTATTTTTGGTTTTAGATTGTATATTGTGTATGAAAAATTTGTGGAAAATATTTACCTATGATTCATGTTGATGAATAAGGTGTTTTGAGGCATTTTATGGCATTCTAAACTGATTTGATATAAAAATTAGTGTTAGAGACGAATCAGTCAGTGAGAAGGAAGAACTGGCTGTTCTGAAGGGAGTGTAGTCAATCGTGGTGGTTGTCATTGGTGGCTGTTGCCGTTCTTTGATCCCCTCGTGTCTTTCGATTCATGTCGGTTTGGTTTTCTATCAAGTTGTGACTTATTTCTTAATGTTTTGTAACCTAAAATGTTTCCAAAGATTATGTTTTCGTGTTCAAAAACATTAGGAATATAAAGTTTGCATTTATGGTTATTTTGAGCCAAGATACATACTGATAATTAAATTAACATAATGATATTTGATTGAGAATTATTTATGACTTTAAATGCATTTTTAAGATTTTTTTGAAAAAGAAGCTTACGTTAAATTCTTGATTAGAGTTAATGGTATTTGAATTTTAAATATTAAGGTAGGATATATATTTTTTATCCCTTTATTGATAGCCCACTTTATAAATGATTTTGGCCAAGTTTAATTCTTAAATGATTTTTAGAATACTTTTTGTTTTTGATTTTGAAGTTATTTTTATGCATATAAGAAATTGTGTTTAGATATTCCTTTCAATCCCCAAAACTCGTACGGTGGTATTTTATCAAGCTTCACACAAGTATGTATTTTACTATTTACGTTTTTGTTAAGATCTTGTAATTCAGCTTCGTTAAGAATAATTTACGAATAATTCTTTTATCTATAACCATAAGTTTTGAAAAATGTGTTTTTAACATATTTTTCTACTAAGCCTTTTGCTCACATTTTATTGTATAAAAAAAAATTCCCTTCCTAGGTTTTGCAGAACCAGCCGGGTGATGTTGATGTTAGTCTCATGGCATTATTTATTTTAAAAATGATGATATCAATCATGTCATATTATTTGTAATTTAATTATACAACCTCTTTTGTGGTTAGAGCTCTACATGATAGTGATTACTATTGCCGACGTGACTTCGATTGGGTGTTTATTTTCATTTAATTGTTTATTTATTTTCGTTTATTTATTTTGATTTTATTTCTGTCTCGGCCCCGCTTTTCGGGTCATGACAAGTTTATAGCTTATTTTCATGTTTAGGAGTTTTATTAGTGGAAAGAATGTGGTTTTCAATCATTGTATAATAAAATAATATAAAATAAAAGTGGTTTTTAATCATCAACATTGTGTGTGTGTGAAGTTTTTGTAGAAATTTGAGGATTCTATTTGGAGATGTATTTTGTATAGATCCTCAAAACAGAGGAAATAAATGTTTAGCTCCTTTCTTTCCCCTTGTTTTCCAGTTATATTCGTTCTTTATTTATTCTTCTTATTAATGTCGTTTTTTCAATTTTTTGTATGTTCCATTTTTTACGTCCATACAAGTTTGTCGTTTTCTCGTTAAATGTCGTCTTCTACTTTCAATGTTGTATTGCACATTACGACGATGTAATCTTTTCTTATTATTTAACTGGTTCTCTTTTCACAAAGAATCTTGAATTTTAGGGCTTAATTGTTTTTCCGATTTACCGCCTTTTTCTAGGCCGCGCCGCTTACAGCCGTGCACAATTGAGGGTGGTTTTTGTGAAGTTTACTTTTAATAGTTTCTAGAGGTCATCTCATTTTTTGTGTTCTTTTTCGTTTCTCATTTAAAACATTACTGTCGTATCTTCAGTTTATGTCTTTTTATTAAATCATTGTCGTTTGGTGAATTGATGGTTTTTTCGTCTCTGTCGTTTTGTGATTTCATTACGATTTCGGCAGTTGTCGTTTCTCTGTTCATTGTCGCTTCATCTGATAATGCATAGAAGAAAATGTCGTTTGCTGTGCATATCGTTTTACGTTTGGTTTTTTCCTTAAATTACTGTCGTTTTAGAAGTGATGTCTTCTGCGTATGTCTTTTTGAAAAGCTAAAATAGCTTCTATAGTTGATGTCGTTTTTTTCTTTGTGTTTTTTTTTTTCCTCTCGATTTTGTTTTTTGCGGTTTTGGTTACCTAACGTTATTGTCGTATCTTTAGTTTAAGTGGTTTATTAGAGTCGTTGTCGTTTTTTAAAGACTCTTAAGGTGGAGTTTGTTCATTTATGTGGCTTTGTAAAGTTATTATAGTTTCTAAACTTGATGTTGTTTCTCAATTCATTGTCTTTTCTTCGATTGTCGTTTTTAGATTTCATTGTTCACATTCACGCACTATCGCCAGTTTATGTCGTTTATCAAAGTTGGTCGTTCCCTTTTCTGTCTCCTGATCATGTCCGTCTATCGTGGTTGTGGTTTCTCTCGATGTTTTTGTTCATTTATGTCGTTTCAGAATCAATTGTCGTTTTTCAATTGTTGTCATTTCTGGATATTACTCTCGTTTACAAAATAAACACCGTTTTGAATGTCTGACCATATATGAAGTTATCGTTCTCTCTCTTTTTTTGGCAGACATTAATGGAGTTATCGTTGTTTCTTCAGTTGATGTCCTCGTTCTGTTCATTGTCGTTTCTAGAGTTGTTGTGTTTTCAGCTTCTTGGTTCCTCCTGTCGCTGCTGTATTTCAGTTCATGTCTTTTGTAGAGTGTTACGTAAAAAATGCGATAAAAACAAAAAACAAAACTATACACAATTTTACGTGAAAATTCAAGACGGGAAAAAATCACAAGTAAAAGAGAAGAAAATCACTAAACTTGTAAAGATTACAAAATGGAGGCGATTAAGAGGCTAAAATTCAATAATAATGAAACCTTGATGCAATACATAATATATATATATATAGGTATAAACAAAACTCTACGAGCCTAAAAACATAAACTAAACTAAACAGCCTATCGGCCAGATCCCTCTACCACCACCACAGATCTCATGAAAAATCCTACATTTATTTTTCACTACAATTATCGCACCGCGACCTTTTCGGATCGGGTCACCAAACTCGAACATAGAGTTTGACATCCAAAACCAAAACAAAATAGGACACAAAATCAAGCACATATCCAACTTTTCATTGTGGTTTCTGTCAGAAAGAACCTAACTACCTGAAGAAAATATTGGATGAGAGAGAAATTCTTGGAGCAGATTTTATTTCTAATCAGTTCCAACACACTAGTAATAAACAGTATCTGTGAAGTATCAAAATTTCATCTTTCTTCCCTGTTTGTAACAAATCAAAGCCCAGGAAAAGGAATAAAAAACACTTGTAACTTTCATCTAAAAAACTCATATCAGTTTGAATCATCTGTAAGGCAAAATTTTGTGGGGGGTAAAAGAGCAAAAACAATCATAAATCAGCCATGCTATGCAAAATGGAGTCTACATCAGGGATCACAGTAGCTCGCCTTTTGAGCTCCCCAACAATACAACAATGTTTCTCCACACTGTTAATAGCCACAACATCCTGTGCAAAACCACAATCCATGCCTGAGGAGACCTGCGTCCATTAATTAGAATCTGTAAATGTACCTTAAACTAAAAGGTTTAGCTTATCCTAAACTAAAAGGTTTTGCTGCGACCTCTACTCACATCATACAGAGTATCTCCAATCTTCAGCTTGATGGCACCACTCCGATACATGAGCATTTTGCCCATGAAGCCCGCCGGTACCTCGTTCAAAGCACACAACTTCTGTGTGGCCTGTGCAACCACAGGTGCAGCTGAGCTTTCAGTTGCCTCTTGTCCATCCGCGGCTGTAGCTGATCGCTTCGTCAAAGGCATAGTTGGGGGTAGCTGAAGCAGGATCATACTGGTTTCAAGATTCTCCTCCTGTGAACAAACACATCACAAGTGTTTCCAAGGTATTGTACACGTAACAAATAAACTACTAATGCCAAGTTACCAACCACTAGACCAAGTTCTATTGCTGCTTTAGCTGAAGTTTCATCGTAGTTTAAGGTTTCTGCGTCTGCCCCAAACTCCTCCTCATCAAGAAGTTCTACAAGATTTCAACAAAGAAAGAAAAAACCATTACAACCAAAAAAGCGGCAGCAAAAAATGACATGAATTTTAACTTTGGAATATTGCAAATTAAATCAGTAACTGGTCAAGTGGTATGATGCCTTTGCAGTTTCTTTCTTCAAGAGTGCTCAATACTGTTTTTCACCCCAGATATATGTATCTCAGGACATACCTGGATTTCCAGAATAGGGTCTCCGCAAGGGAAGAGTTGAAGGGTAATAGCTGTAATAATCCTTCAGTAGCATCCAAAAGAAACCATTAGTTTAGATAAGGGGAGAGTAGAGAATCGTTTAAAAAAGGACACTGGACACCATGAACAGATACAAGTAACACACCCATGGTTCTTTGTATTCTTTCTCCGAGGGAAATGCTCCCCCTGCAAGAAAACAATTTTTAGCATGATGCCTTGTAAATATCTTGTTTACAAATGATACAAAAACTGCATTGGTAAATGGCATACCGGTAGAAGGTGAACCTTGAAAGTTCCTATTTCCTCCCTTAGGAACTCCGAATGATCTTAAGGAGTTTGAGGCACTGCCATAACCAAATGCAACTTGCAAAGCTGCCACTGTGAATTCAGAAATTAAAACTGGATTAACCAGCAATTCTAAATGACACAGCAAATCATGACAAGCATGATGAGTTAAAAGAAAGACTACCTTTCTTCTCGTCTTTAGGCTTTGCCCTTGTTGAACCTTCCTATGATAGAAGCCAAAATAAATGATAAACACTTAAACATGAAAATTTCAGAGCCAAAACATTTAACCAAAAAAAAAATAAAATTACAGGCGGCAAAGAGAATTTAGAAAAAGTAGTAGTACATTGAAGCGTCTCAACAAATCCCTGGCCTGGTCAGCGTCAGCATCCTCAACCACTTCACTGCCAAAAGAAATGACGGGATAGAATAAAATATAAGCCTTGAAATAACACGTTGCCTAGATGCTTAAGCAAGATGGGATAATTACTCTTTAACTTCAGCCTTTGGTACTCTGCGAGGGGGAGCTTTTGGTATGAATCTCCTCTGCAACAGTCAAAGCAAACTCTTAGGATGAACATAGGCAGAAACTAAAATGTTATTTTTTTTCTAGTATTAAGGAAGGGTATTAAACAAACCTTCCTGGAGGCATCAGGTTCACTCTTGAGAGTTGCTGGATCCATGGGACTGAGATTGTATAATCTTTAAACAAAAAAGAATGAGAAACAAATATATTTAATCCATGTCTCTCTCACTAATAACACTTGTAAAGAATGCCATAAGACTGCAAAAAGCTATAACTCATTCGAGTACTAAATCAATTATCAAACTCTGCCAAGTGAGTACCAAATCCGTTCTTCATTGGAATTCTTTGTTGGGGCATATACTACAAGCCTAAATACAGAAAGTCTATTATTATGCAAGAGTGAGATAAAACTTGCAATAAAACCGAGTTTTGATTATTTGCAATTGGGTTTTATAGATGGCAATCCAAATGATTGAGAAGAAACTTCTAGAAGAATTGAACATTCATAGAACACCTGGCAGATAAAAATAAGGCGAACAAGCACATACAACATACTAATTCCTCAAACAGAACTACGCCTACATCATTCAAAAGTTCAAGACCGTGAGTATTGCTCTCAACATGCCTAAATGATAATTCTTGCAAAACAATATTTCCTTATCCCGCAGAAGCAACATTAGGGTCATATCCCCCGTTCTTTCTTTGGATCGAAGCAAAACATTTTCCTTTTGTTCACCCTATTTGGATTTTCAGGACAACGTATCATAGTGATGCTTCAAAGCGCTTGTCCAGAAATTCTTAGGGTGTTGGCATAATCTTTTCTTCAACAATTACATGCCACCCTAGAATTGTAAGGTTTGGCTGGTTGCCATCTGGAATTCTTGTAAAATGTTTCCTAGTTTTTTCCTCTTTTCCCCAGTTATATCTCCATCAGTTTCCATTTCCTCATTTTATCCTCCCTGAATTTGAGCATTGCTGCACTCTGGCTCATTTGTAAGGTTATTCAATCTAGTCTCATCCATTCTTTCCCCTACAAAACTTTTTTTTGCTGCTACATATATATATATATAAATATACATTACAGAACCATAAAACAGTGAGTATCTGAAGGATAGTCACTACGAACCAAACATACATCACGGTAAAACTACAGCCTGCGCGAAAATATGTATCACAGGGAAAAAGAACAAACAAAAATGTAGATCTCAACGTCAGATTCCGGACAAAATTAGGGCTGCAAAAAAATTAGGATTAAATAAAATATGTATAACTCAGATCAGAAGCAAAAACAAAATTTAAAAGAAGAAGAAGAAGCAATGAATCAAAGTCCAATACCTGCTTAAACGGTGCAAGGCGTGGACGCTACCCGGCGAGACCTTATCAGACACTGAGACGGCGATGACGATAATGATAATAAAGAAGAAGAAAAGAGAAAAAGAAGGAAGGGTTGTTACCTTTGTTGTTGTTGTTGTTGTTGTCGGTGTCGGTGAAATGTAAAAGAGTTTTAGAGGCCAACTACGCCTATTTCTATTCTCTAAATACTAGATTGTGGACAGTTGTGGCTGTCTTTATAAGTAGACATTACCTAAGACGAGTCCCTGTTTAAGTACTAAGAAGTAAGAACCCCCGCCGCCCCTAATGTGAATGACTCGTATGGAGTAGTGTTTTTGTATGCATGCCGCATGCGTGGTGCGCTTGTGTAGTTGTCTCTTGGCTTTCCTTGAACGACATGTCTTTCAAGTGACCGGAAGTTTAGAGTTTTTTTTCGTACATTGAAAAAAACTGCCTTGGAATAATAAGCATTTGGGTTATTGATACCATACACTTCAAAACTTTCCGCGCTGAAAAGTTACATCTTGAAAAATTAGGAAGAATGAGAGGACTTTAGATTTTTGAAACATTTAAAGTAAAATATCAGGTTTTATAAATATTTATGGTAAATAATTGTAAAAAAATTACTGGTAAATTTTTTTTTCACTCCTATTAAATATATAAGTAAAAAATATTTTTATACGGTAATTTTTTTATTTACTATCATTTACTATAGATATTTTCAAAACTTACTATTTGTTTTAATGAATTTGAAAAAGTGACATTTATTACAATTTCTTAGGGGAAATGTTAGTAATTAACCAGATAATCTTGACAAATTGTTATAACGTGGACTAAATTAACAAGAGTTCATCACCATTTTGAACAGCATTATTGTTTTGGATAGGATTTCAACTAAGAGGCAATTTACTGTACCATGAAAAAACTTCCTGCTGAAAGTCCTAAACATTTTCCCCCTGTTTGGCATTGGTTCCCACCACAAACTCTGTTATAAACAGTGTAAAGCTTTCACATGCTACAGTAACAATTTAAAAAATTGCTACAGTGTAAAACTTTCACATGCTACAATAAAAGTGGTTCCCACCACCGGTTCCCACCACTTTCCAAACACCACCTTTATCAGTATTGAGATCGGCATTTTTTTTTTTTTTACTCCCATAGAAAGGGTAGTTAGAAACACAGGCCTCTGAGGCTCTCATCTTTCGGGCAAAAACAGAACGAAAAAGTATAAAACAATGTGCAAAATGAGCTATCATATATATATATATATATATATTGAAATTAGAGCTTGAAATTCGTGTTTTTCTTTTCTTCCTCACTTTCCTTTACGATGCTAAATAGAATACTTGGAATTCTTGTACCAAAAGTGAAGATAGTTTTTCTTCCTCCCTTTTAGTTTTGTTGTCTTGTCACACACTCATTACCTCCTGCATAAATTCTTCAAGCAAGATGGAAAGAAATTCAAAGTCCAAGCCATGGTCTCCTTTGGGGGGACATGCAGGGAAGTGTTCCCGGAGAAGGAATACAGCAGACTATGATTAGAATCATGCATACAATACCTAATATCCCATATTTACTGTCATACAAGAAAATTACAATACAGTTATTTTCAAGTCACTTCCTAATTTCTAACTGCTTGCCCTGCTTGTACTGTTGCTATGACTTGAGCTACGACAGTAGCATATTGGACAGCAGTATGTTGCGAGGTATAGTGGTCTCCGAGACCAAAATCAGCAAAATTCGGTTCCAGATGCATGAAGTGACCCGGTAATGACCTTTTTGACACAGCATCTTGCCATATATCAAGGAACTCTTCCATCATTTGCCTGGATTTTTCCATCGATGAGACAGGTAGGTACTCAACCTGTGATAAGCAAAGCATTTCCGATTCAAAATAGTAATACTCCAAAGTCCAAAAAACATTCAGAAGACGAAGATTTTCCTTAAAAATGAAAGACGTGACCTATGTAAATTTTGAGGAAAATAGCCATGCCTATTAAGTGAAACAAACTATAAATAATTTTTCTCCCCTTTATCTAGCTTAAGTTTTCGATAAGCAATGAAAAAAGTACATGAGCTAATATTTTACTTTCCTTTTTCAAATTTCCTAAGTGGCTATGAGAAGTCAATTTGACTTATATGCCAAAGCCCCGATTCTGAGAACCTGATAACACAATGGTAATGGTTAATTCATAAGGTCACAATCAACAAAAAGTGCAGCCTAATTACCCAAGGGCTGTTGGTTGGAATTGTCAAGCCTGTAATTTGCTCCCACAAGGTCCAGGGTTAGAACCTCTTCATGGGCATTTATATGACAAAAGTCATAGTTTCCTGTCTTTCAAAAATTGGGTTTGGCGGAAGGAAATTTCAAAAAAAAAAAAAAAAAAAAAAAACCATGGTTTAAAAGGCATTCGAGGCGTACGCCTCGAGGCTCGCCTCAATTTGAGGCGCTTGATCAGCGCTTCAAGGCTTAAGCCTTGCATGGCTTGAACGAGGCTTACGCCTTTTTTCATTGAGGCGTGCGCCTTGAGGCGTTTTTGCCTCAAGGCTTATGAGGCGTGAGCCTCAAATTGAAGGCTATTTTGAGCCGGTTTTCAATCCAATCTTTTTTTTTTCCCTTTCAAAGAAAGTCAACCCAATATCAAAATCGGGTTTTAATTAGATAAAAATATGCAAATAGAGTTTTAAACCCAAAGTCTACCATCTTCTTCGACACTTCTTCATCATCTGCCCCCTTCTTAATCATCGAACCTTTCTTGATCATCAACCCCTGCAACTTTCAAGCCCACTGCCCTATGAGCAGTGACTACGACGGCCCACTGACAACAGCCACCTCCAGATTCTGACCTCCTCAGCCCTCACTCCTTAGGTTTTTTTTCCCCTTTTTCTTTTATTTTCTACCGTAGGTTGGGTTTTTTTTTTTTTCTTTTTTCCCCTCTTATAGCTATTGTAGTAATGTATATTTTATACAAGTAGGTGTTATGCAAAAGTTATAATGTTATATAAAATGAAAGTTATATAAAGCGTGCCATAAGTGATTTTTATTCATTTAGATCTATAGTTATTTCATTTTCTTAAAAAAAAAAAAGGTTATCTTATGTGCTATAAAAGCCATATAATTATAACCATATTAGAATAACAGTAGCATACATATTATATTGTATGTGTTTTACGCACTTTCTTATTGTGTCTTATGGTTTTGTGATGAACTAAGTGTGTTTTATGACATGTTTATGAATTTTATTCAACTTTCTGAATTTTTTTATTTTGCATTTGAGGCTTACGCCTCGAGTCAATTAGACAAAACACCTCGGTTCCCGTTTTTGCCTTTTAAAACCTTGAAAAAAACACAGTGCCACCTATTTGGAGACCAAAAAATCAAGTTGTATTATTGATCAGGGGTTGGGATTGACTCAGTTCGACTAAAGGCCCCAATACGTACTCAAGATGCCCAAAATATAGCTTCTTTAAAGTAACAATTAAGCATTAAAAAAATGTGGATGAGCAGAATAGGCAATGCCTTCTCATGCTTTCTATTGTGGACGGTGTCAAAATGAAATCACCACGGTCCTAATAATTCCAATAAATTCATCTGAGCTCATTCAAAGAAGGAGAAATAAGCACATCAATATAATTTAAGCATGGTCTTCAAAATATCTTTTTAATCATGAAAGTAGGACATTTAGAAATGCATGGTAGGACACCAAACAACGTAAAATTCTAACAGCAACAAAGCCTAACATGACATGAACGGTAAAATAGATACAAAAGCAATATACAAGCAAGTTCATAAACAAGTACCTCCATTACAATTCCTCTCAGGGTTTCAGAATGAGTAGGAGAAACCTTCCCCACTCTCAATTGGAAGTCCCCAAGTTGGTATTGAAAACCCTAAACAGCATAATCAAAAAACAAGCAAAACCAAATTCATAAAACTTTGTTAACATCAACTCCTCCGTCTCAACACCGACAGAATCAAATTGCAGTAAAGATCAAAAACAACGCCGAAAAAACCTCGAAATTTAGCGAGACCCTCGCTTTGTACGACTGTAATTTATCCATTATGGTCTGAATCGACGAATCGGCCTCGAGAACCAAACGCTGCCCGCGGATTATGAAGTAGTACTTGCTGGGTTGCTCGGGCAGCGAAATGCCAAGAAAATCGCGAGGAAATTCCGCCATTAGAGCCTGATCTGCCCCCCAAAAAAATTAAATGGAATTGGGATTGTAAAGAAGCGAATTTTCCCAAACCCTAAAACTTGAAACTTTGAGAAATTCAATCGATTACCTCGTATCATAGGCTTGTAAAAGGTGAGAGTGGCTTTCCACCTGCCATCTTTGACGCCATTCATGCTCTCGACGCACTGCGTCACTTCGTTAACGATTTGGCTGCTCGCCGTCGTCCCTGCGTTGGGTTGCCAGTGCAAAACCCTAGGAAAAAAAAACCCCAAATTGGACATTGATTTTGGATATAGAAGAAACATTATACAAGCCATAATTGATCGGAAAATGAAGATAATTGTGAAAAAGCTGTACCATTTGATCGGCATTTTCGCGGATGCGAACGAACGGTGCCGTGGGGATTAAAGTGAGGAATTAGGCGAGTGTTGCAGACACAGACAACAAGCCCGAAACGTCGTCGTTTCCGACTTTTAACAGATATCAATGTCTATAACTAGGGTTCTCACTTCTCAGTTCTGCTCTTCTGGCAGAAGGAGAAGGAGGAGGGGGAGAAGAAGAAATGGGAACTGGAAAAGGAGAGGAAAACAGGAAACAACTAATGAAACGACAAGATTTTGACAGGCGCCGCTCGGCTTAGAAAACGACAATATTCTCAAGCCCCTATCGACGACGGACTGTGTGAATGACTGAAATATAATGGTCTAATAAGCGACAATCTCTTGAAAACGACAATATTCTCAGACCCACAACAATGATTGAACCAGTGATGGTGGATTAAAGAGGGCAATGAGTTGTACACGATAATTTTGCAAAAACGACAATACGCAAGTAGAAACGACAAGCGAGTGAAAACAACACATATTTTTCATAAAAAAAAAGAAAAAAGAAAACGGCACATATCAAAGAAACAACGGTGATCTAAAAAAAAAAATCATAATTTTATAGGTGATGATGATAAATATTTTCCATGTGTGTTTTTTTGGTTAAAAAAGGGTAACTTTTCCATGCGTTTAATCCACATGCATTGTGTTCTTCTACATACATAAAATTAACACTTATTATGATTTAGAAAATAAAAACATCTACGCATTTTTAATAAAAAATCTATTTTTTTATATTTTTATGATAAAAACAATATATTTTCGATGTTAAATTCAAGTTAGAATGCAAAAAAGGTGCAATTACTCTTTCATAGAATAAATTGTGATTTCTTGAAAGGGAAATCTAAAAGCAAATCATGTTGATCTTCAATGTTAATGACATTTAAGGATAACTAACCTTGATGTATTTTGTCTTCATTAAAAAATTTTTTTTGTAGTATTGATATATACACAGTTGTTGTCGTTAAAAACCTTTGGCTTACCTTATCTTACCTTTAAAAAAAAATTAAGCGCCTTTCAAAACAAAAAATAAATAAATAGATTAAGCATACAATTTCTTTTATGCATGAATTTTGACTCAATATAATATTAGATATGGAATATGTATCTTTAACGTAAATATAACAAGAGAATAACATTGATGCGGTGCGCTCCTAAGATGCTTAAAATTTGAAACATTTTGTCTTTTTTTGTTTCCACAATTTTTTTTTTCTTTTTCTAGCGTAAATGTTTGTTTTTTCCTTTTTTGTCCTTTCGAAATTTTTTTTGTTTACTTTTCAGTTTATTTCCTTTTTTATTATGTTGTAAATATGCTTAATATGCACACGAAAAGAGCGTGCTTTTCAACTAGTGTTTAGAAAAATATAAAGAAAAACTATATGTGATAAAAAAAGATAATCTCATTTTTTCAAAAAATTATTGCATAAATGCCCGAACCTAACCCTATGTTAACTTAACACAACAATTTAGCTTATATAACTTATTTACCTTTTTATACATTGTATTTTAGGTTTATTCAAATAATATACTTATGGTTTTTAATCTCATTAAACTTATACCTTTAGTTTAGATTTAATACATAAATTTATACATTTTCTCAAACAATCTTAAATCTTGACTTAATAAATTGTCCAAAATACTCTTAAATTAAAAACTAATAGAACTTTAAATTTAAAAGACTTTATACTAAAATTTTTTACTTTAAAAATATATTAAATACCATAAAAAGGTGTCATATGTATTTTTATTATTCTTTTCTTCTTCTTTTTTTAAAGTTTTAATTTTTTTTCTCCCTTTTAATTTAGGATAATCTAGTCATTTTAATAGGTAAAAATCAACTATTGAATAACGTAAGATATAGATTTATGTATCAAATCTATTTTAAAAGTATACGTTTGATAATATTGAAAACCAAAAATAATTTTAAATTAAAACAGAGGGTATAAAAAGATAAACATTCTTAAATTAGAACTATATTTGAGAGGTGTGGTTAGAATTGAAATTTTTAAAATAAAAACTATAGCATATAAAAACTTTAACACTATAACAACTAAAAGTTTTTATTAAGACTTATTTTACCAAACATTCTTTGGTATAGAATTTAGGGACAAAGTGAGCACTCATTTGGACAGAAATCGCAAATATCAAAAACTTCTGTGTCTGTTTTGAGAATAATAAGAAAACCCACCAAGAGTTCTGTAAAATCTCCCAGGAAAAAAACAAAACAAAACAAAACAACTCCGTCTCTTCCCGAGCTCCAACTGCAGTCGAAGTCAAAGATCCCCAACATCCCTACGCACACAGGCTACAGATTTCCGTATTCATCCTTCACAATTTCATCTTCAATTTCGAAATTCTGAGAAAAAAATATAGCGAAATCTGGACGGAGCTAGGGTTTCGGCCACCGGAGAACAATGGCGTGCGTGTACATTCCGGTGCAGAACTCGGAGGAGGAAGTGAGAGTTGCTCTCGATCAGCTCCCCAAAGACGCTTCCGACATTCTCGACATCCTCAAGGCCGAGCAAGCCCCTCTCGATCTCTGGCTCATCATCGCGGTTCGTTCTTCTTCTTCGTCTTCTTTGTTTCGAAATTTCAATGCTTTTTCTTTTTTTCCTTATCTTTCGCATTCGTTTTTTCGGTTGAAATTTCTAACCTTTTCCGAGTTTTTTTGGCTGTTTTGCGTTGCAGAGAGAGTACTTCAAACAAGGAAAGCTCGAACAGTTCCGCCAGATTTTGGAGGAAGGCTCGAGTCCTGGTATTCAATCTTTTCCGCCCTTGGAACTAGATTTTTCATTTTTTCTTTTCACCAATTTTCTCATGTATTGAATCCGGAGAAAAAAAAACGATGACTAGTTAAAGGGGTGCTTAATTGGTTGTATTGGGTTAATTTTTGCAGAAATTGATGAGTACTACGCTGATGTTAGATACGAGAGGATTGCAATATTGAATGCTTTAGGAGCGTACTATAGCTACCTTGGAAAGATTGAGACTAAACAACGAGAAAAGGAGGAGCATTTCATCTTGGCCACGCAATACTACAACAAAGCGTCGAGAATCGACATGCATGAGCCTTCTACATGGGTTGGAAAAGGTGGGTTGAAGCTTACTTGTGATGTTGTATATCTAAACTGAGATAAGAGTACAATGTTTATATTTATTTAAGCTGAAGTTTCCAATAGCGTGCTAGTTAAAATGTTAGTCGATGAAAGTTGTAATTAGATATCGGTTTCGAAGGGGGAAATTTTTTTCCCTGGGATAACCTTTTAGGATTGGATTTTCTTACTTTGTAGTTCTTAAAAGGAATTGGTAGTGACATATACGAGTGTCCTTAATTTCAATCTGTTTTTCATTCTACTGCAAATGGTAAACAATCTTTTGTGGGGATCTCTCATCTGTATGACGTCCTAAGTTGCTTTGAATTCTGATATTGAATCTTGAACTTTGTGGCTTTGACTATAGCAAACCTGTGGTATTGTTCCAGTTAAAGTTATTTGTCACTTGACGGCTGACTCATGTCTGATGATTTCCTGAGTTCTTAAACCCTTCTTCTTTTAACAGGTCAGCTTTTACTAGCTAAGGGTGAAGTAGAACAGGCATTTGCTGCATTTAAGATCGTTTTAGACGGAGATCGTGATAATGTTCCAGCACTTTTGGGTCAGGTATGTCATTTGTGCTTCTTGATAAAAGGCTTTTGGGTAATTTTTAATCCATCCAAGATTATCATTAGTTAATTTTAATTTATCCAAGATTATCTTTATGAATTTTTCTCCCAATAATCTGGCACTATAAAAGAAATAATAGAGGTGAAGCTAAAGCAAAAGTGTGAAAGTTTAGTTTAGTAGTCAAGAACACCTCGTCCTCTTCATGATTATTTTTTTTTGAAATTTTTTGTAATTGTTTTTCCCCCTTAACATCGAGTAGGACTTTATCCATATCTCCCCATGAAGAAGCTCTATTTAACTGCATCTAGTAGTTGCTTGCCCTGCAGTCGTAGCTTCTTAAATTACGCTGTCTTTTGGTTACTAAAGCAACCAAAGCTCATAAATTTGAGTTTTGTAATCACTTTCTCATATTGTTATTTTGATATATGGTTTGCAACAAAACCTTATCTTTCCTCTTATTTAAGTGCATGATAATTCTGGCAATAAGACGATTTTCCATTGTGTGATGCTGGCACTGGAGAAAATCATGAGTTGAGAGTCTTGAGACTTACAAAGAAATATGGGTGCCACCTCATTCATAAATTTGTTGTCATATTGAATCAAGGCTTGGGGCTTTAGGCCTTTGGGATATTTGGTGATATGATATTAGAGATTCAATAGCTTGGAGAGGGAAAAAATAGTATTAATCTGAAGCTATTTTGATTGGCGAAGATATGCCCTTCTTTTTTCTCTTCTTTCTGCCTTAGTTAATTGTCTGGGACTCTGCAGGCATGTGTTCAGTTCAACCGTGGACGCTATTCTGATTCATTGGAGTTGTATAAGGTTTGTTTTTAATATTCTACTTTTTTCCACCCCTTACAACAAAGAAACAGACATTTTCTCATTATTTGATATCTGGCATTATTTATATTCATAAGGACCAGGGGATGTGACCAGTCCTCAATGTGAAATCTGTGATTCTGGATATTATATATTCCTTTTATAAAGAAAATTGGTGTTACTTCTGACTTGTATTGTCTAATAATTTGCAAAGAGGGCCCTGCAAGTGTATCCCAACTGTCCTGCTGCTGTAAGACTTGGCATAGGTCTCTGTCTTTATAAGTTAGGTCAATTTGACAAAGCTCGACAGGCATTTCAGAGGGTTTTACAGGTAAGTGATATTACCTAAGTTTGATGCATTTTTATCCTGCTGCTGCACATTTTTGCTGTATCAATGTCGATATAATAAGTGCTCTATTTTTTCAGTTAGATCCAGAAAATGTGGAGGCTCTTGTTGCACTAGCAATTATGGATTTAAATACACATGAAGGTAAATTAGTGAGCATCTATGGTATATAGTTTCCCTTTTGCAGAATGACGTTTATGTTGTTTGATTACTATTTATGTGGAAATAAATTTCTGATTCTTCAGCTGTTTAATTCTGATATTGGGTTATAAATCTTCAGCTACTGGAATCAGAAAAGGAATGGAAAAAATGCAGAAAGCTTTTGAGATATATCCTTATTGTGCAATGGCACTAAATTATTTAGCAAATCACTTTTTCTTCACGGGTCAACACTTTGTGGTTGAACAACTGACTGAAACTGCACTTGCTGTCAGCAACCATGGACCGACGAAGTCACATTCTTACTATAATTTAGCACGATCTTATCATAGCAAGGTTAGTCAGACAATACCTTTGCTCTATAATTTTATACGTTGTTATCTATATAAAGATAAATCTATACGTATGTGTGTGTGTGTGTGTGTACACGCATGGATAGTTGTAGGTAAAAGATTTTAACTGGACAAGAGTTTTCACAATATCCCTTGCTGCCTTTGCAACATTCGTTTCCGCACAACTTCGACTTCCTGCTATGGAGTCTAGTGAATTAAGTGTGCTAAGGTCCTTTATGTTTGTTACAGCTGGCAATCCAACACTCTTCAGATGTGTCAAGTAGTGCTTAGCTAGTCTTCTTTCCTCAAATTTGATAGCTCGACTTAAAAAAAAAAAAAAAAAATTCTCTGATTTGTCTCTTATCTTTTGTGTTTAAAAGGCTGCTACTGGAATGATCTCTTTTTATTTTTATTTTTTTATTTTTTATTTTTTATTTTTTTATTTTTACATCTTCCTGAACAGTTAATTATAGCCCAGTAGTACAAGACTCCAAATCATGCATTTCTTTTTTTTTTATCCTTTTGCTTGTGGTCCTTTTGGTTGGTAGTGGTGGTGACATTCTTTTGTTGGATTTCAGGGGGACTATGAAAAGGCTGGGTTGTATTACATGGCATCTGTAAAGGAAGTTAATAAGCCCCATGAATTTGTATTTCCTTACTATGGTTGGTAACAGCGGTCTGTCTATTTTACAATACTGTATTACTGGGATAGTTTGGCATAGTTTCAACCCTGCTTTTAATTTGAAATTTATTGTATTTCTGAGGTAAGGAAATTTATGTCTAATTTTTTTGGTGCTAAAGTCTCTTTATTTTATTGGCATTCCTGTTGACCATGAAATTTTTTCAATTTAGATTAGTTAATTTCATGTGCTATTGTGAAACGCCTAAGCAGTAGATTCTTTGAACCTTACAGCACACGTCATTGTGTTCTGAAAGTAGACGCTTGTGCACACATATATAGAGATGGATTTGAGATTGTAGAAACCACTGGTCAGCATGCACAATGGATATGAATCAATGGCCCCATTTGTTTTTGTTCTCAAAATTTTTGAAAATGTTTTCGCACGCTTTTTGAGGCAAAAATTTTAAAAACACTCTCAGTACAATTCCAAAAAAATTCTCATTTTTCAAAACAAAAACATTTTCACCTATTTTTAAAGCAATACCAAATGGCCCCAATATATTTCAATATCTGTACCAAAGCAAAATGTGCATGATGGCTCAGAACTTTTGCTCTTTCAATCCCTTGTCACCTATTCTCATTTTTTCTTCTGTATAATAATGTAATATTGGTGACAGGGTTGGGGCAGGTACAATTGAAGTTGGGAGATTTTAAAAGTGCACTAGCAAACTTCGAAAAGGTTTTGGAGGTCTATCCTGATAATAGTGAGACATTGAAAGTGCGTAAAACTAAAGGCATTTTGGAAAATTGGGCATGATTTCCCTCGTTTGCCCAAGTGATTTCAGTGTAATGGGATTTTTATTTCTTTTCTTCTTTTCCCCAATAGGTTCTTGGGCACATATATGTGCAGCTTGGGCAGACAGAAAAGGCCCAGGAATTTATGAGGAAGGCTACAAAAATTGACCCACGTGATGCTCAGGTTAGCAATTCTATTCTTTTATTACTACAACAAGTTGTTATTGATATTTCTGCTATCTTCGGTGTGTTGAGAATCTGTTTATATGATGTGTAAGCTCCCTCGTGCCCTATGCCTATTTTGGTGTTTGTGGAAGTTCTGAAACTTATAGCAGGTTTTTGCTGCATTAAGTTTGTTCGAGTAATGAAGAGCATGTCTCTTTTGTGGTTAGGGTTCCTTGGAGTCCATAGTCACCGTACTTCAGTTGTTTGTTCTTTGTCATGTTCATGTATTCTTACATCTGAATCATCAATAAATTTAAGTTCATTAGAGTTATGCTGGGTCTGTGTTAACCTAAATTTTGGGAAACTGGACAATCTCTCTCATCCCTGCTAAAACAATGCTTGATTCCATTTCGCACATGTAGAGATCATGGCTGATTTAAGATGCTTGTGATTTGAGGTATTATGTGGGCCCTTGAGAATTTTGTTGCACAATCCAGTGATTGCGTGTGTTAAGAACTACATAAATTATGCCGTGTCTATGTTCAGCTTTTATTAAATATTTAGCAAGTTGTCTGTCTTACTGTGATACAGGCATTTCTTGACCTAGGGGAACTTCTAATATCATCTGACCCTGTAGCTGCTCTGGATTCCCTTAAAACTGTAAGAAATTCATTTTTCACTTCTGAACCAATAAGTTATCTCCTCTACAGTGATCTAAGCTCTTTAAATTTGTGATTCTAAATCTTAGTTGCCTCTCTCTTTTACTTGATCAAGATCTTCAATTGTTGCAGGCTCGTATGCTTTTGAAAAAAGGAGGTCAAGAAACACCAATTGAAGTTCTCAACAATCTTGGAGTTCTCCATTTTGAAAGGGGAGAATTTGAGGTTGGAGCAGATTCCTAAGGATTACTTTGGAGGAATCTTTACGCTATTGTTGTTACTTTTGTGTCAATTTTTCTCTTGGAAGTTTATTTGCTTGCTAAGCCCTGTTAAATTACTGTTGATTTCTTTTTCTTTTCTGTCAGCTTGCTCAACAAACTTTCAGGGAGGCACTAGGCGATGGAATATGGCTTACCTTCATTGATGGTAAAGAAAACCCTCCACCTGTTGATGCTAGTGCATCTATTCTTCAGTCCAAAGATCTGCATTTATTTGAGCATCTCGAGAAAGAAGGTCGTGTGGTCGACTTACCTTGGAACAAAGTTACAACACTATTTAACATGGCTAGATTACTTGAGCAGTTACATAACACTGAAACTGCAAGCATATTGTACCGTCTGATCTTGTTTAAGGTAAGAAGTATTTTTGTGCATGATAAGAGTTTGTTCTAATTGGTATGTAAATGATACTGCAATTCGACAAGAGATGGTAACTTGACTACGTAGGAGCCTGTCAGTAACATATTAGTTGTTTTACCAGTTTTTTTTCCTCTTTGACCTTGGTGTGCGTGCTTTTTAAATTCATGCATGTATTTTCTATTATGTCTCTTCATGGGATTGGTATTTGTTTAATGGTTCTGCTCCAACTTTGCAGTATCCAGACTATATGGATGCTTATCTGAGGCTTGCTGCTATTGCAAAAGCTCGAAACAATCTTCAATTAAGCATTGAACTGGTTTTTATCCCTATACACTTTTCCTTCTAATTCTCTTTCTTTCTCTTCTCTCAAACAAACAATGCTCAATGGACTTCTTTCTGTAGGTCAATGATGCTCTGAAAGTGAATCCGAAGTGCCCAAAGGCATTATCTATGCTTGGAGACTTGGAATTGAAGAATGATGATTGGGTTAAGGCAAAAGAAACCTTCCGTGCTGCTAGTGAAGCGACAGAGGCGAAGGATTCCTATGATACACTTTCTCTGGTCTGTATATTTCCTGGAGACCATGCATTTGCATCCGTTTAAATTTTTTCTTGTAGCATGACATGGAAATTTTGCTTATTATTGTAGTTTCTTACTTTTAATTTTTTTTTTTCATCTCAAACACAACTTTGAAATATTTTTAGGGGAACTGGAACTACTTTGCAGCAGTCCGTAATGAAAAAAGAAATCCTAAGTTGGAAGCTACACATTTAGAAAAAGCTAAGGAACTTTACACTAAGGTATTTGCTTTCTCTTATAAATATATAGTGTGTGTTTGTATGTGTGTATATATTCATAATTCTCTTCTCTTTTCTTCTCCAGCATTGTAACTTATCTTTGTTCTGTGAAATAAAGAATGTCCTATATTGACTAACTTCAGGAAGGAATAGCTTTTATGTATCCCACTGTGTTAGAAACACTGCTGCAGCACATGCATACTGTATTCAAGTTTTCCATACTTGCAGGTTCTAGCTCAACATTCTGCCAATTTGTATGCTGCAAATGGTGCCGGGGTGGTATTTGCTGAAAAGGGTCACTTTGATGTTTCAAAAGATATTTTTACTCAGGTTAGTGTAAATTTTTCCCCTTTTGAAGATTCATGTGTTAATCGGGGTTAAAACTTGTATTCTGAAGTGTTAAATCTGTTAAGATTGTTAACATCTCAATTATTATAGGTTCAAGAAGCTGCAAGCGGAAGCATTTTTGTCCAGATGCCAGATGTCTGGATAAATTTGGCGCATGTTTATTTTGCCCAGGGAAATTTTGCGTTGGCTGTGAAAATGGTCCGTTTGTAGTGTCCTGTTTTATACATCTTTATGTGTTTCGTTCTTTTATTGACTGCATGTATGTTGATGCCATTTGTCATCTTGCAGTATCAAAATTGCCTGAGGAAGTTTTTCTACAACACAGACTCTCAGATTCTTCTATATTTAGCTCGTACACATTATGAGGCTGAACAATGGCAAGACTGCAAAAAGACTTTGCTGAGAGCCATCCATTTGGCACCTTCAAATTACGCACTGAGGTTTGATGCAGGTGTTGTGATGCAGAAGTTCTCAGCTTTAACCCTACAAAAGGAAAAGAGGACCGCAGATGAGGTTTCCTTTTCCGTTTTATTTATTTATTTATTTTTGATCCAGTACAATGTAATGGTCCACAAAATGTTTTTGGCTTTATTTATTTAATTCACACACTGACACATGTGATACTGATGTCATGATGTAATACTCTGTAGAGGTGGGAAACATTTGCTAAACCCTGTCATTTACTTCACATGGGATTTTTATCAATATATTTTTGTTCAGCATATTGGTGAATATTTATTGTCAATGTAATTGGAGTTCCATCTATGTTTCTCTCTCTCTTTCTCTTCCTCATTGGCGAAAGAAGAATTATATTGCTAGATTGCCATGCGTTAGATTGTTGGAGTTGTAGTTCTGTTAACTGCAACATAATAATTTGACTGTTACTTGCGTTTTGATTGTCATGAGAGTAGTGCTTTATTACATCTCATTTTTCTCTATTTTTCCTTTTCCACGTGTGAATTTATAGGTGCGTTTAACAGTTTCGGAGTTGGGAAATGCTGTTCGTGTATTTAAACAGTTGTCTGCCTCTGCTGCTTCAAACCTTCACTTTTATGGGTTTGATGAGAAAAAAATTGACACCCATGTTGAGTACTGTAAACACTTGCTTGAAGCAGCAAGAGTTCACCTAAAAAATGCAGAACATGAAGAGCAGAAAAACCGGCATAAACAAGAAGCTCTTCGTCAGATGGCATTGGCCGAGGAAGCCCGTCGTAAGGCTGAAGAACAGAGGAAATTTCAGGTCTGATGATCATGCTCTCTACATCTATTATTCTTGCAGTGAAGATTTGTAGTCAATTAAAAAAGTTCAATAATCCAATAATACTTGTGTATGGATATAGTTGGAAAGAAGAATGCGAGAAGATGAACAGAAGCAGGTGCGGCAACAGGAGGAGCATTTTGAACGAATAAAGGTAATGGTGTGAATTGCATTTGTACGCTTTGTTCCAAGCTTATGGATAGGCCCTAATTTAGGATTATGGTGGCATAATTTGGGAACTAATATGTTGAACAACGCACATCTTACTTCACTGCTAAAAGGAAGTGTTCTAAATTTATACTTTTCCTGTATGTCATGATGCACTTATAAATAAAATTTAATTCTATAAACAAAATAACAAACTACTACGTTCGTGTTAGACTCGGTAAAGTTATCATTCCGAATGCGTTTTAATGCTATGGAGCAGATTATTTACTTTTGATGTAGGTGGATCTATGCTAGATCCAGATTGCTATTCACATGTAGTCCACACACAACCGTAAAAGGTTGAGGACGTACTTGCTAATACTAGCATTTAAATTGGCTTCCAAAAAATTCCAGTTCATTATTCGTCTTGTGATTTTTGCATCTTCAGGAGCAATGGAAAAGCAGCACTTCTGGTTCTAAGCGAAGGGACAGGTCAGAGATTGACGATGAGGAGGGTGGGAATGGCGAGAAGAGGAAGAGAAAGGGTGGAAAGCGGAGAAAGAAGGAAAAGCACTCAAGATCACGTTATGAAACGGAAGATGCGGAAGCAGAGATGATGGATGATCATGAAGAGCAGGATGATGAACATGCCAAGATGAATTATGCGGAGCCCACTGGTCAGATTAATGACCAAGATGATTATGCGGAAGAAAATGCTCAGGATCCTCTTGCAGCAGCTGGACTAGAAGATTCTGATGCTGAGGACGAGGTGGAAACTTTTCTTCACATTCTTTACTTTCAGCTTTTAACAATGAAAAAGTTCCAATCATGTCTCAGCTTGGAACTCGAGTAAACCAAAATCTGCAATGTTAATGCATTGCACACTATGCTTTGCCATTCTGTGGCTGAAACTAGTCCTATCACGTTTCTTTTCGTCATTAAAATGCGATTACATTTCTCCTGTTCTACTGGCTGTTTGACATCCTCTTTCCTGTTGAAGGTTGCACCTGAATCAGCAGCAGGTCGGCGGAGGCGGGCATGGTCAGAATCTGATGATGATGAGCAATTAGATAGGCAGCCAGAGCCTGGCGAAATCAGAGAAAATTATGCAGACATGCGCGGGAGTGATGGAGGTAAGCTGGATGAAGAAGGTGCCATCAACGATAACGATTGAGATCCACGGTCTTGAACCGAAGGTCAGGAACAAACCCAACACACAGTAAAAAAAAAAAAAAAACCTTGGTTTGGGAGACTGTTACAATGTTTATAGATGCTATTTATGTTGATAGTTTTGCAACTCATCAGAGTCTCTATCTGTTCCTTGAAGCTCATATTAATAGAAATAAACATTCAGCTAAAGCTTATGGTGCCTGGCTCCTAATAAGTTCATTTGCTCAGTGTCATCATGAGTTTCTATGCATTGACTGCACAATTTCAGCAATGATGGTTCACTGGGCTCCCTACGTTCCTTTTTCTTTATCATCATTTTCTTTTCTGAGGGTAAGATGTTGTAATAGTGGCATTTATCAGATAAAAAAAAACGTAGCTAAACAAAGTGCTTCAGATGGTCTTGGCAAAAAAAAAAAGTTTGCTTTAGAAGGAAAATCTCTACATGAAAAGAATCTCTCTCTTTAATCTCTATAAATGTGTCCCTTATCCCCTTTTGCCTTTCTTTTCTTTTCTTATTCTTTGACAGGGTTTTGGGTAGTGACTGACGACAGGGATGGGCAGATTAAGTTCTCTGCTGCCAACTGACTAGTGCGGAAGTTTTATTTTAAACCTGTAAAAGACTCTGAAGTCTGTCATCACTTTTCCTCTTTTTGGACTGATGCAACTACAGACCCACTTACTTCCACCACCAGATGCTTCAGAACTATTTTGGACCTGTGCTCTTTTTGTCAGAAAGTTATCTTCCTCTGCACTGTTTCGCTGCTTATTTTTGTGACTAAATTATGTTCCAGCTCTTTAGTGCTTTGTTGTGGAGCAGGCTTACCACAGATTGATTATATATTATTCTAATACCAAAAAAAATTATATATTATAAGTGCCCATATACTAATTTTATTTATGTATAGAAGATATTTCAAGTAATTCTTTTTACTTTACTGGGAAGCAATACCTTTTTGGAACATGCTTAATTGCATGGCTGTAATACTGTTATTGCCTATTAAGCAGACATTTGTAGGAGCTTTCAACTCATTGCTCATCTTGATGAAAGGAAGTATAAAAACACAAGTAGATTTGATATATGATGGGGATTTGCACGGTTTTTGTACCAGTACGTGGAATAATGTTTTTTTGTGTTTCATTTTGTGCCCCACTTTCAGTATTTGGCACGTGGGTTCAGAATTGCAAGGGGTCACTTGTAACCTTGATTGCGAAAGGGTTTCCCTGACCACTCCTTTTCCGTTTTTCTGCCTTACGGGAAAAATAATAATAATAATAATAATGACAACAATAATAATAACAAAGAGAGAGAGAGAGAGAGGGAGAGAGGGAAGAAAATTATGTAGAGGAGCTGCTTGATGATTAGTACCATTTTATCGAGTTATTAAACTAAAATGGAAGAATGAATCTTCTCTGTCCATCAAATTGTTCTGTAATTCGTCTTAGCATGGACCCTACAATTAATACAGTGCTCCAAAGAGATGAGGTATGCCTTTCTCATTCAGTAGTACGACTAAAACGACAAAATTCTGAACAAATTATTGATTCACTTCCGACCCAAGATAACGTTAGCTTAGCTGATGAGCAATGACTTCATCGTTTGTATTGTATCTTTTCACTTATTATTAGAACTGTACACGAACTACAAATATTCAATGAAACATATTAGCAAAAAAAAAAAAGGGTGCTAAAAAGCACTCTTAAGTCCCTGATTGAAATCTGGGTTGAAACCAATATAAAGTTATCAATAATTACGATAAAAATAAAAAAATTACTACAATATAAAAATCTCATATGTTATATATTATAGTTTCTAAACCAATATTTTTTCAACCGTTATCCTCTCCTCCTCTAAGCAAGGAAACTAGTTTCTTTGTTGTCTCTCTCCGGCTCAGCATTGTGGAGAGGGAAGAGTTGATGAGTTATTAATGGCACGGCACCCTCTTATTGTTTTGTCGTTTGAAGACCACAGGTTGGATATAACTCTTTACCAAACACAATTTTAGTGATGTCAGAAGCGACATATTAGCAAACCTTGGGGCCATTGGGTCCCTCAAATATGGTCACAAACAGAAAATGTTTGAATAGAACCCCATAAGGTAATCTTAGCAACAAATCAAACATGGTCGAGTCACCTCAATCTATTTATGAAGTTCAGAGGGATCATAATATGTGTGTGTGTGTCACACACACACACATATATATCAACCAAAAAAGCTATAAACATTGGATTCTTCGTATATTAAACAGAGTGTCCAGTTCAGATTCCCAAATAAAATTGAAAAAAAAAAATAGAGAGATAGAGAGACCAAGTAGTCCTTAAACTTAAACACGGAAAATAATATAAAACAAAAGACGTCCCACCAGTTTAAGTACAAATTTGGCATTTCCCTCAGTAATCCAGTACAGGAAACTCAATCAATCACCTGCAAAACAAAACAAAATGAACTTGTAGCCATAATTCCCAACAGGGTCATTTAAAAAAAAAAGAGTAAAAAAGAGCAAGATTAAGAACAAGAACAGGAACAAAAAAACCAACGAAGGAAAGAAAAAATGATTATGGAAGAAGTGTCTGATAAAAGAAGCATCTTGAGAAGATGATAATGATGATAATCTTAGTTACTTACCATTATGGGTCCTAGAACTGAAGATTGGGAAATCATATGAAGAAGAGTTGGTACTATTGGGAATAGAAATCGAGAGCTGAGTTGTGGAAACAGATCCACTATTTGAAGATTTGTCATCCAAGTCAAGCCACGAGTCTTTTTCTTTCACTGGCCATTCGTCAAAGAAGTGAATGGTCTTCTGAGTAGTTTCTTGTTTTCTTTCCAGAATGTGGTCTTGTTGTTGCTTATAATAAGCATTGTGTGTAGAAGAGCTCTGAAGCTGCAAACCAGGGCAAGTAGTTGTCTGTTTTGAAGAAGATGAAGAGGAACAACTCATTGTAAGTAGTGGTGTGAGTTGCCAAGAATCATGCATGGATGAAGCACTACCAGAGAAGCCCCTCACAGTTCTTGAAGAAGGTTCTTCTGAGAAGAAAGTATGTTTATGTTCATGTTCATGATCAGCATCCTCTTTCAGCCCATACACATGATGATACCTATTTCTTCTCAGAGAAATATATAAACAAAAATCAATATATGTATTTAACCTCAAAAATAGTTACAGATTAACCAAATTTCAAGATTCTTTTTTTTGAAAGACTGACCTTAAGTCCGAGTCAAAAAGCAAGGATGTATTGCTGTCTTGAGATGACAAACCTATAATGCCATGATGAGGCCTCAAAGAAGAGTAAGATGTGTTGGGTTGTTGGGGATGATTCTGATGATCAATAAAACCGATGTTATTGAAACAAGGGAATTGGAGATTATGAGGAGATAGAGAAGAAAAAGAAGTGTTAGGGTTTTGTGAAGTAGTAGTAGTAGTAGTAGTAGTAGTGATATTGAGGTTGTTTTTGGGCGTGATTGATAATGCAGAACTAGTAGACGTTGGTGACTTAAAAACTTCCACAGGCTTTCTTGAACGGTTCTTCCCTCTATGCATGTGTCTTTCACAGTATTTTGAGTCTGGAAACGCCTCCTTTGAACACCTCCATTTCTTCCCATCTGTTCGTCTGCACCTTCCAGGCTCTGGGTCTATTTTTCTTCCCAAACCCATTTGGAAACAGTTCCACCCAACTGCATTTATGGACATATATGTGTATAAGCACAATCCCAAAGGGCTTATAAAAACAAAACAAAAAAAAAAAAGCAAAAAAAAACTTACCATGTTGAGGGAAAAGTTTTGAGGATAGTGAAGATGAGTCCGAGTAGGTTCTTCTGATAGTGAAGAGGAGATCAGGTGGGATGGGAATACCAGAAGCCATGTACTTGAAGATGAGAGCTTGGTGTTCTAGCTCTTGCCACTGTTCTGCCGTGAAGGGAAACCTGTTCCTTCCTCCGCTCATAATTACTATAATAAAACAATCAAACACAACAACAACAAGAAGAAGAAGAGAGCAAAAAAAAAAAAAGGTTCGAAACAGAAGCAAAAATTTTGAGGAGAGAGAAGGAGAGGTTCACAGTTCAGAGGAAAACAGAGGAAGCAGAAGGGGTGTTGTGAAACACTTTTTTTTTTTGGAGGGGGCGCCTCTTTTTAATGTTTTTGTGTTGTTTTGAGAGATTAGAAGAGAAAGGGCTTTGGAGTGAGTAGAAGCAGGAGCAGCAGAAGTAGTAGTAGAGTAGGTATATATATTAGAGGGACCATTGAGCTGCAGAAACTTCTGTACATGGATGAAAACTAATGGTTCTGATTATAGTGTTTGTTGCATGCCCACCTCCTCTGTCCTCTCTCTCTCTCTCTCTTTCTTTCTCTCTGATCATATTGTTTGTGAGCTGTGACTGCACCTCTCTGTTGCTTCTGGTTCTTCTGCGGCAGCTAAGCTGCCTCGGTGGCAGCTCTTGTCTCTGACATCTCTACGGAAAACCATAAACTATAAGAAAAAGTTTTTTTTTAAAAAAAAGAAAGAGATTTATATTTATTTTAATATATCAAATATATATTTATATAGAGAGAGAGGAGAGACAGAATTTATCATTATAATAATGTTGATATGTCAGACTGCAAGAGGAAGGAGTTGGTGTCTGAAGCCAATGCCTTGTCTGAGGAGGAGGAGATTGTACGGTTTCTGGGGCTTTTACTACTACCACTAACTTTTTTTACTTTTTTTCCCGTGCCCTTTCCCTCAGTGGCTCACTTATAAACTGACCTTTTTCAATTTGGGAAATTTAGAAAATGTGACCCAGATTTTCAGAGCAGGTGTGGCCTCTTTCAGGGATTTCTGATAAGCATAATAGTAAAAACCTTAATGGACAGTGGACCCCGCCATTACAATTTTAACTTTTTTTCCTATCCTTTTTTACTATCTTCTTCATTTATTGCAATGAAAGATTAGTGTACTTGTTTGTTGTTCTCTTAACTCCATTTTTCAAAATGCCTCTTTATTTTGGCTTTAATACTTCAGGTTGCACTACAGAAAGCAAGCCAGAAGATACAATTATTTGCTTTGTTGTTTTGCTTGGTCCTTTTTTCTTGCGCATTCCACTCAGGATATCACCGCCGGTGGTGCATTTTTGTAAATGCAAAATCTAATTAAAATTATGTTAAAATAAACGAAATATGCACAACCTAAATAATTTGATACAGATCAAACAATATCAAACTGTAAGTTTCTCATTTTTTCTAGCAAAATCTGTTTTGGCCAAATTACCATCCTTCGTCATTTGACAAACATTTAACCTTGTGAATGTGATACCATGGGCGATACTCAATTGTGGCAGCCAGAATATTAGGGTGTTTAACAAACCGATATAAATTAAAAAAATAAGTTTGAATATTATAACATATGAGAGATTTAGACTAAGTTGTTTTGTTTTACACTATAGTTGTTGAAAGCTTTGTATTGTGGACCCTTTGTATTGAGAAGTTTGAACTGGTGTGCCAAATATGCTATATATTATGCATTAAAAAGTGGCATTCAAGGCTCACAGACAAGACTATATGACTCCCTTTGATTCTTTTTTGACATTTTAATTGTCTGGTAACATCTTATTTGATTGTGCTATAAATTGTTATACAGAAACTTTAGCCTCTTTTTAAGGGGAGAGAAGCTTCTTCTTCTTCTTCTTCTTCTTCTTCTTCTTCTTCTGTTTCTTGAAAGAAACGAAAAAAAAAAATCTTCTTAAATGAAAAGAGTGCATAGGACATCATCAACAAATTTTTCTCTTGATTTAAAACTGTTACTTTATCAACAAATTTAGTCACTTGATTTAAGACCTAAAAGTGTCGTCCTAGGAGTTGGAGCAAGACTTTTGAAAGATCACATGCACGAGGTTCATAACTGCATAGGTTTGTTTATTTATTTACGTATATTTTCTTCCAAATTATACTAAAGAAGATACAAATCTAACAGGGTGTTTAACAGAGAGTGATCCAAAAGATTTTCTCAATATAAACAGTGTGAAGTAGACTTTCTAAGTATAAACAGTGTAAAGCTCTCACATGTTATAGTAAAAAAGAATCGCTACAATATAAAACTCTCACATATTATAATAAAAACAGTTCTAACCACCTTGCGAAACACCCTATAATAGAATTTAATGAAAACTGGTCTATTCACAAACATTTCACTATCTGGCAATACAATTATAACTAAAAGTTAGAATGATTTTACTATAACATGAAAGTTTGTAATATGTAAGAGTTTTACACTATATCATACTTTTATTTTATACTGTAGCATATAAAAGCTTTACACTGTAACAGTTTTAACTATATAATTAAAATAAGGTTGCTGAATGCACCTTATAAGGTCCCCCAAATCATCCTTCACCCTTTTCATCTTCAGTTAAAAAAAAAAAATCTGTATTTTGTGCGGACAAATGGGAAAACCAAACATGGCATTGTTAGAAAGGGCAAAAAGTCGAGGGTTGGAAGAGTAAATAACACACATATTTCGTTGGCAATAAATACGGTAAAACTATTCTTGTATTTCAACTCGCTGACAGGCCAAAACACATGCAAAACAACCTTTTTTCGTACAAAAAAGACCCCACTGAGGCTCTTCTGTATAAATACCCTTTTCATATGTCCTCAATTAACATTTGTGCCCAGACCACAGTACAATACTTTCATTTTCTTCCTAACCTATGGTAATACCTCTTAAAGTCTAACATTTAAATTAACAAGAACTAAATAGAAAACCAAAACAGTAAGTAATAATTAGATCCACATGGTAGGGAAAAAAGAATCCGTGAAAATATTAGCCCGTAGATGAAAAACCTCGGTGACTATCGCTTTTGGTTAAACAATACAATGGCATTCTCAGAACATAGGTTTCCAGGGTCCAACTCAACATTTTACCAATCGGTCTATGCTCAAAAGAGAGAATTCAAGTTCTCAAGAACGCTCAATTTGAAAGAAATTCATACCAGAATCAAAGTGCGGAACCATTGGCTAAACCACGCGATTGACGCTAGCAAATTAGAGTTTTAAGTAACAAAGAACCCTAATTATTCAAACATTCACAACAAAATCGAGGTTCGGTCGGAACCCCCAAAATAAGAAACAAATAAAATGGAAAGTTAAAAACAGAAGGGTGGTCTCCCTTTTGTTTGTATACATCTGCAGAAGCCAAAGGACGCAAAGGTAAATGAAGAAGAAGGTTCATTTAACATTTCTGATAAGAATACATGATATTCTTATAAAAAAAAGGGCGGCAAAAACAGGCCAGACTTTATTTTTTAATATATACAATCACTCGGAGAAGCGGATGAGGCAGACGAAGAACATTTCAAACGAAATTTTTCTGTGTCAACTTGGTCAATCCTATAATTTAGAAAGCCTACATAACACTGAACTTACGTTCAAGTTACAATTTGAAAACAGAACTCAAGACTAAACCTTAAAATGATTGCATTATTCCTTCTGGAAGAAAGAGAGCACAAGATCCGTATGTACAGAAAATAGTTGTGTATCCACGAAAAGCTGCAAGCGTGTAGGAAAAAAGAACATCAGTAATACTAAGACTATTCGAACACTGCTAAAACATTGGTTTCATGGCGAAGAAATAGCGACTTGCAGTAAAATGAGGGATAGAAGTTAAGAATCAGTCCAACAACTTTTAATAAATTCCTTCCTCCTTCAGTTAATGATAAGAATTATCATCATCTGAAGAGTTAGGATAGTTATTCTATAAGGTTTTCATCGCAAGAAGGTGAATTTATTCCTGAATATCAAGATGATTCCTAAAATAAGGTCAATCACTAGCAATTTCATAAGAAATAAAAAATAAAACAAATCATGGAACAAAAATGCACCTTCATAAATGGCCGATCACGACTAGGGAATGAGTCGATAAAACTCTCCTTCAAAAGTAAAGATACCTGAAGATTGAAGAAAATCAGAATCAGAATAAGTTCTTTAATATAAAATGCGGTTCGTCATGAGAATATGCACGCTCTATGGTAACATACAGTGTTCAACAGCACACAGGACAGGAAACTCTAATCTTTATTTATACCAACAGAGCAAAATGATCCGTTGGTAACACTAAAGTATCATGTTCAGCATAATGTCCCTTTTGTCGAAAACACACAATTTAGTTTGTTTATGCCAATTATTTGCTTATATATATACGAATTTGAAGATATCATAATCGATCCCAAAGCTGCAACATCATGTATCTTGAGCATTATAGAATTCTCAGATATCATTTTGCAGACACGGATGGCATACCAACCTTATCATCATTGGATTGTACATTTGTGATAGTGTGAGAACGGAGGTTAGAGCCGAGTGAATCCAGGTAAGCCCTTAACACTGACAGAAACCCTTTAGCAGCTTCAACCTACAAGGAATGAAGATTGGATTTTATCACTTGCCAGCTTTCAAGGAAATAATCAGCAACGAAAGTTATTAGAGCCAAACCATAATTCTCCCTAGTTACTAAAAGGTTTTTTTTTTTTTTTTTCTATTATTTATCTATTTATTGCTAGAAGAGTTCCTAGTAAGGTTGAACAAATACTAGTTAAAAACTGGATCCAACACTACGCTTCCTCAATCCGGCGAGCTTTTTCCTATCAAGGGGAAAAGACCGGTCCACCCTTTAGAGAACTACATAACAAGAAAGGCAATAATTTACGTAGATGAATCAAAAATCTCACCTGCACATCCGTGCACTCGTGCATTGGCCTTTTCTTTGCTAAATAACTTTCTCCAACAAGCTTTGCATAGTAAGGACTTAAGGATGATAATAATTCCTTTTGTTTTGGCAGTTGAGGTATCGTAGGTGATTTCACCTATAGCATCATGCAAAAGAAAACTGATCAGCTAACAAGCCTTAAGTAAGCATTACTCACGAGCATGGACAATTACTACAACACCTTACCTGGTTCTTATTCGCATCTACCAGAATGACAGTGGATAATTTTGATTGAACTTCATTGGTTTTATTCTTTACACCAACCTACACAATGGAGTTACTTTCAGTACCCCACGAGATAAGAAAACAGTAGTAATAACAAAACAGTAGTAAGCCAACATTTAAAAACTCACAATGTAAGGTACAGGTGCATCCAAAAAGTCCAGCATGTCGTTCGGCAAAACCTGAAGGTTCACAAACACGGCTAAGCTCAAATAAAAACCTGTCGCTACAACAGCAACTGCCCTACAAACATATCTCAAATAGAATAGAGTTTACCGGCATTAGCAGGCTTTGCCACTGGTATGGACGAATCAAAGGTATAATGGACAATACTACAGCCGATAAGATACCCTGTATGCACAATAATATTAGAAGTTTTTAGTTTTTCGCATTAAGGTACTGAAATCATCAAGACCAATGCAAATGAAAGGATCAAAACAAATTGCAAAGATTTTTAGCAAAAACTGAAAAGGAAAAAAAAAATGAGAATATGACCTAAGCATCTCCAGATACATGTTATGTGTCACCCTTGCTTATCCCCATGTCTCACATATCCCAAATCATCATCAACATCAATGGATGTAATTAATTGATAAAATCGATATATGACTACATATGTCAAGGAAGTAAGTACCAGATTTTAAAGTCATAATCATATTCTAACCAAGATTAAGCGGTGTTTAAGTACTCTCAACCTAGAAATTCTGACATATTAACTTCTTTTTTTAATGTCTGGCTGCACATTATGGAGAAATTTTTGATCTCTTCCTTCAAACATCATTCTCAATATAATGAAGTGCAACAACAAATTTCATTAAAGTAAAAACCAAAGCCATTACAATACAAAGACTGGTGGCAAACAATGTCAGCAATCACTGTATAACCCTCTTTACAAATTTCATCAAAATAAAACCCAAGACTTTCCCAATGAAAGACTGGTGGCGAAAAATGTCAACAATCAGTTATAACCCTCTTTCAGCGTTGAATCCAGCTCACTGCTGATGGAGTTCAAGCGATATAAATTCCATGGAGACCAATTATCTTTAACAAACAACTATGAAATCAAGGGAAAATATATGTACCAAATTAGAACAGATCACCACTATCTGTTTCTCCAGCAGTGCTCCTGCAAACATCGTTAAGACCTGCAACGTGATAAAAGAATTAATAACCAAGTATCCCATCAAATACACTGAATATAAACAAATTGAAGAGAAGATTATTACATCCTATCTAAAGAAATAAGTCTGCAAATTTTTTAGCAAGCTCAACACCACATTAGTGCCTAGAAAGCTGAAAATAAGAGGATGATTATTGGAAAGAGTAAAAGGTACATTTTCATTATTCTGCCAGTAACTTACACTTTCAAGTCGTAGAGAGCCACATATGCTTGCAATAGCCCATGTTGATAATGCATTTGCTTCCTCTTCCACCAAGAGTGCATTATGTGCCTGACAAAACCAACAGCAATGTGATGCGACTGACTAATCAAGTTTGAACCGATGAGCAAAACAATAAAGAATCACATCCCCAAGATGGCAATTCTCCATCGATAATAAATTGGAAAAGAGCAAAACTATAACAATAATCTACCTCAGCATATTCTAATGTTGTACTGCATGACCTCAAGTCAATAGTTGAACCGGCAATATGCATTACAGTTTTCTCTGGTCTGTGATATTCTAAGGGATGTAGGTGCTCCAAAGGATGAAATCTAAGCGTGGAACCCCTTGCAGGGCAAGGTAAGCGGTAATACTCGCAAATAATTTGTAGCGAACCATGATCATTTGCCTGGAAAATTAGTAGGAAAACAAAAAATCAACTTTCAAGAGATAATAGTGCTAACTAAGATATTAAACACCTTAATAGATCATCTTAAAAGAAAGGTACCGAAAACAAAAAATCAACTTTCAAGACATAATAGTGCTAACTAAGATCTTAAACACCTAAATAGATCATCTTAAAAGAAAGGTACCTTAGCCCATTCCAAAATATCGATAAGATCCCTAGAATCATCTTGGCCAGAAAAGGATGCTTCTTCTGTCTCAGTATCATCAGCATCACTCCGAAAATTCCCGTCCTCACAAGGAGAACCCTGAAAACTGCACAAAACAGTTTAAGATGTCCTGGTTACACATAGTTCACCGTGGTCCCCTTTCCCCACTTTCATTTTTATTTTTATTTTTATTTTTTGGGACCCATAAAAGGAAGAAAAAGAAGGAAAGAGAATACTGCCTCAGACAAATCAATATATAAAAAGAAGCAATAACTTCCGAAAAATGATGCTACTGACCACCACATAACACACAGAAAATAATGAAAGATGAATCATGAAAGAAGCCAAATATGCAGGCATTTACCTTGAAGAAGATTCAGAGCTTTCATACTGATAATAGCGTAGGAGAGGCAGAACAGCATTTGGTAAACGCTTTTCTACTGCTTGCTTGTTTAAAGCAACATCATCAACATAAACCTCACAATCTTCACCATTTGCAGTACCAGATTCTCTTTTGGCTGTAACTATCTGGGTTTCAGGCTCAACTACAACATCATCATTAATCCTTCTCTTCAGCAAGTCAACATCTTTGTCAAGCATTTGATATTCCAGGGGACTCCCATTGTATGTAATTGTTCCAGGTTCAGAATCTTTGAATTGGGAAAATTCCACCGATCCATTGAGCATGTCCTCTGCAGCTCTTTCATCTCGTGATGCACTATCTGAAGTTTCTTCTGTACTTTCATCTATTTCTTCCTTGCTATAGTCCTCTGGTAATTCGAAATCTAAACCAGCAATACCTTTTGTCACTCGTTCTAACCTTTCTTCTGTGAAGATACTGCAAGAAAGCAAACAATAGTAAATGAATAGATACATGATTGAGAAAATATATATCAAGTAAGGCTACAACACGTACCAAGACTATACTGCAAGATTGAAGAAGAAAAATCACACTGATTAATATAATGCAAGACACACCTATTCAATACACCAAAGTGTAATTCAAAGAAGGGGAGCCTTGAGAGAATGCAATAACATCTGCGAGTGGTTAGCATATGGCGGCTCAAAGACGGATAGGAAGGTTGTTTGTCTGAAATAATGGAAAGCAACCCAGAGGGTTTGTGTACTAGTTCGTCAACTAACACGCAGCATCCATACAATGTCGAATCATCAGCAACCTACAAAACATTGCAGAATAAAATGTGCCATCATGAAAAAGATGCTGAATGTTTTGAGTTCAAGAACAAGAGAAAAATTAATTATGCAGTTGAGCGAAAGACACAAAAGTGGCAAACGCAATACAAATTTATATTTCCTGAAAAGCTAGAAACTAACAGCCAAATGACATAACTGTACCATATGGAAGAAAAGTTACAGGCCACTCTTTTTGTACGTTATTTTACCAAAAAGGGGGGGAAGCGATTCAACATAAGTGTTTATAGTTTACCTGTAACCGGAATACAAAGGACAGGTCGCTTTGTTTAAGGTGCTCCTGCATTATGACATCACCAATAAGATCAATCAGCAATCTTGCTAGTTATTTATTTTCGTCTTAACCAAATACAAATATGAAACAAACCAAAAGTATAAAAAATTAAAATAGAACCAGAGCCGGAAGGAAGGATACAAGGCAGCTTATATCAGAGCCAATGATAAAGCTTTAAGCCATGTTATTGTGTTTTCTTCAATCATTGTTAACAGACAAGGTACTAAAGTCTAAAGTCTAAATGATTTGTGCTTTAAGGACTTCCTAAAACCTTTAAAAGCATCATCCTCAAAACCTGTGGAGATGGCCTAGGTATTTACTGGAAAAATGAAGGTTACTCCAGAAAAGTGCACATTACAATATCAATCCCATAAATTCAAGAAGTGACTCAAAGTCAAGGCAAATCAATTATAACCCAAAAAGACTTATAGCAGAAACCTTACAAGACCACGGAGGGTAAAAAGAGAAAAAGCGCATAGAAAGATCATCAAAGAGCTTAAAAGAAGAAAGAAGAAACATAACCATTTCTAAGATGAATCTTGAAATTGAAACCAGGGAGATGAAAAGCAAAATACCTGCCCAAGAAGAATTTCATTTAATTCACTCATGGAAGGAGTTCTTTCAACAGCATGAACCTGACAATGAAACGAACAGATTTAGAACCACTTTCACAATTTCATGTATCTCTTCCCTAACTTAACTAAAACAGATAAGACACAAAACAAATTGCCCAGACAAGCCGTACATATATTTTGGGTTTTAGATGTTCTTTTTTTTTTTTCCCAGTAAACATGAACCGTACAGATTTTCGTCTTCTAAGAAACATAAACCCAACACACACAATTAAGTATTAACCATTGACGATAGATTAGTTGACTGTTTGACATTGACAATATCAACAAAATTATATATATATATATATAGACTAAACAAAGAGAATATTTTACTACATTTCTCTTGCGAAACCTGTACAAGCAGCCTGTAACTGAGAAAACTATCCTCCAGACTAAAACTAACACCAGAGGTGAGGGTATGTCGGTAAAGTATTGATTAAAAGAAAAGATGAATGGCAAAAGAACCCTCAAACAAACGCCTAACCTCCACGCCTCCAGGGAAGCAAAATGAAAGAAGATCCTTGTATTTGAGTGGCAGCTGCTTTTCCGGAGGGTAAACAAACAAGACCTGGAAGGAGAAAGACATGCACTCAGATCGCTTCCAAAAATTTTTAATATCAAATCGTGAACATGTTTGGCAACCAAACCCCAACCTGTGGTTCAAGATTGGGTTCTACACGTGTTTGATTTTGATAACTAAGTGTACTCCGCAGTTTGCTAGAACCTTCAGACTTTCTTCCGACATATTGCCTCTCGAGTGCCTGGATGTCACAATTAGGGTGAAGTCCAACAACCACCATACTCTCAAAAAGTCTTGTTGGCTCCTTTAGAGACCTATGGTCCTGCACGCTTACACAAGACAAATGTTACATAAACACTATGGCTAAAACTTTCCTATAATTCCCATTAGTTGATGCACCACAAGATCAACCAATTTTCAAAGCTTAAACATCCCACAAAGGTGAGTATCAACCTATGAATTAAACCTTAAATACTCAGCATGAACTATAAAGCAGCTTAATAATTACCAATAGCAATAAAAGAAAAAGTAAATATCACCAATCCAAAAGTTCTGAACATCCAAATAAGTAACACGAAACTAAATCCATCCACTGAAGACAAAAGGCCTTACCAAGTAGTGCAACTGAAAGTTTGCCCATTGACGCTTCTGGCTAGTAAGAACTTCTGGATTATAATTCACATTTTTCACTTCAGGAGGCTGTGAGAAGCCCTTCAGGAAACTTGCAACTTGGCGTTGTAATTTAAGAAGTTGGCTGCCACCATGATCGTCTTTAGACGAAAATATCACAGAAGGCCGTGGAGAGTGCGGGCCTGTGGCGGCTGCTGCAGCAGCAGCTACTGCCCTCGCAACATCTTCAGTCGTTTGCATGAAAAATGAAGCACCCCAACCAGGGCTACCAGTATCTTCACTCTTAGTCATTTTTTTAAAGTCACCCACCTGCCAAAAACATTTTACATTCATAAAAATCCAAGTACATGAAACAAATAAACTGATCAAAACAGTAACTAATAAGCCATCAATATCTGCTAAAAAACCATCAATTATAAAAACCCAGAAACTCTGAACCAGTGACAAAGATAAAAGAATTAAAATGTAATGGGAATTTATGTTTTGGCCAACATTTTTCGATTATTCTCACTCAGCAAAACCCTTCCTGAGCTAAATTTCAACCACCCTCAAAGCTAAATTTTTATATTTACTTTTCGAGAGTAGATCACTAAACTTTTATCTACCTCGTTCAACTGCATAAGTTCACCCAAAAAAATAATAAATAAATAAAAGAACTAATTTTTATATGTTCCTCCAAGCACGAATTTCACAACTAAAGCACGACGATTATCACAAAGCAACGAAAATTAAGATCACGAAACTAAAAAAGTAAGGGGGAAAACAAAAAATTTTATATAAATTAATACGGTAATCATCAGAACTGAAATTCGATCACAAATATCAATAAAGCGCCAAACTCACCTCTGAAAAACCTTAAACTTGAAGAGAGAGAAAGAAAGAGACGAAGATACAAAATAGGTGTAGAGAGAGAAAGCTTAAGCGGCCATAACAAAGCTCTTGTTCTGCTTCGGAAGGAGAAGCGGAAAATTCGTATTGATATTAACTAATTCGTTTTGATTTAACAAATCAAAACAGAATCAAAAAGCAAAAACAAAAACAAAAACAAAAAAAACAAGCGAAAAATGGAAAGCCTCGTCCGCGTCGAAACGAGAATATCTGTGAAGAAAAAAGGGAAAAAAAAAAAAGCTGCAAAGAGGAGGAAAATTTAGAGAGAGAATGGAAAAAAGCTGTGCTTAAAAGCTCCAAAGCTTGTTATTGTTTTTCTTCTTCTTCAGTTATTGTTCCTTGTTTTGGCTCTGAATTATCAACGTCTGTACGCTGAAAGACTGCGTTTGGCAACGAAGCATCCAATGCACCTTGCCCGGTTTTTCTCTATCCCCGCCTTCTTTTTTATTTTTATTTTTGACCCGATTTATTTAACTTCTATTTCCTCAAAGATTTTTCGTCTTTTTTATTTTTATTTTGTCATATATTTGTAATAGTGATAATAATAAATAAATGTTGCGTTTGTGACTTGTTTACTTTATAATTTAGTTATTTACGAGTCACAGGCAGCATTTTCCTGTGGTGCTCACTGCGCGCGAAGCGCCGCTCTGGGAGGGGGTTTCTAGGGTATAAGCTGTTTCAACCGAAATGTAGGTGTTCCATGCTGACTTGTCTCCTCCTCTGCACAGGAAATGTCTTGGGCTGGGAATCCGAGCCCGTTAAAAGAGCCCGAAACGGAGAGAGTCAAATAAATAAATAAATATATATATATATATATATATATATATATATATGGACTGAAAACTGAACTAAACAATCCTATTCGATTCGGGATATTTAGGGGTTCAAGTCAAACAGAATTTTGTTCGGTTTTCTATTCAATTTTTTTATGGATAATTGTTTTTTAGTTGTTTATTGTTTTCAAATGACGGTCATTTGGAACAGCTAACAATTTTAAGAAAAAATATGACATCTGTTATTTTTTTAACAGATATTATGGTAATTAAATTAATTATTAGTGTGTCAATTAAAGATTTGTTTCATTTAAAATCTATTTTACAATATATTTTTACTTATTTTTAAGAATTTTCTAAAATTTTCTATATTTATTTAGTATATTTACTAAAATGCCATGGTAGACCATCTTTTATCGTCTTTCTCGTATAATGGTTAAAAAAAAATAAATAAACAAATAAAGAGAATATAAGACTTGAATCAAACAAGTCACATGTCTTAGTTTCCCACAAAGGCCTTATCTCCTTTCTTTTCTTTCTTTTTCTGAGTCTCCTAATAAGACTATTCACTTATATGCCTAAAGCCATTAACTCCTAAAACATATCGGACAACTCATTTTCTCTCACATTTCACATCATTCACCCTTTCTTTCTCTCTTTCTATTTCGTCTCTCTCCTTCACCTTCTCAATTTAATCAAAAAGTTTCATCTCTACTTAGGATCTCTTTTTTCAAGCAAAGAGTCAAGTCTAATAACAATTTCTCAAGGAAACAGGGTAGAGTTTCTAACCAAAAACCCAAATTCTTCTCTGCCTTCACTTTTTTCCAAGTTACTATGTTTAGATTATGTAATTGTTTTTCATTTCGTGATCTGGGCTTGTGCTTTTATATACATGCAAATTGAATTGTGTTTGTTTTGAGTTTAAATAATTTCCTATTTAGATCATGTTTTTGTAAAGTTCTGTAAAAGTCAATGTTTGAGAATTTTTAAACATGTTTTATGCATAAAAATTTTGGGAAAAAGATTTACGTGTTTTATTGGCATGATAATCTATGGTTTCTGTGTATTTTTCATGCTCTTGGATTTATTAAAACAGGTCGGACTGAGCTTTGAAGCTCAAAATCTTTAAAAATAGAAAACTGGAGTTTTCTAGATTTTGCCTCGGACAATAGGCCGAGCTTAATCAGCAGGCTGATCGGATAATCCAAATTCATATATTTTTATTGTTTTGTGTTACAAAATCTTCAAAGGATTTTATATAAATAATTATGGCACACTAATAAGAATAGATGATAAATTGGTATGATTAAGAATTAGAAATTTTAGTTAAAGTATGGTTATTTTATACGTCGTAGGATGACAGAGTACTTGGAGCTTACGTGGTGAGCTTGTTATTGTGAACTGGAAGTTATCAACAGGATAATTCGCAAAGAGGTAGGGATTCTATTACTCATTTTTTTGTGAGGTTTTGGTAAATTAAAATTTGGTTGTTTTATGTTGCAAGATATGTATATAGTATTTTGAATGTACATGATTATATCTATAATATGATGATGTAGAACTCGTCATGTATTGTACAGCGATGAACATAATGATTTGACACATGTTGTAAATTGAGATGCATTGTTAGAAAAACTAACTCTATAAAAAACAATTTAATATAAAGGAATAGTGAGACGTGAAGAGAGCGGCTGTTACGTCATTGGGCACGAAAATGGTTACGTCATTGGGCATGAATACCCTAAAAGGTAAAATAGGGAGAGGTGATGACGCTCCCTTGAGTCGAAAGTCCCAGAATGCACTATACAGGAATCGACTTAGTGAAGACTCGGGGCTTGATGTCCCCTCACCGAAACACCCTTGGAATGTTTGAAGGGTGATTAAGCGCGACCATTTAGGTTTCATTGAGTTAAGTGATATGATGTTCTATTGTATGGTGGATACATATAATCATAATTGAATCCTGAATTAATATGTGTATATATATATGTATGGAATTTGGTAAGAATTATCATAAGATATCCACCAGAATTGAACACGATAAAATTGATGAATATTGATGAGAACTAACTAACCATGTAGGTTTTAATATGGTAAGGATAAAAACCTAAAGGTGAGTAATCGTTTTCCCTACTGAGCTTGTTATCGCTCATTCCTCTTGTTGATGCTTACCGCTGTCTGGCGTCGGATCAACACCCACGTGTGACTGGACACGTCCTGACCTCCTCTTAAGCTTGCCCCTGACCGGGTGTGTTCCTGCGAGAGGGATGATTTGGAGAAATGGGGTTAGTCAATAGACAAGGGCTCTCCGATGCTCAAGGCAAGTATTGCTCGGCAGAGGTCGGCAGCTGAGTAGGTGTGAGGAAGTCTCTATCTCTAAAACGTCATAAATGCATCCTATTTATAGGCCACCAGCTGGATCGGGTGCAAGATGGGTTTTACCCATTACCCAAGTGTCACATCAAAGTGTATCAACCAATAAGTGACAAGTGTCGCGTCCATTGTCCAATGGATTGGACTCTATCGGACGGCAGCACGTTTGCCTGGTGTTGGCCTACAAGGATGGGTAGTGACGTATTATGATGAATCACGTGGCCCGGCCCGAGCTACTGTACATCCCCGAGGTGGCAGCCTTCTTGGGGGCGTGCCCTCAGATAAATGGAAGGCACCTCGGGAAGAAGCATAAGTCGTCGGGTCGGGCGGTAGCCCATGTCTGCCGAACTGAGTTGCCGACCACCAAAAGTTAGTGTCCTCGATGGCGGCGCCGAGCTTACCCTCAACATTAGCCCCCCAGTTCACCTGGTCAGTGTTCGGCTGGGTGGACTATGCCGAGTGGGTGAGGTCGGCTCAAAGGAAGAAGACCAAGCGACACTTAGAAGCGGGGTGAGGTGAAAAGACGCGCGGATCAGACGGGGGACGCGTGTCGCGTCGTAGCCGTCTGTGCGGCTGTCAGGCGTATTAATTGCGCCTTTTGGGTTTTCGCGCTTGAATTTTCTGCTTAAAATGGCTATAAATAGGGTCCCTCCCCTCCGTAATTTGCACTTCATTTTCAGAAATTTTACGAACGAGAAATTTTGGCTGCCGAGCTCAAGTAATAGCCGAGGATTATATCAACCGAGCTACCAAGAACCCGAGCAGGTAATTTTTTGAATAAAAATGAGTGATTTGTCCGACTCGTAAAACGTGGAGGTTTCATGGTCGAAAAGTAGTGAGGAGAGCAGTAGCTCTTCTTCGACTCAATCCGACGCTGAGGTGGCGTCCCAAAGACGGGAAGGGGCTAGTCGGCTGGAGCAGATCCTAAGGGTCGATTCCCAGACCGTGCCCGAGCAAGAATTTTTGAATATGCTGGGCGGGCGCAAGCTTATCAGGCCGTCCAGGGAACAAGACCCTTATACTGGGGCGGCAACAGCGGGCCATTCCTAAGTTTTTCCAAGGGAGAGGACCGAGTTTCAAACCCATGAGGATGCTCCGAGCACCTCTGGTTGAAATGCCGAGGCCCCCGTCCAAGTTGCAGGTGTGATTACGGTTGATGCCTCCGATGAGGAGCATGCAGCCGAGGATACGGGGGCAGAGCAGCCAGAAATGAAGCAAGAGGTCCGGGCCACCCGCGTGCGAGGCGTTATAGCATATCGGATAAGCCGCCCTGGGCAAACCTCGGCGGCAGGTTATACAAGCGCGATCACGGAGCCGCGGTTAGAGGCCCTACGCGATGAATATGGCATTCCGGCCGATGTGAATTTCGTCGTCCCCGGAGAGGGAGATTCACCTTTAGAGGCACCAGAAGGATTTATCACACTTTACGCCGAGTTCTTCAAGGCCGGGCTGCGTCTACCACTGCACCGTTTCCTTCGCCGGACGCTTAATGACTTTAATGTGTGCCCGGCACAGTTAAACCTGAACAGCTATAGGTTGCTGATTGGGATGTACATTTTGTGAAAGTACCACCGGAACACCGAGATGCCGTTGGAGGCCTTCAAACAAGTATTCAAGATGAAGAAGCTTCCTCGGCAGTCCAGCTGGTACTACTTCACCGGCTTCAGAAAGGACTTTATTCTGGGCAACCCCGATTCGGACAAGCTGTGGAAGTACTAATGGTTTTACGTCGGGGGAAACTTTTTAGCCTGAGCCGGTGAAGTAGTCCTTGAGGATGAACAGGTGCCGAGGTCATTTGAGCAGGGGCACGTTTGGACCAAGCGCCCTTGGGCACCGAGCGGCGTAATAAAGGCCGTGGACGAACTGTTTGAAAAGCCCGAGTCGTCCAGACAGCAGTCCTTTCTCCTAAGAAAGGGCACTCTATCCAGATACGACTGGTTTGGGGAGTCCAGCAGTCTTCCCCGAGCCGGGCGTCCTGCCCGGGAAACCGGGCAGGTTACAGTTGCTCGTCCAAGTGACGCGGACCTTCCAGGGCCAAGCACTTCCCTGTCCGGATGGCCGACGAGGGAGCCTTCTTCGTCCAGTACCGAGGACTCGTCTAGTGGCTCCCTCGATGCGGGGCCACCTGTAGCCGACGAGGACCTCGAGGGCGTGGTTAGGCTCCTGTACCCGTCGGGCCAACTCCGGATCGGAGGTCAGCCCGGAACTTTATTTATAGTCGCCCTTTCCTCTTTTTTTATTCCGTCCTTCGTTTAACTTGGATTTTCTTTGTGCAGAAATGACCGCACCGAGCTCCCGCGCTGGCAGGCTTGCCCAGATGACAACACAGAGGAAGGGCAAGGGCAAGGCCGTCGAGGCTAGCAAAAAGCATAAGCGAACGCCGGCGCCTGAGCCCCCGACACGCACCGGGCAAACCTCCACATCAGTCCAAGTTCCACCGCCACCGCCAATAAGGGCCTCGTCAGAGGTCGGCCGAGTAGACGAGGCATCCAAAGGTTCTTCGAAGGACCAACAAAGAAGGCGCCTGAACTACCGCGGCATGCTCCTCGAACGCCTCGGAGACGTGGCTCCCCTGAATGACTTCTTTACGGACATTCGGGGTGAGGACTTCCAAGACTTGTGCAACATGGCGCTCCGAACGTCAACCTCAATAAGTATCCGAGCTTACCAATAGTTACAGGGACTTCCTATAATATTGCCGAGGACTAACCCCTTGTAATTTTCACAGCTGGGCGCCGTTGTGCACATGGTGCACTCCATCGGGGTGAGGGAGATCCACAAGGAGCAAGAGAGGCATAAGAAGACCCTCCTGCTGAAGTTGGACTCCGACAGAGAGCTCAACGAGAAGAGTGTTGAGCTAGATCGGGCCAAGGAGGAGGCCCAGAAAGCAAAGTCCGAGGCCGAGGACATGTTGAGGCGGCTCAAGGAGGCGGAGGATAAGGCCGCTCGGCAAGAAGAGAAAGCCGCTCGGCTAGAGGGGCGGCTAGCAACCCTACAGGCCGAGCACCACCGATTCGTAGCCGGGCTCCCCGACCAGCTGGCCGTTGCGGTCGAGGAGTTTAAGACATCCCCCGAATATACCGATCTCTACTTCGATGGAATGGCCGATCTCCGTGACCATCTAATCGAAAAGCATCCCGAGGCGGCTGCATTCGATTGGTCGGTCATCGCTGAGCTGGACCAGGGCGATGCCGAGCAACAGCGGGACGTTG